>CM024641.1:20450663-21050663 GCA_014182715.1 Eucalyptus cloeziana | reverse complement strand
AATAAAGATCAATTCACATATTGTTTATAATAACTACAATTGTTCAAAAAAAATGTTTCCTCTTCGAAACTCTCTTCCTTTATTTTCATATACGCAACTTTAATACATTAAAGGTGAAATTCCAAGAAAGAAATTGAGTAATTACTGAACTTATTTCTTTGTGACTTTGATGTATATCATCGAGGTATATTTATTCTAAACCTGATAGCAACAATAGTGATGGCAAGAAATATCTTAAGAATAGTGATCGTCATTACGCATTAAAGTATCAAGGATCTATTACTACTGATCTATCTTCATCAGCAATCAAATGTCCCCAACAATAAGTGCATGATTCTTCACACAAACTCAGCCATAGCCACTATTGCTCCTGTTAATGTGCCATCAAATCACATGTGCCTTTGTTCTCAAAGAGCTTTACATCCTTCTACTAGGGAGAAAATATTTAGTGGTTGTCAACTGCCACTTCAATTGCTGACGTGGCATGCGTTTTTTTACTTATGCCCAATAATAAATCGACAAGTGTTAGTTGAGGCGGAATAAAAATAAAATATTGATCTTCTCGTCTTCCTCCTTTCTTTGCCTATTTGGTTATCCTCCATGGCCACGACACTTCCTCCTCCATCATAGAGCACCACCCCGTTCGGCTAGCATCCCCATCGCTTCCGACGTCACGTGTAGTCGACCCAAGCTTACCATTTTGTCATGCTCGCAGTTGGCTCAGTCCTTGCTTGTTCATAATTGGACTGGAGTTGTGCCTCTAGATCCACAAGCCTAGCTCATCCATGGCTCGTGAGGCTTGTCCATGGCTATGAGCCTTGATGGCGAGCTTGAGGTCTAGATGGCCATGAATTGCGCTCAGTCTAGGGCTTCAAATTTGGACCGATTAGGTCATGCTCGGGAAGAAAGCATGGCTTCTGCTCCCGCTGCTTCAAATTTGAATTAAAATTGTGCTTTCTTCAACAATGGATGTGGCACTTAAGGCATGGCTCCCAAATCTGAAGTCGCCTTCAGATTTGGCCATGACTGCTTGTCCATGGCTGTGATGGGCAAGGTTGAGATCCCAACGGCCATGGATAGAGCTCACATATCAAGAAGAAAAGCAGAGGAAGGAGTCGTCCATGGCTGTCGGGCCATGGACACCCCAGTGCGTTTGACCATGGATGGACCAACACCAAACGCTTTCAGCCATGGACGGGCCAGATTCGGGATCTAGAGAACGACGAGATGGAGAAAATAGTCTCGGCTTGAACGCAGCGGTGGTCGGCCTGTTCATAATGCTGGTGACTCCGCTGATGGCAACGATTGAGGAGTGGAGGTAAGCAGCTATGGATGGAGGAGCAAGAGAGAGCATAGGTGAAGGAAAGAGAAGACTTTCCTTAATTTCCACGTCAATCACTGACATGGTTATGTGAACACATGTCAAAATATCACTGGATTTGAGTGAAAAAATATTTGCCTCGTAAGATGTTGATGTACTAAATATTTTCTCCCTAGTAGGTATCAAGATTCTATTCGCTCTCAAACCCAGTTTCAATCACCTTCTGAATTCAGCCGTATCTCTTTTCCTTTAGAATACTACATTTCTTATTTCTATTCTTCCTATTGTTCCTTTCCTTGGGCCTTATCTTCCATTGTTGTGCCAGATAATTTCAATCTAGTTTCCTAAGTGGTGTGAAGTTACGAAAACAAAATTCACGTGTATTGGAGGATGCTAAGACATAGTGACTATACCGCTTGACTAAAAGCCTGTATGTTGTAAGTGGATGTACAAAACTAAGAGGAAATTAGACGGTATAATTAACCAACATAAAGCGCGATTGGTTGCAAGGGATTGATTGTCGCGATGCTTTTCCTCCTGTTGCAAAATTGGTAACCATCCCTCATTTGTTGACGGTTACGGCGGCCCAACAATGGGACTTATATCAACTTGATGTGTAGATGGCCTTTTTACATGCCTTTACCTGCAAGTCATTTACGAAAATTATGTACGATGCTCATTTTGGTGGCAAAAGTTTCTTTTAGATTACTTAAGTACCAATTTTTTATAAATAAAAAAAATAAATACAATATTTTCAATGCCAACTCTGATCTGATTGGCCAAAAATCCAATGTGGTATTTTATTTTATTTTTGATTTCTAAAACCGACATGGGTCGCTAGAGGGTCCAGTCGGCGTGTTAACAAATGAAACGACATCATTTGGCGAATTTCCCCCAAATTTGAAAATCCTAACTGGCCAATTTGAGCACCCATTTCAATTTGCCCCCAAAATTACTAGCTCAATCTTGCAAATGGAGGATAGGAACTTCAGTAGTGGCTCACATTTATTCTAATAAAGCAAACCATATGGTGTGTGTAATTGTTATTGTGGGTTACTGAGTCCAAGAAGAATATCTTGGACTCAATTGAATCTTGGGAGAATATTCCATGAATGCGTTGGGTATACAGAAGGCTTGAAGTGCAAATATTTCAAATGAATAGATACTTAATTCTCCGGTTGAGCAACATAGGTGATTTTGGAGTTACTTGAAGAACGACACCAATCTCCACCTATAATAATGGACGAGTTGGAGGATGTTGACTCAATGCAAGCTCTAATGAAAACTTTAACATCTCTGACCAACCATTTGAAGAAGAAAGTTTCGAGGCTGAAAAATTGAAAGAAACTTTTATTGAGTGTTGATTGTGTTGTCATTCCCTTATAAAGCCTATTTTACGGTCAAGTGTGAAGCGAATAACTAGAAGAAGTTTTTTTATGTTTACAATAGTCGAAGATTGGTGGACTAAATACTTGTATTAGCTTATTTGTAAGTATAATTGTGTTATTGGTTTGCTGCAATTTTTAAATGGAACAAAATGTTTGCTACAATCTATGGTGGAAATTGAAGGTTAGAAATCATTAATTGTGAGTACTTAAAAGTTTTCTTGCTTAGTTGTGCATTGTCAATGTTGGTTTGTTTAGTTTTTCTTCAGATGTAATGGTTTGCTATATTTTTTGCTTGGTAATGATTTGTTGGTTTGCTGCAATTATTGTTGCAAACCATAGCCAAATGGCAACAAATTTACAAGTGACTATTTCAATGTCATAAGTTGTAAATAATGATCATTTGAGTGTTAAGTTTTTTAAAAGTAATCACTTAAATGCCAATCAATGTTAAAAAGTGATCACGTGTATTGCATAAGTTTTGAAAAATGTATACGTTGGTTTCAATTTTTTTTTAGTTGACTTGCACCATCATTAACTCCACACTAGCACATCGCCAGTAGCACTTACCAAAACTGCACCAAGACGTGCTCGTGTGTTTTGCTCTTGCACAAGCACAACAAGATGCACTAGCACCCAAATTGCACTAGCTATGTTGGTGCATCTTGTACTTACACTAGCACATACAACTACTAATGGTGCAATTACTACACCAGTACTCACAGCTTTCACCAACAACAAAATATCAGCCTATCGCTTTCAAAAACAACATCAACCACGTAACAACTTTGCACTAATAGTGAAAATTTATACAAAATAACGACCATTCGCATTACCAGCCAAAACTAAGACAAAAAAAAATGAGAATTGACAAAAACATCGTTGCATTAACATAGAAATGATTCTTCACCCCCCACCCCAAAAAAAAAGAAAAAAAAATCTCTCCCTTTACTTTTCCCATAATTCAAGGTTTCCCTTCCACCAAACATGTCAAAACCAACCCAAACACAAACAATGACAGCAACTCCATTAGTTAAGCTTCTTATAAAAAATAAAAATAAAATAAAATAACCATGTTCAATACCCTCCCATTAGTCAATATGCACAACTTTCCCAGTTCCTTTTCTTTTTGGACTCTTGACTTTATTTATAATCCGTATACTCTTTTTAATTGGACGTGCAGGTTCTTTAACTAACTTTCCTATCCCATATACCTCATTCTTAGCAGCAGCCACTTTCTTTCTAACAAGTGTCATGTGCTAGAAGTGCTTGTAAGGCCACTATTGGTCCTAAGATCAATCGGTTGAGATGGAATAGGTGCTGGGTTCTTTGTTGGTGGCTATTTTGGAGCTGTACTCGATACCTTCTTAGAAAGATTTTTGTCAGACAGTTTAAATTGATTTTAAACATATCCACTAACATATGAGGTGATCATGTCGGTACGCAATTATTAAAATAACAATTAGAACCAAATGGAGCATTAAATAAATTGCAAGGGGAAAACAAGCATCTAGCGCTTAAAAATAAATGCAGTCATAACTAAGCAAAAGGAAACCACAATTATGTCGAAGGTGTGTAATCATGGGCAATTGTCCTCAAGAAAGATTGAAATCCTCTGATAGAGCCATAAGGACTTGTTCAATTTTGAGCGCAATTTTTAAAGATTTTCCAAAATTCTAAGATAAGGCTACCCACAAGATAACTTTTAAGCTTTTTCATAACTATTAGAAAAAAAAAAAATAGAATCTTCGAAAATTTTTAAATTACTTTTTAAAAAATATATAATTTTTAATTATTTTTTAAATCCGAAAATAGAGACCTCGGGCTGGGCTTAGGGCCTTGACATGGGCGAAACTTAGACTCTGGGACCTGGGCCATGGACATAAATTAGGCTCTCATGTCAAGTCCACTCGTAAACTAAACCCAATTTGCTAAAGTCCAAACCTAACCCAAACAAAACTAAGCCCACAATCGGGTAACCTAAATAAAGCCCAGATTCCCAAACTAGAACATGGGCCCAACACTTGGTGGCCCTTAATCGAAACTCAGCCCAGTTTGCTCATGACAAGCCCACTTTTGTTAAAACAACAATCGACCCATTCTCGATGGAGACTACTCAAGCCCCCATTTCTCCTTTTCTATTTTTCATCAAACTATCCTATTCTTGTTCTTTTTCCTTTTTTTTTCCTCCTTGAATTCTTCCTCCCATTGCCCAGAAACCAGGACCTTAAGCCCAGAACGTCAAGGCTCCTGCAACACTATCCACCAAATCAAAAAGAACCATCGTTGGACTTCCATCCCCGACTGCTTCCGACCACCAGACTGACATTGGCCGACATCCATCTCCATCATCATCCGTTCGAGACTTACACTCGTAGCCACGTCATGAACACAGACAAAATTCACAAGGATATGGCCAAAACACAAAGCAAAGGCGGCCAAAATTGAAGAGATTCGGACTTAGTAGAAATGAAATCCAGCTAAACATATACCCAGTAATCAACAAAGTGCCTATACCGCACAACATATGTTCATGTACTCCTTTTGACAACTCGGAATCATATATTAATTCTAACGAATTTGGTTTAGGCATTTCTTCGGTATTTCTTCAAACACGTGAAAAGCATGGACCAAGAGGAAGATATTGGACATCTTTCGAACTCAAATCCGGATATAGACCCAACAGAAACCATCACAAAACAAGCCAAAACAACCACATCGCTCTCCCAAACTTAGCACGTCTATGGACCCCCAAAAATAGGAACGAGCGGGCTTTACAGTTCTGCCAAAACAGGGCGAGTCAATGACTCAATGGTTTGCAGAGCGAGCGTCTAATTGTGGGTCCCTACCCGGCTTGGAGGCGGCGGTTGAGGTATGTGGGCGATACAAATCGAGCCACGGCCGACCGCCTCATTGCCTCCGAGCCGAGATCCTTGGGTATGGGGTCTTGGAACCCAGAAAAGTGACTCACCGGAAATCGGACGCCGGGGAGTGGTGGTTTTGGGACGCCGGTCAGAGGTCATCGGGATGCGGCGGGGACGCGAAGTCGGGTCGATGGGGTGAGCGGAGCGTCGCTCTCCCATCGCACTCTCGGCTTCCCTCTCTGTCGTTCTCACAATCCCTCGGAAAAATCGAGCGCCGTGGAAGGGGAGGCCGCAGGTTCTGTGGCGCCGACCAGGCGTCGTCGGTTTGCGTGAGGATGGCCTAACGTTGCTCAGCCGAGACGATTTCGGTCCTCCTCTCATTCTGCTCCCTCCCGGCTTCCCACTCTCTCCTCTCGGATTCGCTCTCGCCCTCTGACTTGCTCTCTCTCGAGGTCTCCTCTCTCTTCAAGGCCAGCGTCCCCGACCCCCGTCTCTCGCGCGACGCTCGTCCCGTCCTTTTTCCCTTTACAGCACCGTCCTTCTCTGTCCTTCTGCCCTTTGTCGTAATGCCAGCAGCCAAAGAAAAGAGAAGAGGGGGACAAGAGAAGAAATGGGCGGGCCGGAAGAAGGAAAGATGGGCCGGCCCGCGAGGGGGAAAGAAAAGAAGAAAAGGAGAAAAAGAAAAAGGGGGCCCGGCCGGTCCAGATCAAGCCCTCCCCACTACGTTTTTTTTTTAAAAGAAATGTTAATAATTAATACTAATAATGCAATTATTCCAAATGTCTATATGTTATGAAAATTAATTTTTTTTACGGGCTAAAAATTAATCCATAATTTTCTATACAATTAATGAATAATTAAATCGATCATCAAAATTTAAGAGTTAGCTAAGATTTTGCCCAAAGCAGCTAGATGAGGAAGGATGTCGAGATCAATAACCACTTAAAATCATTACTAGATCGTTGGAAACTAGCTCCCCTCCCTGCTGTCCGTGTTTTGAGATTAATGTTCCTCTTGGTAGTTATAGTGAGGATGCTTTCATTTAAGTAGAGGGGGAGTCATCTGGGGCGTGTCATTCGCATTTAATCAGTACAGGATTATTGAACTTACGATTTCTGGTTCTCCAAATGTAGTAAACTCACGCATTCTGGGATAGTTTAAAGACTATGATCTGCATAGCGTTGCCTCTCAGATTACTATTAACCTAAGAAACAACATCATTCCATGAGGAAGAGTCTCCATCAATCATCCGAGGCTCATAAGTCTTTCTTCACAGGTAAAGAGTAACAGAACCCTGGAAAATAGGTGTATTTCATAAGCACTGACTGAGCTTGAGCAAAAGAGGAGAGTTTCTAACAGTCAATCAAATCATAAATTTTGGGTACTATCAACAACTATTTATGATGATAAACTCAAGGAAGAAATCATTATTATTACCTCGTCTGAGCATGTCTTAGCCTAAACGTAGTATCTGATCTACATCTCCTGCATATGACATGCCAGACAACCAGTTGCATGGGGGGTCCGATCCCATGTGAGAGCTACCGACTGTGCCCCTGCATCATGTTCATGTGTACCGTCTTAGAATTGGAGATGCCTCTGAGACAAGAAAATTCCTTGCAGAGCCTCTGATTTTCCAAATCTCTTTGTAGTTGCAAATTCTGAATTTACAGCAAACGACTTAGTCACCAGTCGAGAGAAACCAGATAAAGATGAATTGGTGAGACAGGAAGGTATATGAAGGATCTGATGACCTGTGAGGTTGAGCAAGGGTGGTTGTTTATGGCACTTGGTTCGCTTTTGATAGATGAAGGACTCGAAAGGCTTTTGGTGCCCCATTTCAAATTGCAGCTCCTGCAATTGTGGTGCCACTTTGCCAACTCAATTTCAGGTTGGACTTCAATGATGTTGCCCCCCCACAGCTGTATGCTTTTGATTGTGTCTGAAGAGCCATCTGAATTATAGAATGTACACTCCAAAAGCACAGAACATCAAGAGTTTATTGATCATGCCATCACACGCTTTAATGCATCCTGTACTTGCTGTGTTTTTTCTGCCTCGCATTCACTAACATGCAGCACTTCTAAGGAGGTTAACTCTTTGAGGCCTTCAATATCATGGATCTTGCATCTTTGGACTTCTAGGACATTCAACATCTTCAAGTCTGATATATCTGGTAATTCATCAAGTGAATCACAGTCTGACAAAATCAATCTTCGTAAAGCACTTAATTGTCCCAGCCCATTGAGATTTCGTATTTCACAGTACGCTATATTCAGGACCTCCAGAGCAATTAGTCCTTCAAGCCCCTTGATCTCTTCTACTGCTGATTGGATGAGATTTATTTCTGATAGTGTCCTCAAATTTCCAACTGCTGGCAATCCTTTCAAAGAAAAACAACGCTGAATAGATAAAACAGACAATGATACGGGAAGTGCCGACACTTCTTGAAGATTTACGCCAGATAGAACTAGTTTCTTCAGATGTGTACATGACAGGGAACCTTGGCTAAATGAAAGGTTACTGATTTTAGAATGAGACAACTCTAATATCTTCAGTTTTGGGAGTCCTACAGCCAAGGGATCTGTCAACCTAGATCTTGGCTTCTTCCATGTTGAGGCACATATGAGCTCCTTAGGATCTGTATTACCCAGGCATATCTCCTCCAACTTCACCATAAACTTAAGATCTGGCAAGGCCTTCATCCTTTCAGAACTCACACGCAGACAAGTTAAACTGGAGGGAAGCTCTGGCAGTGCTTGAATCTTGTTGCACCGAAGTAAATCAAGCGTCTGAAGACAAGAAAGACTAACAATTTCCGAAGGTAGGCCAGAAATGCTGGAATGTCCCAATTTCAGTATCCTCAGATGATCTAGACTCTTAATAGCATTGGGAATGGCTCCCTTCAAACTCCTACAGTACGAAGCATGTAATTCTTCAAGGTTGGCTAGATTTCCAATTTCTCTAGGCAATTCTCTAATGAAACAAGAATCCATTTTCAACACTTTTAAACACCTCAAGCAAGTAATTGAATTGGGCAATTTAGATATCCCTATCCCTGTTATATCTAACTGCTCTAACCTTTTCAACTTTTGAATTGAATCCGGAAGTCTTTCTATCCAACGACAATCCTTTAGAGACAAGTTTCGAAGTTTCACCAGTGTTCCAGCTGAGTCAGGGATTCGTGTAATTTTTGCATTTTCTAGCAACAGTACTGAAAGAGCTGTCAAGTCACAAAGCGAATCAGGCAGGTGACTTAATTGGAGACAGTTGGAGGCACTAAAAATCTCGAGTTGCTCCATGTAACCCATTGACACGGGAATTTCTTGTACTGAAGTCCCATCAATAAGGAGCTCCTTAAGAGCTTTCAGATGACTCAATTCAATTGGCAGCATACTGAGTTCATTGCAGAACCTCAAATTTAAGGAAGCCAGGTATTTTAGATGACGGATGGAAGGATCTAACTTCATTAGTTGAGAACATCGTTCTAGAATCAATATCTCCAAGGCTGTGAAAGAGGACAGGTCAGGGCTTATCAATAGGTCAGCACAACCTGTAAGATTCAAGACTTTCAACTGTGGCATCTGCAAAATATCAGAGAACGATTAATTCATACATTGAACAAATCTCTGGAGCAAATAAAGTCTTAAGGCTTTGTTTGTTTTGTAGAAAAACGAGTTTTGAAATCTAATCTTCCAATCATAACATAGCTTAAAAAGCATTGGAAAATGTTTTCATAGTAAAAAAAAAAAAATGCTCATTTAGATTTTGAAGAATGACTTACCCTTTCAAAAACCAAATAATCATTTTCCTTTGCTAACTCAACCTCAGATTCCGCTACCACCATTGTCCAAACACCCTTTAGGCGGGCAACAAATTATTTCCTCTAGTATTTCAAGAAACATATCCACTTTTGTACATGGCAAACGCTAGAAAGTGTCATGCGCTAGAAAGTGTCATATCTTAAATCAGTCTTCATGAAAAGCTTTCTGATGAAATCTTTCCCATCAGGAAAACAGTTTTACTGAAATAAACAAAGCTTAATCTACCTTGATTTCTCTCCAACCTCCCCAGTCTTCAGTGACTTTGCTCCATGAAAGATCAAGAATGACTAATTTCTCCACATGGAAATTAGTAGCTTTAAAATCTCCGGTGCATCCTTGCCATTGGAGCCACTTTAAATTTGGAAAAACATTGGCAAAATCACCATCAACGTTTGCACGATCCAAGATAAGAAATCTTATGTTTGGCATGCTCTTAAAATCTTCCGCGACAAAGTTGAGGTGTTCTGTCCCCTATAATGGAAAAAGCATTTAGTGGAGAAAATGAAAAAGACCTAAATAAGTCAATGTTAAAGAAATAGGACAGTTTCTCAACACTCCAAGGCTCAAGAACAGGGTAAGGAACGCATTCCACTTTAGAATTACACAAGATACTGTACCTCCATTTTCTCTATATTCCAGGACAAATTGCATAACCTGCCTCGCCTTCCTGGATGTAGATGATCCTCTCTTCGTATAATTTGTTGACCAAATTCCCTTAACAACCTGTGCATCCCTAGTTCATTGTTTCTTCCAATTTTTACCAGGGACTTGACACGGAGGGCTTCAATTCCATCAGAGGGCGGAAAATGGGGATTATGCCACATAAATGAAGCAATTCGACAATCCACATCAGCAGGGAGGCATGCAATATCCAGAAGCATCTCTCTTTGCACTTCGCTCAATTCTTCATAACCAACCTGCAAAATCTCTTGAATACGCAGGTCAAATGGCAAAATTGGCTCCTCTATCGCAATCAATTTTTCTACTAATTTTCTGTCCAAGAGTGAACCAATAACTTCAATAAGTAACGGAATCCCATTCACAGAGTTAATAATATCTTTTGCAGCCTCGTCAAAACCAGGAACTGGAGGACTTCTTCGCTGTGCATGCTTTCGGAAAAGCTCTAGAGCTTGATCATTATTCATCATGTTGATTTTGTAATCAAGAGCTAACCCTCGAGGTATGAACTTTGGAAGAATAGACATGTCACTAGTGGTGACAATTATCCTACTTCCATAACCAAACCAATCAAGCTTTTCTCCAATAATTTCACAGAGATGCGACTGTACCTCCACATCATCAAGAATGATAAGGACTTTCATATTCCGTAATAATTCTTTAAAGAAATTGACTCCTTTTGCAACATGATCTACTTCGTGTTCTTGCTTTAGGATATCAGACAGCAACTTGCTTTGCAAAAACTGAACACCTCCAAATTGTTTCGTTGTTGTTTCAATGTCTGCAAGGAAACTACAAGAATCGAACCGAGAGGAAATTTGCTTGTAAATGATCCGGGCAAGAGTCGTCTTGCCGACCCCACCCTTCCCCCAGATTCCAACTATTCGTAAATCACTGACTTCTAAATCAAGCAAGTCCATCATGTCCTCCACTTGTTTGTCAATTCCCACAAGATATTCGATATCACTGACTTCTAAATCAAGCAAGTCCATCATGCCCTCCACTTGTTTGTCAAGTCCATCATGCACCACCGACTCTTTTGCTTCATCCTGAACCTCCTACAAGAGCAAATTAATTGTAAACAAGAAAAGCTGCTGCAGAAATTGAAAAAGGATAACTATTGGATTTAATTTTCCTTTTGTATCTTACTGGACTTCAGAAACGACACTGAAAACCCATGTCTTATCTTCCCACCTATGTTAATACAACATTTTGACCATTCGTCAAGTTAGGATATAGCATTCTGGACGCTTGTACTCCATTTGCAATATCCCAATTTATCTCAATAGCTTTCCTTGATTTTACCGAAATCTTTACCTTTGTGCCTTGGCGTGGGAAAGGCGAGCAAGCTATTTGTGTAAAATTTTCTAAAAAATAAAAGAATCTCTTTTCTCTCCTCCATTTGCTACACTCTATTTCTAGAGAGTTAGAGGTGATTTTTTAAGGATCATCTTACAATTCCATATATTTGAGTTTTCTTTTTTATGGAATTCACCTCTCTTTTTGCCAACCAGTAAAATTTATTGTTTATTTTGGTAAGAGGTGAAAAGATCTCATTATCCATGGCAATGTAACACAAAAGAGAATTGCTGGATATCTTGTGAAAATACGCAGTACTCAATTTTTATTTTTGAACAAGTTCATGAATTTACGTTCCCCAAGAATAGATATCTAGAATTTCCTTAATTTTCTAACTGAATAAAGATATTCACATATTTCTTCGGAAGAGGAAGAAGAAGAAGACGACGAAGAATTGTCTTCCTCTGAGTCTCTTACCTTGAGAAGCCAATTTGTTTCTATCGGATGAGGGCATTGGGGCTTGACCCTCAAATCATCCTCCTGTTGCTGGCATATTAGACGGAACCCACACTGCTTTATGCTTCCTTTCGAAACTCTAAGGCGAACTTGCCAATCCCCTCCTTTACACGGTTTTCCCCACGGACTATATTTGAGCCACACATTGTCGGATTCCAGTGAAAGGAACCGACAAAACCCATCCTCTACGCCATTAGTGCCGACATATAATTGAACATCGACGACTTTTGCTTCCTCCAGCCCAATAACCACACAGAGTGCAAGTCCTAAAACCTTGTCACGCAGGTCATCGGGAACCTTGAAAGATATAGATCCCTCTTCACAATGGTGAATCCATCCTGGCATCTCTCCTCCAGTTAGGATAATTTCGACCTCTCTCTTCGCGTTCCGGAGATACTGTCATACAGATCTAGCATTCAATGAGAGAGAGAGAGAGAGAGAGAGAGATCTAGAGAGAGAGAGAGAGAGAGAGAGAGAGAGAGAGTCTGACCTCAGTATTGACACACCAGCCAGATCAAACTCTTTCCGTGATAATCCACAGCATGAAGAGAAGTCAACTTCAGAGAAGTTGGAGAGACTCGAAAAATCTGGGAGATTTTGTAGAGATCTGCAATTTTGTGCTCTTATGATCCCAATATTTGATGGAAGCTGAGGAATCTCTTGGAGTTGCTGGCAATTATCCAACAACAACCATTCCAAATTATTGAATTCGTTCAAGCACCTCGGCAGATGAGTGAACTTGTTCCCCGAAAGATATAGGTGCGTCAATTTGGGAAAATAACCCTCGAGGAAATCTAACCCTGATAAATTGCAACCCTTAAGATCTAGCCAACCTAGATTTGGGAATCCCAAGCCACCGTCAAGATCAGTTGGATCCTCCAAGTTCTTCGGAAACATGATAAAATTTGAGCAATCCATAAGATCCAGGGAGTCCAGATTTTGCAATTTATAAATGCTCGATGGAAGCCTTATGAGATTTTTGCAATATCCTAAATTTATATACCTTACAGAGACAAGATTATCAATGGATGCAGGGAGTTCTTTAATAGCCGTATATTGTAGATCAAGTTCCTCTAGACATTCTATCTTTACCATAATATCAGGGAACTTCTTGAGATTAGAGCAACCAGCAAGACCAAGTTCGCGAAGAGATTTTGTCTTGAGTATGCTAGGAAAGATACTAAGCTTAGAGCACGAATCTAATAATAAAAATTCTAACTTGTCAAGATATCCGACAGATTGATCAACCTCCACCAAGCTTTCGCATGCAAAAAGATTCAATCTCTCCAAATTTGGAGTTGACGAAATGTCAGGAACACGAGTCAGGAACTTGCAAAAACTGAAATTGATGTCCTTCAACGTTCTAAAATCCTGCAAATACATATCAGTGCAGTCATTAAGTTCTGCAAATGTAAATAGCTATGAAAATGAAAAGCTACTCATGGCAAGGGCTTACGTTAAATGTGACTCCTAATTGTTTGATATGACTATTAAACATAAAATAGTGACCGATTATTGGAAAAAAAATGAGTAAGACTTTGGTTTTTGACACGTTATATCGATGAGTACAATTCTTAAAACTTCGGGCCTCGAATGACTCGTCCATCATTTGGATGCACTTCGGCAATAACCTGTGCCCACCGTGCGAGGCTTGGAAAAATGAGTAGGACTTTGGTTTTTTGGTCTCCCTAACGAGCTCCAACCAAAGCCCAAAAACATGTATCTTACTCGAATAGATCTTAAATGGGAAAGCCCCACCACAACGGAAATCGCTAAGCGAGGAACTATACTGAATAATTTTTCACCATCATTCGTAAGTTTACTGTCGATAAGTAGTGTCTTCTCCACGCGTTTAATCGACCGGGCCAGTTGCCCGTTTCTTTTGGTTTCACATGAGACGCCTATGAATAAGTCCAACCGCCCAATATTATAATCGACTGATTTTCGTTTTTGAGGCCAGTTTCCTATGTTGAATGGAAGGCCATGGAATGGCCGAAGTGATTGGGCCGAAGTGATCCCCTCAATCAACCAAGTTGGGCGATCTGTTTCCACCCAACATGAACCCGCAAAGGAGTTTGGATCGATGATGCAATAAATGTCTGAGCCTCAAATGTAGAGTAAATTTGTCATTGAAATATACTTAGTCATGTAATAAAACTCTCCAATTATAGATTTCCCTTTTCTCCCATGATGGGTAATTTTATTATATTCATTTATTTGTAAATGATGATGTAATTAATCTATTATTAACAACTTCTTTCCAACTCCTTTCATTATATATGAAAGAAAAAGGATTTGGATATTTTAGATTTATGATTTCTCTCGAATATCAAACAAGGGAAAGAAACAAACATAAAATTATTTATAGATCTTTACGATATGTTCTCTATAGTAAATGGGTTCAAGAATCACGGTCAACTCTAGTACGAGTTGCAAGGTGTGAGGATGAATTTTTTTGTTGATTTATTACCGTTATTTATTTGTCAAATACGAGTTGAATATAATTGATCGATTAGTATTATTATTTCTTAAATGTGATTTACCTCATCCAAGGAGTTATGAAACCGTGTCTTCTCAATTCTCTCATGGAAAGGGTCTTTAAAAACATTTGGACTACAACTGACTATATAAAACTACCAACTCTTGTTTGAGTCCTTGTACCGATGTTTATTTCATTTTTGGAATCACCAACCATTTTTTCTATACATTTCTTTGTTTGAGTTACCAATGTGTTAAATTTACAATTAAAAAAAAATAACCAATTTTTATTTGAATCACTACTAATGTTTTTTCTAGTGTTTTGAAATTGTAAACTGTTTTAATAATCTATGAATGTTTATTTGTCAGCTTAACAACTCGTTTAAGATACTATTTGTTCTAGAAAATTATCAACTGCTAATTGAGTCCACTTACTAACGATTATTAGATTGTTTATAAAAATTAAAGTTGTTTCTCTAATTTACCGATATTTATTTGTTGAAGTTATCGATGAGTTGAACTAAGTCCTATACTAAATTACCAACTAATCCAATAATTTACCAACAATTATATGCAGAGCTAATTTAAGAACTCTTGCATGAAAATACCAATAGATATTTGAGTTAGTTATCAATATTTATTTGATTGCTTCAAGGTACAAACCAATCCGATAATTTACTGACATTTGTGGCAACTTACCAACTGGAAAAGGTTAATAACTCATATCCAAAATTACCAACACTTATTTGAGTTAATTACCATTGTTTAAGAAGTACCCACTGTTTCAATAGTATACCAAGGTTAATTTGGAAAGCCTACTACCATGTTAACATCACCACTCTTCTATGAAATGAACAATTCTGTTGAATATTACTAACATCATTACAATTGCCATCATTTGTGGTGATTAAGTTACACTCTCCTATTTGAGTCACTTACTAACTTTTATTTGGTTGTTTCAAAAGTATCAACTATTCACATAATTTACCATGTTTGCTTGAGGAACGTTCCAACTTGTTTAAGTTAAAATCAAATAAACATTGGTAAATGGACTCAAATAAAAATTGGTAAATTTTGTAAGAGTTGGCAACTTCAACTTGTTGATAACATCTGCAAATTAAATGTTAGTAAATTGTTAAATCAAAAAGTGATTTCGAAAATGTCATTAACCAAATCAAATAAGAGTTTGAAAAACTAACACTAGATGGTAACTAACCCGTGAGGAGTTGGTAAATCACTCAAATTAATATAGGTAACTTGGAAGCTCCTTGAGGGTCAACCACCTATTTAAGTTTAATACCTCTAAATTTGGCACCTCTAAAAGGTCATGGACACGAAGCAGCAACTTATAGTGGCTAAAAATTCAGAAACTTCAAATTCCTAAAACGTTGCAAATTAAAAAGAATAGCTGAACAAGATTTTGATAAATTCAATTTGTATGCGCAGAAAATGAAAACCGTCAATTAAAGCATTTATGACGTACCTTTAAGTATCCTCTAAATTTCTTAATCTGGCTGCCACTCACATCAAAGCAAACAAGTTTTTTTGGACCAGCACTAAACTCCAAAGTGTCTAAATGACATCTATGCCATTCAAGCCACCTTAAATCATCAGGAAGACATACAAGACCTCCGCTGATTCGTGCATTCGAAAGTATGAGCAATTTTAGTCTCCTCATGCGTGTGAAAGCATCGCGACTGATGTGTAGCTTTTCTTGACTTGGCAACTGTAGCACTATGCCTTTAACAGCATTGGTTCCCTGTCAAGGAAATGAAAATATTCATTCACAACCAACCGTAATTAGGTAATAGCATTTAAATTAAAGAATATGAGATTATCGACAGTTTCATGAGAAGCTCTTACCATAGCCGCCGACAGTACTTCATAAACATCATGAGAGCACCATAATCTACTCCATTTTCCAGGGTCATCTAGACACTCATGTTTAACGATATCCTGACCCATCAGCTGAATCAAGTCATGCATTTGTACTATTCCCATATCGTCAATTGTTACTAAGGATCGCTCTATTAGAGTCTCAATCCCAAATAATGGGTGTGGACCATAGCTATCAAGAACTCTGGTTACATAACCACTCTCCCTCCCCTTAAAGAAGCAAGCAATGTCAAGAAAAATGCCCTTATGATTGTTGTCCAGCGCATTAAAACTTATCTTGAGGACTTTGTTTATATCTGTAAGAGGACTTTCAGCAAGGTTTTTCAATATACTCTCCCATGCTTCTCTACTTCTACCACATAAAAGGGGACCCAAGACCACAATCGCTAAGGGAAGGCCATTAGCATAGCCCAAAATTTTATATATGAGATCCTTGTGTATGTCTTTGGTCTGGTTTCTTGGAAAAGCATGTGAACTCAAAAGTTCACAACCTTCAACTTGATCTAATGGTTCGACTTCATATACCTGATCTATCCCATGAGAAGCTAGCACATGTTTATCTCTTGTCGTAATGATGATCCTGCTCCCTTTCCCAAACCATTCACATTCTCTAGCTAATGCATTTAACTGTTCCCCATGATCCACATCATCAAGCACAAGCAGAATCTTCCTGCAGCGAAGTATATCTCGTATCAAATTAGCGCCTCCATCCACACTTAAGACCGCTAAATTTTCTTTCCATAATATCTGGGATAGCAGCTTTTTCTGCAAATCAACAAGGCCGTCAGGTTTACCGGAAGTTTCTCTAACATCTGCAAGAAAGCTGTACCCATCAAACTGACTGGCAATACGGTTATAGACACCTTTAGCGATAGTGGTCTTCCCTACCCCTCCAGTTCCCCATATTCCTATCATCTGAGCATCATCAAAACCCATATTCAACAACGACATTACTTTTTCTACCCGGCAACGTAGACCGACGGGATGCTTGGCAACACTCAAGGGTACACGCCCTACTATAGCCGAGATCTCTTTGACGATGCTCTCAATGAACTTGGTACCACCTCTGCCAAAACAAAGCAGCAAAAAGAACGCAAATAAATGGAAATATACAATCCATTAAACTAACTAAAACTAATACGAAGTAAACAATTACTCTATGACATTCCCAAAAATGACTCTTAACGCACTAATCGATGCCATCATGTATCAATAAAATTAGAAAATTCCAAATTCTTTTCTAGGGTCGAATAGGAATAATATGATTACCCATGGTCATAATGCCAACCGGACAAATTGCCGGCTTCGATTAGGGCTTGCCTCCATTTCTCCACCCTCTCAGAATCCTTTCCCAGTTTCTCCTCGTGCCTGGCCAATGCCTTGCCATAACTCTCTCTCTGCCCTCGAACCTCCCTCGGCTCCACTCTGTAGAACACGGGCAACACCAGCTGCCCCTTGAGCCTCTTACACTCCATTACCTTCACCAGCTCGTCCAAGCACCACCGAGACGAAGCGTAGTTCTCGGAGAAGACGAGCACGGCGATCCGCGACTCCTCGATGGCCTTCGTCAGCGCCGGCGAGATCTGGTCCCCGGGCCTCAAGTCCTCGCTGTCGATGTAGGCGTTGATGCCTCGATGAAGCAGACACCTGTGGAGGTCAGCGAGGAAACCGCGGCGGACGTCCTCGCCTCTGAAGCTGAGGAAGACATCGAACAGCCATTTCGCTTCGGAAGAAGAAGAAGAAGAAGACGACGACGACATTTTTTATTTTTATTTTGGTCGAAAAGAAGAAGAAGAAGAAGACGACGACGACATTGGAAGATAGAATCTGAGCTTAGTTTGGATTCGTGTCGAGCGATGAGTGATGCTATTTATCGTGGAGTCGGTCAAGAAATCGATGCGGACTGAGAAACATCGAACGTCGCACCGCGTTAGGAAAAGCGCCTTTTTCATTTTTGTTTTTTCTTTTCATTTTTCGCAAATGGGCGAGAAGTTTCTTTTCGTTCATTTTTATTTTAAAATTGTTTGTTTTTGTCTTACAAAAAACCGGAAAGTGACTTTATTTCATGGGTGTTCAAAATGAATTGTTCAAATTGGGAACCGCGGATTGAGCCAAATCAGCCAGTTGGGTCCGATTCTCAAGAATGTCCATCAATTCCTAATTCTTAAAAGTGAAAATTGGATTGGACTAGACTAACCAAATATACTTTTATTTCTTCAAAAAAATTTGTCAAATGTGAACTATGTACTATCTTATCCAGTAGCATCACGAGTTACAACATAATAACTTTTCATTCATCATTACTTCTATCAATATTTTAAGATTTGTCACTTTCTCATTGTGCACAAATACTCTTTAGTAATTTTAAAAAAAAAATGTGATTGATTTCATTGGATCGGATCGGGAATCGAACATTCCTACTTTATTTTATTTGCCAAAGTTCAATATTATTCAAAGCATATAAAAAAATTATCATTCTCAACCCAAATCCGATATATTCCATTCCAATATTTTGTCTTCTATGAATGGCAACATATCTTTCACATTATTAGGTAGGAAATTGTTTAGATTTTTTGCTTATTCAACTCATCGTGTCCCCAAAAAATAAGTCATGAAATAGATTTTTTAACGCGTACTTCTGTTTTTCCCCATTAATTGATTTTCATATTTTTAAGTAGCCATCTTTTGCTTAAGAATGGAATGAGGGAGTCATGTGCATGTTCACATCATTCAACTCATCGTGTCCCAGAAAATTCTATTTCCTATTTTAGTTTATTACTTAAAAAGAAAAAGAAATATGCACCGGGCTTAACCTATGCGCTTTGTCTGTTATTTACACGGGATACGTACAAAAGATCTCAGCTTGGTAAAATACAAGTAGTGTTGTTTGAAATCGAGGCTTTACCTTTTCCAATTATTTTAACTACAACCTTTTTTTTTTTTTATTGGTCAAACTCTATTCTTATTCAACACATTCGCTCTCGACTTTTGTCATAAGCATCTACTCCTTATAGGGCGTGGGAGTCAAAACCCACTCCGAAACTACAGCTCACTTTGAACGATGTAACAAGCTGTGATCTCAATCGAATATTTTTTTGTTAATTCCTTTGGCGAGCTTTACGAAAACAAGCCTCAATGCCAATGTCACTTCTTTGGTCGCGAAATAATTAACACAGAAGAAGAAGAAGCCATTAGAATTTGGTAAAAGGAGGCGGAGTGCTGGTGTGAAGGATGAAGCGAGATCTTAAAAGGTAAGCTACTCCATTGGCCACCCAATAAAGGACTTGGCTGTGGCTTCCAGGAAATGGCGTTCGCGATCAGTGAGATTTGTTCCCCATCGGATCTTCTCGGTATTTTCTTTGCACGCAGAGGCATGACTTTCTTTTTTGAGGGTCAACAAAGAATATTATATTAATTTCCAGCTTTGTGGGCAAGGCAGATGAGAGGATGTGGTAGGAAATTGGAGAGAAGAAGGCGGTGCCCGGTGGGTTCAGCAAGCTCGGCTTGGGATCCTATTCTTGAGAACTGATGTATTGTGGCACGGGAAAATGTCGCTAGCGTGATTTGTTGCATACTACTATTTTGGTAGCTAAAATTCGCATGATTCTTTTCCATGCCTTCCAATAAATCAATATATAATGGGAATGGAGAAATCCGAATTTAGAGTGCGGACCTACTAGGTAACTTGAGAGGATAGCTTTGACATGTAAATTAATTGTAACATCCTACACAAGATGTATTGGTCATCCATGTATGTAGAAACTTGTGCCGATTTGAGAGAAGGGCTTTGATATGGGCACGTCTTCACCAACAATCGGTTGGACATTTTCTATGCATTAGGCAATCTAATTACAAATTAGATAAGGATTACCTTTTTCCTTTCATAGCTCGGGCATGAGAATAGATCAAGCTTTTTGTTCAATTGAAAGTAATGCGGTAGGTTCTAAGGTATAAATTCAAAGACATGAGAAATTTTCTAAAAGAACACCTCAAAATGATTAATTGGTACACCAATAGCTTATCTTCTATTACTTTGGAGTGAAGGATCTTTCACTCGACTAGGGCATTATTCATTAGATGCTTTTTTGGAATTCATATGCTTGGTGATGTCATTCCTTGTTAAATCAAAGTGCTAGTCATTTTCAAAAGCACTGGATACTTAGTATGAGAATTTGTAAGAAAGACTTTTATTATGCGTGAAAGAACACATTCTGTTGAGATTATTTAGTCCAAAAGAGGATTTTTGTGT
Source organism: Eucalyptus cloeziana (assembly GCA_014182715.1). NCBI lineage: Eukaryota > Viridiplantae > Streptophyta > Magnoliopsida > Myrtales > Myrtaceae > Eucalyptus > Eucalyptus cloeziana. Next base: position 21,030,153 of record CM024641.1, on the reverse strand, counting down.
TTAGACTCTAACGAATGGTACTTCAAAAGTGTAAAGCATCCTCTAACATGGGATGCATTACACATAGAGTTTAGCTTATTTTGTTATTATGTAAATTTATGCTGCATATAAACGTCACTAATGCCAATTGAGTGCAATAATTATACCGATCATTACGAGTTTCATGTGATTTGATGATATCTCACCTTTTTTCTTTGTCTTTGTTGCTTAAGTCAAAAGCGCAAGAAAATGTTTGTTCTACCAGTTTCATGCTAGCTTCCCTCCACGCGGCTTTGCTCAGAAAAGAAAAAAAAGATCAAGTTGATTTTGATGGGCAGGTGGCCCCCACCACTTTGTTTGATTGGTCCACGCGGCTGTGCTCAGTTTCGTTCCAAGGCTTGACTCCGGTGGCTCATTCCCATTGCATTTATTATTCTTTTTTTTTTTTTTTTTTGTTATAAACAGAAACGGCTTGGTTGTTATAATTCGGGAAAATGTAAACAAGGAGATGGATTAGACTCGTTTTACAAAAAAAGCCTAAACTGAATTTAATTAAATAATTGCCTAAAATGACTAAATCAATCTCACATAGGAGCCAAAGCTTGCTGATCGGCCAATTTTTTTTATAACTAGCAAGTGTATGATTGGTCCAATAGACGAAGCCTAGATATTTTTATCTAAAAAAAATTGGTAAAAACTGTAAATCCCAAAAACAAAACACCACCACCACCCCCACGCATCACGCCCAAAGGTTTCTTCCTTCATTTCTCCACATCTTCTCCTTTGCTTCCGGTCTTCATTTCTTTCCATAGATGAAGACAAAGTGGTGCCATGAATTTAGATGCAAATAGAAAACTGGGGAAGTTTGGTTCTGTGCCTACTCAATGAAAATTGACAGATACAAATCCCCGTAATTTCTTTTATTCCCTCAAAATTTCATATGAATTGGAATTCACTTGCCAAAGTAAGGTGTACAATTGTTGATGATGTAAATGAGAAGAGTAATGCTCCAAATAATGATGCAACTTCTGATATGGCACATTTATATGATCAAATAGCTATGAGTTTATGAAATATTTAAGAATATTTGTAATTTTTAAGGATAATAAATTTCTTTTCTTGGGGCATATTTTAATATGTTTATTGCAATGAAAGTATTATTTTTAAATCGAGAAATAGACCATTTTGATGTAAATTTTTCTATTTAAATTTTTTAGCCAAAACAAAGAAATTTATTTTTCTAAAAAGTTGTTTACATTATATCTTCAACATTGTTGTCAAAATTTAAATTAAAAAAGTTGCAAACATTAATGTTTTCACTTTTAAACAAATAAAAATTTTAATTTTTAAATTAATAATTCAAATGGGTTTTTAAATGTGTTTTGTACCAAACAACGGGTGTCTCAAAGTTGCTTCTCAAAACAAATTTTACTAAACAGTTTTTGTACTTTTTCAAAGCCCTAGGCTAAATTGCTTTCCCCAAAGCTACTTGGAAAAGTCGAATCAAACACAGCCGTCCAATATCACAAGGAGCTTGATCATCACTCTCTCTTCCATCAATTCCAAATATTCGGTGAGATGATAAGGATCCTAAATGTTGACCCACTAAATTCATGTTCAACAGTTTGCTCTTATCAGTGAAATTGTGTGGATTTTGATGTAAAATCCAAAAATTAAACTTAATGACTTTTTTTCTGCAAATCACGGATTATTTTTTTATTAATAAGTTTGTGAAATTTTATTATAATTTGTGATTCGTATGCACATGCGAGGGGGAGAGATAGAGATAGATGCGTTTATGACTATATCAGTGAAGGATGCGTGTATGCTGGCTTAAAAGAGAACGACAAGTCAGAGAGGTGACCAGCACAGGGCACCACAATGTTTTCCATGCAAAGTGCACGTCACATGGCAAGGCTTGTGATTGTATTATGGATGGGGGAGGTTGCAAGAATGTTGTAGCAGCTGTAATGGTCGAGAAGTTGAAGTTGCCGATGAAAGATCATCCCCACCCTGACATATCACAATAGTTAAGGGAGGAGAATGAAGGAAAGGTCTTCGACTTCATTAATTCAATTTTTTATTGCAAATAAATATCGCGGCAAACTATGGTATAATGTGATTTCAATGGATGTGTGCCATATGCTACTTAGAAAATTTGTGGCCTAGAGGTTCTTTTCTTTTCCAAGTACTCATGTACTTGCAACATACTCTTTACATTTTCGGTGTACCAAAAAACATAAATATACACTATCAATCGTTTACATTTAGGGCTTATCTGAAAATCAAATGACATAATATATAAATTCATAAAAATCAATCTATAGAATACTTTTCCTTGCTATACTTTAATTAGACTGAAAATGCTCTAATGCTAATACTTTAATCTTGGCTACGTGCCATCATGAGAGAAAGTTCGTGTATTGTATGAGGTTTGTTCACTGAGCTGGAGTATAATGGAATAAATGGATTCATCCTACTTTGATACCCAAAAAAGTAAAGGTAAATTGAGTATGAAGGCCATGTTCTTTTATTCCGGTGTACCAGTTTTACATAAGTGGAATCGAGGATTGAAGTAACAAAACAAAAGGAGACTGTTGCTAAAAAGCAAAGAGTCTTGGCACTTTTTTTTTCATAGAAACCCAAGTGGGCTAGTAACCTAATAAAAAGCAAACGACTTGCACAAAAATACCTTAGATTATCTCAAATAAACTTCCAGAATAAGCCCAAGTCATTATAGGACCTTCAAAATATTCGGAAGCCCAACTTGATTTGAGAAAACAGAAAAGATTTTCAAAGAACTCAACTTCGGATGGATTGCATCCCCCTAGTCTAGCAAGGATAAATTTGGAAGTCCCATCTTCACATACGAAACGGCCACCTTTTACTTTGAAAACTCCAGTAAAATTGAATCTTCAAGTCTCAACCTCTGCTGAGTTTCTACAACTTGGAAATAATAGACGGAAGGCCTGCTAGGTTCTTGCATTTATTTAAAGAGATGAGGCTTTTCTATGAATGCAGTCCCTTCAAATTGAAGTTCGAACAGACGATAAGTTGTGCAGAAAGACAGTGAAACCAACTTTGATAAACATTCTGAAGCATTCATGTTCAATATGTTGAGTCCACGGCCTAAAACTGATCACAGCATTCTTTATTGACAATGTGGGGGCACTCATCAACATTGTCCAATATCACAAGGAGCTTGATCATCACTCTCTTCCATCAATTCCAGATATTCGGTGAGATGATAAGGATCCTTAATGTTGAGTTGACCCACTAAATTCATGTTCAACTGTTTGCTCTTATCGGTGAAATTGTATGGATTTTGATGTAAAATCCGAAAATTAAACTTAATGACTTTTTTTTTCCTGCAAATCACAAATTATTTTTCTATTTATAAGTTTGTGAAATTTTATTATAATTTGTGATTCATATGCACATGCGAGGGGGAGAGATAGAGATAGATGCATGTATGACTATTGACTATGTTGGTGAAGGAGGCGATCTATGCTGGCTTGAAAGAGAAAGACAAGTTAGAGAGAGGTGACCAACATAGGGCACCACAATGTTTTCCATGCAAAGTGCACGTCACATGGCAAGGCTTGTGATTGTGTTATGGATGGAGGAGGTTGCAAGAATGTTGTAGCAGCTGTAATGGTCGAGAAGTTGAAGTTGCCGATTAAAGATCATCCTCACCCTGACAGATCACAATAGTTAAGCGAGGAGAATGAAGGAAAGGCCTTCAACTTCATTAATTCAATTTTCTATTGCAAATAAATATTGCAGCAAACTATGGTATAATGTGATTTCAATGGATGTGTGCCATATGCTACTTAGACTATCGTGGCAATATTAACATTGAACTATTCATGATGGACACATATACACTTACTCCTTCGAGAAGGATGGTGTATAGATTACAGTTGCACCATTAATAATTGGTAAGGAAGAAGTTGTTTTAACATCATTGTCTAGATTAACAAAAGCCTACGAGGAGACATGCGTTGCATGTGCACTAGTGGTAGAGAACGAAGAATCACTTGGATTGCCAAGACAATTAAGCCACTTGAAATTTTTGATCTTGATGAAATTTTAGCTGCCATGCCGCCCATGTGTGATATTCATTACTGCAGTTATCCCCAACAAAGTTGCCTACCCCACGAGTCCTAAGGAGCATGAACAAAGTCAACTGCAAAAACCTTACGGCCAAAGGCCAGGTGGAAGAAAGTGCTAGTCCTTCTGCGATACCGGCTAGGATGGGCCAAAGGGCCGTTCTCGGCTCGTTTGGTCTGGGCCCATTTCTTTTTCTAAATTAATTTTAATTCTTTGAATGAAAAATTCAAAAAAACTAAACTATTTTTTCAAAATAAAAAATTAATTTAGAAAATTTTATATAAAAAAAGCACTCATTTAATTAAACCAATTGAAAGACAAGTATATCTTCAAGTAATTTGAAAAAGAAAAATACACATAATGGTGCCCTAATAACAACTACACACAAATTACACCAAAGATAATGTCTAATAAATTAGGCATCTTCATGTCTTGTTCCCCACCTTAATTCAAATGATACAATCTCATTGTTGCCCTCTTGTTCATACTGGGCACATTCCTCTAGAGTCAGTTCTTGCACAAACCAATCGTGTCCAGCCAAAACAATTTCTAAATTTTCCACCTCCACCTTTTGTCTTCCAAGATCCGTTAGCTAGTTTTAAACATGGGCTCATAAACGCTGGTGCGATTAATAAATAAAAAACTAGTGGCTTCCCTCTTCCACCATTTCAGAATAACTCATTGGTAGACAAAGACGAAAAACTAACAGAAGGTTCGGAGTGTTGTTCTGCTTAGGAATTAGAGACCATAGAAAATTCCGGCCTTCTTGATGAAGTCATGCATCGCCAAAAATTATTTTTTATAACAAGCATCAATACAATTAACCATATATTACTTGGTCATTTCATGAATATTCTAAAGACTTTTAAAAATGTTTCCTAGAAACAATGTGTTCATAAACCACAATAAACTGGTATTTTCTTTTAATCATTTTAAGCACGCTTTTACATGGGAAGATAATTTGTTTTAGCTCCTTCCTAAAAATGGATCTTAAGAACATGAAGGGACAAAGCCTACTTGCGTTAACAATCTATTTTTTTTCTATTGATGATTATTAAATAGCTGACAATTTGAACAAGTTTTGGTTGACACCTAAATTTTGGTTAAATATTTATAATTAAATTGCGTAGAAACTTAGAGATCGATTTGGCCTTAACAAAAAAAGATTTTTACGTCACATAGTCATTAATACTATTTGCATCAACTAAATTTTATTTATTATTTACTTTCCCTTCATTTTACTACATTTCAGATAAAAATTTAAAAATTTAAAAATTTAAAAATTTCAAATCATTATTTTAAAAATTAGAAAGACGTAAGGGGACTCGGGGCGGGGGACCCCCGGCTCCCTTTCTTTCCTCCGCCCGGGCGGGGCCCGGTTCTCCTCATTTTCTCCCGGCCTGTTCTCTCCCTTCTCTTCTTCTCTTCTTCCTTCCCTCACGGGAAGTCGGCCCCTATAAGATGAGGGGCCCAAGGGCGAGATCACGGGGATGAGAGAGGGATCCGAGAGAGAGGGAGATCGAGATCGAGAACGCGAAGAATGAGGGCGAGAGTGGGGAGTTTCTCCGGTAGCCACCGCGCCCGTACGCCACCCGCCGATCCTCGCCGACGTCCTCAAACCAGCTCCAGTAAGCCAGCCCTGTTTTTGCCCTGTTTTGGGTACGTCGGGCCGGAGCTCGCGGCCGCCCGGCTCATGCGAACTCCGGCCCCATCTCTCCCTCTTTTGGCTGCTGTGGTGTTGTTGTTTGCTCGGCGAAAGCTTCAGCCTTTGGTTTGAGTCCCGATGGAGCCAAAACCCGATGTTTCGGCGGCGTGCTCGTTCGACGGAATGCCCGAGATAGACCTAGTTCTTACTGTTTATTTTGGACGGTATCGAGTTGTCCGGACACCATCTCGGCGGTCGAGACGCCTCGGTGACGTTTGGCGCTTGGCCGTTTCGACGCGTCCCGCCGCCCACTCTACCGTTTTTCGCGCATGTCCGAGGGGAGCAGCCCCTCGGCCGCGATGTCGGGTCCGGCCGGGAAAGCGGGGACCGGGCGGAAGCCGAGCCCTCGGCTTTGGCTGGCGAGGCGACGGCGGAGTAAGCGTGCGGCCAAGCCGAGACGGCGGCGTCGCCACGGCCATCCGCGACCGGCGTTGCGTGGGAGCGAGGGAACGCGAGGGGCTACTAGTCGGGTCGGCTGGGGTTGGGTCGGGGTCGGTCCGGTCGCACGTCTAAGCGGCTTGGGCTCATTATATTAGCTTTGGGTCGAGCTCGGTTTGTTGGAGTTGGGCTTAATTCTATAAGATTGAGCCCAGTTCGTTTTTTAAAAGCCTCTTAATGAGTGAGGCCTCCCAACCTAAAGACCAGCGGCTAGGGGTGTCAAAAACCGTCCCGAAAACCGAACCGAACCGAAAAATTTGATTTTTTCGGTTCGGTTCGGTTCGGTTTTCGGTTCTCATTAAAAACCGAAATTTTTTTGTCGGTTCGGTTTTTATCGGTTAACCGAACCGAACCGAACCGATAAACCGATAAAATCCTAAAACCTTATTTCGGTTCGGTTACTTCTTCCTCGACGACTCCCCTCTCCCTCTTCACCGAACACTCGCCTTTGCAACCCTCTGCTCGAACCATCGCCCTTTGCTACGACGAGCCCCTCACCGGCCTTGAGTCCACGATGGACTCATCTCCCGAACAGCAGCTTCTCTTCCACGTCAGGAGCCTCCACCAAGCCCCATCGCCTAGACCAGCCGAGAAGCATTTCTGGCGCCCCGACCTCCACGTCCAACCACACCTGGTGCTCAGCGAGTCACGGCCGACAACCTCGGCCGTCGCCGAAACCCCCTTGCCCTCGCTGGCCTCCTCACGGTGGAAGCCAAACTTTGCCCAGAACACCCAAACGGAGACCCAATCTAAGGTTTCGACACACCCCTACCATCCGAAAACCACGCCTCAGCGATGCTTGCCTCTGTTTGCTCGATCAAAGAAAGGGGCAACGACAGCCACGAACGAAGCAACACAACGAGAACAAATATTCCCCACACAAACTTTCAGATCCAGTTCGGGCATTATATCAAACAATTGGGGCGCGTTTGCTATAATGAGGGATTTTTGGGTCAACCGAAGCTCGACCCACACTAGGACTCTCGACACGCGACGAGGAAGAAGACATCGGAAACAAAACACAGGGCGACGCCGGCCATAGCTCGAGGGAACCGGACGGCCAGGAGCTCCGGCCCGGCGCGCCCAAAACAGGGCAAGAGCAGGGGCGAGCTTACCTGTTCAACTCACGGGCGTCGCCAAGCGGGTCATCGTTTGGTTCGTCGACGAACGAGTAACCAAAAAGCGAAAACCAAAACCAAAAGCTAAAAATCAAAAACCGAAAAACCCGAACCGAACCGAAACCGGTTCGGTTCGTATTCAGTCGGGTCTCATTCGGTTCGGTTCGAAAGTTATTTCTAACGGTTCGGTTCAGTTCGGTTTTCAAAAAAGCGGGCCGAACCGAACCGTTGACACCCCTACCGGCGCAGCCCACATTCGGACTGGGCTCAAGGCCAAGCCCGAGTCCCAATTTCGGAATAAAAAACTATGAAATCATATATTTAAAAAAAAATTAAAAAAGAAAAATTTCAAAAAAATTTGAAAAAAATTCTCAAATTAGGAAAAGTAAAAAAAAAAAAAAAAAAAAAAAAAATGGTTTTGAGTATCTTTCTCTTTAAAATGCATGAATTATCCTTAAAAAAAAAAAAAATCAAACCTGAGGTTTAAATAAGGTATTAATTGATTAACTGGTATAATCAACTCTCAAATCCTAATTTTTTTTGTTGCGCAGAAGTAAAATATTTCTCTTAATATTTTATTTGGTTTCTAATCGATCAAACACAAACTGATTAGTAGAGACTTATAAATGAAAATGACTTGCACGTTAAAAATTTAGACCATAAATCGTGAATTGATGAGATTAGGAGAGCCAAATTAAATCTAGACTTAGTAGGTCATTAGCCTCCATAGCTGCGGGAGGGTCCAAGGAGGTCGCAAAAGTTTATTTTACGTGGCATAATCCTTAGTTTTAGTTCAAATATTTTGAACCTGTTAACTTTTTTTTTTTTTTGAACTTTTGTTTTCATGATTCATGCGTCCAAATATACTCGAACATGAGATAATTGTATGTTCATGTTATAATTGGATCTTTAAGAGTCATATAAGGGACATACGTTGGCCATGCTTCGGAAAAATTGATATCAAGAGGTCAAAAAAATTTTGAATAGAAAAGACTAATTTAAATATAAATTTCAATGCCATAACAAATATGGAAGAAATTCGTAATTAGCATCAGCTAAATAAAAAATTACATTTCAGAGGAATTCATTTATAAATTCCTGTAAATCAACTATTTTTGCAGAGCATCTATCTATCTATCTAATGATGAAAATTATCCAATTATCTGATTTGAAACGTCTTGTACTCTCCAACGAAATAGAAAATATCAAGCCAATTATCTACTACACATGGACATCATGGATTGCTTTAATATATAAAAGGTCTTTAACTCTTGAATTTTTTGGAACACAAATTTTTGGTTTTTAAGGTTCAGGAGCATGCTTTTGATTGAATATGTATTAGGTTTTGTCATTTGGTGTTGTATCTTATGCGTTTTGATTAATGTTTCTCTACGTCTATAATTTGTGCTTGCCTGAGATGGGTCGTACCTATTTTGTCTCCTCCATCCACCAATCATAATGTTTTGACTAAATCGAAGACGTGGTTAAAGGACTTTGATCTGCATATAGTTCGCGCGCCATATGCTTCTATTTTCAGAATGCACAAGTTGTTATAATAGATGAGCTACAGTGTCGGTCTAGGATTGTACGAATAAACTACTATTGCATCATATCTTATTTGGAAAAATCACGGATTATGATCTTCTGTCTATCTATATTTCTAATTAATTGTCATACTGAATTTTTGCTTTCTATATTTTACCGAACACAAGAAGATTTCGTGTCAACATTACAAGTGTAAAACGATGACACACTGTTTGAGGATGAAGAATGTGAAATAGAAGCTACTGGTGATGAAACAAAATAAAATCAAATCGACGAAGCAAATGTGATTAAAACCAAGGGAATGAGAGTTATTTTATTCTGTGGAGGATCTATTAGAGAACGATAAAAGATGCATAAACAAGTGGGATTGGGTGTCTCTAGGAGGAGCTAGAAAAACGCAGATGATGATAAGGTAAAATACTTAACCCTTGCATGTTCTCTTCATGGAAAAAGTCTATGCATCTACAGCTAGTATAAGGATCAACAAACTTTAACTTGTCTGTTGTTGAGGCAGGAGGGAATGAAAATCTTACCTTTGGTGAGAAGGCAAAGAAAGTTAAGACTTGGAACTGAAGATGGCGAAGCCAATCATAAATGTTTGTTAGGATGCAAAATAGAAGTGACCTTTTTTCTATGTGATGGAGCTGGATGATAGTCCCAGGTTTAAGAATGTTTCCTTGGCAAGTGCAAGAACTTGGGCATTATATGAAAGTTTTGAGAAGTAGTAACCTTTGATACTATATATTTGACCAATCAATATGAGATGCCTTTTGCCCCTTTCATGGGTGTGAATGAGGATACTAACACATTCGTTTGGTTGTTTAAATCCTTGTCTCTTTTGGATGGGAGGACGAGCACCATTCGCTACTATTACAGACTAGGACAAGGCAATGCAAAATGCAGTTGAGCATCGGTTCCCTGATCCTAAGCATCAATGGTGCTTATGGCATATCATGAAAAAGGTTCCTGAAAAATTAGGTCGATATTCTGCATTTCAACTTATCACTCGACATAAAGGGCGTCCCACATCAAAATGGAAGGAATAAAAAATACGTCATATTGATAGAGTAAAGAAGCAAAAGACTAAGGCTCGACAGACTAAGCGAAAGAAAAGCAAAGATGTAGTTTTGAAAATGGTAATTGTAAATTTATTGATATCCTTTTTCTCTATTTCATATCATAAAATGGACTTCTTATTTGGTGGTACTCTCATGTTTTCGGGAGTTGATGGAGCCAAAAGGAAATAAAAATGGAGTCTCGACGCTTACAGTTTTTGTTTTTATTATAAAAATTATCTTCATTCTTAGAATGGTTTTGTATGACTCACTAGTGGGTAACTCAAGTGCACTGTCGGCCGGCATACATGATCTACCAAAAGCTTCTTCTTTTCAAGCAGAAACTATTTAAATGTGGGGAGGGCCCTTTCGTCCATAAATTAATCTTCCATTTGAGAATATTCTATTCAACATTTGTGCTTTGTAAATAACGGTCAAAGTATGTTTATCTAGGACAACTCGTACCCATGTGAGGATTGGACTTGATAATCAATGCCGCAATACTCAAAATGAGCTAATCATACTTATCCTCATTCAATTTAAGAAATTCTCATATATGATTGTCACATTCGCTTACATAGATTTCTGATCTTAGACATTTCATAAGATTCTTTGAAGTATCATTTTCTACATTTTAATCTTGTGCATTTATGAAGTCGTTTGAAATTTCAAAAAATGGCATGTTGATATTCTTAATACTAATTCATAATTTTTTTATTTAACAGGACTAAACCATGGGACAACATCAATCTTATTATACTTTTAATCTTTTGAGGATCACAACACAACTTTTTAAAATTAAAAAATTATTAATCTTATTATACTTTTAATCTTTTGAGGATTGCAACACAACTTTTTAAAATTAAAAATTATTAAGCATTCATTTTGCATAATGATTTGTGTATTTAGCTATTTTCTGCGGGAAAAAAGGAGTGAGAGAGAGAGAGATTCTTAATTTTTGTTCGTGATCAACAGTTGACGCCTGCAAAATTCGAACCGAAACTTTTATTGTACAAGAATGTTGTAGACTGTTTTCTAGAGAAGCCTTTTGTATGTATATGATTCTTAGAATCATCACCCATTTCTTTGTAGAGAGAGTGAGCTTCTTGGATTCATGTCCTCTCTGAGTACCATTTACTCAACAAAGCTGCCCACCATCTCTGATGTGTAGGTCATCTATCCGAGCAATTCTAGCATGCAAGAATTTGTCCATCTGTGCACCCACGATTGATGCATTATAAACATGGGATCATCTGACATTCAATTGAGGCCATCCATCTCAAACTTAGTTTCTCATTTCTAATTTCTCATTCATAAGAAAACAAAGTCATGTCCACATCATTCTTTCTAGCAGTATACAGAAAGGAAAAATAATCACAACTCGAACAGCGTTACCTTCTCAAATGGCACATAACAAGAATTTCACATATTTTCAAATACAAACACAAACTCTCCCCCCTTGATCTGCTGTCTCTCGTGATATGTTAGGCTCGATTAGAGTCTTCTGCTAAGTACTGTTTTCAAGAGTTGACTTCTACGATCCAACCATGGAACTTCTAAACCTGTGAAGACCACAAGTCATTCTAGAGCAACATACTACATTTGAGGGGAAAAAAACATAAGATATCAATGCAGACCTACCAACAAGATAAAATTATTATAGACTCTGCCTCCCAAACACAATAAGAACAATTCTCATCGAGGACTAGTCTACCAGACACGATTACGTTACACCGGTTTAATTCCAGCATTACACTGAGGGACAGCTGCATTCCTTCCAAAAAATTTTGCGGTAGATTGAAGGTAACTTTGCTTTGGAACAAGCTGCTACGTATTTTAAAAAACAAATAAGAGCACTAATTTCATAAAACTAGTAGTCAAAACATTTAAATCCTTGAATTAAAACCAATGGGTTTGGTTTTTCTCGAGTGGTTTAAAGCTGGGTTCAGTTAGGCCAAAAACACCAGGTGGACGTCAACCAATGGGGTTTCTTCAGACGAAAGTGAGAAGGGACAAGCACTGGCGGTAGGAGATGATCTTGTTCACGTAGTTGTCAATGGCTTTCGAAGCTCTAAACGCTCACTCCACGGCTAAGCCATTATTCATCTTCACATATGATTTTCTTCCATCTTTAGCTCGTGGAATTTGGGACTGAACAAAGGCGTCCAAGGGGACTCTATCACCATCCCTCTCTGCCTCACCAATCATCATTTCCACCGCAGCACTGCATTATCCCTTTGTAATTGTGCCACGACCTTTGCTCGAGTACCTCGGCAGCAAAGGATAGTCGCGACGCACCAGAGATCAATCGAGCTTCTTTGAAGTCATCGGAAAAAAAAAGAAAAAGAAAAGAAAATCCAAAGGATCGAGAGCAGAAGAAGACAAACAGGTTCGATCCAAGACCCTCAAAGCCTTCGCTTTCATGATCTTCAACTATTCTGATTTATATCCTCACTCGCGTTTACTAAGCGTCGTATCAAATGCCAACGTAATCTGCCACGTCAACCATCACCTCATTTTGTCAAAAAAAAAAAAAACCGTCACCTCATTTGTATACCACAAGATATCAAATTTTAGTAACTCTAGCATCAAAAATAAAATTGAGTTGTTTAAGATCTCAGTTGGCTATAAAAAAAGTTAAAAGAACTAATGGTACATTATAAAACCAAAATACCTTCTTATCTAACTTCTTCTTCTTCTTTCATCTGAATAAAAAAAAAAAAGGTGATACGGATTGTCTCTTTTAGTAAAGCTAGGAGATGGACAGTCTTCATACATCATCTATTCACTTCACTCATAAAATAACTACTCAATCAGTAACCCATGAATATGACATTATCAGTCATGGAAAGTATCAATCAAGTAAGCCCTGTGACATGAAGCAAGCTTTCTCTATCATATTTTCGTGTTGATCAAGCCAAAAAATATTTATATTCATATTGAGAACTTTTCAGATTTATTAGCTGAGTAAAAATTAAGTCTAGGCACCGAATTCCTGCAAAAAAAAAATACTCGAAAAGCTATCAGCAAATTTAGGTCTAGTATGCGGCTCTTCGCAATGTCATAAGGAAAGGTAGATAGACCACAATGATCTGAATGAAAGTTTTGAGCCGCGATTCACACTGAAATGGTTGCACCCGACAATTCTCTTGGTACGTCAGTAGCCTGTTGGACGAAGCTTGTATCCATATGGATTTCGAATTGGATCTGAGCGAGCAGACATGCAACAAGTTCTGGGGACAAAAATGAAAAAGGAAAAGGTAAAACGTGAAGGCATGAAAATCAAAATCGGCCGGTTCGTTTCCCTCACAATTATTTCCTTAAGAAGCCGCGATCGATCCAACAAATATTGAGTGTTGCGAGCCAGCACTACTATGACAGCAGGTGCCATTTGAACTCGTACTACACCGTAGTCATGGTTGTCATGTTGGATATATTGTTAATATAATCTAAAATAATATGTTCGCATCTGGCCCGATAGGTAAAAGCACGGTTATTTGGGTGTATGGGCGAAGCCCAATAGCTTACATATATAAACTCTAGGGTTTCCCTACGCTGGAGGTAACACTGTTGAGCGTTCCAAACTTGACGTCTCTTGGTGTAATACTTCAAGCAACCGCTTCTTCTCTCTCAAACCCATAACCTCCAACAATCTTGAAGTATTAGTATCGTGTGTTGGATTTGAGCGAGAAAGGTGTCTTCTTGAAGATCTCGTCAAGACGAACTCACGGGTGTATTTTACTTTCGATTTCGACGGTGGTATTGGCCGAGATTTGAGTTTGAAGATTCGGGTGACCGAAATCTTTGATTCAAAAACCCAAAAATTATAGCCAATTTTAGAGGGTGAAACCACTTGGGCTTTGTTCTACTCGTCGATACGAACGTTTTGAGTGGTCACTCGCGTCGATCGGAGGTCGGACGGAGAATTACGGCAACCTGAAGTTTCCATCTGAATTTCTAGCGAATTTCGGGATTTCTAGCGAATTTCGGGGCGGAAATTTCCAGCGAGTTTCAGCGACAAGGGCAGTCCATCTTAAAGTTTTTGGGCGCTCCAGATCTATTTTTAGGGTTTGTTTTGGCAAATTCCATCTTTAAAGAGCAGTTTGATCAAGGTTAGGGGAGTTATTCAACTTTGTGGCTCGGAATCCAAGGTGCACTCTTTCTAATACTTTGCTATGATTAAAATGGCAAAGCGTAGTTCCTATGATATTATGAAGCTTCAATCGTTTGATGTTACTGAATTTCATGGTTGGAAATTACATGTTCAATTTGGCATGAAAGAACGTGACATATTCTATACTGTATTGAGCGATTTTGCTTCTACCATTGAAGATGTTGATGAATATCGATGGAACAAAGATGAGGATTTTTGTAGAGATTATTTGTTGAACTCTCTAAATCCTAATCTGTCTATGACTTATAGTGAGTATAAGACGGCGAAAGAGATATGGGATCACTTGAATGCTCAGTTCCAAAAACAAGAGGGCTATCTAAAACTCTCTTAGCGGAGAAATTCTTTGATTTTAAATTCACTATGAATTCAAGCATCACCTCTCAATTAGTTGAATTTGAGAACATGAGGAACAAGTTGAAAGATGATAACTCTGATATGTCCGATAATCTCTTTGTCGGTCTTGTGTTAAGCAAGCGCCAAGCGAATGGAGTTCTTTCAAGGCGAAATGCACAGACTGAAGGTACAGATGGGACTTGATGAATTAAAGAGGTATATTCACATTGAGGATCAAAATATTACTAGGAAGAGTTTGGAACAAGTAGGACAACAAAAGTCAGTTGCCAACTTTGTTTCACACTCTAATAAACCTCAGAAAAAGTTCAAGTCACCAAAAGGTGAATCCTCTTTACAGTTAGAGGCCAAAAAGACTATCTTCCAAAAGAAGAAGAAGGGCAAGTGCCATAAGCTGTGGAAAGTGGGGTCCTTGGGCAACAGAGTGTAAGTTACCAAAGAAGCCAAAGAATGACACACCACGGAATGAGGCCAATATGCTTATTAGAGGATCGAGCCTCAAGCTTTCATTGGAATGATGAATAATGGAAAGGCTAGAGTCTCTTCGAGTGGTGGTTGGACGGTGGCGCTACTTGTCATGCTACAAATGACAAGAACTTACTCACGAGGTCACGAAGTGAAAGACATTGTGGAAAATTGCAATGGTGGTGAGGCAAAGGTGACTCATCTTTGGAACCGCAAATCTGGTGCTTTCTTCGGGTAAATTACTAACTCGAAACATGTTAGAGTAGTACCTTTACTTAAAAAGAATTTGATATCTATGAGTTTACTTGATAAAGCTGGTATGTCTTTTTCAACTATGAATAGTAGAGTAAGTTTATCTGTTAACTCATATTATTTTGGTTGTGCATTCATGATTAATGGTATGTATAGGTTGAGTTTAGATGCGATAGCATAAACCATGTGAATTCTACTTTGATTGATCCAAAGTTGTTACACAATAGACTTGGACATGTGAATTACAGGAAAATGCAACATCTAGCTAAAACTCACAACATTCCATTAGATACTTCTATTCGATTTGACAAGTGTGAAGTGTGTGCACAGGCTAAAATCACTAGAAAACCCTTTAAGTTGGTTTCTAAAAGTACACAACTTCTTGAGTTAATACATTCTGATATTTGTGACTTTAGAAATTACATTACTAAAGGTGGTCGGAAGTATCTAATAACATTCATAGACGATTTTTCTAGATATTGTCATGTCTATTTGTTGAAATCGAAAGATGAGGCGTTTGAAAAGTTTAAGATTTTCAAATCTAGAGTAGAAAATCAACTCAACTTAAAAATTAAGAGATTTAGGAGTGATAGAGGAGGAGAATATACTATGTTAAGGTTCAAGGATTTTTGTGCTTCAGAAGGTATAATACTTGAAACCCTTTGCTCCTTATTCACCCCAATCAAATGGTGTTGCCGAGCGTAAAAATAGAACGTTAAGCTGAAATGTTAAATTCTATGTTACTTACAGCTGGCATGCCTTCCTCTTCTTGGGGAGAAGCAGTTCTAACTGCTAATCACATCTTGAACAGTTGCCGCACTCTAAGTTGTCTATGACACCTTATGAGATATGGCATAAGCACCCTTGTAGATATGATACTCTTAAGACTTGGGGTTGTATTGCTTATGTAAGCATACAAGATCCTAAGAAACCTAAGGTGGGATCTAGAACCATTACTTGTGTACATCTAGGAAGTGCAGAAGATAGTGCTGCAAATAGGTTTTTAGATCTATCTACTAACACGGTGATAGAATCTAGAGATGCGGTGTTCTTCGAAAACAAGTTTCTCGAGATCAAGGCTTGAATGTTTCTGGATCTACGAGATATGATTTCAGAATCTCCTGTAGAATCTGAAGCGAGGCCCTTCGACTCTAATTCCACACGAGTTGGCTATTGAACCAATTCCGGTAAGAGTATCTACAAAGAGAGAATTCCCAAAAGTTTTGGTGAGGATTTTGTTGCTTACCATCTTGAGGATGATCCATTCTCCTATAAGGAAGCAATGAGATCTAGGGAATCTCTACTGTGGGTAGAAGCCATAGATGATGAAATGAGCTCTCTTTGTAGAACCACACTTGGCGGCTAGTAAACTTGCCAAAAGGGGCTAAAGTTATAGGCTGTAAATGGGTGTTGAAGAAGAAACTAAATAGTGATGGATCAATAGCCGGATACAAAGCACGTTTAGTAGCTAAAGGCTATAAACAACGAGTGGAATAAACTATTTTGATGTTTATTCACTGTGTGTCATTTATCAACTATAAGAATTCTTCTTGCCTTAGCATCTATTGAACACTTTGTAGTGCATCAAATGGATGTAAAAACAGCTTTCTTAAATGGAGAGTTAAATGAGAAAATTTACATGGAACAACCGGAAGGATATGTTATGAAAGGTCTTGAGGACAAAGTTTGTAAATTGAATAAATCATTGTATGGTCTTAAACAAGCACCTAAGATGTGGCATCTCAAATTTGACAAAGTGGTAAAGAGTTATGGCTTTCAGTCTAGTTATTCGAGATAAATGCCTTTACCATCGTTCTATGTCAAATAAGATAGTCATCATTTGCTTGTATGTTGATGACATGTTAATTCTTGGTTCCGATCATTCTGTAGTGAGTGACGTGAAAGCTACTTTAGCTAAAGAATTTGACATGAAAGATCTTGGTATTGCTAATACTATTCTTGGTATGAAAGTAAGTTTTAAACGGCAAGTTATCTCCCTTAGCCAGACTCATTATATTGAGCAGCTACTTTCTACTTGGGGATACGATAAGTGTAAACCGAGTGAGACACCATGTGATTATAATAACAGACTGAGTCATAATGAAGGGACCAGCGTTGATCAGTTAAAATACTCGAAACTGATTGGTAGTCTCATGTATGCTATGAGTTGCACTAGACCCGACATAGCCTTTACGGTTGGTATCTTTGAGTCGTTTTACTAGTAATCCTAGTAAAGAGCATTGGGATGCCCTTGATAGGCTGATGAGATACCTTAAACATACTAAAGATTATGCTCTCTATTATTCTGGTTATCCTCCAATTGTGGATGGATATTCTGATGTCTCATGGTGTTCAGATATTGGAAGTAGTAAGTCCACTAGTGGATATGTATTCACTTTGGGTGGAGCTGCTATTACATGGAAATCCAAACGATGACAGACTTGTATTGCATTGTCGTCTATGGAATCAGAACTTTTGCTTTAGCCTCGGCCGGCGAAGAGGCGAGTGGATAAAGAATCTGATTATGGATATTCCTTTGACTCGACTAAAGATTAATTCTTTAAGCCTATTTTGTGATAATCAAGCGGTTTGTCCAAGTCGTCAATAATACTCTCTTTAATTCAAAGAGAAGACATGTGAGGCGAGACATGCGTTGTTGAATTATACGAGAGAACAAGGGGTTATCACTTTGATCGATGTGAGATCGAAGGATAACATAGCCGATATTCTCACCAAAGGTATGCCTAAAGATCGATTATTCAAAACGGTGGGGGAATTGGGGTTAAAGACTATATAGGCAAGTCTTAACTACCATTTACTTACCTTCTAAGTGTGTGTTTTGAATTATCGAATCTTCCTTTAGTGGCTACAATGTAAGCACAATATATATGTTTCATTGATGTTCACGATTCTGACTAATTTGAAAAGGGTGAGTTGTCTCATTCCAAACTTGATGAAGATGACTTTAACCTAATTCAAATGTTCTAACGGGAAAATTGTGTCATTCCAAACTTGATGATACAATTCAACTAAGTTGGACTATCCTTTTTGGTTAAATGATCTCATTCCAAACTTGATGTTAGATTATTTGACTTTAAGGAATCAGTAACTGTGACATTCCAAATTGAAATATAGAAACAATTGTTTACTTAAGAAGCCTGCAGGTCTTGTTCTTAATTGAAACTTGATATTACATGACTAGGTTATTGTAGGTGACTTGACTATTGGTCATGTTCTTTGAAACTAGACAATAGTTATTCTCCTACAAATAAACTTAAGTTAATGGCTCTTTGTAAATCACATTATTTAAGTCTTGTTCATAATATATGAAACTGAATTGATGCTTATGACATGATATTATGATGCTTTATGACATCAATATATGTTCTTCTCTACCTGATGGAATGTTGCTAAGTTTTATTCAAATGATTGAATTCATGATAATATGAAATTCATATTTGACATTCTACAGGGGATGGTAGAGATGGAGGAGAGCTTAAT
The DNA here is from genome assembly GCA_014182715.1 of Eucalyptus cloeziana. NCBI lineage: Eukaryota > Viridiplantae > Streptophyta > Magnoliopsida > Myrtales > Myrtaceae > Eucalyptus > Eucalyptus cloeziana. The sequence continues at coordinate 21,011,457 of CM024641.1, read as the reverse complement.
GAGTGGGATCCTGACCAAGATGACCTACTTGATGAATGAATATATATCATTTTGAGCATGTGGGGACTTGACAGTTTACTTGCATTTTGCTATTTCTATTTTGTGAATATTATTATGCATATATTGGTTGTGAACTGAGTCTAAGATTTATTTTGGGGATTTGAATGAGTTTAGATTGAATCTAAAACTCATAGTACTTGTTTTTTATTTGTTGCTCTCAGAATAGATTCATGCTAAGAATGATTCACTTATTTAGATTGCAAATGATGATTGAGTTTAATACTTTACTGCTAAAAAAAAAACTTTTTGGCAGATCCGAGTTAATTGTCTTGGACTGAATGTGGATGATTCATGTTTGATTGAACATCACACTGATTACCTTATTGGATTGTGCTGTATGGTGAACATAGGAGGAGATTGTTGGATATATTGTTAATATAATCTAAAATAATATGTTCACATACAAGCCCAATAGGTAAAAGCACGGTTATTTGGGTCCATATGGGCCGAAGCCCAATAGCTTACATATATAAACTCTAGGGTTTCCTACGCCTGGAGGTAACACTGTTGAGCGTTCCAAACTTGACGTCTCTTGGTGTAATACTTCAAGCAACCGCTTCTTCTCTCTCAAATCCATAACCTCCAACATGTCACGCCTTTCTTGGGGAAGATGATCTTCCTTTGAATCCATTTGAACTTGACCAGCTTTCTCTGGCTCTGCTTGATTTGAATCTTCTTCCTTTAGAATAAGGTCGAGTATGTAAAAGGTTGAACAAAATTTGACCACACGATGTCGTGGGTTTGTATTCGACCTTTTGTATGCCCTACTCCCAAAGATATCAATTTATATCATTGAATAGATTGGATAACGATTTCACAGCTCAACACGACACTAGAGATTGCTCAAACATATTTGATTGTGTTCCTCCTAGCCTGTTTCAAGCATCGATTCGTTTATTTGGCTAAGGCTATTGGAGCATGACATTACTTCAATTGCACGCATATTAGATGGGATCCACGGTTCATTAAGATCTCTTCGAGATGCTCTAAGGCAAACTTGACAACGACCCCATTTGTTCTGCAGAAACTTGTCTACTTTGTGTAGTGCGCTAAGCGAGGATTTTCGAGGTCGACCCTCTCTCTCTCTCTCTCTCTCTCTCTCTCTCTCTCTCTCTCTCTCTATATATATATATATATATATATATATGACAGGAACTCATCGTGAATTGACAGATGCCAGAATGGTTTCCTAAAATTGTAGAGAGTTTTCCATATCTCTCAATGATCCCAAGGACTTGTATGACAACTTTTTAGGACTAGCACTCCATGTTGTTCTCGGCCTGGAGGAAGGAAAAGTGGCCAATGCTTCGTGTGATATCCATATATTTAATATATGACCAAAGGGTGATTTGGCACGTGAGTAGCTTGATTTCGTTGGAATCCGATCCTGTGTGGCTTGAATATCTCCTCTGCAGTAGTTTGTTTGAAGTTCAAAAGCATCTGCGAAACGATTGGAGCCATTTCCAAGTTCACCTCAGAGCATCAAAAGGAAGCTTAAAGAAGTGTTGATTTCGTCTAAAATGCCAGCAACGAAGGATGTTCTAAGGTCGTGCTCCAACACTTTGTCGTAGATAGAAAATAATTGGATTCTCGGGAAAGAGACTCAAAGGAAGACAACTCAATAGACACCGAGGAAGAAGATATTCCAGGAGAAGCAGATGTAGAGGAAAGCTGAACAATTTAACAAAGAAGATAAGATGGTCTTAACTATGCCGAGACCATGGGTTCCACTCGCACCAACTATTATTTGCGCGTTGGCTTGCGAAACATGCCTGTTTGGATTGATGACGACTTGTTGAGGAAGTGGTTGGGGGAAGCAAATTGGATGATTTTGATTCCAATGGCTTTTACTTTTCCCTTTATTAGTCTCTACTAGAAAAGTTTAAATGCATGCTCCTTTGATCCAAATTAAAATCACTACGAAATACAGATTTCACATCATGCTTACCGATCGACTTTGGTTGAGGATCTATTTTTCATCTCTTTCTTTATGAATTGTGATGCAAATTGCATTAATCCAAACTGCTTGATGAATGGCCGTAATCTTCCAAGTTGCTCTATAGAATTTATCAAATAGACCTCAGTCACCTCCCTTAGTCCAATTTATTGCCAATACTTCGTACTCTAGAATTCTGAAATAGTCGTTTTGCTCAATCAAATCTAATTTATATCTTCGGCGGTGCATACTTAGGTTCGACATCCCCAACACCATTGCCATTTAGAGTAATAAGGTTGAACAAGCATAGATATAACACATGTGAGATCGAAACGAAGCTCCTCCAATTTTGTTTGAAATTGGACTTGTACACCAATGAAACCTAAGGGAAGCAAAATCCTAAAATCATACATGCAAAAAATCTCAAATCTAGACTAGATCGAGATAAAATCCTTCTCAAAATGGGACAGAGGAGCTTTAAAATCTAGACTAATTTAGAGGAGGAAAGCTTTGCGAAATGAGAGGAAAGCAAGAAAAACAGAACAGAGAACCAAATCAGCCGGAAAAAAAAAGGGAAAAAGGGGAGAGAATGCTAGCTTAAACCCTCCCCTCCGTGGAGGCCGAAGAAGAAAGCTGCATGAAGATAAGATGAAGAGAAGAAACCCTAGATAGGAGAGAGGAAAAGCAGCAATTTTTATTCGTGACATTTTAGGAGTAATGTCATACAACAATCTCCACTGAAATGAAACTATATTCTGTTTGATGGAACTAACATTTTGAGCTTTTTCATCCTAGCTATCATTCGATCCTTTGCATCATTTCTCTATCTCTTTAACAATTTTAGGGATGCAACCATGTATGTTCCCGTCGAAACAAAAAAGAGAGAAAAATATGAATGTTATGAAATATAGTCATCAACTAGCATGAAGTGAACATCATAATCCGATAAGAGGAGCACATTCACAGGCCAAGAAAGTTTCTAATTAGGCTGAGTCTTTTCTAGTTAATATCGGCTTATGTAGCAATAAAATTTATTGAATTACCAGAAAAAATATTTATTGGCCGCTTCTAATTGGAGAATGAGCAAAGCATATGCTCCTATTGAGCAAATCGACGAAATCCAAGTTTTGATATATGCCCTTCAATTTATATTGAGGACTTTACCGTATAACTTATACAATTGCCGGATAATGGACATAGTGGTTTTGATGAATACGGATCATTTGATTTGATTGACATATTTAATGCATGGAATGCGGACATCTTCTTATGAGTTGCACTGGACTCAAATTGCAAGTTCTCTTTCGCACTGGAAGTATATGTCAGCAATCATAATAGAACGTTACGTCAATACAGTGGCCCTTTTCTCATACCCGACAAAAACAAGGCAGAAATTATGCGTTTAGCATAATTATTTCTGAAAGGAGAAGGTAAATGAGTTCGAAATCTTACCCATCATGCGGATGTATTCCATTCACATTGGTAACTTTAGAGATAGCCTCCTTCCTTTTTTTGACCTTGCGCTTCCCAAACTCGCTCTCATGTGGTCGGTCAATGCTTTCTCATAACTCTGTTTCTTTCCATTCACTTCCCGTGGATTCTGTCCCCTCACTTCCCCCGGCGCCACCTTATAAAATATCGGTAGCAGCTGTTTTGTTCTGTTCTTTTCCCCAGAATCTGCCCCAAATCCTTCAGACACCACCAAGATTCAGCGTAGTACGTATATGCGAGATTGTTCAATGGCCTCCTTCAGTTTTGATGGGAAATCCTGGCCCATCATTAAGTTCTCACTGTCCATGAAAGTCTTTACGCCCTTTTGGACCAAGGCCTCGTTCAGACTCTTAACGAAGTTTTTCGCAGACTTCCTTACCTCTGAAGCTTAGGAACACATCGTACATTTTCAGTTCAGAGATCTTTTTGACAATATCTTTGATTATCTTGCCCTCCAAAATTCTAATATGATAAACGACAGAGACATAGATAATATAAGCTGCCCAAGCTGGCGAATTAAATGAAGCGAGCAATAAGAATTCGATCCAAGCAGAATAAATCATGAAGATGTCCATGCAAAAGGACACCGGCACAAATTTTAGGATACAATTTCATATGGCCACTCCTCATAGGCTGTGATGGTGCGGATGCGGAAAGAAACACAGTGTTATCTCGAGGCATTATATTAAACTAAGACATGTTAATGAGGACATTTGTTAAGCATGCGTAAGGAGAAACGAAGTTCTCCTAAAAAGAAGAAAGAACGAACAAAGGAGAGACAATGCAAAATCCATATGTAGTTATTATTGCCTTCGACTGAGGCTTGGCAAACAACCAACATAATGTAGCCAATTATCCAAGAGAAAAAGAAACAACGAATTCACAGAAGCTGGTTCACCCTTCATAGTGAATATTCTTTCAGCTTCGATTATAACTATATATATAGGAAAATAGAAGACAAATGTAAATTAGAATAAGCCAGATGTTTATGAATTATGTACTGTCTTTGATATTGACAACACTTAATCTATTTGAAATTTGCGCAACTTTTTCTTTTAACAAATATCTCAATTTGCCCATTAAGAATATGAGTTTTGTGGATATATACATACTATGACTTTAATTTGTTACTTTACCCTTAAACTCAACCTAAGTTTCCCCTGCCCCTTTCTCTTCTCCACGCCTCCTTTCCCACTGCCCCGCCATCGCCGTCATTGCGCCCGCCGCCCACCACCCCACCCCCACGGGAGGGCGCCATCAGGTCCCTGCCACCGTGGCATTCCTGTCACCATCGCTAGTCCTAGCTGTTGTTGCACCTCTCTTCTGTTTTTGTCCCTTTGTCGCGGAAGACTGTAGAATGTCTCAGCCGTAGCCAGCCTCAGGCGACATAGCCCGAGGGAAATGACCCCAGATCTAAGGTCGCGGGCCTAGATTCGTCCCCCAAAGCCGATGGACGCAGAGAGATAGAGGGGGGCTGAGGCGACGCGGCTGGGGCAGCGGCGTGAATCAACGGAGGCTTTGAGAGGAGGTTCTTTGTTTCTTGTGCAACGTAAGTGTGCTCCGCGCTGCAGCTCCAAGAACAATGAGCAGATCCAGCCGACGAGCGTCATGACAAGCATGATCTTGATCATGGTACGAAGTAAGCTGATCAGGAACGTCGACACCTACTTGAGCCTCATTAGCCTCACATGATCCTCGATTGCCTTTGCATAAGCACATAATGAATTATTCAAAGAATACTCTTGGATTATACTTTCATGATGATTTTTTTATCATCTTATGGTCATTATTTAGTCGTATCAAAAATTGCTAATTCATTTCACCGGCTGGTACTAAGGTTTCTGGTTATTTCTTTAACTATTCGTGTTTCAGGAGTTAGTGTGAAAAGTGAAACTGATTTGGGGTGGCCTTTCTCTGTGGTCGCGGTGGTGCAGGTGGCATGTGGGAAATCCCAAAATAGTAGTAGTCAGTGGGCATTTCTACAGTGCAATGTTATATGGTGCCTCAGGTTTTCAAACTGGCAAATACCGGTTGCCCTTTTTCCTCTTCAAGATTTTACGAAATATACACGACACTCGTTTTAGACACGATGAAAATATCGTAAATCAACAGATTTTTGAACAATTAAAACCACGTGTGTGCCCATGAAAAGAAACGCATATGGAAGATAAAGAAAAAATATTGTTTGTGTGCAGAAGAGATAAACGTTTAAAAAGGCAATTGGAATGAAACTTAAATGATTGTGAGATGGGGAGATATATCTTCAATTTTGAAAAGTATGATATTCTCAAATTAATAGATAATAAAATTAATAGAAATGACATTTTCATAACAACAAAATTATTAGTTTAGAACTTTTTCATATTTTGATTAAACTAACCTGAATAGGCAAAAACGAGAACAACAAAGATAAACAAAGAGAAATTAATGACAGTAGAGCGAGCGAAATAATTTGGTTAAGACTTACTCTTTAGATAGACTGAATTGTCGCCATCCTTGTGGATCTAAGAGATCGCTTCAATCCATGAGAGAGAGAGAGAGAGAGAGAGAGAGGAAACAGGAGTAGATGCAAAGAGAACGCAAAGACAATGAGAAGCTACAGGAGTGAGAGAGCTTCACAATCTTGAAAAAGATGGATTCAAAAGCAGAGAGCTTCGATCTTGGAGAGTCTCCAATGCAGACAATAGATTTGGGAGCTAGAGAGTCTCTAACAGAGAAGATGGATTTGGAAGTGATCTGGAAGAGTATAGCGTATTTTATGATATCCGATTTCTCACATAATACCCGAACACATAGAATACCCAACCCAAAAAATCCAAAATAAGTAGTTTGACTTGAGTCGATTCCGTTCCGACTGGTTCGGTCCAAGCTTTTTCAACAGCTCTAGGTATATGTTTCTTAAAATTATCACCCGTATCTTACGTGTATGCTATCTATCCAAGCATTTCTAGCATGCAAGAATATTTCCATCTATGCTACCACAATTGATGCATTATAAACTTGGGGTCAGCTAGCATTGAGTCAAGGCCATCCAATTCAAAGTAGTTTCTCATTTCTACTTTTTAATTTACAAGAAAATAATCAGACTGAAAAAAATAATAATAATAACAAGAGAACAAACTCATCTCGACATCATCCTTTACAGCAACGATGCACATAAGTGAGAAAAAAAAAAAAAGATCAAAACCACGACAAGATTACCTTCTCAAATGGAACATAACAAGAACTTCACCAATTTCCAAATACCAACAGAAACTTGCCCCCATGCTCTGTTGTCTCTCTTGCGATTTGTTAGGCTCAATTAGAGTCTTCCACTAAGCAGTATTTTCAAGTGTTAACTTCAACTTTCCATCCATAGTTGGTACTTTTAAACCTGTGATAACATAAGTCCTTCCTATATCAATTATAGAGCAAACAACTTAACAGGTTTGGGAAGAAAAAGAAATAGATGCTAGTGGATATGTACCAACAGCATGAGATGAAAATAGACTCTGCCTCCCAAGCACAATAAGAACAATTCTCATCCAGGACAAGAAGTCTATAAGACATGATCACATTACGCCGGTTTTATTCCGGCATTACACCGAGGGATAGCAGCAATCCTCCAGAAAAACTTTACACGAAATTTTGTGTATATAGAATATCCTGATCCATCTAAATTGACCTGAGCATTGATATAGTAGATTGAATGTCACTTTGCTTTGAAACAAGTTGCTACATAAAAATACTAAACAAAACAAATAGAACAAACTTCACAAAACTAGTAGTCAAAACATTTAAAACGGTAAATTAAACAACAGGTTTGGGTTTTTTTCTTTTCTTTTTTTGGGAGTAGAGGGTGGTTAAAGCTGGATTCAGTTAGGCAAAATCACAAACACCTGGCGGACATCAAGCAGTGGGTTTTCTTCAGATGAAATAGAGAAGGGACAAGCACTGGCAGTGGACGATAATCTTGTTCACGCAGCTTTCGATGGCTTTGGAAGCTGTAAACTCTCCCTCTACGCCCAAGCCATCATTCAAATTCATGGATGAGTTTGTTCCATTCTTACCTCGTGGAATTTTGGACAGAACAGGGCAGTCCAAAGAGACTCTATCACCCTCGCTCTCCACCTCATCAATCATCATTCCCATCACAGCACTCCATTATCCCCTTGTAATTGTGCCTAGCATTCGCTCGTGCACGAAACAAAACTTACGATGTGCAAAACACGTTTGAAGAAGACAAGAGGATAGAGTACCATAGCTGCAAATAAGAATTGCGAAACACAGAGATCAATCGAGCTACTTTGAAGTCATCAGACAAAAAAAGAGTAAAAATAAAATCAGGTTGTTTAAGATCTCAATTGGCTAAAAAAAGTTCAGGAACTAACGGTACATTATAAAACCAAGATACTTTTTTGTCTAACTTTTCCTTCCTTTTTTATCCAAGAAAAAGTAACATACAGTCTCATTTTGTAAAGCTAACAGACGAATAATCTTCACATATCATCCATTCATGGCACTCATAAAATAACTATTGAATCGGTTTTCCAAGAATATGGCATGATCAGAGTCATGGAATGTATCCGTCAAACACACCCTATGACATGAAGCAAGCTTGCTCTCTCATATTTTCGTGTTGATTAGGCCAAAAGCTACTTCTATTTAGATTGAGAATTTTCGGATTTATGAGCTGAGTAAGAATTAAGTCTATGCACCGAACTCCCACAAAGAAAATTTGAAGAGCTATCGCCAAATATAGGTCTAGTACACTGCTCTTCATAATATCAAAGCAAAGGTAGAAAGTATATATCATGTTCTTTGATTGATAATTTTGAGCCATAATTTACTCTGTAATGTCTGCACCCAACAATTCTATTGGTATGTCAGCAGTTTGATGGTGAAGCTTGCATCAATACGGATTCCAAAGTGGAATATAGCAAGCAGACATGTAACAAGTTCTTCTAGAGCCAGCTCAATTTGGTATGTAGATTCAGCACATTCCTCCGGCTCAGGAATCATCACTCTTATTGAATACCATATGGGGTTGGAAAGAAAGTACATAACCGCATACCACAAATCTGCTTAAGGAATCATTATTCATTGTGTGAAATATTGAGTATGAGACATGTGACCTGTACATCGAATATGGAATGATATTTGTGTACAATGCGAACCAAATGGCACATGGGATAAAGTGTTAAGTTGTGGAAACCGCCTCTTGAGCCTTGTTAGGAAAAACTATCACATGGTGGGAGTCACCTCTTGAACCAGTGGTGGCTAACTTTAGAATCCTATTATAGTGCAACCACTTGTGTACATCGGCCTGTTTAACTATATGATATTGTTGTAGCAAATTCACTAGATGTTAGTTGATCTGGCTGTCAAGCAGTTGGGAAAACAACAAGCTTACTTTCTGATTCTAGCTTGGCTTTAAGCGATTAAACTGTCCACAAACAATTTTTCCAAAGATGGTCTTGATGGTGTGTGCGTATATGTGCTAGCTCCCGGAAGCAATGGATGGAATGGTTTGATGGAAATCGATCTAAATGACAGGCATAGAAAATTGCTCGGAAATTAAAGTGGAAGTACTGTGATTATTTAAAGGTGCAATGCAGGGAATACAGGAAATCAAAGCAAAGAACACTAAACTCAAAGGAACGAGCCGAATGAAATTAACTGAAAACAAGATTACGAGGACATTAACATTGCTGGAATTGAAATTAATCACAGTTTGTACAAATGACACTCGAATGGAGACATCGAGATCAATGTTACAACAATACTCAAAGGGAAATCAGCAGTAATTTTGGCAGTATTCCGGCATAATTTCAACATATCTTTTTCCTCTGCATATCTTTTATTCATAAGTCTTAAATTCCCTTTGATTATTACGAGGTTAATGTCCATTTCTTAACTTAAGTTCTTTTATATATCCATGATTTCTTAACTTAACTGCTTTCATATATCCATAATTTCTCAACTTAACTAAACTTCCGATACCTGAGCATTTCTCGTACCATTTCCACTTATTTTGAATTAAATTAGGTTGAAGGCTCTCTTCCTGAAACTTTGGTGGAATGGTCTTTTATGAGCATCAAAACGAGATTGAACTTGATATAACTTGGCTGTGATTTATTCATACACCAATGTATAGTGACTTACTGTTATTATACCAGACGACAATTCAGTAAAACAACCAAAGGAGACAAAGAAAACCGAAGCACCAAGGGAAAGAGAACTCTCTGCCATCAAAGGATGAAGCATCAAAATTCACAACATATGACCAGTATGTCGAACAAGAACATCTAGATCACACTATGCAATCTCAAATTGATCGATGATGAAGACAAATTCGTCTTTATCATCTCTGAGGCAAAACGTCGAATAGGTGGTGATCATGAAGGGTGAGGTGTTCTACAAATTGGAATTCCTATCAATCGGTGAGAAATATAACATAGAACAATTTGAGATAACAATTTGAAGCTCTCGGCAAAAGGCAAACACAGACCAATCGTATGATCGAGTCTCGATGAATCGACCGCGTCCTACCTTGGGGAGATCCGATCCGAACGGTTACCTGCTAATAAATGAAGACACTGAAAGACTTGGAGAATCTCACGAAGACGACTAAGGCGACGAATCATTTCAGCGACGAAATTGCTCGACGAAGATATTCAGCTGCAACTGGTTTCGACCACGGGCGTGGACATTGGATTCGGTCCAGAGCGCTCAAGATGAGAGAGGAAGATTATTTTTCTCGGTCTGTGCGCGTGCATTCTTGCTTCGCTCGGTTCCTCAGCTCTCACGCACGCACCAAGCGAGGGAGAAAGAGCACGAGAGAAGTTTCGATCGGTGGTGATGAGCGTCCGTTCTCTGCTCCGTCGGGGCCGAGGTTGTGGTGACCGGCGAGGGAGATTTGACGGCGGTGTCACCGATCGGAGATGGTACAGACGATCGATTGATGGTGATGGAGCCGTAAGGAAGTGGCATCCTCAATCGCATTCTTTCATGTTGTGTATTTCACCAACTATTTATTTCCATGATTTAGTGATTTAAATATTACGAAATAACATAATTTTGACCATTATGTAACAATATAATTTAAATCAGTCACATGACATCACGTATAACTTTTACGGTAGATTTGATTATATAATTCTTTCGTTTGTTTAAGATCACATATATTTCAAACAAAGTAAGCATGTAAAAGCATTTCAAATGATTTTTAATTACTAGAACATTGTATAAATTTCTCAAAATTTGTAGCATTTAGTATTAAATGCTAAAAAAAATTAGAATTTAAAGCTAAATCACAATAAAACAAGACAAGAAGTATAGCAAAATGGTACTGTCATGTTTATTAAATGCAAATAATATATTTACTTTGTCCAACTTTCAAAATATCAATTTCTAATATACATGCAGCGTCATGATATTTGTTAGTATGTAAAAATTTTAACCTCTTTTAGAAGGTAAGACAATAAATAGTAGAGAATTCTTTTGTATTCATATTTAAAAGATAAGATGTTAATCGGTAACCTGCGAATCATCTTCATTATCTCAAGTTATGATTTCGTCCATCTATAGTTATGTACGAGCATAGTGTATTTTAATATATGCATGAGGTATCTATATAATTTTTTTTTTTTTGGCAAAAGCTCGAGATGGAAAAGCTCATTGGGTTTGCTCAACTAACAATACAAATAGCAATTTCTTTTTGGAATGGTTCTTCAATCAAATGATTTTTTTAACAAAAGAAAAAAAAGAAACACTATCACTAAGGCGAGAAACTAGCCCAAATATAGAGAGGGAGGGATTTTACCCGCCCCCATTGGGCCACAAAAGGAAGAAAAAATAGAAATTGTAAAAAAAAAAAAAAAAAAAAAGATACACTCGCAACCCTTATCCACGCACATACTATCAATCACTCACACACATTCACCCAAACCCTAATACAAATAACTTGGAAATGAATCCGAATATTTTCACAAAACCTCTGCTTTACCTCCCATAGCACCCCCATGCTGAAGACACATGAGCCAGGCATGATGCCCCTCTTCTAATATATTGAGTCTCTCCCTCCATGCATATCTTCGAGTCTCTTGCACAATGTCTTCCATCCTCCGCGCCACGCATAAACAGTGGATCCACCCTATCCTCAAAGAGTGAAGCTGGATCCATTAACCAATTCTTTTCAATCTCAACCTTCAAAGCATCCTCTAGAGGATTGGATTGCAACACATATCCTACCTTTTTAACGGTTGCACCCGCTACTATAATATTAAGGCTAAATATCGGATAACTCTCGTCAAATTGACCAAACTCGACTACTTCCTCCAACAATCCCCACAACGCATTTGTTCTGAAAAATTGAAACCACACGTGATCCATATCAAATGAACCGAGAGTTCCCGATACCTGATTCCGCCATTGGCCATTGACACATGGTATGATGTCGAAAGATACTTCTTTTTCTCCATCTTCTACATCAAAAACAACACAGAGAAAAAATCCTACGAACTTCTTGTACAAGTCTTGCGAAGCCTTGAAAGATATAGTATCATCTTCAACAATGACGAACCCCTTTGGCATCTCTGTTCCGGGGCTAATATTTCGGTACATAGACCATTCGAGTCTGTTGCACCAATTCGCACATATGATGTCCTGTGGATCCTCCCTATCCTCAAAGAGTGAAGCCGGATCCATTAAGCAATTCTTTTCAATCTCAACCTTCAAAGCATCCTCTAGAGGATTGGATTGCAACACATATCCCAACTTTTTAATGGTTGCACCCGCTACTCTAATATTAAGGCTAAATATCGGATAACTCTCGTCAAATTGACCAAAGTCGACTGCTCCCTCCAATAATCCCCACAGCGCATTTGTTTTGAAAAATTGAAACCACACGTGATCCGTATCAAATGAACCGAGAGTTCCCGATACCTCATTCCGCTTTTGGCCGTTGACATATGGTACGATGTCAAAAGATACTTCATTTTCTCCATCTTCTACATCAAAGACAACACATAGAAAAAATCCTATGAAATTGTTGTACAAGTCTTCCGAAGCCTTGAAAGATATACTACCGTCTTTAACAAGGACAAACCCAGTTGGCATCTCTCTTCCAGGCCTAACATTCCCATGATGACACCAAAGGCTAGAATAGCGATGCCTCTGTTATATGTGTAAATTATTAGAAGTATCCAAGTTTGTAATTAGTTCAAGAAAAAGAGTTTGATTTGTGCACATTCCTAGTAATTCAACTAAAGCAAGAGTTCTGTAATAACTAGACATTTTTTTTTTTGGTAAAGGTAATAAAAATGATTAGACATATGGATCGTTGCTTATGTTGGAAATCATTCCCCTGCAAGTGCTACCCACCCCTAATGTTAGATTGAATCACCCTAAACGCAGCTCATACAATACAAGTGTAATATATAGGAAGTGAAAAATTGATGGAAAATAGAACAGCATATCCAATAAATTAATCGTCCTCGTCAGACCCCATTGTCTAATGTTCATTGTTATGAGTTCACTTTGGAGATCACTAATTCTTCTGTATAAACTGTCATAATTGAACTCCTACTTACGTGCAACAAATTTAACATTATTAAAATAAATTAAAAAAAAAAATTCTACTTGCACTCAAACTAACGGAAAATTGGAAAGAAAAATCTAATGCATGCCCTCTCCACAGACCAGCCTCATCCAACCACTTGCCCCTTTTATGTCCGCTTTAACTTTATATAAAGGGAGAATCTCAAATGCAATACTCTCTATTAATAAATTTAAATCACACTATCCAAGTAACCCGCATGTGGCTAGCAAGGCATGTAGTACAACGGTCCCCTATCATAATAGCAACAAACACCTAAGAGTGAAAAATGTCTCATGTCGAATTATTGAATTATTATACTTGTGCAGTTTTATCTTAGTCCGTAGAGTTGATCTAGTACTATTATTGGTGTTAGTTGTTATGATCAACTGTAACATCAAGAACCACATGTCCATTTGTTCGTTAGATTTTCTAAGATTTCAACCATATTTTCAATACAGGAATTACGAACATCGGGTCTTCGTCATTGCATCAAGTTGAGATTTTGTTAATCTTTATACACATGCGAAATCGCTTTATATTAAATTTGTTTGTTTGTCTAGAATTTACAGTTTTGCATTACATGCACCCAATGTACACCGTATCAACACATGCATATACACACGCATATACACATGCACACATTGGGAGAAGGGGGGGGGGAGAGGGGAGGGGGAGGGGGAGGGGAGGGGGGGAAGAGAGAGAGATACCTCGATTGATGAATCAACCATGTTCAATCCTTTTTCCTTTGTGCTCATTGGATTATCTTCATGTGAAACCTCATAGAATAAAGCTGGATCTAGCAACTGATCGTCTTGAAGCAAAACCTCTAAATCATTCTCTAGTGGCTTGCATATTAGTCGGAATCCACACTTCTTCACAAGTAATTTGTGATAATTGCATACTCTAATGCTAATGCGGAAATGAGTTAGGTCATTTGGACCAAAATGGTCTACTATCCACAAATGCTTAAATTTCATATATTCCAGCCACATATTATCCAAATCAAAGAACTTCGAACGCCTTCTGTGTATTGCGGCTTTGCAATTAACAGATCCTATAACCTCGAATTCACAACCATCATGTGGCCAAAACAACCTTGCTTCTACTTGAAATACAACACAGAAAGCTACTCCTAGGATCTTTTCATATAAATCCTTTGAAGCCACGAAAGATATATAACCCTCTTTATTGGGCAGCAACCACTTTGGCATCTCTCCTCTAGGTAGAACAACTCGATGATTTGGCTGGCAATAAAATTTCTGTCATAGATGTAGACTGTTAGATAGTTTTTTTTTTAAAAAAAAAAAAATTGGCACCTAAAAGGAGGAGTATGAATGAGTTAAGTGGCAACCCTAGAGTTTTATATATAGTTAGCAATAGCAATACAAATATTTTTTTTTTGTACTTAATTGGTGGAAACATGACATGTATTGTTGATATTTTGTAACCGGATGAACATGTGTTATTGAAGTTTTTCATTAGGCAATCCTTGTAATTTAACAGCGAACTAGAGTTCTATAAATAAAGAGAATATCATTTGCATTGTCTTACAGCAACCTCCACTATATGTCTGCACAATCACTTTTTATATGTTTGCTTTTTCTTTTCTTTTTTAATTAGCCCACCATTCCAAGATTTTTAGCCTTTTGCAATGCACAAACACCCAATGCAAGCCATAATGTACCCTACTCCATATCAATGTGAGAGAGAGAGAGAGAGAGAGAGAGAGAGAGAGAGAGAGAGAGAGAGAGAGAGAGAGAGAGTCTAACCTCAGGCATGAACAAATTAGTAATGGGGAACACATTACTATCCTCAAGGAGTGACAAATCCGTGACAAATCCTTCCATCTGCCATCTTCTCCATGCACCCTGTGGATCATCCCTATTCTCAAAGAATGAAGCCGGATCCATGAAGCAATTATTTTCAATCTCAACCTTCAAAGCATCCTCTAGAGGATTGGATTGCAACACATATCCCAACTTTTTAACGATTGCACCTGCTACCCTAATATTAAGGCTAAATATCGGATAACTCTCGTCAAATTGACCAAAGTCGACTACTCCCTCCAATAATCCCCACAGCGCATTTGTTCTGAAAAATTGAAACCACACGTGATCCGTATCAAATGAACCGAGAGTTCCCGATACCTCATTCCGCTTTTGGCCGTTGACACATGGTACGATGTCAAAAGATACTTCATTTTCTCCATCTTCTACATCAAAGACAACACATAGAAAAAATCCTACGAAATTGTTGTACAAGTCTTCCGAAGCCTTGAAAGATATACTACCGTCTTCAACAAGGACGAACCCAGTTGGCATCTCTCTTCCAGGCCTAACATTCCCATGATGACACCAAAGGCTGGAATAGCGATGCCTCTGTTATATGTGTAAATTATTAGAAGTATCCAAGTTGTAATTAGTTCAAGAAAAAGAGTTTGATTTGTGCACATTCCTAGTAATTCAACTAAAGCAAGAGTTCTGTAATAATTAGACATTTTTTTGTTTGGTAAAGGTAATAAAAATAATTAGACATATTGATCGTTGCTTATGTTGGAAATCATTCCCCTGCAAGTGCTACCCACCCCTAATGTTAGATTGAATCACCCTAAACGCAGCTCATACAATACAAGTGTAATATATAGGAAGTGAAAAATTGATGGAAAATAGAACACCATATCCAATAAATTAATCGTCCTCGTCAGATCCCATTGTCTAATGTTCATTGTTACAAGTTCACTTTGGAGATCACTGATTCTTCAGTACAAACTGTCCTAATTGAACTCCAACTTACTTACTACAAATTTAACGTTATTAAAATAAATTTTTAAAAAAAATTCTACTTGCACTCAAACTAACGGAAAATTGGAAAGGAAAATCTAATGCATACCCTCTCCACAAACCAGCCTCATCCAACCACTTGCCCCTTTTATGTCTGCTCTAGTTTTATATAAAAGGAGAATCTCAAATGTGATACTCTCTATTAATAAAATTAAATCACACTGTCCAAGTAATCCACATGTGGCTAGCCAGGCATGTACTATGACGGTCCCCTATCATAATAGCAACAAACGCCTAACAGTGAAAAAGGTCTCATGTCGAATTATTGAATTATTATACTTGTGCAGTTTTATCTTAGTCCGTAGAGTTGATCTAGTACTATTATTGGTGTCAGTTGTCATGATCAACCGTAACATCAAGAACCACGTGTCCATTTGTTCGTTAGATTTTCTAAGATTTCAACCGTATTTTTCAATACGGGAATTACAAACATCGGGTCTTTGTCATTGCATCAAGTTGAGATTTTGTTAATCTTTATACACGTGCAGAATCGCTTTATATTAAATTTGTTTGTTTGTCTAGAATTTATAGTTTTGCATTACATGCACCCAATGTACACCATATCAACACATGCATAGACACACACATATACACACGCACACATTTGGAGGAGGGGGAGGGGGAGGGGGGAGATACCTCGATTGACGAATCAACCATGTTCAATCCTTTTTTCTTTGTGCTCATTGGATTATCTTCATGCGAAACCTCGTAGAATAAAGCTGGATCTAGCAATTGATCGTCTTGAAGCAAAACCTCTATATCATTCTCTAGTGGCTTGCATATTAGTCGGAATCCACACTTCTTCACAAGTAGTTCGTGATAATTGCATACTCTAATGCTAATGCGGAAACGAGTTAGATCATTTGGACTAAAATGGTCTACTGTCCACAAATCCTTTAATTCCATATACTCCAACCACACATTATCCAAATCAAAGAACTTGAAATACTTCTTGTGTATTGCGGCTTTGCAATTAACAGATCCTATAACCTCGAATGAAGTACTCTTACGTGACCTATGCACCACTTGAAATACAACACAGAAAGCTACTCCTATGATCTTTTCATATAAGTCCTTTGAAGCCACGAAAGATATATAACCCTCTTTATTGGGCAGCAACCACTTTGGCATCTCTCCTCCAGATAGAACAACTCGATGATTTGGTTGGCAATGAAATTTCTGTCATAGATATAGACTGTTAGATGGTTTTTAAAAAAAAAAAAAATTGGCACATAAAAGGAGGAGTCGAGAGAGAGAGAGAGAGAGAGAGAGAGAGAGAGAGAAGAGAGAGAGAGAGAGAGAGAGAGAGAGAGAGAGAGAGAGAGAGAGAGAGAGAGAGAGAGTCAGAGAGTCTAACCTCAGGCAAGAACAAATCATTCACGGGGAACCCATTACGGACTAGCTCCCGATTCCGACTTGAATATAACTCAACGTCCCCAACGTCACATATGTTGCAGGGAATTCTAGTTAGAGATTTGCAATTATTTCCCTCTAGTCTTCTCAATTTCGCCGGAATCTTGGGGATCTCTTGTAGTTGTTGGCAATCCGAAACCTCCAATTCTTCCAAGTCATTTAGTCTCTCTAATGTAGGAAGGGTAGTAAAATTGTTTCCAGACAATTTTAATATGAATAAGCGAGGACAGGAAAGATTTTCCGGGAACTCTACTTCTGATAGATGGCACCCTTCAAGATTCAACTCCCGTAACTTACAGTGATTTGCAATTGAAGCATGGACACGCTCCAAGTTTTTGCACATATAAAAATTCAATTCCTCGAGATTTGGAATATAAGAGAGGTCCGGCGTACAAACCAGTGACTGGCATTTACCAAAGTTAATGAACTTCAATTTTTCAAAGTCCTGCAAGAACAATAAACTAACTTGCATAGACATTCCAGAACGATCAAAGAAAAAAAGTGAGATATACATTCATTTCAAAATTTGGCTGTGATTTTGAAATAAAAATCACTTGATCATAATTGAAGCCACATGTAAACAGAATTCACTAGATCATATGGTTTATATAGAGCACACCATCTCACTTTATAAATATGAGTCTAGTAAGTAATCCTTGTAAATTCGCCAACGCTCGTAGATTCACTACGCGCTAGAATGGCGTGACCACTTCCATTACGTATACGTGCAGAAACAAAATTTGTGATTTAGAGAGAAAGAGTGTGTAACCTCAAGTGGGAGCACATGAGCCACGATCATTCCTTTGCCAACTAATTTTTTTTTTTTTTTGGTCAGTCTTTGCCAACTAATTCATCACATGCATTTAAGCTAACATTTGGAATCTTATGTAGAGATTCGCAACCATCCACCTATAGATCCCGCGGAGGAAGTGGAAGGTTAGAATTCTCTTCAATTCATTACTTATTAAGAAGTGGTGATTGGTCGATCGTTTCTTAAAAAAGAAGACATACTTTGTACGCTTAATCAGTCATAAACATAACAAAAATATGCCTTACTAAAAAAAAAAAAAAAACATAACAAAAATATAAAAAATAATAGAGTCCACACCGTCTTGCATAGTTTTTTGTTCTGAGCTAGATATACGTTGGTGTAGTGTAAGGGCTCAAAGTTCACTATATCATAATAAATACAACGACCACATTAATACCTTGCATTCACATACAGAAATAAATACAACCACCACATACTACCAACTCTTGTTTGAGTCCTTGTCGGTGTTTAATTTTTTTTTTTTGGAATTAAAAACCGCACAAATATTTATTTTTCAAGTTTAAATTTACATTTTTTTTTAGAATATCACCAATTAATATTTGAGTCACTAATAATCTTTTCCAATGTTTTGAAATTATCAATTGTTGTAACAATCTATGAATGTTTATTTGCCAACTTATTAACTTGTTTAAATTACCTTCTCTTTCGGAAAATTACCAGCTATTGTTTAAGTCCAGTTACCAACATCTATTAGATTATTTGTAGCAATTAAAGTCATTTCTATAGTTTACCGATATTTACTTTTTGAAGTTATGGAGGAGTTGAACTAACTCTCATACTAAATTACCTGCCTTTCCAAAATTACCAACTAATCCAATAATTTACCAACAATTATACGCAGAGTTTATTTAAGAACTCTTACATGAAACTTCCAATGAACATATGAGTTAGTTATAATGTTTATTCGATTATTTCAAAAGTTCCAACCATTCCGATAATAAACTGAAATTTGTGATAATTCACCAACTGAAAAAGGCAAATAACTCAAATTCGAAATTATCAACTTTTATTTGAGTTAATTACCAACATTTTTTTAATTGTTTAAGAAGCACCCACTATTTCAATAGTTCACCAAGGTTAATTTGGAAAGCCTACTAGCATGTTAACATTACTACTCTTTCATGAAATTATCAATTCTGTTGAATATTACCAACATCATTACAATAATTTACCATCACTTGCTTGTGGTGATTAAGTTAGACACTCTTATTTCAGTCACTTTCCAATTTTTATTTGGTTGTTTCAAAAGTATCAACTATTCACATCATTCACCACATTTGCTTGGGGAATGTTTCAACTTGTTTAATTATAATCAAATAAACGTTGCCAAATAGACTCAAATAACAACCGGTAATTTTTGTAAGAGTTGGTAAGTTTAACATGCTGATAACATCTGCAATTTAAATGTTGTAAATAATTAAGTGGGGAAGTGATTTCAAAACAATCAAATAAATGTCAACAGTTGAATCAAAAATCGTGTATTCAAATCTCTATAGTATCAAATCTAAGCCAAATTTAGCCTAAGTGGCCATTGAATGACCCTGTAATGTGCTGTGGATTAATTATTGCACCTACATAATGCACTCTTAGAATTAGCTTAAAGCAAAAGCCAGTCAAATAGATTACGGCATCTCCCACCATTCACTACCTACAGGGGGTTTCCACATAGGCAATATTCAATCCATGTCACGCTCCGGCATTCCTTTGCCAACTGATTCATCACATGCATTTAAGCTAACATCTGGAATCTTATGTAGAGATTCACAACCACCCGCCTGCAGATCCTACGAAGGCAGTGGAAGGTCGGGAATCTATTCTATTCTCACTTATTAAGAAGTGGTGATTGGTTGATCATTTTTTAAAAAAGAAGACATATTGTGTATGCCTAATTGGTCATACACATAACAAAAATATGAAAATAATAGAGTCCGAGCTGTCTTGCATAGTTTTTTGCTTTGAGCTAGATATACATTGGTGTAGTGTAAGAGCTCAAAGTTTACTATATCATAATAAACACAACCACCACATATATACCTTGCATTTGTATACATAAAAAAAAAAAAATGTAGATGCACCGATAGACTTTGACATCTTGATCCAGTGGATTTCATGTGTGATTTATTAAACCTCTATGGTGCACGTCCACCAAATACATGGTAAGTCTTTTTGCGCCTTCTTTTGATTAAGCTTTAACTACTTTATTCTTGAGACATGTTTATCAATGAGTAGTCATTCCATGCTGATTTGGATATTTTCAATACGGTAAATTTTCAATGAATTTTCTAAAATTATAGCACATCGTTCCGAAGGAAGAAAAGAGTATTAAATGAAAGGGAGTCTAAGGAATGAGATTTGACATGTCATATCTGAAATTGTATTTGAAGGTGTATCCCTCGAAAGATAAAGGTGGTGAGTGTTTATATAGGGCAAGTCAGGAATATCAATTAAACTTCATAAATTGAGACAAACCTAATCAACACTTTCCCTCGCGCATGCGCATTGTGAATGGAAATGTTGCTATTAGTAGGAAGGCGCTTACTGGACAATTTTTATATGGTAAAAAATTTGAAAATTATCGTCATGGAGACTCAATGGTTTACATGTTATTGAGTTTCATATTAGTGAATTGTGTGCCTAGATGGTATTCCAAAAGCATCCCCCTTCTAATAGCGATGTCAAGTTTGTGTCACTTTTGGCATTCCTTATGGTGAAAAGAGGGGACTCCACCTTAGTTCAATTCTGCTAGCCATCCTCAAACCGATAGAAAAGCTAAGGCTGTTAATAGAATTTTGGGCAAGTCAATTTTCAAATTCTGTTGCCAGCAAAATTTTCACTAAAACTTGTTTAATAGTAATGCTTTGGTAAGTAACCAGTACTTTTGACCAATACTTTTAAGTTACTACATAGTTTGAAATTACAAACTATTTCATTACGTAGCTTACCAATAAGTTAATGATATTGACTTTTACAGAAAACTGGTAAGATGCGGTAAGATGCTTATGCATCGCATGGATAAAACTATATTTAATATTCTTAATGTTAGATATCGACATGACTTTTTCGCAAGAGAGATAAAACATGTGTAGAAAATTATAACAAAATAACTATACACATCCATGAAATTCTTTGCTAGAGCTTATACGGAATTAGCAGGTTTATCCTCTAACTAAAACAGAGGGTTAATATCATGAAAGAACCTAAACTAGTCTCCCATGATATATATACGTCAGACTAACTTTTGCCTCACATAAATCTCAAGTTGATACCTCTAGCCCAAATTGATCATTCGTAATGCAAATCTATCAAGACACGTGGTAGACAACTGCAACACGGATTTGATTTAGAGAATCATAGATTCAACGCGAAAAATCTTCATGTGATGATATTAAATCCAAACAGAAAATAGTGAACATTATTGGAAAAACTGGGTAAGGCTTTGGTTTTTGACACGCTATATCAATGAGTACTACTCCTAACAACTTTGTGCACCGAAGGACTCATCCGTCACTTGGATGCCCTTAGGCAATAACCTTTACCCACCGTACGTGGCCTGGAAAAATGAGTAACATGTTGATTTGGGTCTCCCTTAATGGAATCTGACCAAAGCCCAAAAACATGTATCCTCTTGAATAGATTTTATGCGCAAAAGCCCCCAGCAAAATTGAAAAGCACTAATCGAGGAATTACACTGAATAATTTTCACCATTAGTAACTTTATATCTGTAAGTATTGTCTTCATGCGTTCTAATCGGACAGACCAGTTGCCCATTTCTTTTGGTCTAGTATGACCTGCCTATGAATAAATCCGACAAGCCAAGATTCTCGGATGGATTTACATTTTCAAAGGGCACTTTTCTTTGTTAGGTCCAACAACATGTAATAGGCCGTGGGCTGTAGTGAGGATTAACTAACATATACAAGATGGCCCGAAAGTGGGCCTCGAGATCATTGACTGGAAGGCCATGGAATGGCCGAAGTGATTGGGCCAAGAAAGTGGTCATGGTAGACTCATCCCCGGGATCAATAAAATTGGGCAATCAGTTTTTACCCAACATAAACCCCACAAGGAGTTTGGATGGATGATCCACTAAACATCCGGGGCCTTGCGATTATTTCTCAATTATGAATTCAATGATTTATTTGTAAAATATGAGCCAAATATGAATTTGATCTTTTCATTTATTATTGTTTTTTAAATGTAAGTCAAATATGAGATAGGTCAGATTCTTTTTAGACTTCATCATAAACAATCAAATTTAAGCATATAATAATATACATATTTTTAAGTAGAATCTATATATACATAAAAATATATTTTTAAACATTTATTACCAAAATTTGCATTATTCGATTAGAGAATTATGCAATAGAATATAAAGTAATATCAATTATTACCGAAATATGTGTAACAATTAGACGTGCAGAATAGAGATTTGCTCGTGAATGCCTTCTTGTACTTTAAATTAAAATTTCAATTAGTCTAAGAATTACCAACATTTATTTTTAAAGTTGTTAACTTGTTAAAGTTACTAACTCAAACAGGAAACTACCAACTTTGATTATGGTGGTTTACCAACTTTTCACGAGTTAAATTACCATCATTAATTGGTTAAAGTTTTTTATTAACTCTTATAGGAAATTACCGAATTTTATTTGAGTTGCTACCTTTAATAATCTATCAATGTTTATTTGCCAGCTTACCAACTTGTTTAAGTTACAATCTCTTTAAGAAAATTACCAAATGTTAGATGAGTCCACTTGTTTTTGGAGTTAAAGTCGTTCCTATATTTCATGGACATTTATTTGTTGCAATTACCAAAGTATTAAAGTTAGTAACTCTTATACTAAATTTCAAACGGCTTCCAAAATTACCAACTAAACCAGTAATTTACCAATATTTATTTGCATAGCTAATTATAATCTCTTATATGAAACTGCCAACTGATATTTGAGTTATTTAACGACGTATATTTGATTATTTTGGAAGTTTCAATAATGCAACAACGTATGTGGCAACTTACCAACTTGCAAAGGTACTAATACCCGAGATTATCAACTCTTATTTTCGTTAGTTACTAATGTCTATTTCATAACCATCCACTATTTTAATAGTTTACTTATTTTTGAGAGCTTACTAACATATTAACGTTGTTATTCTTATAGAATTACAAATTCTTTTGAAATTGGCTAACACCATTACACTAATTTACTATCATTTATTTGCGAAATTTAAGTTACACACTCTTATTTGAGTCACTTACCGACTTTTATTTGATAGTTTCAAAGTATCAACTATTCAGTTAATATGCCCACATTTGTTTGGGGAGCTTTTCTTACAATCAATTAAAAATTAGTAAATGGACTCAAATAAACATTGGCAATTTTTTTTTTTTGTAAGAGTCCCTAATTTTAACATGATGAAAACATCGACAAATAAATATTGGTATTTTTTTTTTAAAGTGATTTCTAAACAATTAGATAAACGTTAGTAACTTAATCAAGTAAGAGTTAATAACTAAAACAAAATGGTAACTTAACTTATGAAGAGCCCGTATATCACTCAAATTAATATTGGTAACTTGCTATTAGAGTTAGTAACTTTAATATGATGCTAATTTTAGCAGTTGAATATTGGTAAGTTCTTGAACCAATCGGTAATATTTATAAAGTAAAATAATAGTTGATATATAGACTCAATTACGAGTTGGCAATTTTCTTTAAAATTAGTAACTTTAATACGTTGGAAGCTACGCAAGTAATATTGATTATTTACAAAAATATTCGGTAATTGAAAATAATCAAATAATTGTCGGTCCTTTCACAAAACTTTTGGTAACTTCTACCACGTTTATAGACTAAATATTTCTTGATTCTGCCATAAAACTATCGGCAACTTACTAATTACCCGCCAAATAAGTTGCTGATCAAAATTTTTATTGATGATTTTGAAATTTACCTATGCTCTTAAGAAATTACTAGCGCCAAACAGTGTTAGACTTTTTTACGCACGAAACTCTAGAAATCTACGGTACATAGCGATGCTACTACTTCTTAAGAATTGGGAGTAAGTAATCAAAATTGAATGATGACTTTTCTCTGAAGGTTCTTTTTTGTACTTAATTATGAATAAAGCATTTTTATTTTTTGTAATTTTCGAACACGAGATGGATAACAACCTCTTGGGTTTAGCATGAAATCAAAGCCTTAGTCAAGCTCAATCCATTGATAAAATTGTTAATTATCTATGAATTAGTTAAATTATTTTGACATTCTAATATTTTATCTTGTACACCACTTGAAACTTAACAAGTAAATTAGATTTATCTATTACCATCCATAGAGTAATGAGTACGTGGCTTCTCAATTCTCTCATGGGAGGGGCCTTTAAAGGTATTGGGACTATTACATATATCAAAAGCCTACAAATCAAATAAAAATTCTTCTCGTTACCTTAAGCACATTCTACGCTCAAACATTAAATTGCATATGAGGAAGTATTTGTTTCAATTTTCAGCTCAAAGTCATGGTGGTTTGAGCTCACTGTTGTTTTTTTTTTTTTTTTTGTATATGTACGGAAAACTTCTTTTCATCCTGCACTTTCACTACCTTTTTAATCAAGTACTTATACTTTTCAAAAAAAAAAAATCAAGTACTTATACTTTTAGTTTTTCTAGTCAATTCCTTTTACTTACATAAATTTTCTAATCAAAACTCTCCCGTACCAAATCTAGCCAGACCTAGCTGATGTGGTCATTAGACTGATTCCACAATATAACGTAGATTAGATATCGCACATACGTTAGCAATCATAACATTAGCTTCAACAGAAGCTAGTCAAACGGGTTATGACTTTGACACCCAAAAAAATAAAAAAGCAGGTTGTGGCAACTACCACCATTCACTATTTACAAAAGGTGACCATGTGGATCATATTCAATTCACATCATACTCCAACATCCCCGACGATAACGTCAGTTGAATTTGACCAAATTTGATGCTAATGCAACTTGATTAAACAATTTGTGTAAATAAAATGACTCAGTTAGAAAAATTAAAGCCACATGGACGTGACTAGGAAAGCAGTTAAAGTACAAGAATGAAAAATGAAATCTTTTCTATATATGTATTTCAAGTATGATCAAGTTGTTAGTTATAAAGTAGACTATTTATTAACGGAAGATTTTAGCCGCATTGGTTCTATGTACTAGATTGCTAGCCTACATTTGATGCTTTGATATGTATAAGGAATATAGTAATTGTAGATGTTTTCCTAGGAAAATAACAAATATCATTTGATTTAACACAAACAAGAATAAGTTATGAAAAAAGGAATGCGCACCTTAAATTTCGGCGGTTCCTTGATCTTGCTATTCGGCATATCAAGTCTAACTAATCTCTTTCGACCAAAGCCAAATTCTGGAATCAAGGCACAATTATGCAATTCCAAACACCCTAATTGACAAGGGAGATGGACGGGACCTTGGAAAGAATTACCTACGTTATGCAGGATGAGCAACCTCAACTTTCTCATGTTTGTGAAAGCATTAGGACAAATGTATGTCTCTTCAAACTTTGGTAGCTTCAAAACTATGGCTTTTATTGCATATGTTCCCTGTATATTTATTCGAATACACTTAGGTTACTTTGTCAATGATAAGAATAGAATTTGAATTCTTATACTTTAAAAGTCTTACCACATCTCTTGATAGAACATCAAGAACATCATCATAAAGCCATAACCTACTGCGCTTGCCGGCATCATCACAACATTCTCTTTTAACAATTTCCATACCCATCCATTTTATCAAGTCATGCATTTGTAAGGTCCCGTGCTCTTCACTAATCAGGGAGCGCTCAATGAGAATTTCAACCCCAATAGTCGTGGCAAAATCACAACTATCAAGAACTTCCCTAATGTACTTTGTCTCCTGCCCCTTGAAGAAACAAGCAATGTCGAGAAAAATCTCCTTTACATAGTCCTCCAATCCATCATAACTTACCTTTAGCACATCGTTGATTTCTTTGTGAGGACTTTTGGCTAGTTTTTCCAGGGTACTTTCCCATTGATGTTCTCCTCTACCGCACAAGAAAGAACCCAACACCTGAAGTGCCAAAGGAAGGCCTCCAGCATAATGTAAAACACTATCAACAAGATTGCTCCTTATTTCTATTTTTTGACTTCTTAGAGAAGCATGCTTTCTAAAAAGTTCAAGATCTTCACCACACTCGAGAGCTGTAACTTTGTACAACTTATCTGAATATACTCCATGAGAAGTTAGCAGATGCTTGTTTCTTGTTGTGATAATTATCCTACTTCCTTTACCGAACCACTCACAATCTCCAGCTAAAGCATTTAACTGGTGTTCATTATCCACATCATCAAGAATAATGAGAACTTTCTTATTGGAAAGTCTATCTTGAATCAATTGACTTCCTTCATCAACACCGAAGACTATTAATTCTTTTCGCAGTACTTGTGATAGCAATTTTTTCTGCAAATGAACCAAATCAGTGGAACTTTTGGAATTTTCACTAACACGGTCCAAGAAACTAGAACCTTGAAACTCCCTAAAAATAGCATTATAAATGGCTTTAGCAAGGGTTGTCTTGCCTATGCCTCCTTGTCCCCATAATCCTATCATAAGAATATCATCCTTGGACTGTAGATTTAGGATTGTTTGAAGCTCTTGTACTCGGGAATCTATCCCAACTGGATACTTCGCTACTTTTAATAGCGTTCGATCTAGTTGAGTTGAGATTTTCTGTACAATGTCTTGTATAAGCCCCGCTTCATATCTGACAAAGGTAAATTCGTAGAAAGTGCTTTTAGAGTAATCCAAAGAAAGGAATAAGTATTCAAAGAGAATCACCGAAAAAGAAGCTAGTCCTCAATATATATGGAGATGAATGTCCAAATATGTTCAATTAGCATCTCACCTGAGTCTAAGCAGAACTAAAACAATATTCTTCATGTTATTTTAAAAGTTGTATGTTAATCTATCTTGCATTTATCAATAATTCAAGTTAAGTATTGGATATATTAAATCATTGATAGGCTTTGTTTTCATCTCTTTACAAAGTTCATTGTAATTGTCCTGTCTTTCTTTAATTGTCCAAATGCCAACCCATTTATCTGGTATATTCCTTTGCGAAGCAATATCTGTGATAAAAATAGCCGACGTGGAGTCTAAATTAGCATTTCCAATAAGGTAAATCCTAATTAAAATCAAGTACTTTATCCTTTGAGACAATTGTAGGCTCGCTTCTGAAAGTGGAAAAATAAAGAGCAGTCTTTGGCTGTTTGGACAAACACGGCCTACTGTTGGTTCCGGTAGAAATCTGTCATATGATTACATTTTTGCTATTTACTGCTTCAAGTATTTACAAAAATGCCATTAAGCCTGTATTTTCCTTAAAGAAAAAAATCCTAGCTTTTCATTCTTTCTAAGAAAATTAAATAAACATTTCTAATAAACAAAACAGGTTGATAGAATACCAGATTTATCTTCTCCTATGTATAATGGCTTACACAATGTAAACGACTGCGTAGATACAAGGGAAAAATGCTCTTGCAACAGAGGTATTTCTATAGGTCAATGAAAGGCATGATGTAATGGAAACAGAGACTAATTAAATGAAGCCTGAGGCACGAGATTCGAATCAAGTCCTTCAAGTCCTAAAAATGTAGCAAGGAAAGGTAACATCATTCA
Source organism: Eucalyptus cloeziana (assembly GCA_014182715.1). NCBI lineage: Eukaryota > Viridiplantae > Streptophyta > Magnoliopsida > Myrtales > Myrtaceae > Eucalyptus > Eucalyptus cloeziana. Next base: position 20,983,595 of record CM024641.1, on the reverse strand, counting down.
TTTTAGGTCCCGTAAAAAGAGCAGCTAACCTTAATAGTAATGATACTAGTAAGTTAGCCCGACATCTTTAGCAATTTTTAGGGTTGGCTGAAGAATCTCCGATACTATTGATGATGGAATATTTATTGAGCTTTTAACAGCGAAATGGACTTTATATAAGCCCGATTATCCACATAGAACAAGCCATAGTTTGTTTAATGAATAATCCATTAAGGCCTGTTATTAGTTCTTGGTGCTCTTAATCTTGATACTGGAAAACATGTGTTTGAAAGGATAGATAAATGGGTCACAGCCATTGGTATGATGACAAGTGCAGGAGGATATAGTCCAACACTATGTATGAAGTATGTGAAGCCACTCTTGTCGGTAACGCTCAGAAGTTTAGGAAATTCTTATTATCTCAAACAGATTTAAGGTATAAACTAGACAAGAGTTTATTGTAAAGGGACTACAAGCCATCGTAACAGATGTCTTGCATAGAGAATTCTGTGGTTTATTGCTTTCCATGGAAATAGTAGAGAGAGTAGCCTTTAAATGCTCTAATGAAATTATAGACTTTTGATATGTGCTATTTTGGCGCTGTGAATTTCAACAATCTCAAAGACTTTCTTTGACAGACTTCCGGAGCCATGGCCAGAGGTCACAAAGAAGGCTTACGACTTGCTCCTTTGAGAAAAAAGAGGTAGTAGAAGGTCCGGGTGGGTGAATCCAAGCAAAAAAGTATACGATGAGGAGAGTGAGTACTGACCCCTAAACGAAGGAAGCAACTAAATAGTTTCCTTATTTACACAAGAGTTGTTGCTCTCACATTGAATATGTGCTGGGTAGAAATGGCTGTAACATCCTAACATCCATCGAGAACCAAAAGTGCAAGACACTTTCCTAAGGGATCAAAAAGAAGAAAGTTAATTTGATATGAACAAAGTGTACCAGGGGAAAACTAAGGCCTTATAAATCTGAAAAGTCATCCAGACTTACAAAGAATTGAGGCCTTTAAAAGGAAACACAGAGGTTCTAACCTCGTTGTCCTCAGGGTAAACCCTGTTAAGTAGTTGTAACTTTTGTTCGAATTTGTGGATTGAAAGCCCACAAGCCTCATGATTGTCAATAAGTGTATCAACAGAAAGATAATATTTGTGTAGTATTTATCGAAGATGTCACTCTTCATGACGAACCTTCTTATAAACCTATAGATGAGCAGGAACTAGAAAATTTAGACTTCGAGGTTTAATGTCTCAATGAAGTTTTCTCAGAATATGAGACTGACGAAGAACATTCAACATAGTGTAGTGAACAATTATCAGCAACGAACGCAATAGGCTTTGTTAATGGTCTTCACCATTCATCTGGTGATGCATTAGGTCTTGCACTAACAAATATCTTTAATAAAGAAGACATGATCCTATGTAAAAGAAGGTAAAACGGATAAAGGAAAAATTAACTGCTTGCGTATGGGGCTAGTATTGCAAACCTAAATTTGCGAGATATAATAAACTTTCCTGACAAAGTAGAAGGTAAAAAGTCCAGAGGTACTGTAGATCTGCTAACTAGGCCAGACAATTTTAAAATATCTTAGTAGGCTACCCAAGAAAGCTCCAAGTAATACATCTTGATTTTGGGATGATGAAGACACTCAAGCAGTAGGTTAAAGAAAAGGTAAAGCATCTGCCACCATATTATCACCTTCTGATGCATCAAATGAATACTAGGGAGAAGTACAAAAAACTAAATGAAGAAAATCAGTAAGACTTTTGGTCTGCCACATTTAATTGGTCTGAACTCGATTGCTTGACCCCAAAAAGGTTTGTAATTGGAACCAACTCTGAATATGTCAAAAGATTCTTGTATCTGAATCTGAAAGAAGCTCAGCAAACTAGGCTTCTCATTATACAAGAATGGTATAGTTATTACAACTTTGACATAGAATATATTCCCCCAGATAAAAAATCTTAGCTGCTTCTCTCTCTCTCTCTCTCTCTCTCTCTCTCTCTCTCTCTCTCTCTCTCTCTCTCTTGTAAATTGTCTTGCTGTGCAGATAAATCCTACAGCAGAAAGAAAAAATTTTCGGGTATGCATGCAAGAGGGGCATCCAAGGAAGAAGTGCTCAAAGAGACAGAAGGAGAATGAGAGCAAAAGCAATGCTTCTATTAGAACGAAGCAAATATTAGTTGGCCATGCAAAAGACAGTTATTTTTTCTCATTTTAGAATTATAGAGGAATGGAAAAAAGCCTTAATATCATCCGTTCAATGAATGTGGGGAATGAATACTGTGAGAGAGTTGCCAAGAGAATGAACTGGTTGGTTGAAAAGACAGTTGAAGTTCACAAGCCTCTTTTGATTTAGTCCCAAAAGAATTAAAGGAGATATCCTTGAAGATTAAAATCAGGTAGAAGATGATATCTTTGGCAAACAAACGCACGCACCAAGTATAATCTGATTCAGAAATGGTTATGTGTTTTTTAGGAGAACTATCTGACATATACAGCTTCAATAAAGTTATGGGAGCAAGATCTTGACAATGAAGCTCTTGGAAAGTTTGTACCAGATGGCTATAAAATAATCACGAGGAAAATATTCCTGAGAATCATAATCCTATTCCTGAAGATTTTGACATTGAATCTGCTGATAAAAACCTCGAAAATAAAAAATTTGAATATGTTAAGTTTGACATCTACATGTTGATTCCATCAATCACGGCCTTCATGGGAAGGGTACTAAAATCTATGCAGAGTTGCTAGTTAGACTTGAGAAAGAGATTTCCAGCAACTTCAATGGTTCATAAAAGATCCTGCTTTACACATAAAGATTGTAGAAGTTGAGTTAAAATTTTGCAAAAAAATCGGAGAAGAGTTCCTTGAATAATGGAAAGTTAAGGTGCGTATTCTCTAAAGCTCTACTACCTGGAGATTAGACGTTAATGAAGAATTATAATAGGCTCAAAAAGACACTTTTCTTTAGAGGAACTCTCTGCTCTAAATCCTTATCTCCACTGGGAAGGACAAGGATGACTAAGCTAGAAATTTCACACAAGCGTAGCAGAACTGGACTCCCGCTTGTAGAAGCAGGGTTTGCAGACTCGATCAACATTGACAGAGGCTATCTACATTGGTACTACATGCTTGAAGCTGCTTAGGATATGGTCCTAGATTTCCTATAGTGATTGTTACCAGCACGATGAATGGAACAGGCTGATGAAAGGAAATAGATCATGTCTAACAGATCTGGGAAATTCAACAACTTGCAGAACCAAACAAAACCAAGAGAAACGTAAAAATGCAGTGAGACATATTATTTTTATCACTAAAGCCACTGAAATCGAATTAAAGCCGTCCTAGAGCATGCAATAGGCAACAAACAATAGTATTATCTGCGAGGTGATGGAAGAATTTTCATCATCATTCTCAAGGGTTATATGAGCCTTAAATAAAAAGAAGTTCGAGAGAGAAAATGACAGAGCTTATATTTCAGGGCTGATGTTTTTGAAGTCTGGACGATCTCCCAAACCCAAGATCAGCGACTTGAAGAGAAAAGGGAACGAAATAATCGCGCCCAATTTAGAAGAAAAGACCCAGGGCCAGCCTTCAGATGAGTGATTACTACGTCAGCACTCAGCAGTAAAAGACGTCAAAAACTAATTTTCTCAGAAGAAGAGAAAATGCATGGATTAGAAAGGATAATCCCCATGGGCTAGACGGGGAATAATGTCTTATATGTACAGGCGTAGGCAGCTCACTTTTGTTATTGTCCGCCGGTAAATGTTGAAGTGAGCTGGCAACATCCACAGGCACCAGCTTTTGTATGAATATAGCTGATCCCTCTTCAGTTGAAAGGGGAGGCGAAATCAGTAGAGAAAGCTTTCTCTACAATTCTTACTCTCTAAGTAATTCTAGTCTGGGTCCGCGTCCGTGAGAGACTGATAGCTCAAAACCTCAACAAGAAGCAGAGGCATGCCAGCAGTACAAAAGACCCTCCAACTAACGGGGGTGGAACATGGGAGCCCAAACTTCCCGCCCGAATTGGAAAGCCGAAGTCCACAAAGATATACTTCTATAGATTTTTAAGTTAATCTTTTTCTTAAGAGGATATAGTCTGTTATCTAGAACTACAGAATCCTTAAAATTGGTCTAAACATGAGGGTGCCAGTCGCATGAGTCTTTCATGAGTGATAGCCTAATCCATATTGCCAAGTGTAAGCTAATACCATATGAAGTTAAATCATGATATGAAATGATCTGTATTTCCAATTAGGAGTAGCTTATCTATGGTTTAGACGTATTATTTACGTAATTATATACAGACTAATTCCAAAATTTATAATGACAATAACTTGCATTATCTGTGTCATTGATTTAATGACTTATAATTCTCATACTTTAAACCAAATGGATATTGGTTTGATCATGAATTACATTTGATAATATATGCTAGTTAAAATGTTTATTTCAAGATATTTTATTTTTGTGCTATTTTTTCGAATTTCAAATTATTAAAATTTAAACTTTCAAATTAAGTCGATAACTTTACTATCATGATTTTTTGTAAACAAACATATATTTGGTAAAAATGTATTTCAAGATAAAGGGCAAATCTCTAAAATGAAAATTGACTGAATACGGGTCGTATGACACAACTATGCCATGTGACAATGATAGAGCAATGTTACCTTCCATGTTGGTGAGCATAGAAGGAAACTTTCTCTTAAACCCGGCTTGAACTATATCCAGTAGAAATAGGATATAGATTAGTACACGTGATTTTAATGTATTATGATAGTTTTTGATATCGAAGAAACTTATTATATTTGACTATTGTGCACCTTTTCTTCTAACCAATGTCTCAATTTGTGAATTCAAAGTTTCAAGTTTTTTGAATTTTCTTTTATAGTTTCTAGAATTTTTTGTTAAATTTTACTTGAAAAATAAGAAAATGCCTAGGCTCAAAGCTCAAACCCAAATTTCTCCCACCCCCTCTCTCCTCCACCCTCCGCATTTGCCACCGCCCCGTGGCCGCCCTCATCTGTTCCCCCGCGCCATGTCCCCGCCACCGTGATGTACCCATCACCATCGCTGTCCTAGCGCAGTTGGTGCGCCCTCTTTCCGTGTTCTTGTCCCTCCGTCACGGAAGACAGGAGAGTCTCAGGCGACCACCGCTCGAGGCTAGCGACCGCTGTTCCGGGCTTGAAGCCCCGGATCCGGGGTCGCGAGCCTAGATTCGTAGCCTTAAAGCCCCTAGACACAGAGACAGAGAGACGGGCTGAGGTGATGCGGCTGGGGTGGCGTTGGGACGTGAGCAATCGGACGGCGGCGTGTCGAGAATCGGCAGAGGGTCGGAGAGGACGAACGGCTCGCCCATGGTACTGCTTCGTGTTCTGTGCAAGTGTTTTCTGTGCTGTGTGTCTAATGCGAGAGAGAGAGAGAGAGAGACGAGGCAAGTTAGAGAGAGAGCCGGGATAGATTACGCCGAACTTTAGAGAATCCCAAACCTTAAAGAAGATCAAATATCAAAAGAATTACACCATTTGAAGCAGTAGAAGTGTTTTCACATACCCGTCCATAAAATGCCATCCAGACAAGCTACCAGCATCAAGAAGAGCTTTTTTCCATTGCTTTACTTTCTCTGAATCCTTCCCAAACCTGACCTCATGTTTGGCCATAGCTTTTCCATAAACCTGTTTCTGCCCTCTTACCTCTCTAGGTTCTACTTTGTAAAACACCGGAAAGACCATGAGGCCTCTTTGCTCCTTGCACTCCATGATTTTTGCCACCTCCTCCAAACACCAAGGTGATGAGGCATAGTTCTTGGAGAAAACAACGATCGCAATTTGTGATTCCTTGATCGCCTCCATAAGTGCGGGTGATATTTGCTCTCCCTTCTTTAGGTCTTCACTGTCCATGTAAGTGTTTATTCCACTTTGAACAAGAGCTGTGTAGAGATGACCAAGGAAATAGTTGCGGATATCCGTGCCTCTAAAACTCAGAAAGACATCATAGCTCCTTCTGCACTTGGAAGAAGAAGAAGTAGCCATTAGAATCAGGAAACAAAAATGGTTAACAATAAGCAATGAGTTGCCTAAGATTTGGTACTTTATGAGTGGTAGTTTGTTGCAATTTGATCTTCTCCTTATATGTTGACTCCCGGGGGTGCATGACTTCCTTTTGACGGGGTCAACAAAGAATATTTTATAAAAGTGCTCAAGGATGGGCCGACACTTAAGCATAGGAGTGCCCTTCACACACGTGAGGTGTTGACAATATGTACTTAAAACTTTTCTTCATGGAAGATCACATTTGTCACATTAGTTAGATGTGTCTTCGCCACATACCTTTGGTTAATGTTGAATTTATTGCTGAATTGAATTGTTAATAACTTTGACTATTCAACACGGGATAAATTTCTATGACCATAGTACCATACTGTCCTAATTAAAGGCCAATTTTCTAATTGATTTATTTGGCTTCAGGGGAAATGGTTTCTATTTTTTCAGTCCTTCATTTTTCTTTTTCTTATATGGATAATGAAGGGTCGATCACATTAAAAAGATACTTCGCTGTGGTATATGGAAAATTTGTGAGTGACGATTGATGCACTTCTAGATTAGTTGACCCGATACTAATCAATTAATTTCTTCCTATTATAAAATGAAAAAGGTGCTACGAGATCTCTGGTGGCAACACGTGTACCAATCTTTGTTGAATGTGAAGTGAAAGTGGTCCAAGAATGGAATTGAACTATGTGTTACACTCTAGAGATGATTGCAAAGGCAACTTGGATTTTTAATTTGGACTGAACTTTACACCCCAACTATGTATAATAAAACCCTTATACCCCGTGTCATGAAGTCTACCTACAAGATAGGCCATACATTACTTATTCCCAACAAATATATTAAATTGAACTAAAAATGCATATTTGGATACATGTTGGAAATGAATTTGAAAAAAAAAATTGTCTGGTTCAAGCTCCAAAATTAGTGAGGACATAAAATTTAAAGTTCAGGTTGCAAATAGAAACTTCAATTGCTAGAGCATGGGAGTCGTTCCATCATTAGACAAAAGTAAAATTAGAGGCAATGTGAATGTGGGGCGTGACTTTTCACACGGTCATAACTAAGAACACGACGTCATAATATGTCACTATATATGACTTTTACTACGGCGAACATCCATTTGCTAGTGTTTAAAGAATTGTCAATTTCACTTCCATTTTCTAGCGGGTGGAACAACAGATCTTGGCCGAAATCTTCTGGTCTCAATATAACAACTGTCGTTATATGTTATGGTACAACATTGTTGTACCTTAAAAGTATCCTATTTTTCCCCCGCCCTCTTTCCTTTCTTTTATACGTATTCTTCTCTATTTGATATCTTCATCAACATTCTTGTTTAGCAATTTTTCTTAGTCTTTTTTAACAGATAATTTCAGCAAATTGAGTAACGTCTGAGCCAATCGTCAACCGACATTCATTGAAGCAAACTCTACTCCCATTTTATTAACCAGGCTTTTAGATCCCACAAAAAGGGTATTATGTTTCATTAATTTGACCGCGTGTGGACGAAAAATTCTCAACCATTTCTTTTAAGCTTCACATAGGCCAATTTCACCGCAGCATTAACTTCGCACGTGAATAGACAGTATATTGCAATCAACAAATTCATGTAGGATGAGCCTAAGAAGACAGTGACGATCCGATCCACAACCCACGACTGCCACAGGGAACAATCAAAATCGCGCGATGAGCATAACAATTTTATCCGATGCTACGAAGAAGGTCGCAGCATACCTGCGTTGAGAGACATCGTAGATCTGCCCCCTGTTGGCCATCAGGAGAGACTTCTTGGGGTCGGTGCCATCGTGCTGCTTGAGCTCGTCCTCGGAGATCTCGACAAGCTGAACGGGAGGAGGGAGAGGCTGCTTCTGCTCCTGGTAGTCCCTCGGCCTCTGGTGGCGGTTGAATAACGACCCGAAGAGGCCGGACATAGTGCTTTGGAAGAGAGAGAGAGAGAGAGAAGAATTCTAGTGTCGTCGATTCGGAGGCCACAGGTTTGGTCCGAAATTTGGTGCGCACGCAAAGACAGGCAAATGTTTTTATTTATGCAAATGGAATAACGCTTTGAAACTCGTTATTCCATTTTCCATAGTGATCCTGCTGATCTAAAATCACCCTTTTCGACAGCTATTTACCTATTCAGAGTCTCTAACGCGTGGAGGAAGCTTCAAGGGCTATATGTACGTGTCAAAGTGAGACTTGAAGGCGACCGAGGGACCAAAACAATCTAAAACTAAAACTTGTTTTTTACTTCTTATACTTACCTTTTAATAATTAAAAAAAAAATGTGAAATCCGAGTGTATTCTCTAAGAGAGTGCTGGTGTAATCATTTTAAAAGAGTTATGTTGAGCATAGAGCGAAGTAACGTGTACTTATAGAGTGAGCTACGATCCTTTAGTGTAGAAGCAACTTCATTTGTAAATGTTGTTAAAGACTTCAAAGATCGCCGGAGTGCTCATCATTTTGAAGTAAGAAGTGAAAAACAAAGGAAGATAATTCGCTGAAGAGCTCACACTTAAAGACAAGTTCATGCATTCTAAGATAATTTGCCGGAGAGCATGGGAAATTGTGAAAATTGCTAATTAAATGTATCTGTTTCATTCCCAATTCAATTCCGATATATTTCATTTCAATATTTCATCTTATGTGAATGGCAACATTTCTTGCACATCGTTGATCTTAACTTCTCAGGAATTTATATAATAGCTAAGAAATTGTTCAAAATTCGTACTTATTCAAAAAAGACTCATCGTGTCTTCAAAAGATAAATTATAAAATAGATCTTCAAAACGTGTACCACATACTAGCTTTTTCCCATTAACTGATTTTGATATTTTTAAGGAACCATCTTTTGTTTAAGAATGGTATGGGGAGTCATTTGAATTTTCACATTAATTTGTCTACTTATGTTTTCCTTGCTTGCTCTATTGTAAGTTGCAATTATTCAAGTGCATTTACTCGTCAAATTTAAAAAATTTCCTTTTTTGTCTATATAATTATTTTTTCTTAAAAAAAATATGTAGAGAGGTCAACGGTCTATACTTTGCCCGGTGATACACATGATAATGTGTGTGTGTGTATAATGTTCGACATTCACACAAACCTTTACGAGGAAGTAACAGTCGCATGACTCCTTTTACCCGCCATTTCGACTGAGAAAACTTTGAAAGCCAACGAGCCCGTGATGTTGACCGAATATTTTTGGGCGAGCTTTCCGAAAACGAGACCCCGTGCAGTGCAGGTGTCACTTCTTTGGCTGCAAATTAATCAACCCGGCGTATTTCTTTTGCAGGACTTAAATAAAAATTTACAATTTCATCAAAGAAATATTCTTCGTGAAAATCGAGCAGAACTTGCCCCCGCGCCCTAAACCAAGCCACTTGGGACAGTGACGGTCCCTGCACTTCAAAGCATTCATCATCACCGTTCACAGTTTCATATCCCCTTGAGGATCCAATAATGGATTAATGTAAATCAAACCATGCAAATATTTGCACTAAAAGTCTACTGCACGTTATACTCACCTGAACCAAACATTCACAACCATCCTCTAGAATTATAAAAGTAGGTCTATGTGTGGATCTAATTTGTCTATAACAACATAAGTGTGGAGATGTAACTCTTTAGCCAATGATTGTCAAATTACGCCAATTTCTCATGAATCTGCATTTCTCTATCGTTACTCCTTTTTGTTTATATGCATAAAACATAATTAATAAATTGCTTGACTTATATTTGTGTGTAAAAACTTAATACTATGAAGCGTATTCTATATTTGGGCCAAAAATTCTCATGTTTATTTGAATTTTTAGAGTTAAATATCATGGTGGCATCATGGCATCACATGGTGATACATTTTCATCGCAATACATAATTAAACAATAGTATGATCAACAAGTGTCAAAGGAATCTGATACATCCATGCACCAAAGGTAGAGAAGCACATGCATCCTTTTTGCCCTTCCCCACATTCATAAAGCAATAGTCATTTGGCAATTTTATAAGCTTTTGTAATGGAAAAGGATTACTCTTTCCTTTCATAACTCAGGCATTCAAGTTTTTTGTTTAGTTGAAAATAATACAGTTGGTTCTAATGTATAAATTCAAAGAAATGAGAAAATTTGTAGAACACCTTTGAATGATTAATTGGTATGTTGATAGCTTATTTTCTATTACTTTGGAGCAAAGGATCTTTTGCTCAAGTAGGGCCTTTCCAATAGATGCTTTTTTGGAATTCACTTGCTTAAGGATGTTAAATCCCAATCAAATTGAACTGCAAGTCATTTTCAAAAGAATTGGATACTTCATGTGAAAGTTTATAAGAAAAACTTTGTCCAAGTGTGAAAGAACACATTTCATTCAAATCATTTAGTCCAAAAGAGGATTTCCGTGTTTAGACTTTAAGGAAGAATGGCACTTCAAAAGTGTAAAGCTTCCACCAACGTGCATTGCTCCATGTGTTTTGACAATGTCTCTCCTTTTCTTCTTAGTCTCTTTTTGCTTTGTCAAAAGTGCAAGTGCAATGGAGTATTTGCTCATCACTTTCGTGCTAGTTTCACTCCACGCAACTTCGCTCTAGAAACAAAAATTATGACGGTTAATTTGGATGGGCAGATGGCCCCACCACCTTGTTCCTTCCTCATGCTCATATCTAGAGCGAATCTAAGGCTTGAGTCCGGTGGTTCATTTCCATTACATTTTCTATCCTCTTTTTCTTTTTTGCTATTAATAGAAACGGCTTGATAGTTATTATTTGCAAAAATTATAAATAAGGACATCAAATATGGCTATTTTATCAAAAATGGGCCTAAAATGGAAATTATTTTAAATAATAACCTAAAGTGGCTAAATCAGACTCATATAAAAACCTAAACTCACCGATCGGCTAAATGTTTGTCGATCGGTGAGCATGTGATTTTTCCATTGGCCAGAATATGGATTCTTTTGTCCAAGAAAAAAATGAGTAAAAAATAATACTTAAAACACTTCTTCCTTTGTTTCTTCACGCGTTCTTTCTCTCCTTCCGGTCTTCGTTTCTATTGAGAGAAAAAAACTAAGCTCGGGTGAGACCCACCTCTTGTTAGTCAATACTCACGCGTAACACATGGGTCTTGATTCTCCATCATCTTTTCCCAAGTTTGCAATTTACTTCGATCCCCACTTATATTTAACTGAGGTCAGTTTTATTCAAATTGGTGCAGTTGATCCTTCAATCATCCAAGAGAAAGCAATTGCATTTTGTTGAAGCATTGACAAGGTGCGGGCATGTAGTGAAATATCACATCGATAGGAGCGATGACAATGGTAGGAGACTTTTTTAGTTTTTTTAAGAATTGTTTTTGCTTTTTTTTTTTTTATAGTCGTTGATGCATTATGTCTCCTTTCATCCAAATTAATGCATATTAGTTGCATCTATTGCATATTTTTTAATCGGATTGGCTGCCGTCATGGTCCTACATGTTGGTAGTGGCTCCTATTTTGCAAATTTGTTAATGCTTTCATTTTTTTTTCTAGCGTATGTTTTGTCATTAATGACCAAAACTCGTGAGCATGGCATGGAATTTAAGTGTTGTTGTTTTTTTTTTTTAAATGGTTTTTGAGTTATAGCACATTGACGATGCCAAGGGTAAGATCCCTCACCTTAGCAGCAAAAATCGTTGGTTTTTGGTGATGTTCTTGCACCGGAGGCCTCATAAGCATAATGATTAAGCTTATTGACCACACCAACGATAAGGTCCCTCACCATAGCAAGGGCACTTATGTGTCCACACAGGAATCTGAATGCAGATTACCAAACAACTAGCACATAAGACATTTTAAGTCCATAATGCTCACTTTTTGTGACAAATAACATCCAATAAAATATAAATCTATGGAAGAGGAAGAGGGTATATAGTCACTCGTGTGACTAGTTTTCTTTCATAGATCGGGCATGAAGTTTTTTCTAATGTATAAATTCAAAGAAATGGGAAATTTTTCTAGAAGAACACCTTTAAATGATTAATCCGTATGCCAATAGCTTATTTTCTTTTACTTCGAAGTGAAGGATCTTTCCCTCAAGTAGGGCCTTTTTCATTAGATGCTTGTTCGGAATTCATTTGCTTAGCGATGTTATTCCTTGTCAAATCAAATGTAAGTCATTTTCAAAAACATTGGATACTTCATACAAGAATTCGTGAGGAAGAGCTCATCAAAGAACAAGTTGCATTCAAATTATTTAGTCCAAAAAGAGGATTTCCGCGTTTGGACTTTAATGAAGAATGACACTTTGATAGAGTGATGTGTCCACCAATATTGAATGATGTAATAGGCATTGCGTTTAGAGTTTAGCTTATTTTTTTACTATCTAAATTGATGTTACAAATGAACATCATTAATATTATTCGAGCGCACTAACTTTACTGACCATTATGAATTCCATGTGATTAGACCAAATCTCTCCTTTTTTTTCTTCGTCATTTTCACTTAGTGAAAAGCGTAAGAAATAGCTTGTCACTTTCGTGCCAGCTTCCCTCCATGCAACTTTGCTCCACGCCTTCATGCAACTTCGCTCTGGCCAAAAAAAAAAGATGAATATGATTTTGATGGGCAGGTGGCCCCTACCACCCTGTTCCTTCTACATGCTCTTATTTAGAGTGAATCCAAGGCTTGAGTCCGCATTTCCGTTACAAAAATGCCCCTATTCTGACTATCAGAAATATCATATGCTCGTCAATTACCGATCATTTGATTGGTTGATGAGCTCAAGTCTTTATTTGACACTAATTTAATCATTTCGGTTTTCACTCTAGGTCCTCTTTTTTTTTTAAAAAAAAAACCTCGCTTTAGGTCTTTATTTGAAATTTTCCTTATTATTTTTTAAAGATGTTCTGTGATTTTAGTTGAGAGGACTTAAAAAGCTACAATAAGCCATGATTTCAATCGAATACCTTCAACTAGCTTTCTGAAAATGAGCCTCAATGCCTGTGTTGCTCCTTTGGCCACAAAACAATCAACTCGTCCTATTTCATTTCAGGACTTAAATAAAAAATTGCCATTTCATTAAAGAAATATTCCACACAAGAGTCAAGTGGCACATGCCCCTCAACGTTAAACCAAAATCATTTGGGACAGTGACGATGCTTGCACTTCAAAGCATTTTCACAACCATCCGATATCAATGTTTTCACTTTTTTGGAGAAGTAAAAGTCATGTAACTATTTTTTTCTGTGATTTTGATTGAAGGGACTTCGAAAGACTAATACGCCTTATATTCACATGAAAGAAGATTTCACAACTATCCTAAAAAAAAAAAGAAAAAAAATAGGTTTATGTTGACTCTAATTCACATTTGATAATTATAAAGCTCACTCAAATATGTTACTTATTATTTAAAATTATATCTGTTGTACTTGAGTATTTTTTATTGGATTTCAAAAGGGTAAAAGGACTGCATTACCCTGAGACACCGGATATTATAAGATATTTTAGTAATATTAGTGTGTGCGCCGAAAAAGTTAATGATTTGCGCGTCCAACTTTTCTTCACTGAAGATCCAATTTACTGCATTAGTTCGATGTTTGATTGATACAAATATTTGTTTGACATTCATTTATGATTAACTGAATTATGAATAAATTCGACAAATCGATAATTTTGGACTCTAAAATCATCATCCCCGTCGCCACGTTTACATCGAGATTTTCTCCTGCTGGTTTTTCATAAAGCAAAAATCGTCAAACAATTTTATAACCTTCTGCAATTTCGCCAGTTTCCCGCATTATATTCCCCCAGGCTCACAACAGGATAAAGGCTATTTGATTTGATAAAGGTAACAATGCACTAACCCTCTACTTTCCACGCACCTCCCTGATTTCAAACCGAAGACAGACATATCGTGTTCCCATTGCATTCTTGACTTATGAAGGTTAAAGGGCTTTTTCCTTTTTTTTAATCTGTCGACTGGAATTGGTGTTCCCACACTGTATTATTGAGTTGGGCGGAAAGATGCAATCCTACTCCTATATAATACTCTATAATTGTTAGTGGGGAGCTTGCTTGCTTTTTCAGAGGGCAGAATCGATTAAGACCAGATGATCTGTCTCCTCCTATTTTTTTTTTTGTGATAACAGTACAAGTTTTCGTTAAAACTCTGCAGCAGAGAATGGGGACGGAGATTTACCCACAAGAAAATCGAATTTACGAACTCGTACCTCTGTTTGGCCATTTAGGGCTTATTTGTTAAGTTGCCAAACAGTGATAATTTCTATTTTTTTATTCTCGAAAGTAGATTTGGAACATAAATGTATTTGGTAAAAATTTTATTCCAGGGAACAAATTTTTATTTTTTTGTTCTCAAAAGTAGATTTGAAACAAAATCGAGAAGTAAAAAAAAAGTTAATTTTTTGTTCCCGGGAACAATTCTAGAATAAAGCAACTATTTTCTCTCTTTTATTTTCTTTTTTCTTGTTCTTCTTCCCTCTTTCTTCTTCTTCTGCTGCCGTCGCCACCGTTGTTGCCATTCGCCACCGTCCGCCACTGGTCGCTAGCAATCGGTCTGGCGAGCTTGTTGGAGGCTTGCCAAGTCAAAGTGAGGTTCGGCGAGCTCGCCGGTGGCCTGGTGGGCCTCACCCGAGCCTCCGGCCACCGGCAAGGCTTGCCTAACCGGATGAGGCCGGCCTAGCCCTAGCAAGGCTCGAAGTCAAGCCTCGCCTGCCGGTGAGGCTTGGTCAATGAGGCACAGCCTCGCCGAGGGCCGGCGATGCTCCGGTGAGGTCGTTGGCCCTCATATGACCGATCGCCGATCATCCCAAGGCCGGTGACCGACAACTAGAAGAAGAAGAAGAAGAAGAAGAAGAAGAGAAGGAAATGAAAAAAAGAAAAGAAGAAAATGATAAAATTATTTAAAAATTAAAATAAAATGATTTGAAGTAGAAATTTTGAGCATGGTACCTAACGTAATTCTATTTCGGGAATTAAAATTTTGACAGTTACCAAACGATTTAAAATATTTAAAAATTATTCTCGGAAACAGAATAAAAAAAATAATTTCCGATCAGAAATTATTCTTGAGAACAGAATTGTTATCAAACTCGCCCTTACTCACTTACACACTTTGCTAATAATCATCTGATCTACTTGAATGGAGATAAGGAGTCATTTCTTATCTCTGGTCAGAAACTCGACCTCTAAAGGACGAAGATGGTCGGAGCTAAAATCAGGGCCAAACTATTAAGTGACTTCTTGAAACTCAGTCACTTCAAAGCTGGTTCAAACAATCGTAAAGCGATAAAAAAAAATGCTCCTAATTTCACACTTGAGCTGAAAAGTGCATGAATGTGGCTTTAGATGGAGTGATGAAACTCCACAAATCTAAGCACAAGAAAATGTTAAGTTGTATTAGAATTGCAATTACGATCAAATGAAAGAGTTGAAATTGAAATTACATTGAAATGAAATTACAAGGAAATGGGAAATGAAAGTACAAGGAAAGGTAAAGAGAACTCTCGGAGATAAAGGGCGTGTTGGTTGCCCTGCTTCTTCAACGTCTTCAATGTTCTTTAAAAGAAGTGGCATCATGTCTTTCCACTTTGCTTGAAATTCTCCTATTTTGCAGCCAACCACTTGAACAAATGGACTAGCAATACACACTTTTTGGCAGAAAAAAAGGGGTAAATTAGGTATTAACACAAGTATGTTTGATCATTTTTTCTACACGGTGTTCATTCTCACGTAGTCATTGAGGAATAATGCGCCCAACTTAGGTTTGATACGTATCCCTACAAAGTCATGAAAAAAGGAGCAGAAAAAATGACATCGCAAGTTTTTGCATGTAAAATTCATCTATATCACAAGCATAAATATTTGTTCATCAAGATTTTTCTGGATGGACTCGTGACATGCGCGACCCCCACCGCGTGATTCTAGATATCAATCCAATGAAGTAGGCATAAAACAGGTACTTACAATAACGATAAGTTTCTAGCATAAAAGGTCGAGCACACAATGAACAGCAAAGAGGGGGAAAATAGAAGAAAAGGCCCAAAGCAGTTCACTTCCCTTCTAACTACTCCCTCAAGAAAAATTCTGATTGATGTGACAAGGTAGGCCACCATAAAATAAAATGGAGCGAATTGAATTGAAAGCACGTGCATGATTAAGTAATGGTCATCATGCCACTGCTGAGGGAGGCTGCTTTTTAATTTGAAAAACCAGGAAAGTTTCTCAACAAAAAGAGAAAATCTACTTTCTAATTTGCTCCATCACGTGATTCCCACTTGTCATCATCACAATCCCTTTTTCAATCCGTGAAATGTAGGTTTCTGTACTTAATGGGACATTCACTTCACTTTGATCGTTCCGCATCATTACCCGTCTGTTTCTTTTTTACTTTTAGGTTTTCTTTTTGACCTTTACTCTACTTTGAGGTTCGTAATAATTATAATGAAATTTTTTTTTTTTGAACAGAATAATTATAATGAAATGAAAGTTTCCCTTTTGCATCGTACTTTACCTGATTTCACCATAAAATAAAATGGAGCGAATTGAATTGAAAGCACATGCATGATTAAGTAATGGTCATCATGCCACTGCTGAGGGAGGTTGCTTTTTAATTTGAAAAACCAGGAAAGTTTCTCAACAAAAAGAGAAAATCTACTTTCTAATTTGCTCCATCACGTGATTCCCACTTGTCATCATCACAATCCCTTTTTCAATCCGTGAAATGCGGGTTTCTGTACTTAATGGGACATTCACTTCACTTTGATCGTTCCACATCATTACCCGTCCGTTTTTTTACTTTTAGGGTTTTCTTTTTTGACCTTTACTCTACTTTGAGGTTCGTAATAATTATAATGAAATGAAAGTTTCCCTTTTGCATCGTACTTTACCTGATTTCACGGATTAGCTTTTGGTAGAAAAACTATCGCCTGGAGGTCCTTTCCTTTTCAATATACTCATCTACTCATAACATACTCTTCGCTTTTTCGGTGGACCAAAGAACATAAATATACACTATCAATCATTTTCATTTTGGGCTTATCTGAAAATCAAATAACACCATGTATAAATTCATAGAATCAATCTATACAATACTTTTGCTTATGGATGTAGACAATGAAACCAATTTTGATAAACATTTTGAAGCATTCGTGTTCAAGTGTGTTGAGTTCACTGCCTATAACTGATCACACCATTCTTTATTGACAATGTGGGGGCACTCATCAACATTGCCCAAAATCATAGGTTGCTTGATCATCGCCCTCTCTTCCATCAATTCTAGGTATTCGGTGAGATGATAGGGATTCAAAATGTTGACCCACTATATTGCATGTTCAACAATTTGCTCTTTCGGTGAAAATGTATAGATTTTGATGTAAAATCCAAAAATTAAAAATAATGACCTTTTTTTTTCCCAAATCGTGGATTATTTTTCTAGAGAGAGAGAGAGAGAGAGAGAGAGAGATGTGTGTATGACTGTGTGTTGGTGAAGGAGGCGATCTATGCTAGCTTGAAAGAGAAAGACGAGGCAGAGAGAGATTTGTGACGTCGTTATGGATGGGGAAGGCCGCGAGAATGTTGTAGCAACTGTGGTTGAGAAGTTGAAGTCGTCAATGAAAGGTCATCCCTACCTTGACGGATCACAATAGTTAAGGGAGGGAAATGAAGGATGGGTCTCCAACCTTGATTAATTCAATTTTCTGTTGCAAATAAAAATAGCGATTAAATGTGGTATGATGTGATTTCAATGGACGTGTGTCATAAGCTACTTAGATGATCATGGCAATATTACCGTTGAACTATTCATGATGGACTCGGATACAATTGTTCCTTCGAGAAGGATGGTGTATAGATTACTCTTGCACCATTAAAAATTGATGATCGCCCAAGTAGGCAAAGGAAGAAAGCGTTTTTAACATACATGTCTGGATTAATAGAAGCCTACAAGGATACACATGTTGCTCGTGCACTAGCGATACTGGTATCCAAGAGGACGAAGAATCGCTTCAATTGCCTTCTTGAAGAATTTAGAAATTTTGTTCCTGATGAAATGCCAACTGGCTTGCGGCACATGCGTGATATTTCGACACTGCAGATATCCTCAACAAAGCTGCCAACCCATGAAGAACTACAACGCCAAGTGAAAGACCTTATGGAGAAAGCCCTGGTAGAAGAAAGTGCCAGTCCTTGGGCTGTGCCACCTAGGAGTGGCCATTAGCCGCGCCAGCCCACGTTCCCATTTAAAAAAAAAATTAGTTTTAATGAAAAAAATTCAAGAAGAAATTAACTAACTTTTTAGCAAATTTTACAAATAACTAAAAATTAATTTAGGAGAATTAACGAAGAACACTCATTCAATTAAACCAAATTGAAATACAAGTATATCTTCAAATATCTTGCAAAAGAAAATTACACATAATGGTACTCTAATATTGGACCAGAGCAAGTCCTTAAAAGGCTCATGGGGAAGAAACAGGTAGGAGATCTAACTTGGGGCGGGAGACCCTACAATGTCATTTCCTATTCCCTCCTTCTCAAGAAGAAAAAACTAGAGGAGGGATTTGGGGGCTTTACAATAGTAAAAGTAGACATTACGTCAAGGCTTTGGCTTTAGCTACTGTCGAGTAAACTAGTATAGTAACTACCCGCGTCTAGAGTGAGTGAAGGTAGGTGAAACGTCTACTGTGGGCCTGGCTGCCTTACAACAAAGTCTACGATCGACTGCCAGCACCCATACCCCGGTTGTAGACTTTGTCGTTCAAATATCTTGCAAAAGAAAATTACACATAATGGTACCCTAATAATGAATACACGCAAATGATTCCAAACAACATTTCTAATAAATTCTATATCTTTGATGTCATGTTCCCCACCATGATTCAGATGATACGGTGTCATCATTGTCCTCTTATTCATATTAGGCATATTCCTCTAAAGTCAATTCTTGCGAAAACCAATCATGCTCTGTTGCAACCATTTCTAAGCATTCCACTTCTGTCTTCCAAAATGTGTTGACAAGTACTAAACATGAGCTCGATGTTATCATAAATGCCGGTGGCGTTAGTAAGTCATGAGCCGTGGTGGAAAGAATAAAAAACTAGTGACTTTCCTTTTTCCATCATTTTGAGAATTTCAATGTCGTCTTCATTAAATTTACTAATGTGTTTGGATTGATCCATTCTCAAGTACGTCGCCAATTTATTGGTAGACAAAGATGAAGACCCAATGGAAGGCTCTGGGATTTGTTCTTCTTAGGAAATAGAGACCATAAAAGTTTCTGACCTTCTTCGATGAAATCATGCATCATCATATATTATTCTTTGCAACAAGTACCGATACGCTTTACGTATTTTACTCAGTCATATTATAAATATTCTACTAGACTTTTTAAAAAGTTTCCTAAGACAATGTATACATAAAATCACTTTTTTTTTTGTCAGTCCTACTCTATTCCTATTCTACACTCACTCGACTTTGCCCCGCCTCTTGCGCGTGAAATCGAAACCCACTCTTGAAACTTACGCGTCCCCACCCCATTCCCCACTTTAAACTGTTATTTTTTTGAATCATTTTAAGCACGCTTTTAAATGGGAAGATCACGTTCGTTTCTAAAGTGGATCCTAAGAACATGAATGGACAAAGGCTGCTTGCATGAACAATCCATTTTCTATTGACACTAATTGAATAGATGACAACCTGAACAAGTTTTTGCATGGCATTATTCTTACTTTTAGTTTGAAAATTTTGAACCCGCCCACTTTTTTTTGGAAATTTTTCCATGGTTCATGCATCAAATATATATATGAACATGAGATAATTATATGTGAATGTGACAGTTGAATACTCAAGAGACACATAAGGGACATACGTCGGCCATGCGTAGGAAAATTTCATATTAAGGATTGGAAAACTTTTGAATAGGAAATAATGCTTTAAGAATATAAATTTTGATACCATAACAAAATATGGAAGAACTGTTGGAGAATGTTTCGTTTTTGGATAATGACCAGTTAACTACCAGAATTAAAAGATGAATATATCAATTACGAGGTTTAAGAAACTTTCTAGATTTAAAGTCACTACCATACTAGTGATCAAGGTCAAGAGTTAACATGGTACAGATTACTAAAAAAAAGACTCGATCTTGCATAAAATATGTCCATGAGCTATTGCTTTCATATTTGTCAATTAATGAAATAATCATGCTGCAACTTCGTGCTTTTACACAAGATATTTTGGCAGAAATTCGTACACAACGTCAACCGAAAAATTTATAATTCAAAGGAATCAATCTATAAAGTTCTCTAAATCGACCTTTAACCAAAGCATATATCTATCCATACAATCGATGGTGAAAATTAACCAATTATCACATAGACATACCTCAAGCAACAATAAGAGCGACTGAACGGAGGACTGGAAACCATCACGCTTACGGACATCATGTCCGAACCATTTCATACCGGCAACCGTAGCGAAAAAACCCCGTCGCAGCTGAGCATATAACGCGGACAAAGAACAAGCATACTCACCCATTCAGACTTCAAATAACCGAGACGAATACCAAGAAATCATGCTTAATAACTTAGTGTAAACCGCATTATCTCATGCGTATTTTGTTGAGGCACTAATATGGATTAGCTCCTGTCCTTATCTCTGACTCAGAGACTCTGAGACATAGTATCGATTGCGGGCACAGAGAACACGAAACCAAATCATGGAATCGAGTCAATTTTTTTTTTCTTTTGCGTCTAAAACCGATTTAAGAATTAGCAAGTGAGTGCAGATCATGAAGAACAATTCTTATTCGTAGTTATTTTTGAGTAGACAACATTAACGCAGCTAAAATCAACTCATTAACGACAGAATCCCCTCACCTTATATAAAGCCGATTCAATAATTTCCTTTCCTAGAACACAAATCCTACTTTTGCACTTTCATCACCATTTCTGTTCATGCCTTTCAGCATCATCAAGCCATGAAACTCAGATTCTTCTCCTTCACGACTCAAACGACTCTCAGAATCTCAATACGCAATCCAGCCCGCTCATTCTTTGAAAGTGCAGCGGTTGACTACGAATGGTGATCGGACCAGAGAGCGGAGGTCGTGGAAGCGTTGGTGTTGAAAATCGGGCCAGTGAAGGAAAAACGAATCAGCTTTGAATACTTCGATCGATCTGACCGGAAAACAGAGCATAACAGAGGAAATCCAATCCAACGCAATCTTCGACGACCTAAAGAGAGCAGACTTCAGCGACAAACATCTGAAAGAATCAAAGGTAAAGCTCGGCGAAGAGGAAATATAGATCCTAAATCAATAGCGTCGCTTGGAGATGAGCTCCTAAACTGATTGCGTCGGTGGAATCAGAGCTGACCGAGGCAAAATGCTGGTGACACGCGAGATATCGAGAAATCAATGTCGCCAATTGAATCTAAAAAAAAAAAAAAAAAAAAATAGAAATCAGAGAATGAGAGAGATTTGATCCTGTTGGAGCGATCGAATGAGTTTATAAACTTCCATGCTAAGTGAAAACTGGAAGCTCAAAGGCTTCGGGTTGTTGAGGGTCCGTGTAACAAGCTCGAGCTCATCGACTGAGTAAATGATTCGAAGCTCAAGTGCAAGAGCATCGCGATTGAAGAGCACGAATGCGGCGAGACACCTGAATACCGATTCCTCGAAGCTTGAAGACGAGCGATGAAGTTGAAATCGAGAACCGAATTAGAAGGAGATCCAGGCCTTGGGCTGCAAATTATTGAAATTTATTCCAATCTTTTCAACGGGGCCCATGCCAAATTGAATCAAAATTTGGACTTGAATGATCTGGTCTGGTGGGTTGAGGTATGATGGACTAGACCCAATTGAGCACCTTTTTTTTTTTTTTTTTTATTTGTCATTTGTTATACATATTTTTATAACCCTCCTTTTCTTTTTTATACAAAAATGTAATTTGCAGGCAAAAATCAGGGGACGACCCGGATTGATTAAAAAAAAATTGTAGTGAACACAACAATATCGAATCCAACATATTGCAATCAAGATTGATTCGAAATGTAACCACTAAATTTTGCCTCAATCCAAATTAGTGTGGAAGAAATCCAGCATTTTATCGTCTACATTACACTTTGAACCACACAAATGAACTCGCCTTAGAGGTTTTGAACAAATCATAATGTGAATGCCAACTATTCTACATGACACCGTCAACAATAATATGGACAATTTTTGTAACTTTTCTCAATTTTTAGATTTTATTTTTTTTCTCTTTTCTTTCCCTTTTTTTGTAGAAGTCGGCAAGGGCTGACAACTCTTGTCACGATGGTCCGATGGCCCTCGTCGATCACTGGGCAAGGCGACCCTTGCCCAAGTGAGGCCAACCCTCATTGTCCATTGCTTGTGGTTGGTCTCCGGTCATGGCTTGAGACCAGCCAATTCTGAAAAGAAAGAATTCAAAAAATAAAATAAAATAAAAATCATCCACGTTAATACTTGGTCACATCACATGAGATAGCTGGTATTGACTGCACCGTCACATTAGCAGTTTTTGATTAATTTGGTTAAAAGGACTACATTGATAAATTATTAAAAGATTTAAGATTAAATTAGCATAATTAAAAAAATTTATTACTAAATTGACCATTTGAACAATAGGTTTACGACTTTTGCCACAATTTTTCCTAAAGTCTTACAACTCAACTCTTTTGCACAGTATCTATCTTTCGATACTACCCATTGTGAAAATTAAATAAATAAATAAATTTCCTTCAAGTATCAATCTTACGCTATCTAACATCAAAACGATTCTAATTATTGCCAACCAAACAAAAAATAAATTGCTTGATGAAGAGTTCCTCTTGAAATATGCCGACGACATTTTAGATAGCAAGTACGTATATCAAAGCAAACTAATTAGCTATTTGAAGCTTTACACGAATAATAGAATATCAGTTCACTTCCCATAAAATTCTCTACATTGAGAATATCTTCCTTAGACTTCGTCCATTGAATTGTGTGGATCATAACTATTAATTTTGTGAATCCACATGAGTGCCGTATGTCAATCTCAAAAGATCAACAATGGTCATGCATTTAATTTACTAGACACGAATCCAAGCAAGTACTTCCCGTTGCATTAAAAAGGCTGACAACGAGCCTGGTGAGATTTTGGTATAAATATCATGTATCATCACGCACAATCAGCTACATTATATGTATGCCTGCACAATCACGATTAAAGGTTTATCAAGAAATGCCGACAACAGAGGTTGAGCAGTAAAAGTAACTCCTAGCAAGTCGGGTAAATCTCAGCACTCGAGGACCAAGGCGTGCCATTTCCTCAATACACCTTTAAGCAGTTTTTATTTTTTATTTTTTATTTTTTATGTGAGGGTAATTTTGGAAGTTAAGCAAAAGTCAGACAGAAATGGGTTTTCCCTTATTATATAGACTAGTACTCGTGCACTGTAGAGATTACTTTCGTATTTCTTCTTTTATAAATTTAGAGGAATGCAATAGCTAAAACGGCACACAAGTGCGTGCGAGCTGAGTTCCATGGATATTTTCCATGTGAATTTCCTATTTTTAATGATTATCGCATAACTTTTGTTTTTTGTATGCATAAAAAAGAATTTATGCGTATGGAAATCCATTCAACTCAATTTAGTAAAAAACAACTGCTTATCTACACTGAGAGGTGAAAAAACTGCAATATCAACTGTTTAGTACGATTATTACACCTATGTACGCTTGATGATTGAGAAAAAGTATACACTGCCTTTATTTTCTTCATAATTGACCAGCGTGCATTTCTTCAAACAAAATGCACAATCATTAACACGATGCAGGATTTAGATTGTTTTCTAAAGTGAAGACAACAATATTGAACCGAACAAATTGCCGTCATGATTGATTCGATAGAGAGGGACGAACTCCTATTTTTTCATGGAATCCTTCGTAGCTTCTAAATTTGCCTCTACCCTATTGATGCAACTAGAAAGCGACAATACGAGAAGAAGCAAAAGGCTAAGGCTCAACAGACTAAGCCTTAAAAAGAAGAAGCAAAGATGCAGTTTTCAAAATGTTAATTATAAATTTATCGATATGCTTTTTCTCTATTCCATATTATAAGAAATACTTCTTATTTGGTAGTAATCTTACGTTTTTGTGAGTTAATGTAGTCTCGTTAACCATTTTATCAGCATCTTTTGACGTACGAGCACACAATGGAAAATTTCTTATATGGTGGAACTCTTACGTTGCCATGAAAGTACTTTCCTAGATAAATTAATGACATTGAGGGCTAGTATGATTTATGTAGTATTATTCTCCTTAGAAAGGTGAATCCCAGCATGTCTTTTTGAAGGTGGGGTTGGGCATGACAATGCTTTTGATCCATCCGTAAATCAACAAAGCGTATGCTTATTTAAGCATACAAGCTTTGTATCTGACTCTCATGGAGGACAGATGGACTGATCCTCAGTTCAATATTACATGTGCTCATAGGACCTTCGAAGAAACTTGATTGATGGTGGAAATGGATGCAATGATAATAATGCTTTCTTGCTTAGATGCAAACCAAGTGCAGGTACTTATGTATATCGGGGAAATTTACTTAAAAAAGTCCTAAGCCTAGTGTATGTATATGTTTCTTGAAGTTTATCGCCTGTATCTGATGCATATGCCATCCATCCAAGCAGTTCTAGCATGCAAGAATTTTCCCATCAATGCACCACAATTGATGCACCATAAACGTGGAGTCAACTAGCATTAAGTTAAGGCCACGCAACTCAACCTCAGTTTTCCAATTCTAAT
This sequence comes from Eucalyptus cloeziana, assembly GCA_014182715.1. Classification (NCBI taxonomy): domain Eukaryota; kingdom Viridiplantae; phylum Streptophyta; class Magnoliopsida; order Myrtales; family Myrtaceae; genus Eucalyptus; species Eucalyptus cloeziana. The sequence continues at coordinate 20,958,760 of CM024641.1, read as the reverse complement.
TTCCAATTCATAAGAAAAACAAAGTCATCCCTGGCATCATCCTTTCTAGCAATGCAGAGAAAAGAAAAAATGAAAAATCAAAATGAACAAGATTACCTTCTTAAATGGTACATAACAGGAACTTCATAGATTTCCAAATACAGACAGAAACTTCCTCCTATGCTCTGTGCCACTCTTGCCATTTGTTAGGCTCGATTAGATTCTTCCACTAAAGTATTGTCAAGAGTTGGTACCTGTAAACCTGTGAAGAACTGAAGTCCTCACTAGACTGAGCCTACCGTACACAATAAGAAAAAATCTCATCAAGGAAAATTCTATGAGACACACAACATAAGCTGGTTTCATAACAGCATTAAACCGAGGGACAGCAGCAACCCTCCCAAAAAATTTTACACGAAATTGTGTGGAAATGGAATAAACTCATCCATCTAGATTGACCAGGGCATCAATATAACAGGAAAAAACTAAAACAAAGAGAAAGAATATCACGAAACTAGTAGTCAACATATTTAAATCCGTGAATTACACAAAGGATTCAGTTGGGTAAAATCACAAATACCTGGTGGACGTCACAGAGTTGGGTTCCTTCGTACTAAGGGACAAGGACTGGCGGGAGGAGATAATCTTCCTCACGCAGATATCAATGGCTTTGGCAGCTCTCAACTCTCACTCTATGACTAAGCCATCACCATCCAATTTCAAGGGCTGGGCCTGTGGGAGCTCTTGTCAGGTATGCAGCACAGAGCTGGCAATTTCAGGGAAACTGTTTTGTCTTGACATTGTCTCTCATCGGCATTATGCTCAAATAGAAACTTTTTTGGGGGGCAATCACCCGATGGTATAGTGAAATTCATCCATGCGGTACTTCGCTTCTGAGTGATGGTTGAGGGCTTTCCAGAGGAGGGTCTTATGAGTGAGGCCAAACACTAGGAAGTTGCGAGGGGAGGAGCATTTCCTCAGGACGTCCGAGATGGGCTTGAGCTCGGGATAGGACATGCGGAAAGAGTCGTTGGACTTGGATGCATAGTGAAGGAGGGTGTTGATGACGGTCGATGGCAGAGGCGCGTTGCTATAGGCCGTCGTGGTGGAGGGAAAGGTGGTGGTGGCAGCGGAGGCGGCGGCGGTTGTGGAATACTCTCTGGTGTAAATGAGGGTGACGACGAAGGCCGTGGTCAAGAAGGAGATGAAGGCGAGGAGCCATAGGCGGTTGGAGCTTCCTTGCTTCTGGATGTAAGGGTGGAGGAGGATGAGTCTTGTGTTGCTGTCGTTGACATTCTTCATTTTGCTCTGCCACACAGACACAGAGAGAGAGAGTTACCCTCCTCCGGTAACCTTGAAGATCCTGAACTTAAATGAGGCTGAGACCTCTCAGCTGCTTTAAAGGACTAAAAAGGGACTGTAGGTAAATGGAATTTTAAAGAAACGAATCACTATAATGATAGAAAATATTAGCTAGGCTTATATTATTATCATTGAAACATATTGGATTAATCATAGCGTTCTTTTTTCCCTTTCGAATTTTTATTTTGTGCACTCGTGCCACGCTATAGTTATAACACTACTTTTTTGAACCACGAATGAGTGAAATCTCCTACTAATATATTCATGCAATGATATTTAAATATTCCTTCATCAATTTGTATAAATTGATAATATGCTTTGATCAACGCTATGGTACGGTGTTATTGTCGCTCTTTCTTATCAATGGAAATTAATGGGGCGTGAACTTCATTCAACGCCATGTAAAGTGGACCCATCTTAGGACTCAGAAGATAGGCTAGCGGCGAGGGATTGGTGATGTAGCGACCCAACAACAGATTACAAGCCAAGAGTCTCTGTTGCTGCTTTGCGTGGGCTTCGCTTCTTAAGTAACCTCCTCAGTTGCCCTCAAACAATTACTTGTTAATGAATCTAGTTATCTATTTTGATTTTGAGGGAGACATGTCAACTATAGCAGGCTCTATCTTGGTAGGAGAAGCATATGCACCCCACATTCTTATATCCTATACACAATCAACCCTAATAATTTGAACTTTGATTAGAAATCCTTAAAAATTAATGTGGCAACTTCTATATGAGATTATATGTGGCCCAATCGTATTATTTGTATGATATTGATTGGTTTGGAATGGAGGCCACGAGGTTATCGTTCCTCGTGTTGTCCCTCACCCGAAGGATGACACATGTTTTGCTTGTAGTTGTGATGTTAAAAGTTGCACAACTCTGTGTACTCTCCCCCTCTTCTCACCAAGCCCACCACCGAGGCCTAAATAGTACTGACACCAACAACGATACGTGACGCGTGACACGACATGTGAACATGTTATTTCTAAAAAAATAGAAAATTATAACATGTTGGGATACATTGTATATTAAATGTATATTTATATATAAGATATAAGATATATGATATTTTTATGATTAATTTAATCAAATTAATTTGATTCAAATTTAAAAACAAATAAATAATAGAACAAGGGTTTAGAATGAATTTACACTAAAAACATCAATCCACTATTCGTTAATATCATTTATTATTTCAATTTGACAAATTTAACTCAATTCCAATAATCTATAAAAATTTGAGAAAAAAAAAATAAGCAATCCACATTTTAGACTCGGCTCTCGAGTGTGTTGGAAGACAAGAGAAAAAAATAAATTAGAGGGTGAATTGTATATCACGGCAAGTAAGAATTAGAAGAGAAGAGACTACTATTTTTTTCTTCTTTCCTCATTTATTAATTTTATTATTTTTTATTTTTTACATATTTATATATATTTTTTGGTCGGTACATATTTATATTTTGACTCATCATTTATTGAAAATTTTAAAATTTAACATTGTATGTGTTGGAATTATGTGTCGGAATTCTAAACTCACATATCAGAAGAGAGTTGACCATTATTAGATTTTTTTATACTTGTTGATTGAACATCAGACACGACATGAAAGCTCTCGAAAAGTGTCGGCACTTTTTAGACTGAGGTGGGTCTCACCCGCCATCAAGTCTCCCCAATGGTCAAGTCTGGTCTGCCATCGTTTGCTGCTTGTGAAGCATCGAGCCTCGATTTTGCTGATAATTTGTTTTTTTTAATGCATTTTATTTGAGGGTACCATCGAGAAAAGAATAAATTCTAAACTTGTATGATGGAATATTCGATTTTTCTACACCTCAAGACTCGGTGTCTTTTTATTCTACTTATTTCTTTGGGTTTTCCACATAAATCAAATCATTAAAAAAGAGTACCATGTCATCAAATGAGAATGAGACGCACTCCAAATAATCCTCGGTTGCCCCTCATAATCTTTCTTGGATTGTGCTTGAACCGACGGGGCTGCTCAAGCAATTAGTATTGGCAAAGCATATCCAGGAATGGAAAGTGCTTTGGGTACACCCAACAACAAAGTGTGAGATTTACCCTTTTTGTGGTGCTCCTTGTAACTGCAATCAGAGAGATGCACCGCTTTGTGATTGCGCTCTCGGATACTTGGATTATCTGAAGCTGGAAGATCGTCAGGGCCACTGCGAAAGGAGATCTGCCCCGGAATGTAGTGATGACAAGAAAGATAATTTTTTTCCTCATGCGCAACACACGCTTGCCAAAAAATTCTGCTTCGTTCACGGTTGGAAACGTTTAAGCATGCAGGTCATTTTGCTTGAGCGACTGTTCGTGCAGTGCATACGCTAACATTGCTGACTGTCAGATATGGACGGCTGAGAAGTTTTTGGTTCAACTTTTGGCCGATGATGTACTTTTGAGAGATTTCTATGTCCGCATCGTGGCATCGGACTTGAAGGAGGAGCGTAAGAAAAAGAGGAAACCCATTTCGAATTTCGCAACAGCAGTTGCGGTTGTGTCCTCAGCTTTTCTTGTGGTCTTTGGTGTGTCGCTGGTGATTATTAGGACGAGACGGTCTGCTCATGCGGCAGACGACCATTTGATGCATTTTTAATATCGAGTGCTGAAGAAAGCGACAAAGAACTTCTCTGAGAAAATTGGGGAAGGCGGGTTTAGTTCTGTTTACCAGGGAGTACTGCCAGACTCAAATCCTATAGCAGTGAAAAAACTTATGAACCAAAACCGTAGTAACAAACAGTTCCTTGCGGAAGTTAGAACTATCGGAACAAAACAGCACTGCAATGTGGTTCGGCTGCGCAGCTTTTGTGCAGAAGAGTCAAAAAGGTTCCCAGTGTATGAGAATCTTGCAAATGGTTCGCTCGCAGCTCATTTGTTTCAGAAAGGTTCCAACACCTCGATTGGAAAACCAGATACTTACAGCATTGCCATTGGGATTGCTGAAGGATTGGAGTACCTCCATGAGAGGTGTCGAGATTGAATTATACACTGCGACATCAAGCCAGAGAATATACTGTTGGATGCAAAACTCGCACCACAGATTGTTGATTTCGGCCTCACAAAACACCTAGGATGGGATGTCAGCCATGTAATTACCACCGTGAGGGGAACCAGAGGGTACCTCGCACCAGAATGGATTTCAGGAGGAGCCATCACGTCAAAAGTCAACGTTTTCAGCTATGGAAAGCTGCTCTTTGAGATCATACCGGGAAAGAGAAACCTTGAGGAGTATATATTGAAACTTGGCATTCTTCGCTCAACTCAATAGGAGCATATGCTTTGTGCGTGTTTCTACCATAAATTTCATTGCTACCGAAGCCATTATCAACTAGAAAAGATTAACTTAATCATAAAATTTTGGGCCGTTTAATACAACTCTTACCAGATTATGCTGTTCAATTCATGCTAGATAATGGCTACACTTCATAATTATCCATACCTCTCTCTCTCTCTCCCGTTTCAACAGGAATGAAGATGATCTCTCTCTCTCCTGTTTCAACAGGAATGAAGATGATCGGGTCCGTGGTATTGTTGAATAGATAGAGAAAAAAATTGATGGGAGAGATCAGATGTAAACTAGAATGAAGATCCTTGTAATTACAGTTTGGTCAGACAGAATAGCTATTTCACTGGGGAGATTGGTGTGCGACATTGGTGCTTAAGCTAAAGGTCAAGAACAGAAGTTGTTTTTCATTGCAGAAGATTTTAGCAGCTGCTTAAAAATGTGGTTGAAACTTGAGAATTAGCACAGACAAGGCAGGACACTTCACGGCGAAAACTATGTAAAAGTAAATTGTTGGTTAAAAGAAGTGGAATAGAATGGAGTTTTGTGATAATGTGACTCGACCATAAATGGCCATTCTATCTACTTCTCCTTTTTCCCCTCAAGAAAGATTCTATTAATGGCACAAAAGTAGGCGAGCAACACACCACAAGCTCAAAACATTACAGTTCAAAGAAGCCTCTAGTTATGACACCAGACTTTGTACCTATCCAGTTCAATGTTCCTCTTAATAACAGAGGAATCAACTAATCCGCCCTCTGTGTAGACCTTTCGATCATTCATGCAATTAGATCAACACTTTCCCAAAGATATAGATCATATTAGATTGAGCAAAACTCGCTATCTCAGAATTTGAAAGTATTGGTATCATTGATTAAATTAAGAGAGGTGACAGGTCCATGTAACATTCACAGAGCAACTAGGAAGACCATGGCCATTCAACAAGCATCCACTTAAGTTTGGATTAATGCATTCTGCATCACAATTCATATAGAAAGACAGTTAAAAATAGTTCCTCAACCATGTCAGTATTAATAACATGATGCAAAACTCTTATTTCATTGTGATTTTCAATTTAAATTGAAGGAGAAGACATTTAAAGATTTCTAGTAGAGACGGAAAAGAGGGAAAAGCAAAAGGCATTGGAGTATAAATCGCCTGATTTATTTCCCCTAGAGTCACTTCCTCAACAAGTCATTACCAATTCGACAGGGATGTTTTGCAAGCCAACGCTCGTATAATAGTTGGTGCCAGTGGAACCATAGTTGAGACCATCTTATCTTCTTTGTTAAGTTGATCAGCTTTCCTCTTCATCTGTTTCGTTTGGACTATCTTCTTCCTCGATGTCTAAGAAATTGTGCTCCTTTGAGTCACGTTTGAATCGGTGCTCCTCTTAGTAACCTTTGTAGTCCGACCATTTTATCGGCTGAGGGGGTTGGAGCTCGACCTTCAAATCATCCTCTTGTCGCTGGCATATTAGACGAAATCCAAACTTCTTTATGCTTGCGTTTGAAACATGGAATAAAACTTGGAAATGGCTCCAATCCTTTTGCAGAGGCATCCCTCTGTTAGATATCCATCTGCGATTTGTAAATTGAAGCCACACATGATCGGATTCCAGTGTATATTGGCTTGACTTTCTATGACTCGCCCCCACGCCATTAACAAATATTCGGTACTCAATTTTAACATCGACCGCTTTTCCTTTTTCCGGCCCAAGAACCACACAGAGAGCAAGTCCTAAGTACTTGTCATCCAGGTCATGGGGAACCTTGAAAGATATAGATGCCTCTTCATAATTTTCATTGGGAACCTTGAATATAGATCCCTCTTCACAATGGTGAATCCATCCTGGCATCTCTCCTCCAATTAGGATAATTTCGGAGCTAATCCTCTCCGCCTCCGTCTTCCGGAGATGCTGTCATACAGATCTAGCATTCAATGAGAGAGAGAGAGAGAGAGAGAGAGAGAGTCTGACCTCGAGTATTGACACGCCAGGCAGATTGAATTTTTCCCGGGATAATCCAGGACATGAAGTGAAGGAAACTGAATCAAAGTTGGAGAGACTCGAAAAATCCGGGAGTTTTGTCAGAGATCTGCAATTATTCGCTTCAATAAGCCAAGCATTTGGTGGAAGCTGAGGAATCTCTTGCAGTTGCTCGCACCCATCAAAAATCAAGCAGTTCAAATGATCGTATTTGCTGATGTAATTTGGCATATGAGTGAACTTGGTCATTGAAAGATCTAAAGTCCACAATTGGGGAAACTTGGAAGAATCCTTAAGGAACTCTAAATCTAATTGATTGCAGCCCCCCAGATATAGAGAGAATGGGTTTGGGAATCCCAAACTGCCATGAGGATCAGTTGACTCCTCCAAGTTCATTGGAAATGTGGCAAAATTCGAGCAACCTCTAAGATTGAGGTAATGGAGATTTTGCAATTTAAAAATGCTTGATGGAAGTGTTACGAGGTTTTCGCAACCCGTTAACTTTATGAAACCCACAGAGACAAGATTATCAATTGATGCAGGGAGTTCTTTAATAGCCGTTCCATCTAGGTAAAGCCATTCTAGATGTTCTATCTTTACCAGAATATCAGGAAACTTCTTGAGTTTATGGCAACCGCTGAGGTCAAGTCCGTGAAGAGATTTTGTCTTGAGTGCACTAGGAAAGATACTAAGATTAGTGCACCCATTTAAATATAAAAATTCTAACTTGTCAAGACATCCGACGGATTGGTGAACCTCCACCAAGCTTTTGCATTCAAAAAGATTCAACTCCTTCAAATTTGGAGCCGACGAAACATCAGGAACACAAGTCAGGAACTCGCAATTGCTGAAATTAATATCCTTCAACATTCTAAAATCCTGTAAAACCATGTCAGTGCAGTCATTAAGTTCTGCAAATATTTACAGCTATAAAAATGAAAAGCTAATCATGGCAAGGCAAACGTTAAATGTGACTCTAATTGTTTGATATGAGTATTAAACCTAAAATAGTGACCGATTATTAGGGAAAAAAAAGAGAGTAGGACTTTGGTTTTTGACACGTTATATCGATGAGTCCTATCCGTAAAACTTCAGGCCCCGAAATAACTTGGATGCTCTTCGGCAATAACCTGTGCCCACCGTGCATGGCCTGGAAAAATGAGTAGAACTTTGGTTCTGGTTTCCCTAACGAGCTCCGACCAAAGCCCAAAAACATGTATCTTCTTGAATAGATTTTATATGCGAAAGCCCCACCAGCAAAAAAAAATCACTAAGTGAGGAATTATACTGAATAATTTTTTACCATCATTTGTAACTTTACTGTCAATAAGTAGTGTCTTCTCCACACGTTTTAATCGACCGGGCCAGTTGCCCGTTTCTTCTGGTTTCACATGACCCGCCTATGAATATCTCCGACAGGCCAAGATTCTCGCCGATGGATTTTGGCTTTTTAGGCCTAATTTGTATGTTAGGTCCAACAACAAATCCAAGATGGACCTAAAGAGGACCTGAGGATTGTTGAATGGAAGGGCATGGAATGGCCGATGTGATTGGGCCAAGAAAGTGGTCATGTTAGATTCATCTGTGAACCAACCAAATTGGGCAATCAGTTTCTACCCAACATGGACCCCACAAAAAGTTTGGATGGATGATGCAGCAAACATCTAGGCCTCGAATTTAGAGCTAATTCAATGTTGATTTGGACGCAGTCATATAGTAGAACCCTCTAAACAAAAAATTTCTTTTCTTTCTACGATGAGTAGTTTTATTGTATTTATCTATATGTATATGATACTGCATAAATTTTGTGAGGGTGGATTTTTTTTATTGATTTTTTAATGTTATTTATTTGCCAAATGTGAGTTGATTATAAGATCGATCATTTAGTATTATTATTTATCAAATATGATTTACCTTTGACCATCCAAAGAGTTATGAGTACGTGCCTTCTCAATCATCTCTTGGAAAGGATCTTTAAAAATATTGGACTACAACCAACTATATATCAAAAACATAAAAATCAAATAAAAAGTTCACGGTATCGCTTTAGCACATTCAGCATTCATATGTCAAATTTCATACCAATAAGTTTTTGTTTTAATTTTCAGCTGAAAGTCATGACAGTTTGAGCTAACCGGTTGTCCTTTTTCGTATACGTACCGAATAATTCTACTTTTCATCCATGTTTTTTTTTTATTACTTTTCATCCATGTACTTTTAATCAGGCTCGCGTACTTTTAGATTTGGCTAAATTTGACATAAAAAAGACTTGATTAGCCAATTTATATAACAAGAAGGACTTGATTATAAAATTTAAAAACACAGAGACTTGACAAACTATATCTGATGCTTTAGTAAGTATAAAGCATATAGAAATTAATACATACAAGAATAAGTAATGAAAAAGGGAATGCGCACCTTAAGTTGTTTCGGCACTTCCTTGATCTTGCTATTCTGCATATCAAGTCTAACTAACTTCTTTGGACCATAGCCAAATTTTGGAATCAAGGTACAATTAGGCAATTCCAAGCACCTCAACTCATTAGGGAGATGAACGGGACCATGGAAAGAATTTTCTATATTATGCAGGATGAGCAACCTCAAGTTTCTCATGTTCTTGAAAGCATTAGGACAAATGTATTTCTCTTCTAGCTCTGGTAGCTTCAAAACTATGGCTTTTATCGCATCTGTTCCCTGTCGATTTTTTTAATAGACTTAGGTTACTTTGTAACTATAGTAAAAAGTCAATGATAAGAATGGAATATGAGTTCTTACCGCATCTCTTGAAAGAAGTTGAAGAACATCATCATAAAGCCATAATCTACTTCGTTTGCTAGGATTATCACGACATTCTCCTTTAACAATATCCACACCCATCAATTGTATCAAGTCATGCATTTGCAAGGTCCCTCTCTCCTCTCTAATCAAGGAGCGCTCAATGAGAATTTCTATCCCAATAGTCATGTTAAAATCACAACTATCAAGAACTTTCTTAATGTACTTTATACTTAGCCCCTTGAAGAAACAAGCAATGTCAAGAAAAATATCCTTTACATAGTCCTCCAATCCATCATAACTTACCTTCAGCACATCATTGATTTTTTTGTCAGGACTTTTGGCCAGTTTTTCTAGGGTACTTTCCCATTGATGTTCTCCTCTACCGCACAAGAAAGAACCCAAAACCTCAAGTGCCAAAGGAAGGCCTCCGGCATAATATAAAACACTATGAATAAGATTGCTACTTATTTCTATATTTTGACTTCTTGGAAAAGAATGCTTTTTGAAAAGTTCAAGAGCTTCACCATACTTGAGAGCTGTAACTTCATACAAATGATCTGAATATACTCCATGAGAAGTTAGCAGATGCTTGTTTCTTGTTGTGATAATTATCCTACTTCCTTTACCAAACCACTCACAATCTCCAGCTAAAGCATTTAACTGGCGTTGATCATCCACATCATCAAGAATAATGAGAACTTTCTTATTGCAAAGTCTATATTGAATCAACTGACTTCCTTCATCAACATTGAAGACTGTTAATTCTTTTCGCAGTATTTGCGATAGCAATTTTTTCTGCAAATGAGCCAAATCAGTGAAACTTTTGGAATTTTCACTAACACAGTCCAAGAAACTAGAACCTTGAAAGTCTCTAAAAATAGCGTTATAAATGGCTTTAGCAAGGGTTGTCTTCCCTATGCCTCCTTGTCCCCATAATCCTACCATAAGAGTATCATCCTTGGACTGTAGATTTAGGATTGTTTGAAGCTCTTGTACTCGAGAATCTATCCCAATTGGATACTTAGCTACATTTAATGATGTTCGATCTAGTTGAGTTGAGATTTCCTGAACAATATGTTGTATAAGCCCTGCTTCATATCTGACAAGGGAAAATTAGTAGAAAGTGCTTAGAGTAATCCAAAGAAATGAATAAGTATTCAAAGAGAATCGCTGAGTAAGAAGCTAGTCCGCAATATAGATGGAGATGAATGTCTAAATATGTTCAACTAGCAAGATGCTTGAGTCTAAGCAAAATTAAAACAATATTCTTCATGTTATTCTAAATGTTGTATGATAATCTATTTTGCATTTGTCAATAATTAAAGTTAATTATTGGATAGACATTGTTTTCATCTCTTTACAAAGTTCATTGAAATTGTCTTGTCTTTTCTCTAATTGTCCAAATGCCAAACCAATTATCTGGTATATTCCTTTGCGAAGCAATATCTGTGATAAAAATAGCCGACGTGAAGTCTAAATTAGCTTTACCAATGGGGTAAATCCTAATTAAAATCAAGTACTTTATCCTTTGAGACAATTTTAGGCCCACTTCTGAAAGTGGAAAAATAAAGACGTTCTTTGGCTGTATGGACACACGGCCTACTATTGATTCCTGTAGAGGTCTGTCATGTTATTACCTTTTTGCTCTTTACTGCTTCAAGTATTTACAAAAATGCCATTAGGCCTGTATTTTCTTTAAAGAAAAGAAATCCTAGCTTTTCACTCTTTCTTCTTAAAAAAATTAAATAAACATTTCTAATAAATAAAACAGGCTGATAGGATACCAGATTTATCTCCTATGCATAATGGCTTACATAATGAAAATGACTATGTAGAGAAATGCTCTTGCAAGAGAAGTGTCTTTATTGGTCAATGAAAAGCTTGATGTGATTGAAACAGAGACTAATTAAAAGAAGCTTGAGGGATGAGATTCAAATCAAGTCCTTCAAGTCCAAAAAATGTAGCAAGAAAAGGTAACACCATTCGTTTTAGGTCCCGTAAAAAGAGCAGCTAGGTAATGATACTAGTAAGTTAGCCCAACATCTTCAGCAATCTTTAGGATTGGCTGAAGAATCTCCAGTACTATTGATGATAGAATAATTACTGAGCTTTTAACAGCGAAATGGACTTTATATAAGCCCGGTTATCCACATAGAACAAATCATTGTCTGTTTAATGAATAGTCCATCAAGTCCTATAGTTAGTTCTTGGTGCTGATACTAGAAAACATGTGTGTGAAAGGATAGATGAAGGGGTCACAACCATTGGTATGATAACAAATGCAGGAGGATATTGTCCAACACTCCGTATGAGGTATGTGAAGCCACTCTTGTCGGTAACGCTCAGAAGTTTGGGAAAATCTTATTATTTCAAACAGATTTAAAGCACAAAATAGACAAGAACTTATTGTAGATGGACTATAAGCCATCGTAACAGATGTCTTCAAAAGAGAATTCTGTGATTTATTGCTTTCTACAGAAATAGTAGAGAGAGTAGCCTTCAAATGCTCTAATGAAATTACGGACTTAGGATATGTGCTATTTTGACGCTGTGAATTTCAACAATCAGAAGGACTTTCTTTGAAAAACTTCCGGAGCCATGGCCAGAGGTCACAAAGAAAGCTTCCGACTTGCTCCTTCAAGAAGAGTTAGTAGAAGATCCGGGTGGGTGAATCCAGGCAAAAAGTATACGATGAGAGTGAGTACTGAACTCTAAGCGAACGAAGCAACTAAACAGTTTCCTTATATAAACAAGAGTTGTTGCTCTCACATTGAATATGTGCTAGGTGCAACACACTTTCCTAAAGGATCAAAAAGAACAAAGTTTATTTGATCGGAACAAAGTGTACCAAGGGGAAAACTGAGACCTTATAAATCTGAAAAGTCATCCTGATTTACAAAGAATTGCCTTTAAAAAGAAACAGAGGAGAACCTCCTTGTCCTCAGGGTAAACCCTGTTAAGTGGTTGTGACTTTTGTTTGATTTTGTGGATTAAAACCCCACAAGCCTCATGCTTGTAAAAAAAAAAATATCCAAAGAAAGAGAATATTTGCAGAGTATTTATCGAAGATATCACTCTTCATGACGAACCTGCTTAAAAACAAATTTAGACTCTGAGGTTAAATGTATGAAGTTTTCTCAGAATATGAGACAGACGAAGAAGATTCAAAAAAGTGTAGTGAACAATTATCAATACAAACGCATGTGATGATATACCACCTCTAAAGTTGACATTTTACGTATTAGAAGAAATTTTCCGATAAGATTATTTGTCAGGATCAATTTTGGAGTGGAGGTTGCTCGAAGTAGGACTGTTTATTGATTATTAAGATTTCGCTTTAAATAGGCAATAGATTTCTCACAATCGACGTCAATGGCACTGGTGTTGTATACTGAACTTCAAACCCTAGATGTACATATGCTAAATCTTCAAAAAAATTAGAGAGACAAGAGAAAGAATAAGAGGTAAATGCTATTATATGCATATATAGGGTTAATTATAATAGGATAGGTCCCGTTATTTCATCTTCCTGTTGGCAATTTTGTGATTGAAAATGTATTGGATCAAAGATGGACGGATCTTAGAGATTAATTGATATCAGGAATACTAGCCAATCATGAGCCAATCTGTTTCAAAGCCCATACAAATTACTTGATGGCTCTAAATGGTGTTTGTTTGGGGAATTCATTAACATTGAGAATTGATTCTTTAAACATGTATAGGATGAATCCGCAGGTCAAATGTTTGGTGTATCACACTAGGATGATTTATGGATTCGTTAATACCACAAACCCCAGAGAAAGGAAGTTAGATAGCAGATCTGTTTGAAGAGGTTCACACGATTACAGACAATTTTGTAGGTAAAAAATTAATACCCTAGAATTACACGGCCTAGGAGTTCGACTATGGTCGAACCTATTGGAGCATCTAGAGAGATTATTGCATCTTAGGTCCAATAGAGGGGAGCAAAAATAACCTTATGTTTGGAACACCGTCTACACCCTCTTTGCTAGGAATTAAGGACTTTTGAACCTCTTATTATACCACAGGATACTACACAAGAAGTCAATCGGGAAGAGGTTGCATCTCAAAGATCTGTAAACTCAAAAACTTAAGAATGAACGATCATAGGATACAGACAAATCAATATGCCTGTCTATGAAGAAGAGGATACATAGTCAAGAGAGAATAGTGTTCTAATGGTAATGCACTCCAAAGGAGAAAGATCCACATCCCAAGACATACATGAAGTTTTCCAAGCTTTGGGAATACAGCAAGGCAATGGTCTATAGCCATGGAGAACATTTGGGATATGATCGAACCCTTCCAAATGGCATACCAAGGAAGCTGGGTTAAAGCACTTACGTGGTTGCGATGTTTAAGTTTCCCAAGTGTTATCCATATTCATTAGAGAAACTGGAGCTTGTACCAATTGTGCAAGACCGAATGCATCACCAGATGAACTGTGGCGACCATTAACAGAGCCTATTGCATTAAGAATGGCAGGTGCAGGTGGGAATCAACGTCTTTCCTTTCCTGACACTAGATCAGGATGTAATTCTTGGTAATGCATTCTTAATGGGACAATGGTCTTTTGTGCAAGACAGCACCACGATTAGTATAGCAGGTGCGACTCTTCAAAATCCTTGGTTAAGACAAATTTGAGGTTTATCATGTGAAACAATTCCGAGTTTTGTGGAGACTGTCCACTTGACCAAGCAATCAGAGTGTGAGCACAGTGTGGTAAATAATGATAGCATAAGCTATTTGGATGCGAAAAATCTTCATTTCTAAATGATAACTTCTAGTGTCAAAATATGTTCTGCCTAGAACAAGGAAAAATTCGGAGCATCCAACTGCCAGGAACGAAATAGAATAAATTCCTGCTAAAATTGAAAAACAACTTTTGTGAAGATCTACAAATTGTGGAGTCTTTTTTCTATTTCTTTTCTTTCGTGTGTAAAATTTAGTCAAATTGTGGAGTTTTAATGGTGCAAAAGCCAGACTTGAGCTAAAAGATCCAATTATTATCATTTGAGCAAAAACTGTGAGATGATAGAGGCATTTGAAAAACAGATTCCTGGTCTGTGCTCCAAAAGGTTTTATTAGAGATGGTTTTAGTCCGCACTCTAGCCCATTAACCAGCAGAGCAGGTATGAGGAAAAGCGTGAATTGTTACGGACTATCTTCATTTCAGCAATCCATCAAAGATGATGACTAGAAGATAAGATAGCTGCGGCAGGAGATCTCATAGACAGAAAGCCCTAGGCAATTTTCAGCGGAAAAGGATGATGACTTCAAGTATCTACGCAAGTTTTGTGCTGTGTATATACACGTTGTAATAGTCTCGAGCAAAATTGGAGACGCAAACAAATCACTTGTAACTACCAACAAACATTTTCAAGATAGAAGGCACGATCCTGTGTAAAAGAAGGTAAAATGGATAAAGGGAAAAATTAATTGCCTGGGTATGGAAGTAGAGAAAAAAAAGATAAAAAAAAAAAAAGCTAGTATTACAAACCTAAATTTGCGAGATATATAAACTTTCCTGACAAAGTAGAAGATAAAAATTCTAGAGGTACTGTAGATCTGCTAACTAGGCCCGACAATTTAAACATATTTTAGTAGGCTACCCAAGAAAGCTCTAAGTGATATGTCTCGATTTTGGGATGATGAAGACTTTCAAGAAGTAGGTAAAAGAAAAGGTAACGCATTTGACACCATATTATCACCTTCTGATGCATCAAATGAATACTGGGGAGAAGTACAAAGAACTAAATAAAGAAAATCACAAGACTTCTATCAATATTGGTCTGCTACATTTAAATGGTCCGAACTCATTTATTTGATACATGAAAAGGATATATTTGCCATGAAAAATTGTATAAATTTTTCTGTACTTATTTGTAGCCCCAAAAAGGTTTGTAATGAGAACCGACTCTGAATATGTGGAAAGATTCTTGAATCAGAATCTGAAAGTAGCTCAGCAAACTAGGCTTCCCATTATACAAGAACGGCATAGTTATTACAACTCTCATATATTGTCTTGTTGTGCAGATAAATCCTACAGCAGAAAGAAAAAAATTTCGAGCATGCAAGCAAGAGAGGCATCCAAGGAAGAAGTGTCTAAATAGACAGAAGGAGAATGAGAGCAAAAGCTATGGTTCTATTAGAATGAAAGCAGATATTAGTTGGCTATGCAACAGACTAGAGTTCTTTTTCTCATTTTAGAATCATAGATGGAGGGAAAAAAACCTTAATATCATCTGTTGAATGACTGTGGGGAATGAATACTGGGAAAGACTTGCCAAGAGAATGAACTGGTTTGTTGAAAAGACAGTTGAAGTTCACAAGCCTCTTTTGATTAAGTACGAAAAAAATTAAAGGAGATATCCTTGAAGATTAAAATCAAGTAGAAGATGGTATGTTTGGCCAACCAACGCGTTCACAAAGTATAATCTGATTCAGATATGGTTATGGGTTTATCAGGTGAACCATCGGGCAAATATGACTCCAGTAAAGTTATGGCAACAAGATCTTGAAAATGAAGATCTTGGAAAGTTTGTACCAGATGGCCATAAAATAATCACGAGGAAAATATTCCTGAGAATCATAATCCTATCCCTGAAGATATTGACATTGAATCTGGTGATAAAAATCTTGAAAATAAAAAATTTGAATGTGTTGAGTTTTGATATCTACTGGTTGATTCCAACGATCACGGTCTTCAGGGGAAGGGTACTAAAATCTATGCAGAGTTGCTAGGTAGACTTGAGAAAGATTTCCAGCAACTTCAATGGTTCATAAAACATCCTGCTTCACACAAAAAGATTCTAGAAGTTGAGTTAAAATTTCACAAAACAATCGGAGATCAGTTCCTTGAATAATGGAAAGTTAAGGCTTGTATCCTTTGAAGCTCTACTACCTAGAGATTTGACGTTAATAAAGAAATATAATAGACTCGAGAGGCACTTTTCTTTAGAGGGACTCTCTGTTCTAAATCCTTGCCTCCGTTGGGAAGGACAAGGATGAGTAAGCTAGAAACTTAACATGAGCGTAGCGGAAACTGGACTCCCGCTTGTAGAAGCTGGGTTTCCAGACGCGATCAACATTGACAGAGGCTATCTAAACCTTGTTAGTAAAATTCAACCGTTGGTATTATATGCTTGAAGCTGCTTAGGATATGGTCCTAGATATTCTACAGTGATTGTTACCAGCACGATGAATGGAACTGGATGATGAAGGGAAACAGAGTATTTCTAACAGATCTGGGAAATTCAACAACTTGCAGAACCAAACAAAACCAAGAAAAACATAAAAATGCGGTGAGACATGTTATTTTTATCACTAAAGCCACTGAAATCGAATTCTTTAATGCTGTCCTAGAGCATGCAATACGCAACCAACAAAAGTATTATCTGCGTGGTGATGGAAGAATTTTCATCATTCTCAAGGGTTATATGAGCTTTAAATAAAAAGTACAAGAGAGAAAATGAGAGAAAGTAATCGATCTGCCCACTAAGTTTCTGGCTTAGAGAACACAGCTTATGTTTCCGGGCTGATTTTTTTGAAGTCTGGAAGATCTCCCAAACCCAAGATCAACGACTTTAAGAGGAAAGCGAACGAGATAATCACGCCCAATCCCAGGGCCAGCTTTCAGATGGAGTGATTACTACGTCAGCACTCAGCAGGACAAGACGTGAAAAACTAATTTTCTCAGAAGAAGAGAAAATGCATGGATTAGAAAGGACAATCCTCATGGGTTAGACGAGGTATAATGTCTTATATGTACAGGCGTAGGCAGCTCATTTTTGTTCTTGTCCGCTTGTAAATGTTGAAGTGAGCTGGCAACATCGCACAGGCGCCAGCTTTTGTATGTATATAGTTGATCCCTCTTCAGTTGAAAGGGGAGGCGAAATCAGTAGGGAAAGCTTTCTCTACAATTCTTACTCTCTAAGTGATTTTAGTCTGGGTCTGCGTCAGTGAGAGAGTGATGGCTCAAAACCTCAACGAGAAGCAGAGGCACGCCAGCAGTACAAAAGACCCTCCAACTAACGGTAAGGGGGGTGGAACACGGGAGCGCAAGCTTCGTCTACTAACTTCCTGCCCGAATTGGAAAGCCGAAGTCCATGAAAACATACTTCTATAGATTTTTAAGTTAATTTTTTTCCTAAGAGGACATAGGCCGTCATCTAGAACTACAGAATCCTTAAAATTGGTAAAAGCATGAGGGTGCCAATCGCATGAGCCTTTCATGAGTGATAGCCTAATCCAGATTGCCAAGTGTAAGCTAATAGCATATGAAGTTAGATCACGTTATGAATGATCTATATTTCCAATTAGGAGCAACTTATTTATGGTTTAGACGTATTATTTATGTAATTATATACAGACCGCTACCATGGTTTGTAATGGCAATAACTTGCATTATCTGTGTCATTGATTTAATGACTTATAATTCTCATACTTTCAACCAAATGGATATTTGTTTGGTCATGAATTACATTTAATGATATATGCTAGTTAAAAAGTTTATTTCATGATATTTTATTTTTATGTTATTTTTTTGAATTTCAAATTATTAGAATTTAAAGTTTCAAATTAAGTCGATAACTTTACTATCGTGATTTTTTGTGAACAAACATATATTTGTTAAAAATGTATTTCAAGATAAAGGACAAATCACTAAAATGAAAATTGGCCAAATATGGGTCATATGGCACAACCAACAGAACAATGTTACCTCCCATGTGGGCAGGCATAGAAGGAAACTTTCTCTTAAACTTGGCTTATACTATATATAGTAGACATAGGATATTGATTAGTACATGTGGTCTTGATGTATTATGACAATTTTCGATGTCGAATAAACTTATTATATTTGAATATTGTGCAACTTTTCTTCTAATTAATATCTCCATTTGTTTTCTCCTGAATTAGTGAATTCTAAGTTTCAAGTTTCTTGAATATATTTTCTAGAATTTTGTTTTGTTAAATTTTACTTAAAAAAATAAGAAAATGCCTAGGCTCAAAACTCAAACCCAAATTTCCCCCACCCCTCTCTCTCTCCACTCCCCTCCACATTTGCCACTGCCCCGTGGCCGCCCTCATCTGTTCCCCCCGCTGCCATGTCCCTGCCACCGTGATGTACCCATCACCATCGCCTGTCCTAGCGCAGTTGCTGCGCCCTCTTTCCGTGTTCTTGTCCCTCTGTCACGGTAGGCAGGAGAGTCTCAGGCGACCACTGCCCGAGGCTAGCGACCGCTGATCCGGGCTTGAAGCGCCATATCCGGGGTCGCGATCCTAGATTCGTAGCCTTAAAGCCCCTAGACACAGAGACAGAGAGACGGGCTGAGGTGATGCGGCTGGGGTGGCGTTGGGACGTGAGCAATCGGACGGCGGCGTGTCGAGAATCGGCAGAGGGTCGGAGAGGACGAACGGCTCGCCCATGGTACTCTGTTTCGTGTTCTGTGCAAGTGTTTTCTGTGCTGTGTGTCTAACGCGAGAGAGAGAGAGAGACGAGGCAAATGAAAGAGAGAACCGGGATAGATTACGCCGAACTTTAGAGGATCCCAAACCTTAAAGAAGATCAAATATCAAAAGAATTACACTATTTGAAGCAGTAGAAGTGTTTTCACGTACCCATCCATAAAATGCCATCCAGACAAGCTCCCAGCATCAAGAAGAGCTTTCTTCCATCGCTTTACTTTCTCTGAATCCTTCCCAAACTTGACCTCATGTTTGGCCATAGCTTCTGCATAAGCATAACCCTGTCTCTGCCATATCATTCCTCTAGGTTTTTTTTTTTGGTGAAATCTCACTTCTCTAGGTTCCACTTTGTAAAACACCGGAAAGACCATGAGGCCTCTTTGCTCCTTGCACTCCATGATTTTTGCCACCTCCTCCAAACACCACGGTGATGAGGCGTAGTCCTTGGAGAAAACAACGATCGCAATTCGCGATTCCTCGATTGCCTCCATGAGTGCGGGTGATATTTGCTCTCCCTTCTTTAGATCTTCACTGTCCATGTAAGTGTTTATTCCACTTTGAACAAGAGCTGTGTAGAGATGACCAAGGAAATAATTGCGGACGTCCGTGCCTCTAAAACTCAGAAAGACATCATAGCCCTTTCTGCGCTTGGAAGCAGGAGAAGAAGCCATTAGAATCAGGAAACAGAAATGGTTAACAATAAGCAATGAGTTGCCTAAGATTTGGTTTCTCTGAGTCGTAGTCTGTTCGCCATTTGATCTTCTTTATATATGTTGATTCTCAAGTGCATGACTTCCTTTCGATGTGGGTCAACAAAGAATATTTTAATAAAAGTGCTCAAGGATGAGCCGACACTCTAGCATAGGAGTGCTCTTCAGTCTTCACGCACATAAAGTGTTGACAATATGTACATTAAACTTTTCTTCACAGAAGATCACATTTGTCACATTAGTTAGATGTGTCTTCGCCACATACCTTTGGTTTTTTTCTTTTTTTTGGTCTTCGCCACATACCTTTGGTTAATGTTGAATTTATTGCTAAATTGAATTGTTAATAAATTTAACTATTCAACATAGGATAAATTTCTATGACCATAGTATCATTTTTCTGATTGATTTAAAGGCCAAATTTCTGATTGATTTATTTGGCTTCAGGGGAAATTGTTTCGATTTTTCAGCCCTTCATTTTTCTTTTTCTTATATGGATAATGAAGTGTTGATCACATTAAAAAGGTACTTCGCTCTGGTATATGGTAAATTTGTGAGTGACAATTGATGCACTTCTAGATTAGTTGATCGGATACTAATCAATTAATTTCTTGTTATATAAAATGAAGAAGGTGCTATGAGATCTGTGGTGGCAACATGTGTACCAATCTTTGTTGAATGTGAAGTGAAAGTGGTCCAAGAATGGTATTGATCTATGTGTTACACTCTAGAGATGATTGGAAAGGCAACTTGGATTTAAATCTGGACTGAGTTTTACACCCCAACTATGTATAATAAAACCCTTACACCCCCGTGTCTTGAAGTCTAAGTACAAGATAGGCCATACATTACTTATTCCCAACAAATATATTAAATTGAACAAAAAATGCACAATCGGATACATGTTGGAAGTTATGAATTTGAAAAAAAAAAAATCTGGTTCAAGCTCCAAAATTAGTGAGGACATAAAATTTAAAGTTTAGGTTGCAAATAGAAACTTCAATTGCTAAAGCATGGGAGTCGTTTCATCATTAGACAAGGAAGTAAAATTAGAGACAATGTGAATGTGGGGCTTGACTTTTCACACTGTCATAACCAAGAACATGACGTCGTAATATGTCACTATATATGACTTTTACTGCGTCTAACGTCCATTTGCTAGTGTTTAAAGAATTGTAAATTTCACTTCCTTTTCTAGCGGGTGGAACGACGGATCTCGGCCAAAATCTTCTCATCTCAATATAACAACTGTCGATTATATGTTATGGTACAGCATTGTACCTTAAAAGTATCCTATTTTCCCCCGCGCCGGGGTGTTACATCTCTTTCCTTTCTTTTATACGTATTCTTCTCTATTTGATATCTTCATCAACATTCTTTTTTAGCAATTTTTCTTGGTCTTATTTACAGATAACTTCAGCAAATTGAGTAACGTCTGAGCCAATCGTCAACCGACATTCATTGAAGCAAACTCTACTCCCATTTTTATTAACCAGGCTTTTAGATCCCACAAAAAGGGTATTTTGTTCATTAATTTGACCGCGTGTGGACAAATAATTCTCAACCATTTCTTTTAAGCTCCACATAGGCCAATTTCACCGCAGCATTAGCACGTGAATAGACAGTGTACTGCAATCAACAAATTCATGTAGGATGAGCCTAAGAAGACAGTGACGATCCGATCCATAACCCAGGACTGCCACAGGGAACAATCAGAATCGCGCGATGAGCATAACAATTTTATCCGATACTACGAAGAAGGTCGCAGCAAACCTGCTCTGAGAGGCATCGTAGATCTGCCCTTTGTTGGCCATCAAGAGAGACTTCTCGGGGTCGCTGCCGTCGTACTGCTTGAGCTCGTCCTCGCAGGTCTCGACAAGCTGAACAGGAGGAGGGAGAGGCTGCATCTGCTCCTGGTAGTCCCTCGGCCCCTGGTGGCGGTCGGGTAACGACCCGAAGAGGCCAGACACGACAAAGTAGACGGCAAACCCGAGGGCAAGGACGGTGAAGAAAGTCGCCGGGGACAGGCCCGTGAAGGCGACGATGGATTCTTTGAGGGTCTCCCACAGTTGCAGAGCCATCGCCAAAGTGCTTTGGAAGAGAGAGAGAGAGAGAGAGAGAGAGAGAAGAATTCTAGTGTCGTCGATTCGGAGGCCGCGGGTTTGGTCCGAAATTTGGTGCGCACGCAAAGACAGGCAAATGTTTTTATTTATGCAAATGGAATAACGCTTTGAAACTCTTTATTCCATTTTCCATAGTGATCCTACTGATGTAAAATTACCCTTTTCAACAGCTATTGACCTATTCAAAGTCTCTAACGCGTGGAGGAAGCTTCAAGGGCAATATGTACGTGTCGAAGTGAGACTTGAAGGCGGCCAAGGGATCAAAACGCTCTAAAACTAAAACTTGTCCTTACTTTTTATACTTACTTTTTAATAATAAAAAATAATAATCTGAAACCCGAGTGTATTCTCTAAAAAGTGCTGGTGTAATCATTTTAAAAGAGTTATTTTGGGTATAGACTGAAGTAACGTGTACTTATAGAGTGAGCTACAATCCTTTAGTGTAGAGGCAACTTCATTTGTAAATGTTGTTGAGACTTCAAATTTCGCTGGAGTGCTCATCATTTTGAAGTAAGAAGTGAAATACCAAGGAAGATAATTTGCTGGAGAGCTCACACCTAAAGACAAGTTCATGCACTCTAAGATAATTTGCCAGAGAGCATTGGAAATTGTGAAGATTGCTAATTAAATGTAATTGTCTCATTCTCAATCCAATTCCGATATATTTCATTCCAATATTTCATCTTCTATGGATGGCAACATATCTTGCACATCGTTGACGGCACAGTCACTAAATCGGGAGTACGGTCCTAGCCAGTCAATTCAGTAACTATGCCGTAAGGCATGCTAGGCCTGTAGTGGGCTTTTCATCTATCATCACTCACCCCAGGCGTGGGAGGCTACTATACATGCCTATCCGGTGGAAGTCAAAACTAAAGTCCTAACGTGATACCTATCTTAATCACCGTGAGATCCCATAATTCCCTATCTATCTTTGTCTTCCCGATAGAGAGGGAATACGAGAACGACATTGCGAGGTCTCTCACCCTAGGGCGATTCTCTCACCTTTCTTCCCCTCGAGCCTTTTAAAGACTTGCCCAGGTCTGATTCTTAGGAATTTGTATAATAGCTAAGAAATTGTTCAAATTCTGTACTTATTCAAAAAAGACTCATTGTGTCTTCAAAAGATGAGTGATAAAATAGATCTTCAAAACACGTACCACATACTAGTTTTTTTTTCCCATTAACTGGTTTTGATATTTTTAAGTAACCATCTTTTGTTTAAGAATGGTATGGGGGAGTAATTTGCATTTTCACATTAGTTTGTCTACTTATGTTTTCCTTGCTTGCTTTATTGTAAGTTACAATTATTCAAGTGAATTTACTCGTCAGATTTAAAAAATTTCTTTTTTTGTCTATATAATTATTTTTTCTAAAAAAAAATATGTAGAGAGGTTAACGGTCTATACTTTGCCTTGTAATACACATGAAACGCGTATATATATATATAATGTTGTTCGACATTCACACAAACTTTTCCGAGGAAGTAACAGTCGCATAACTCCTTTTACCCGCCATTTCGACTGAGGAAACACTGAAAGCCAACAAGCCCGTGATTTTGACCGAATATTTTTGGGCGAGCTTTCCGAAAACGAGAGCCAGTACAGTGCAGGTGTCACTTCTTTGGTCGCAAAATAATCAACCCGGCGTATTTCTTTTGCAGGACTTAAATAGAAATTTACCATTTCATTAAAGAAATATTCTTCATGAAAATCGAGCAGAACTTGCCCCCTCGCGCCAAACCAAGCCACTTGGCACAGTGACGGTCCCTGCACTTCAAAGCATTCATCATCACCGTTCACATTTTTATATCCCCTTGAGGCTCCAATAATGGATTAATGTAAATCAAACCATGCAAATATTTGCACTAAAAGTCTACTGCACGTTATACTCACCTGAACCAAACATTCACAACCATCCTCGAGAATTATAAAACTAGGTTTATGTGGACCTAATCTGTCTATAACAACATGAGTGTGGAGATATAACTCTTCAGCCAATGATTGTCAAATTATGCCAGTTTCTCATGGTTCTGCATTTCTCTATCGCTACTCCTTTTTGTTTATATGCATAAAACATATTTAATAAATTGTTTAACTTATATTTGTGCGTAAAAACTTAATACTATGGAGCATATTTTATATTTGGACAAAAAATTCTCATGTTTATTTGAATTTTCAGAGCTAAATATCATGGCATCATGGCATGACATGGAGATACATTTTCATCGCAATACATAATTAAATAATAGTATTGATCAACAAGTGTCAAAGGAATCTGATAAATTCACGCGCCAAATGTAGAGAGGCACATGCATCCTTTTTCCCCTTCCCCACATTTCATAAAGCAATAGTTGTCCAGCAATTTTATAAGCTTTTGTAATGGAAAAGGATTACCCTTTCCTTTCATATCTTGGGCAAGAAAATATATCAAGTTTTTTGTTTAGTTGAAAATAATACAGTTGGTTCTAATGTATAAATTCAAATAAATGAGAAATTTTGTAGAAGAACGCCTTTAAATGATTAATTGGTATGTTGATAGCTTATTTTCTATTACTTTGGAGCAAAGGATCTTTTGCTCAGGTAGGGCCTTTTCAATAGATGCTTTTTTGGAATTCACTTGCTTAAGGGTGTTATTCCCAATCAAATTGAAGTACAAGTCATTTTCAAAAGAATTGGATATTTCATGCGAAAGTTTATAAGAAAGACTTCGTTTACGCGTGAAAGAATACATTTCATTCAGATCATTTAGTCCAAAAGAGGATTTACGCGTTTGGACTTTAAAGGAAGACTGGCACTTCAAAAGTGTAAAGCTTCCACCAACGTTGAATGCTCCATGTGTTTTGACGATGTCTCTCCTTTTTTTTTTCTGAGTCTCTTTTTGCTTAGTCAAAAGTGTAAGGGAGTATTTGCTCATCACTTTCGTGCTAGTTTCACTCCACGCAACTTCGCTCTAGAAAGAAAAATTATGAAAGTTAATTTGGATGGGCAGATGGCCCCACCACCTTGTTCTTTCTTCATGCTCATATCTAGAGCGAATCCAAGGCTTGAGTCCAGTGGTTCATTTCCATTACATTTTCTATCCTTTTTTTTTTTTTTTTTTGCTATTAATAGAAATGGCTTGATAGTTATTATTTGCAAAAATTCTAAATAAGGACATCAAATAAGGCTATTTCATAAAAAATGGGCCAAAAATGGGTATTATTTCATATAATAACCTAAAGTGGCTAAATCATACTCATATAAAAACCTAAACTCACTGATCGGCTAAATGTTTGTCGGTTGATGAGCATGCGATTTTTCCATTGGCCAGAATATGGGTACTTTTGTCCAAGAAAAATTTAAGTAAAAAATTAAAAGCCCTAAAAAATACTCAAAACACTTCTTCCTTTGTTTCTTCACGTGTTCTTTCTCTCTTTCCAGTCTTCGTTTCTATTGAGAGAAAAAAACTAAGCTCAGGAAAGACCCACCTCTTGTTAGTCAATACTCATGTATAACACAAGGGCCTTGATTCTCCATCATCTCTTCCCAAGTTTGCAATTTACTTTGATCTCCACTTATGTTTAACTGAGGTCAGTTTTATTCAAATTGGTGCAGCTGATCCTTCAATCATCCAAGAGAAAGCAATTGCATTTTGTTGAAGTGTTGACAAGGTGTGGACATGTAGTGGAATATCACATCAATAGGAGCGACAACAATGGCAGGATAATTTTTTTTGTTTTTTTAAGAATTGCTTTTGCTTGTTTTGTTATGCTTGTTGATGCATTATGTCTCCTTTCGTCCAAATTAATGCATATTAGTTGCATCTATTGCATATTTTTAAATTGGATTGGCTGCCGT
Source organism: Eucalyptus cloeziana (assembly GCA_014182715.1). NCBI lineage: Eukaryota > Viridiplantae > Streptophyta > Magnoliopsida > Myrtales > Myrtaceae > Eucalyptus > Eucalyptus cloeziana. The sequence continues at coordinate 20,933,195 of CM024641.1, read as the reverse complement.
CATGGTCCTACATGTTGGTAGTGGCTCTTATTTTGCAACTTTGTTAATGCTTTCATTTTTTTTTTCTAGCGTGTGTTTTGTCATTAATTTAAGTGTTGTTTGTTTGTTTTGTTTTTAATGGTTTTTGAGTTATAGCACATTGACGATGCCAAGGGTAAGATCCCTCACCTTAGCAGCAAAAATAGTTGGTTTTTGATGATGTTCTTGCACCGGAGGCCTCATAAACATAATGATTGAGCTTATTGACCACATAAACGATGAGGTCCCTCACAATAGCAAGGGCACTTTTGTGTTCACACAGGAGTCTGAATGCAGATTACCAAACAGTTAGCACATAAAACATTTTAAGTCCATTGTGCTCACTTTTTATGACAGATAGTAAGAGGAAGAGGGTATATTGTCGCTTGTGTGAAAGTTTTCGTTCATAGCTCAGGCATAAAAATAGATCAAGCTCTTTGCTCAGTTGAAAGTAATGTGGTTTTTTCTAATGTATAAAATTAAAGAAATGAGAAAGTTTTCTAGAAGAACACCTTTCAATGATTAATTGGTATGCGGATAGCTTATTTTCTTTTACTTGAGAATGAAGGATCTTTCGCTCGAGCAGGCCTTTTTCATGGATGCTTTTTGTAATTCATTTGCTTAGTGATGTTATTCCCCATCAAGGAAAGCATTGGATACTTCATGCAAGAGCTCGTGAGAAAGAGTTCACCTAGGTGTAAAAGAACACTCAAATTATTTAGTCCAAAAGAGGATTTCCGCATTTGGACTTTAACGAAGAATGGCACTTCAAAAACGTAAAGCGTAAAGTTTAGGATGTGATAGACATTGTGTTTGAGTTTAGCTTATTTTAATACTATCTAAATTGATGATGCAAATAAACATTATTAATATTAATCAAGCGCACTAACTACACCGACCATTATGAATCCCATGTGATTTGACGATATCTCTCATTTTTTTCATCGTCTTTTTGCTTAGTCAAAAGCGCAAAGGAATATTAGCTCATCACTTTCTTGCCAGCTTCCCTCCACGCAACTTCGCATTAGAAACAGAAAAATGATAAAGTTGATTTTGATGGGCGGGTGGCCCCCAACCTTGTTCCTTCTACATGCTTATATCTAGAGTGAATCCAAGACTTGAGTCCACTGGCTCATTTCCACTGCATTTCGTTACAAAAATATCCCTATTCTAATTGTCGGAAACATCACATGCTCGTCAACCAACGAATATTTGGCCGCCAATGAGCTCAAGTCTTTATTTGACACATTTAGTTACTTCAACCTTTTATTGAAATGATTTTCACTCTAGGCCCTCTTTTAAAAAAGTGACCTCATTTTAGGTCCTTATTTGGAGATTTTCCTCATTATTTTTTAAAAATGCTCCGTGATTTAAACAAGACTACTTAAAAAGCTGCAATAAGTTGTGATTTCGATCGAATACCTTTGGCAAGCTTTCTAAAAACGAGCCCCAATGCCAGGGTCGCCTCTTCAGCCACAAAATAATCAACTTATCCTATTTCATTTTCAGAATTTAAATAAAAATTTGCCATAGCGTTAAAGAAATATTCCTCACGAGAGTCAAGTGGCACTTGCCTCTCAACGTTAAACCAAACCATTTTGGGACGGTGATGGTCCTTGCACTTCTTACCATTTTTTCATAACTATCCTCAAAGTTATGAACTAGATCTATGTTGAGCCTAATTTAATTTTGATTATTATGAAACTCACTCAATTATGGTATTTGTTATTTGGAATTATATTTGTTGTACTCAAGTATATTTTGCAGGATTTTGGAAACTGTAAAAAAAAAAATTGTCCCTACCAAAAAACACAAGGCCGGGTACCCGATAAAGTAATGGCATGACATCCGGCCGGCTAGATATATCACGGTTAACCTCTGGATAGCTCCTGTAGTTTTAAATTTTGGGTTTTCCACCAAATCCAGTAGGTGTCCGGGTCATTTTTAGCCGGACTTAACGGTCGAATTTTTAGCTGTTCGAAGTGTTAGTAACGTCTATTTTGAGTGTTTTTCTTTTTCCTGTAAATAGGATAACTCATTGTTTTGGGTAATTATGTGAACTTTTACCAATACTTTAAGGACTACAATGAACAAATAAAAAGTCTAGGGGTGGCATTGCACATTAGTCCAAAGTTCAGGGACCACATAGCACAAATTAAAAATTTAGGGACGACATTGCATATTGAATCAAAGTTGAAGGATCATTTATGCTATTAGTCCAAATGAAAATGAGAGTGCTAATAATATTAAACTAGTTCGATTAAATGCTGGGGCAATGAACATGTTGTATTATACTTTGGATGCTAATTCATTGAATCGTGTTCTAGCGCCAAAGAGATGTGAGAAAAACAGGAAGTCCCTTTTGAAGTGACCGATCAAGTTAAAAAGTTTAAAATTAGCATGCTTACTCAATTGGATGAGCTATCTACTATGAATATGAGGGAGTCCATCGTTTGATATTTTTACTCGATTTACCGACATTATTATTTTATACAAATCTCTTGGCAAGGTTTATCCTCAAAGAGAGCTAAACCAAAAGATTTGAATAGCTTTGCCGGAAGTTTGGGAGCCTAAAGTGTCAGCCATAAATGAAGTTCATGATCTTTGCATGGTGTCTCTTGATGAGCTTCTCGAAAGCTCATTACACATAAAAACAAGTTAAGGCTCGATTTGAGGAAGATTCAAAGAGGAACAAGTCAATTGCCATTGGATCGGCTAACTCGGATGCAGAGCCAAAAGAACGCAGTGACGAGAATATGACTATGATCACGCGGAAGTTCCAGCATTTTCTCAAGAACAAAAGCTTAAAAAATGATGAAAGGCGAAGGAAATCTAAATTGGAGAAAGAACATCAAATGCCACGAGTGCAGCAAGTCAGGCCATCTACGCTACAAATGACCAAGACTTGCCACCTCCAAGGACAAGAGGGACAAGAAGGGGCGATTTGAGAAAATGGATAGAAGGGATAAGAATGTAAATAAAATTGATAGAAAGTTGGTGAAATGAAAGAAGAAGGCATTGACATCTTCAAGGAGCGAAAGTGTGGAGGGTCCGGTTCAGTTCCCGGTTCTAAAGAGACCGGTTTCGGTTCCCATTTCCCTTTTTCTAGGAACCAGTCAAAATTAAAAAAAAAAAAAAACCCTAACCCCTCACTTCCCCCAACGGATTTGCCTGATTCCTCCCTTCTCCTTTCTTTTTCTTTCTCTTTATTTTCTCACCTTTTTCCTCCTCACGTCACTTCCTGCCCCCAACTTTTTTTCTTTTCTTTCTCTCTCTCCTCTTTCACCCTCTCGGCCAAACCCCCTTTCTTCTCTTCTTCTTCTTCTTCTTCTTCTTCTTCCTTCCTCTTGCTGCTGCTGCTTCACCCACCACCCCACCGCCGCCCCACGCCCTACCCCCCGCGGCGGACGTCCTCGCCTCTGAAGCTGAGGAAGACATCCCATTTCGTTTCAGAAGAAGAAGAAGACGACGACATTGGAAGATAGAATCTGAGCTTAGTTTGGATTCGTGTCGAGCGATGAGTGATGCTTTTATCGTGGAGTTGGTCAAGAAATCGATGCGGACTGAGAAACATCGAACGTCACACCGCGTTAGGAAAAGCGCCTTTTTCATTTTTGTTTTTTCTTTTCATTTTTCGCAAATGGACGAGAAGTTTTCTTTCGTTCTTTTTTATTTTAAAATTGTTTGTTTTGTGGATAGCAGAAAACCGGAAAGTGACTTTACTTTATGGGTGTTCAAAATGAACTGTTCGGGAACCGCCCTGATTGAGCCAAATCAGCCAGTTGGGTCCGATTCTCAAGAATGTTAATCTAATTCCTAATTCTTAAAAGTGAAAATTGGATTGGACTAGGCTAACCAAATATACTTTTATTTCTTCAAAAAATTTTATCAAATGTGAACTAAGTATTATCTTATATAGTAGCATCACAAGTTACGAGACAATAACTTTTCATTTATCATTACTTCCATCAATATTTTAAGATTTGTCACTTTCTCATTGTGCACAGATACTCTTTAGTGATTTTTTTTTTTTTTTAAAAAGTGATCGATTTCATTGGATCGGATCGAGAATCGAACATCCCTACTTTATTTTATTTGCCAAAGTTCAATATTATTCAAAGCATATAAAAAAAATTAGGTATAAATTTATGTATGCAATAAAAAAAAATTATCATTCTCAACCCAAATCTGATATATTCCGTTCCAATATTTCGTCTTCTATGAATGGCAACATATCTTTTACATTATTAGGTAGGAAATTGTTTAGATTTTTTGCTTATTCAACTCATCATGTCCCCAAAAAATAAGTCATGAAATAGATTTTTTAATGCGTACCGGATACAATTATGTTTTTTCCCCATTAATTGATTTTCCTACGCTCACCGATACAATTTTGTTTGTCCCCAGAAAATTCTCTTCTATTTTATTTTATTACTTTTTTTAAAAAAAAGGAAATAGGCACCAGGCTTAACCTATGGCCTTTGTCTGTTATTTACACATGATACGTACGGAAGATCCCAGCTTGGTAAAATACAAGCAGTGTTGTTTGAAATCGAGGCTTTACCTTTTCCAATTAATTTAACTACAACCCACTTTGAATGATGTAACAAACCATGATCTCAATCGAATTTTTTTTGTTAATTCCTTTGGCGAGCTTTCTGAAAACAAGCGTCAATGCCAATGTCACTTCTTTGGTCGCGAAATAATTAACACAGAAGAAGAAGAAGCCATTAGAATTTGGTAAAAGGAGGCAGGTGCTGGTGTGTTTGCTTGGAAAATGAAGGTGCTGAAGGATGAAGCGAGATCTTAAAAGGTAAGCTACTCCATTGGCCACCCAATAAAGTACTTGGCTGTGGCTTCCAGGAAATGGCGTTAGCGATCAGTGAGATTTGTTCCCCATCGGATCTTCTCGGTATTTTCTTTGCACGCAGGGGCATGACTCTCTTTTTTGAGGGTCAACAAAGAATATTATATTAATTTCCAGCTTTGTGGGCAAGGCAAATGAGAGGATGTGGCAGGAAATTGGAGAGAAGGAGCCGGTGCCCGGTGGGCTCAGCAAGCTCGGCTTGGGATCCTATTCTAGAGAACCGATGTATTGTGGCACGGGGAAATGTCGCTAGCGTGATTTGTTGCATTCTACTATTTTGGTAGCTAAAATTTGCATGATTTTTTGACATACCTTCCAATAAATCAATATATAATGGGAATGAAGAAATTAGAATTTAGAGTGCAGACCCACTGGATAACTCGAGAGGATAGCTTTGACATGTAAATCAACCGTAACATCCTACACGAGATGTGAGCACGTCTTGTGCCGATTTGAGAGAAGGGCTTTCATATGAGCACGTCTTCACCAACAATCGGTTCCACATTTTCTATGCATTAGGCAATCTAATTACAAATTAGATAAGGATTACCTTTTTCCTTTCATAGCTCGGGCATGAGAATAGATCAAGCTTTTTTGTTCAATTGAAAGTAATGCGGTAGGTTATAATGTATAAATTCAAAGACATGAGAAATTTTCTAAAGGAACACCTCAAAATGATTAATTGGTACACCAATAACTTATCTTCTATTACTTTGAAGTGAAGTATCTTTTACTCGACTAGGGCATTATTCATTAGATGCTTTTTTGGAATTCATATGCTTGGTGATGTCACTCCTTGTCAAATCAAAGTTCTAGTCATTTTCAAAAGCACTAGATACTTGGTATGAGAATTTGTAAGAAAGACTTTTACTAGGCGTAAAAGAACACATTACGTTCGAATTATTTAGTCCAAAAGAGGATTTTTGCATTTAGACTCTAACGGAGAGTGGTACTTCAAAAGTGTAAAGCATCCACTAACATGGGATGCATTACACATAGAGTTTAGCTTATTTTGTTATTATCTAAATTTATACTGCATATAAACGTCAGTAATGTCAATCGAGTGCAATAATTATACCGATCATTATGAGTTTCATGTGATCTGATGATATCTCACCTTTTTTATTTGTCTTTGTTGCTTAGTCAAAAGCGCAAGGAAATGCTTGCTCCATCAGTTTCGAGCTAGCTTCCCTCCATGCGGCTTCGCTCAGATGGGCAGGTGGTCCCCACCACTTTGTTCCTTCTACATGTTCATATCTTGAGCGATTCCAAGGCTTGACTCCGGTGGCTCATTCCCATTGCATTTTTTATTCTTTTTTTTTTTTTTTTAATAAACAGAAATGGCTTGGTTGTTATTATTCGGGAAAATGTTAAACAAGGAGATGAATTAGACTCGTTTTACAAAAAAAGCCTAAACTGAATACAATCAAATAATTGCCTAAAATGACTAAATCAATCTCACATAGGAGCCAAAGCTTGCTGATCGGGCCAATTTTTTGATAACTGGCAAGTGTATGATTGGTCCAATAGACGAAACCTAGATATATATATATATATATATATATATATATAAAATATATATACTTTTTTAAAAAAGTTGATAAAAATTATAAATCCAAAAAACAAAACACCACCACCACCCCTACACATCGTGCCCGAAGGTTTCTTCCTTCATTTCTTCGCATCTTCTCCTTTGCTTCCGGTCTTCATTTCTTTCCAAAGATAAAGACAAAGCTCATGCAAGGCCCACCTCTTCTTTAGTCAGATTGATGACAATGCAAGTTTTCCCTAGAATTCTGCAGCAGAGAATCAGCAATTGAGATTTCAACCTATGCACAAGAAAATCAAGTTTACGCACTCATAATTCTGTTTGGCCGTACTCACTCATACTTTGCTAATAGTCATATGATCTTGAATGGAGATAAGGAGTCATTTCTTACTTAAAATCTGTTTTCTGAAATTTCAAAATTATCTCCAGTTGGAAACTCGACCTCGAAGGATTGACATATTTGGAACTAAAATAAGGCCAGACTATTAGGCGACTCCTTAGAACTCAGTCACTTTAAAGCTAGTTCAAAAAATTGAAAAGCGATCGAAAATGCTCCTCCGTTTCACACTCGAGCGAAAAATTATATTTATTTGGTCAAAGCCGTTCTATTTGACCGGTCAATGGTCATGGGACCAACCACTTTTTATTATTATTAGTTTTTGGATTTATTTTCCCTGTAGTATATTATTAATTGGGAATATCAACTCAGTTAAAATATACTCCATTAGCTCCCTAGTAAAATCCTTGATTGTGGCTTCCAATAAAGAGTTAATATCACAAAAAATATCAAATTGATATACCTATAACAATGTTACCTCAAATTAATTTTTTAATCACAAAGAACCCCAAATTAATACATTTAATCATTCGTTAAATTTTACCATTAAATTATTGAATTAAATAATATGTGTATCAGTTTTGGGTTTTACCATTCATTTATTACAAGTGTACGATTGTAAATTTATCATAAATATATCAATTAGAGATTTTTGTTATTAATTTAAAATAAATTTATTGTAGGTATACCATTTTGATATTTTTCTTAGTATTAACCCTCTAGTAAATGGCATTTGAAATCAATGAGTTATTGCCCTTCCTTCTTTCTTTCTTTCTTTCTTTGGAATATCATGACTTCTTTTTGTCGAAAAAATGTCCTCGTTTTCTTTCTTTTGCATATTATGACTATCACTGCTTGAAAGTTCTGTCATTTTGAGTTTGTTTTTGTTTATTTTCTTACGTGCACATTAAAGTACACTAGCCCTCACACGCGTACTATTGTTTTAGACGTCGGTCAATTGGATTTTTTTTTTTTTTTGCTTTAATTTTTGTTAAAGTAACCAAAAAACGAAATCCTTTAACTAATAACTCGCACCTCATTGGCCCCACAGGTCCTTGACTACCTTTCTGCCAACTTTTTTTTTTTTTTTTTAATTGGTCTTGACAAGATTTAGTTTCTTTAATGTAAGATCGTTAGCATGCCTGATAAATCATTGGCAAGTTCGAATTACTATTTGTCCCGAGTCAACATTTATTTCTGAAACAAAACTTATTCGATGGAGTACAACATAGCACATGGTTCATCCCATCTTTTTCTAGTGCCTTATGTGATGTGATTCCTATGATCACTTCAATATTTATTACTTGCTGAGTTGTTATGTTTGCATATTGTCTTCACAAGAAGCATGTGAAATTCTGAAAATTGCTAATTAAAAGTGTATTCACCATGTCTTTAATTGGTGGATATTGTTAATGTTTGTCAATATTTATGTTTTCCACGCATGCTCCGACTTTGGCTGCATCGATCCATGTGCATTTACACGTTAGATTTGGAAATTTTCTTCTCTCTTATTTCACACGTGATCTTACTTTGGCTGCATTAATCCCAGTGCATTCACACGCTGAATTTGGAAATTTTTTCTCTCTTTTACTATAACTTTGGCAGCATCGACTCAAGTGCATTCACACCCCATATTTATCCGTTACTTGCGGATGATATTGTATGGAAGATTTCAGCCATCGGCTTGATAATTTCAACTAATGTCAACATCAATGTTTTACTTTTTTGGAGAAGTAAAAATCACGTAACTCTTTTTTTCGTGATTTTGACTGAAAGGACACCGAAAGACTAATACACGTTATATTCACATGAATGAAGTTTTCACAACTATCTTAAAACAATATAGAACTAGATCCATGTTGATCCTAATTCACATTTGGTGATTATAAAGCTCACCCAAATATGTTATTTATTATTTAAAATTATTTCTATTGTACTTGAGTATTTTTTATAGGATTTCGAAAGGGTAGAAAAAGACCACTTTCCCCCTAAAACAAATGATATTACAAGATCTTTTAATAATATTATTGTGTGTACCGGGTGCTTGAAAGAGTTACTGATTTGCGTCATTGAAGATCACATTTACCACGTCTGTTTGATGTATGATCGATACAAATATTTGTTTAATATTAATTTATTGTTGACTGAATTATAAATAAATTTGACAAGTTGATAATTTTGGACTTGAAAATGATGTTGTCGTCACCACGTTTATATTAAGATTTACTCGGGCTGGTTTTTCATAAAGCAAAACAATTTTATAAGCTTTGCAATTTCGCTAGCGCCTTACATTATATTCCGCCTAGGGTCACGACAAGATAAAGGCCTTTTGATTTGATATAGAGGGTTATTGACGCTCTACTTTCCACACACCAAATGCATGAACCCTCCCCGATTTCAAACCAGGCAGGTTCGAATTGCTATTTGTCCGAGTCAACATTTAATTCTGAAACAAAACTTATTCGATGGAGTACAAAATAGCACATGATTCATACCATCTTTTTCTAGTGCCTTATGTGATGTGATTCCTATGATCACTTCAATATTTATTACTTGTTGAGTCGTTATGTTTGCATATTGTCTTCACAAGAAGCATGTGAAATTCTGAAAATTGCTAATTAAAAGTGTATTCACCATGTCTTTAATTGGTGGATACTGTTAAGGTTTGTCAATATTTATGTTTTCCATGTATGCTCCGACTTTGGCTGCATCGATCCATATGCATTTATACGTTGGAATTGGAAATTTTCTTCCATCTTATTTCACCTGTGATCTTATTTTGGTTGCATTAATCGTAGTGCGTTCATACGCTGAATTTGGAAATTTTTTCTCTCTTTTACTATAATTTTGGCAGCATCGACTCAAGTGCATTCACACCCCATATTTATCCGTTACTTGCGGATGATATTGTATGGAAGATTTCAGCCGTCAGCTTGATAATTTCAACTAATGTCAACATCAATGTTTTATTTTTTTGGAGAAGTAAAAGTCACGTAACTCTTTTTTCCGTGATTTTGACTGAAAGGACACCAAAAGACTAATACACGTTATATTCTCATGAATGAAGTTTTCACAACTATCCTAAAACAATATAGAACTAGATCCATGTTGACCCTAATTCACATTTGGTGATTATAAAGCTCACTCAAATATGTTACTTATTATTTGAAATTATTTCTATTGTACTTGAGTATTTTTTTTATAGAATTTCGAAAGGGTAGAAAAAGACCACTTTTCCCCTAAAACATTTGATATTATAAGGTCTTTTAATAATATTATTGTGTGTACCAGGTGCTTGAAAGAGTTACTGATTTGCGTCATTGAAGATCACATTTACCACGTCTGTTTGATGTATGATCGATACAAATATTTGTTTAACATTGATTTATTGTTGACTGAATTATAAATAAATTTGACAAATTGATAATTTTGGACTTGAAAATATTGTTGCCGTCGCCACGTTTATATTAAGATTTACTTGGTCTGATTTTTCATAAAGCAAAATAATTTTATAAGCTTTGCAATTTCTCTAGCTCCCCACATTATATTCCCCCTAGGGTCACGACAAGATAAAGATTTTTTGATTTGATATAGAGTGACAACACATTGACGATGTACTTTCCACACACCAAATGCATGAACCCTCCTTGATTTCAAGCCAAAAACATAGAAACAAATGACGTTCCCACTACACTCTTGACTTATGAAGGTTAGAGAGTTTTTTTTTTTTTTTTTTTTGAATCTATTGAATGCAATTGCTGTTCTCACACTGTGTTCTTGACTTTGGTGAAAAGATGCTTTACCAATCCGAGATACTCTATAATTGTTGGTGGGGAGCTTGTTGGTTTTTTAAGAGGGTAGAATGGATTAAGACAAGGTGATCCTATCACATCCTATTTGTTTGTGATGACAGAGCAAGTTTCACCAAAATTCTGCAGTAGAGAATAGGCAACTGAGATTACAACCTATGCACAAGAAATTCAAACTTATGCATTGACACTTCTGTTTGGCAATTCACTCACTCACTTATACTTTGCTAATAACAATATGATCTTCTTGAATGGAGAGAAGTGATGATTTCTTACTGTAAACATGATTTAGAGAACAATTATCTCTGGTTGGAAACTCAACTTCAAAGAACCGAGATGTTTGAGGCTAAAATTAGGGGTAGACTATTAAGTGACTTCTTGGAACTCAGTCACTTTAAAGCTGATTCAAACAATTGGAAAACAATAAAAAATGCTCCTCCATTTCACACTTGAGCAAAAAAGTGCATGGATGTGGCTCTAGATGGAGTAATGAAACTCCACCAATCTAAGCACAACAAAATGTAAAGTGTATTGGAATTGCAATTATGATCAATTGAAATAGCTGAAATTGAAATTACTTCGATATGCAATTATAAGGAATTGAACAAGGAAATGAAAGTACAAGGGAGAAAGTAAAGATAACTCTCGGATATGAGGGTTGCGTTGGTTGATCTGCCGCTTCAGCCTCTTTAATGTTTTTCAAAAGAAGTGGCACCATGTTTTTCCACTTTGCTTGAAATTCTCCTATTTTGTGGGCAACCACACGAGTAAATGGATTAGCTTAACATACTTTTTGGGGAAAAATGAGTAAAATTTGGTACCAACACAAGTATATTTGATCATTCTTTCTACATAGTGTTAACGATATCGGAAATCTAAGAAATTATAACAATATGAGGTTACAATTATTACAAGTCTCTATGAAATATTTTAACTATCTTTCACATAATTATATCAGTGTTACTAGAGTTTTCACTAAATCGTCACGCAAATTCAGCTTATATAGAGGGTTGCATGTGTTCAAACACAAAAAAAACTCATCTTCCATACTTTTGCCATTGAGAACTAGAGTTGTCATAAACCGGTTACATGTCAAGTCATATTGAAAATCAATAAAAGAATGAATTGAATACCAAACGCCCAAATCTTACACTGAAATGTCGCAATTGATAGAAAATGTCTAGCCTCTCCAATTATAATTGATCAAATAAACTCAACATAACCGTTCAAAACAAATAAAAATAAGAAGAGGGCAACCAAAAAGTTTACATTTGGAAACTCCAACATCATACATACGACAGTAAGTTAATAACAAATGTTGATCCTATAAAATTATTCTGTTTTATTTGCCCAATCAATTGCCTTTTCCAGCTACCATATCTAATTTATCCAAAGTGATAGACATCATTGAGGATGGCATCGGTCAATGAGATCGTGATTCAACGAGGGAAAAAATAAAAAGCAAAATGTGCCATACATTATCCGAATGGGGACTATGCGAACATAAGTTAGTGCAGAAGAAGCCTTTTATGAGCAAGATATCCCAAGGAAAAATTGTAATGTCAATCTCATGCAATCATTGAGGAAGCGTACACCTTACCTAGGTTTGATACATATCTTTGCAAAATCATGTGAAAGAAGCAGAAATAATGCATCGTAATTTTTTGTGTAAAATTCACCGGTATGACAAGTATAAATATTTTTCATCACGATTTTTCTGGATGGACTCGTGACATGCATAAACACCCCCCGGGGCCCCTAAAAAACCCCAACATGATTCTAGATATCAATTGGATGAAGTAGGCATTAAGCAAGTTTTTACACAAACGATAAGTTTCTAGCTTAAAAAGTCGAGCACACATAGAAACAGTAAAGAGGGGAAAAATGAGGAAAAAGCCCAAAACGGTTCACTTCCCTTCTAAGTTCTAACTACCCCCTTAAAAAAACAATCCTGATTTTTTTCGACACGGCAGACTATCATAAAAAAATTGGAGCAAATTGAAATGAGGAAGTGATGGTCATCATGCCTTTGCGGAGGAAGGCTGGTTTTCAATTTGGAAAAATGGGTAAGATTCGCAAAAAAAGAAAATCTACTTTCTAATTTGCTCCTTCGCGTGATTGATTTTATTTGTCATCATCGCATCCCCTTTTTCAACTCGTGAAATGCGGATTTCTTGCTCATTGGGACATTTACTTTGATAGTTCATCATTACCCATCCTTCTTTTTGACTTTAACTCTGCTTTGAGGTTTGTTATAATTATAATGAAATGAAAGATTCCTTTTGCATCTTACTTTACTGATTCCGCGGATTAGCTTTTGGTAGAAAAATTATTGCCCAGAGGTCGTTTCCCTTTTTTTTAACATACTCATCAACTTGTAACATACTCTTTGCTTTTTTGGTGTACCAAAGAATATAAATATACACTATCAATCATTTTCATTTTGGGCTTATTTGAAAATCAAATGACACCATATATAAATTCATAGAATCAATCTATAGAATTCTTTTCCTTATGGATGTAATTAGACTACAAATGCTCAGACGCTAATACTTTTGTCTTGGCTATATGCCACTTGAGATCAAGTTCACGTGTTCTATGGTGTTTGTGCACCGAGCCAGATTATGATGGAACAAAGCATTCGTCCTGCTTTGATACCCAAAAAGGTAAAGGTAAATTGAGATCTTTTGGTCCTGTGTACTAGTTTTACGTAAATGTAATTGTGGGTTGTGAGGATAACACGCAAGGAGAAGCAAATAGTGATGTAGTTTTTTTAATGTGAGATGGTGAGCTTACAAATCATTGGGAGGTTCAACTTGCTATTTTTTCCGAGTCAATATATATTTTTTTTCTGAAACATAAATTATTTGATGGAGTTTAACATAGCATATGGTTTGTACTGTCTTTTTCTCATGCCTCATGTGATATATGTGGTTCATATGATCCCTTCAATAGTTACTACCCGGTAAGTTGTGTTTGGCAGATTGTCTTCACAAGGAGCATGAGAATTTGTGAAAATTGCTAATTAAAAGTGTAATCACCTTGTCTTTATTTGGTGATCCTCTTCAGGAATGTCAATATTTATGTTTTCCACACATGGTCCAACTATGGCTGCAGATCCAAGTGTATCCACATGCTAGATTTGGAAATTTTCTTCCCTTATCTTATTTCACGTGTGATCTTACTTTGGTTGCTTCAATCCCAATGCATTCACACACTGGGTTTGGAATTTTTTTTTTCTCTTGTGCTATAACTTTGCCTGCATTGATTCAAGTGCACAAACCCTATTTGTCTATTACTTACAGATGATATTATATGGAAGATTCCAGCCATATGCTTGATAATTTCAAGTAGTGCCGTTCGATGTGAATGTTTTCAATTTCTTGAAGAAGTAAAAGTCACATAACTCTTTTTTCCTATGATTTTGACTAAAGGGACTTTGCAAGATTAACAAACGTTATATTCACATGAAGAAATTTCAACTATCCTAAAAGAAATATAGAATTATATCTATGTTAATTCACATTTGATGATTATAAAGCTCACTCAAATATGCTATTTATTATTTAAAATTATATCTATTGTATTTGAGTATTTTTTTTATAGAATTTCAAAAGGGTGAGAGAGATTGTTTTGCCCCAAATCATGGGTGTGTGTCTGATGGCTGACAAAGTTAATGATTAGTGTGCGCAACTTTTCATCATTGAAGATCACATTTGCCGCATTAGCTTGAGGTATGATCGATACAAATATTTATTAAAATTGATTTATTGTTAATTGAATTATTAATTAATTTGACAAATCAATAATTTGGACTTCAAAAATATCGTCATCTTCGCCACGTTTATAATGAGATTTACTCCCGCTGGTTTTTCATAAAGTAATAGTCATCAAACAATTTTATAAGCTTTTGTAACTTTGCCGGTGCCCCACATTATATTCTCCCCAGGGTTCATCCTGTTTGATTTGATTAAGGGACAACGCACCGACGCTCTACTTTCTACGTACCACATGCATGAACCGTCCCTGATTGCAAATAAAAAATAGAGATTGCGTTCCCACTGTATTCTTGACATGTGAAGGTTAAAAGGATTTTTTTATATTTATTTTTTGAATCTGTTGACTGCAAATTGGGATTGATTCCAATTTGTCATCATCATATCCCGTTTTCAATTTGTGAAATGAATCACTAGGATTTACCCCGATGGCCACCCTTCCAACATGGAATAGAAAGTGGGAGGTTCGAATCCCCACATTCTCAAAGAGGGGTTGGGGTGGGGACAATTTAGTTTCAGGAGTGGGTTTCGATTGCCACGCTCTGCAATGAAGTAGGGTAAAAGTCTAAAAGTGAGCATTAGAGTAGGGATAAAGTAGGACCGACAAAAAAAAAAAAAAAAATCCGTGAAATGCGGATTTCTTACTTATAGCGGGACTTTCACTTTCACCATTCCTCATCACTGTCCGTCCATTGCCTTTTTGACTTCTAAGGTTTTCTTTTTGACTTTTTCTTTGCTTTGAGGTTCGTAATAATTTTAAGGAAATGAAAGCTTTCCTTTTGCATCTTACTTATCCGGTTCCGTGGATTAGCTTTTGGTAGAAAAACTATTGCCTAGAGATCCTTTTCTTTTTTATATACTCATGTACTTGTAAAATACTCTCTGCTTTTTCGGTGTACCAAAGAACATAAATATACACTATCAATCTTTTTCATTCCTGGCTTCTTTGAAAATCAAATGACACCATACATAAATTCATAGAATCCATCTATAGAATTCTTCTCCTTGTGGATGTAATCAGACTACAAATGCTCAGATACTCCGCCATGAGATGTAATTCAAGTATTATATGGCGTTTGTGCACCAAGTTGGATTATGATACCCAAAGAAGTAAAGGTAAATCGAGCACGAAACCCATGGTCTTTCGTTCCTGCATACCAGTTTTACGTAAACAAAATTGTGGGCTGTTAGGACAAAACAAAAGGAGAAGCAAAGAGTCATCACACAATTTTCATAGAGAACCCAGTGGGCCAGAAATGTGAATGAAAAGCAAAATGGCTTGGATGAAATTTTCTTAAAACTGAAGTTGGACCACCATCTCAATTAAATTTCCTAAATAAGCCCAAGTTATTTATGGGCCTTTAAAAGGTGGAGAGAGAGAGAGAGAGAGAGAGAGAGAGAGAGAGAGAGAGAGACAAGGCAGAGAGAGATGTATATGACTGCATATTGGTGAAGGAGGCGATCTATGCTAGCTTGAAAGAGAAAGACAAGGCAGAGAGAGATTTGTGACGTCATTATGGATGGGGAAAGTTGCGAGAATGTTGTAATAGTTGTGGTCGAGAAGTTGGAGTCGTCGATGAAAGGTCATCCCTACCCTGACAGATCACAATGGTTAAGGGAGGGAAAGGAAGGAAGGGTCTCCAACCCTGTTTAATTCAATTTCCTCTTGCAAATAAAAGTAACAACAAAGTGTGGTATGATGTGAATCTACCGGATGTCTGTCATAAGCTACTAAGACGATCATGGCAATACTACCGTTGAACTATTTATGATGGATTTGGATACCCTTGTTCCTTTGAGAAGGATGGTGTATAGATTACTCTTGCACCATTAAAAATTGATAGTCGCCCCAAGTAGGCAAAGGAAGAAAGCGTTGTAACATCCTTGTTTGTAATAATAAAAGCCTATGAGGAGACACATGTTGCATGTGCACCTGTGGTATCCAAGAGAATAAAGAATCACTTGAATTGCCTTCTTGAAGAATTTAGAAATTTTGTTCCTGATGAAATGCCGGCTTGCTTGCAGCACATGCGTAATATTTCAACGCCTCAGAGATCCTCAACAAAGCAGCCAACCCCATGGATCTTGAGGAGCATGAAGAACTCCAGCGCCAAGTGAAAGACCTTATGGAGAAAGGCCTGGTAGAAGAAAGTGCCAGTCATGGGGCTCTGCCAGCCAGGAGTGGCCATTGGGCCCCGCCGGTCCACGTGTTGGGTCGGGCCACCATTGGCTAGGGCCCATTTTAAAAAAATATTGATTTTAATTTTTAAAGAAAAATTCAAGAAGAAATTAACTAATTTTTTTAGCAAAATTTAAAAATAATTGAAATTAATTGAGGAGAATTAACAAAGAACACTCATTCAATTAAACCAAATTGAAATATAAGTATATCTTCAAATATCTTGCAAAAGAAAATTACATATAATGGTGTCCTAATAATGAATACATGCAAATTACACCAAACAACATTTCTAATAAATTATATATCTTCAATGTCGTGTTTCCCACCATGATTTGGATGATACGGTGTCATCATTGTCCTCTTGTTCATATTCAGTACATTCCTCTAAAGTTAGTTCTTGCGAAAACCAATCATGTCTTACTACAACCATTTTTAACCATTCTGCAAATAAGCTGCACCTTTTGTCTTCCAAAATATGTTGACTAGTATTAAACATGAGCTCGATGGTATCATAAATGCCAGTGGGGTTAGCAAGTCACGTGCTGTGGTGGAAAGAATCAAGAAACAAGTGGCTTTCTTTTCCACCATTTTTAGAATGTCAGTCTTGACTTTATTAACTTTACTAATGTATTTGGAGTAATCCATTCTCAAGTACATCGCCAATTCACTGGTAGACGAATATGAAGATTTCTTCTTCTTACAAAATAGAGACCATAAAAATTTCTGGCCTTGTTTGATGAAATCATGCATCATCATATATTATTCTTGACAACAAGTACCAATGCGCTTAACCATATTTTAATCAAGTCATTTTATGAATATTCTACTAGACTTTTTAAAAAGTTTCCTAAAAAATGTATTCATAAAACCACTTTAAACTGTTATTTTTGTAATCATTATAAGCATGTGTTTAATTGAGAAGATCAAGCGCGTTTCTTTTCTTTCCATAAGCGGATCATAAGAACATGAATGGACAAAGGCTACTCTCGTAAACAATCCAATTTCTATTGATGCTAATTGAATAGATGACATGGATCAAATATACATGAACGTGAGATAATCATATGTGAATGTAACGGTTAGTTACTTAAGAGACATAAGTGACGTAGGTCGGCCATGGATGGGAAAATTTCATATTAAGGATTAAAAAACTTCAGAATAGAAAATAATGCTTTTAGAATATAAATTTCGATGCCATAACAAAAAATGGAAGAACCATTGGAGAATGTTTGTTTTTGGATAATGACAAATTAACTGCAAGAATTAAAAGATGAATAAATCAGTTATAAGGTTTAAGAAACTTTCTAGATTTAATGTCACTACCATACTAATGATTAAGGTCGAGACTTAACATGGTCCAAATTACTAAAAAAGACTCAATAGTGCGTAAACTACATCGTGAGCTATTGCTTTTGTGTTTGTTAATTAATAAAATAATCATGCTACAACTTCATGCTTTTGCGCAAGATATTTTGGGATAAATTCTTACACAACTTCGATCGAAAAATTTATATTTTAGAGGAATCGATCTATAAAGTTCTCTAAATTGACCTTTCAACAGAGCATCTATCTATCCATACGATGGATGGTGAAAATCAACCAATCATGACAGAGACATACCTCAAACAACAATAAGAGCGACTAAATGGAGGACTGGAAACCATCATGCTTACGGACGTCATCTCCGAACCATTTCATACTGGCAACCGTCGCAAAAACCCCCGTTGCGGCTGAGCATATAACGTGGACAAAGAAGAAGCATACTCACGCATTCAGATTTCAAATAACCGAGACGAATATCAAGAAATCATGCTTAATAACTTAGTGTAACCCGCATTATCTTATGCGTATTGTGTTGAGGCGCATTCAGATTTAGCCACTTAGCTCCTGTCCTTATCTTTGAGACAGAGTATCGATTGCGGGCACAGAGAACACGAAACCAAATCATGGAATCGAGTCAATTTTTTTTTTCTTTTGCGTCTAAAACCGATTTAAGAATTAGCACGTGAGTGCAGATCATGAAGAACAATTCTTATTCGTAGTTATTTTTGCGTAGACAATGTTAACGCAGCTAAAATCCACTCATAAACGACAAAACCCCTCGCTTATATAAAGCCGATTCAAGAATTTCTTTCCTAGAACACAAATCCTACTTCTACACTCTCATCACCATTTCTGTTCATGCCTTTCAGCATCATCAAGCTGCGAAACTCAGATTCTTCTCCTTCGCGACTAAACGACTCTCAGAATCTCAATACGCATTCCAGCTTGGTCATTCTTCGAAAGTGCAGTGGTTGGCTATGAATGGTGATCGGACCAGAGAGTGGAGGTCGTGGAAGCGTTGGTGCTGAAAATCGAGCCAGTGAAGGAAAAACGAATCAGCTTGAATACTTCGATCAATCTGACCGGAAAACAGAGCATAACAGAAAAAATCCATTCCTACGTGATCTTCTACGATCTAAAGTGAGCAGACTTCAGCGACGAACATCTGAAAGAATCAAAGGTAAAGCTCGGCGAGGAGGAAATATAGATCCTGAATCGATAGCGTCGCTGGAGATGAGCTCCTAAACTGATTGCGTCGGTGGAATCAGAGCTGACCGAGGCAAAACGCTGGTGACACACGCGAGATATCGAGAAATCAATGTCGCCAATTGAATCAAAAATCGAAAAAAAAAAAAAAAAAAAAAAAAAGAAATCAGAGAATGAGAGAGAACATTTAGCTTTTTCTTTAATCCTGTTGGAGCGATCGAATGAGTTTCTAGACTTCCACGCTAAGTGAAAACTGGAACCTCGAAGGCTTCGAGTCGTTGAGGGTCCAGGTAACAAGCTCGAGCTCATCGATGAAGTAAAAGATTCGAAGCTCAAGCGCGAGAACATGGTGATTGAAGAGCAGGAATGTGGCGAGAAATCCGAGTATCGATTCCTCGAAGGTTGAAGACGAGCGATGAAGTTGAAATTGGAAGCCGAATCAGGAGGTCATGAGAAAGTTCGTGGAAGATGAAGGGAGAGAGCTCGAATCGAAGGGGCCCATGCGACATTGAATTAAAATTTGGACGTGAATGATTTGTTCTGGTGGGTTGAGGTATGATAATGGACTAGACCCAATTGAGCACCTTTTTTTTTTTTTGCACCTTTTATTTATTCCTTTCAGATATATATAATCAGGTGTTAGCGAAGATTTATAGATATTTTTATAGTGAAGACAACAATATTGAATCGAACAGATTGCTGTCAAGATTGATTCAAAGGGTAGCCACTAAATTTTGCCTCTATCCAATTAATGCGGCTAGAAAGGCGTGATACCAGAAATCCTGCATTTTATCTTCTACGTTACAGTTCGAATCATACAAATGAACTCGCCATAGGGAAGAACAAATCATTCTCTATCGTGGGAAGAGATCAAAGCCTAGCACGGAAGATTGTCCAACAAAGCAACCATTGACACCTTTTTTGGTACCTTTCAATTGTGCTAATTTATTTTTAAGAATCACTCACAATGAATTGATTATCCTATCCTATGTGACATTATCAATACTAATGCTGAAAATTTTTATATTTTTTTCTGAATTTTTAAATTTGTTTTATTAATTTTTCTCTTTTTCTTTCTTTGTCTCCATTGCGGTTGGCAATGGCCCGCCAGCTCTCGTCGTTTGTTGGATGAGGACTTGCAAGCCCTCATAGGCTTCGAGTGAGGGGACCCTCGCTTGTGGCGGGGGAGGGCAACCCTTGCCTAGCGAGGCTAGCTCTCATTGGCCATTGCTTGTGGTTGGTCTTCAATAAGCGCTTGAGACTAGCCACCGGTGAAAAAAAAAATCTAAAAATTTATTCACGTCAATGTCAGTCATGTCATATAAGATAGTTGGCACTAACCGCACCACAATATCAAAAAATTTCAATCAAAATTAATTGAAAGGACTAAATTAACAAATCGTTAAAATGTTTATGACTAAATTAGCATAATTAATTTTTTTTTACCATTGAATTGACCGTCGGACAATAGGTTTAGGATTTTTTTTGACAATTTTCCCTAAAGTCTTACAATTCGACTCTTTTGCATAGCATCTATCTTTCGATACTATGAATTGTGAAAACTAAATATAGATATACATAAAAGACTTCTCCTTTGAGTATCAATCTTATGCTATCTAACATCACGATGATACTAATTATTGCCAACCAAACAAAAAATAAAAATTGGTTGATGACGAGATACTCTTGAAATATGCCAACGACATTTTAGATAGCATGCATGTATATCAAAGCAAACTAATTAACTATTCGAAGCTTTACGCGAATTAAAAAAAAATCAGTGCAGTTTCCATAAAATTCACTGCATTGGGAATACCTTCCTTGCACTTGGTCCATTGAATCGCGTGAATCACAACCGTTAATTTTGTGGACCGATGTAAGTGCTCACATGAATGAGTGCCATCAACTGTTAGTCTTGCAGAAAAAAGTCAACGATTGATCATGCATTTAATTTACTAGACATGAATCCATGCAAGTATTTCCTATTGCATTTTAAAAGGCTGACAACGAGCCCAGCGAGATCTCGGTATAAATGTCATGTATCATCAGGCACAATCAGCTCCACTATAAATTTGCCTGCACAATCACGTTTAAAGGTAAGTAACTCCTAGCAACTTGGGTAAATCTGAGCACTGGAGGACCAAGGCGTGCCATTTCCTTATAAACCTTTAAGCTGTTTTATTTTTATTTATGTGAGGGTAAATTTGGAGGTTAAGCAAAAGTCAGACAGAAATGGGTTTTCCCTCAATATATAGGCTAGTCCTTGTGCAACCTGGCGATTACTTTCGTATTTCTTCTTTTACAAATTTAGAGGAATGCAATAGTTAAAAACGGCACTTACGATGAAATAATGGAGATAAATTTTGTCAACTTAAGAAGTGTCTGACACACACGTGTGTGCGTGTGTGCCGAGTTCCATTGATATTTTCCATGTGAATTTCCTATTTATAATGATTATCACATGACATTTTAAAAATTACTTATCTACACTGAGAGGTGAAAAAAAACTGCAATATCAACTGTTTAGTATAATTATCACACCCATTTATGATTGATGATTGAGAAAAAAGTATATACATTGACTTTATTTTCTTCATAATTGACCGGCGGAATGCACTTCTTCAAACAAAAAGCACAATTTTTAACACTATGTAGAATTTAGACTATTTTCTAAAGTAGAGATAACAATATTGAATCGAACAAATTGCAGTCATGGTTGATTCGATAGAGAGGGACGAACTCTTATTTTTTCATAGAATCCTTCGCAGCTTCTAATTTTGCTCTCGTTCTATTGATTCAGCTAGAAAGCGACAATATGAGAAGAAGCAAAAGAAAAGCAAAGATGCAGTTTTCAAAATGGTAATTGTACATTAGTCTATATGCTTTTTCTCTATTCCATATTATAAGAAATACTTCTTATTTGGTGGTAATCTTATGTTTTGGGAGTTAATGGAGTCTCGTTATCCATTTTATTGGCATCTTTTGAGATACAAGCACACCATAGAAATTTTCTTATTTGGTGGGACTCTTATGTTGCCATGAAAGTACTTTTCTAGTTATATTAATGACATTGAGCGTTAGTATAATTTATCTAGTGTTATTCTCCTTAGAAAGGTGAATCCCAGCATGTCTTTTGAAGGTGGGGTTGGGCATGACAAGATTTTGATTCATCTGGAAATCAACAACGTGTGTGCTTATTTAAGCTATACAAGCTTTGTACTTGGACTCTCATGGAGTACAGATGGGCTGATCCTCGGTTCATCATTACATGTGCTCATAGGACCTCTGAAGAAACTTGATTGATGGTGGAAATGGATGCAATGATAATAATGCTTCTTGCTTAGATGCAAACCAAGTGCAGGTACTTATGTATATCAGGGAAATTTACTTAAAAAAAGTCCTAAGCCCATTGTATGTATATGTTTCTTGAAGTTTATCGCCTGTATCTGATGCATATGCCATCTATCCAAGCAGTTCTAGCATGCAAGGATTTTCCCATCAATGCACCACAATTGATGCACCATAAACATGGGGTCAGCTAGCATTCAGTTAAGGCCATGCAACTCAACCTCAGTTTTCCATTTCTAATTTCCAACTCATAAGAAAAACAAAGTCATCCCTGGCATCATCCTTTCTAGCAATGCACAGAAAGGAAAAAAGAAAAATCAAAATGAACAAGATTACCTTCTCAAATGGTACATAACACGAACTTCACAGATTTCCAAATACAGACAGAAACTTCCTCCCCTGCACTGTGCCTTTCTTGCGATTTGTTAGGCTCGATTAGAGTTTTCCACTAGAGTATTTTCAAGAGCTGGTACCTGTAAACCTGTGAAGAACTGAAGTCCTCACTAGACATAGCCTCCCAAACACAATAAGAACAACTCTCATCCAGGACAAGTCTACAAGACATGACATAAGCCGGTTTCATAGCAGCATCACACCGAGGGACAGGGACAACCCACCCAAAAATTTTTACACGAAATTGGGTGGAAATGGAATGAACTCATCCATCTAGATTGACCAGGGCATCAATATAATAGGAAAAACCTAAAAAAAGAGAGAAACAATTCCATGAAACTAGTAGTCAAAACATTTAAATCCATTAATTACACAAAGGATTCAGTTGGGCAAAATCACAAATACTGGCGGACATCACAGAGTGGGGTTCCTTCATATGAAGGGACAAGCACTGGCGGCGGTAGATAATCTTGCTCACGCAGATATCAATGGCTTTGGCAGCTATAAACTCTCACTCTACGACTAAGCCATCACCATCCAAATTCAAGGATTGGAACTGTGGGAGCTCTTGTCAGGTATGCAGCACAGAGCTCGCAATTTCAGGGAAGTTGCTTTGTCTTGACATTGTCTCTCGTCAGCATTATGCTCAAATAGAAATCTTTTTGGGGGCCATCACCTGATGGTTGGTATAGCAAATTTCATCTATGCGGTACTTCGCTTGCGAGTGATGGTTGAGGGCTTTCCAGAGGAGGGTCTCATGAGTGAGGCCAAATACTAGGAAGTTGCAAGGGGAGGAGCATTTCCTCAGGACGTCCGAGATGGGCTTGAGCTCGGGGCATTGGACATGCGGAAAGAGTCGTTGGACTTGGATGCACAGTGGGGGAGGGTGTTGATGACTGTAGATGGCAGAGGCGCGTCGCTACATGCTTGTTCGTGCAAACAAAAGGGCAGAAGTAATCTTGGGCTGGGCCTCTTTTTAGGCTTTTATGGACTAACAGGAAAAAATGAAGATGGGCTCAAAACAAAAGAAATGAAGATGGGAGGGGGAAACGAGCTTAGAGGGCTGGAGGTTGATAAGTGGGCCGGATACGCCGGCCCACACGACTTCATCATTCCTTTTTTATATAAATTTTATATTTTTGCAAAATAAGTGGATATTTAAAACATCAACAAAATTTCTGGTGTCAACAGAAGAGAACGAAGAATCACTTGAATTGCTAAGACAATTGAGCCACTCCTTGAAGAATTTAGAATTTTTGTTCCTGATGAAATTCCGGCTGCCTTGCTGCCCATGCGTGATATTCAACACTGCAGTTATCCCCAATAGAGTTGCCTAACCCACGAAGAGCCCAACGTCAAGTGAAAAACCTTATGGCGAAAGGCCTGGTGGAAGAAAGTGCTAGTCCTCGTGCTGTGCCAGCTAGGAGGGGCCAAAGGGCCGTTCCGGGCTCGGTTGGTCCGGGCCCATTTCTTCTCTAAATTAATTTTAATTCTTTTCATGATTTTTTTTTCAAAAAAATAAACTAATTTGTTCAGTTTTTTTTAAAGTAAATTAAAATTTTTAATAAAAAAGCGCTCATTTAATTAAACCTAATTGAAATACAAGTGTATCTTCGAGTAATTTGAAAAAGAAAATTACACATAACGATGCCTTAATAATAGTTACAAACAAATTATACCAAAGAGAATGTCTAATAAATTCGGTATCTTTAGTGTTGTGTTCCTCATTATAATTCGGATGATACAATATCATTGTTGTCCTCTTGTTCATATTGGGCATGTTCCTTTAGAGTCAATTCTTGCAAAAACCAATCATGTCTAACAAAAACCATTTCTAAATTTTCTGCCTACACCTTTTGTCTTCCATGATCTATTGGCTACTATTAAACATGGGCTCATAAATGCTGTTGGGGATAGTAAGTCACAAGCCATGGTGAAAAGAATTGAAAAACCAATGGCTTCCCTCTTCCATCATTTCATAATGTCGATGTCTATTTTGTCTTTGCCAACTTTATCAATATGTTTGGAGTAATCTATTCTCAAGTACTCTCCAATTCATTAGTAGACAAAGACGAAGACCAACAGAGGGTTCTGGGGTATCTTCTTCTTACGAATTAGAGACCATATAAATTTCTGACCTTATTTGATTAAACGTGCATCTTCATAATTTTTCTTTTATAACAAGCATCAATATACTTAACCATATGTTACTATATCATTTCATGAATATTCTACAAAACTTTTCAAAATGTTTCCAGACACAATGTGTTTATAAAACCACAACAAACTGTATTTTCTTTTTAATCATTTTAAGCACGCTTTTACATGGGAAGATCATGTTTTTTTCTGTCCTTTCTAAAAATGGATAGCAGACAATTTGAACAAGTTTTTACATGGCATCATTCTTAGTTTTAGTTCGAACATATTGAACCTGTCGATTCTTTTTTTTTTTTTTTTTTTTTTTTTTTTTTCATGATTCATGCGTCAAATATACATCAACATGAGATAATTTTGTGTTCATGTGATAATTGGATCTTTAAGAATCATATAAGGGATATACGTTGGCCATGCATGGGAAAAATTGATATCAAGAGGTCAAAAACTTTTTGAATAGAAAATAATACGTTGAGAATCTAAATTTCAATGCCATAACAAATAGGGAAGAAATCCTTAGATAGCGTCGGCTAAAAAAATTACAATACAGAGAAAAAAAAATTACAATACAGAGAAATACATATATATAGTCCAATAAATTGACATTTTTCGCAGAGCATCTATTTATCTAATGGTGAAAATCATCCAATTATCTGATTTGTGAAGTCTTTTAACTCTCCAACTAAATAGAAAAATAAAACCAATTATCTGGCATCCATGGACGTCATGGATTGCTTTTATATATAAAGTCTTTAACTCTTGACTTTTTTGCCCCACAATTATTTGATTTTTAAGATTCAGGAGCAATACGTGTTAGGTTTTGTCATTTTGTTTTGGGTTTTATGCGTTTTAAATATTGTTGCTCTATGTTTATAATTTGTGCTTGCCTGAGATGAGTCCTACCTATTTTTTCTCCTCAATCCACCAATCACAATATTTTTATTAAATAGAAGACATGGTTAAAGGACTTTGATCTGCACATAGTTCGTGCGCCATATGCTCCTATTTTCAAAAAAAAAATGTACAAGTTGTTATTAATAAATTAGCTATGGTGTCAGTTTACGATTATACAAATAAGCTACCATTGCATCATATCTTATTTGGAAAAATCACGGATTATGATCTTTTGTGTATCTATGTTTCTAATTAATTGTCATACTAAACTTTTTGCTTTCTATAGTTTTAGCAAACGCA
The DNA here is from genome assembly GCA_014182715.1 of Eucalyptus cloeziana. Classification (NCBI taxonomy): domain Eukaryota; kingdom Viridiplantae; phylum Streptophyta; class Magnoliopsida; order Myrtales; family Myrtaceae; genus Eucalyptus; species Eucalyptus cloeziana. The sequence continues at coordinate 20,907,039 of CM024641.1, read as the reverse complement.
AGAAAAATGCGCGTCAACACCACTAGTGCAGAACATTGACACACTATCTGATGATGAAGAATGTGAGACAGAAGCTATTGGTGATGAAGAAAATGAAATCAAATTAAAGAAAAAAATGTGATAGAAAACCGAGGGAAGGAATGGTATTTGATTCTGTAGAGGATCTCTTAAGAGTACTATAAAAGATATGCTAAACAAGTGGGATTGGGTGTCTCAAGGAGGAGCAAGAAAAATGGAGATGATGGTAAGGTAGAATACTTAACTCTTGCATATTCTCTTCATCGAAAGAGTGTATGTAGATAGAGCTTGTATTAGGATCAACAAGAACTTTAACTTGTCTGTTGTTGAGGCGGGAGGGAATGAAAAACTTACCTTTGGTGAGAAAGATTGTCAAAATTTTATTGAAAAGGCAACAAAGTTAAGACTTGGAACTGGAGAGGCGAAAACAATCATAACTGTCTTGTTAGGATGGAAACAGAAATGACCGTTTTTCTGCTATGTGATGGAATTGGAAGATAGTTCCAGGTTAAAGAATGTTTCCCATGCAGATGCAAGAAGTCCAGTATTATATGAAAGTTTTGATGAAGCAGCAACCTTTGACACTACATATTTGAACAATCAATATGAGATGCCTTTTGCACCTCACGGTCAATCCACGCTTCTTGGTTGTGGGTTGGTGTCGAATGGGGATACTAATACAAGATTAAAATGGGCAAAAGCCGCCGTCGCCGCCGCTCATCGCCACCACCTCGCACGGGTAGCGGTCGCGCTCACTCCCCCTCCCTGTCACCACGTCGCCGCCACCGCCGCCGTCGTCGCCGTCGCCGCGTCCTCCTCCTCGGCGCGCGAATCGGGAACCCTAGGGTTCCCGATTTTCCGGAGTCGCGACCGGGTCGTTGGAGTCGGACCGGGTCGGGGGCCCGGGTAGGGTTTCCCCCCCTCAAAAGCAGCGACTCCGCTTTTTAAAAAAAAAAAAAAAAAAAAAAATCGCGACCGGGTGGTTGGGTCGGACCCAGGTCGGGGGCCAGGGTAAGGTTTCACCGGTTCCCCCTCCCCCAAACGAGCGCCGTTTCTTTTTTTTTTTTTTAAAAAAAAAAAAAGAAAAACGTTGAAAAATCCGAGCCGGGCCCGCAAGTGCGTTCGGTTTTAAAAAAAAATCCAAAAAAAATATTTTATTTTCAAAAAATATTTAAAAATATTTTAATTTCCAAAAAAACAGAAAATATAAAAAATATTTTATTTTCGAAAAAAAAAAAAAAAAATCAAAAAATACATTATTTTTCAAAAAAAAAATATTAAAAAATATATATATTTTATTTTCCAAAAAAAAATCAGAAAAATTCCATATTTTCCAAAAATGCCAAAAATCCAGAAAAAGCCAAAAAAAAAAAAAAAACTTGTATTTTTCCAAAAATACCAAAAATCAAAAAATCCCTTTTATGTCAAAAATAGAAGAGGACCCCAAAAATATGTTTTTCCCAAAAAATGCGTGGAAAATCCCTAAAACATCCAAAAAACCTCGGGGTTTAAACAATGTTAGGGTAGAAAGGGCATTAGTGATTAACTAGTGTAATCAAGTCCCCGATCCTAATTTCTCTGGTTGCGCGGGGAGCGAATATTTCTCCCAATATTTCGCATGGGTTTCTAATCAACCCACCCCAAATTGATTAGTGGCGACTCCGTTTTAAAAATTAACTTACGGGTTAAAAACTTAGACTATTAAAGTCGTGAATTGGTGGACTTGGGAGAGTCCGGGCTTAATTAATCCGTAGCCGAGCCATTAGCCTCCTTAGGCGCCCGCCCGATCGGGCGCGGAAAAAAAAAAAAGGAGGTCGCGACGGCTTGGCGACTCATTTGGGGACTCGAGGACTTAGGCCTTTTTTTATCTTGTTTAATTCCTTTCTTGACTTAGGTTTTTTTATGCGGGTCAATAGCTTAGAAATTTATTTTAACTTTGCTTAAAATAGATTGTCTTGTGATTATGAATTGTGGTGCATGCTTTCTTGTTTCAGCATTACACATGGCACACACAACCCGGCCGCCGGACGGGCCGCCATAGGATATTTAGGATGGTGTCAAGAAAGATACGACCTCGAACGCGAGCTGCGATGTAGAGGTTGCCTTTCTTTTCCCGAATTTCTTTAGCCGAGGTTAGAAGGGTATGCTGCTAACGCGAGGCTGCGACGAGCGGATACCCTTTTAATTTCAACAAGCCTTCTCGGTTAGAAATCGAGCCACACATCTCATGTGCATGTCTTTGTACTTGCCATTTTCTTTAAAAGCAAAGTAATTTATTTATTTTTACTCAGTCCTTTTATTGACCCATGGCAATTTAGGAAAGTTTTTTTTGAGTCACGGTTTATATGCGATGAGAAGATGACATCCGGTTCATTTCCCACTCCCAAAGCGAGAGCTCTTCGAGATGGTGGGGTCAATTGGACCGATACGCCCAAGAGCAGTGAAAGCCAAAGTCGGTCATCTTCTATCGTTGATTCGAATCCGTGTTCATCCCGAAGTCATGCAGGCCGTGGCACATTTCTGGTGCCCGAAGACGACTACTTTTATTTTTGGGAGGTTCGAGCTAACCCCAACTACGGAAGAATACAACATCATCACTTTGGAATGCCTCTCGAGAAAAGGCTTGTTAGGCCATCAACGGGCATTATCCCGTTGCGTGGGTTAGCACGACTCTTAGGAGGCGAAGTCCATGTTATGAGGCAAATTCTTGAAAACAATCATAATACGCCCCTAACATTTTTTTTTTGTTTGAAAATCAACCCATGACTCGAAAAGCGAGATTTTCCTCTTGGCCTTTTCGGGCTCATCATTTTCCCCCATCAAAGAAATGTCATAAGTCCAAAGATGGCATGGATAGTTGACCGAGATCTTAAGGGGGCAAAATTATGTCAACATGATTTTAGCCGAAACATTCTTGTCCCTCAAACGTTTTAAAGAAAATACAGAAAAGGTCATGCGGGTCTCCCCGGAAATTTTACAAGTCTGGTTATTTTCTCACCTAAGCGAATTTCGAGACTTCATGCGATCGCCTGAAATAAATGATTTCGAAAATCCATTTCAGAAATTTATGGTTTTAGGACCATACATTCCTAACCAAAGCTGTTTAACTTGGATAAACTCTCTAAGAAACCCAGCTCCTGAGGCGTTCCAATGGTGTGCTGGTTGGTTCCATGAAAAGAGAGCCTACTTTGCTTACAGACGCCGCCATCCAATTCCGTTGCTTGGTTTCACCGGCGGCATCTCTTATTTCCCATATCGGGTGGCGCGACAGTATGGAGCCCTTCAGGAGATCCCACCGCCTTTCAAGAGGAAGGCCCCTCCACTCCTTTTCACCCATCCAAGTCGTGAATACACATTCGAGATTGACATCATCGAGAAACGTGGAGCGAGGTGCCATCGCAAGAGAATTGTGATACCTGAAGGACTTGAGGGACAAGAAAAGGCCCATCACGCCTCTGAGTCCTACATCCACAACCATCATATCCCGACAAAGTGAAAGCCATCAATTCCTCACCCAATCAGCGAGATCAGTCAACATGAACAAGCAGAGCTTATGCAAGGGGATTTGGGGATAGGCTGGATGCATGTCTCAGAGCCGGTCCAAAAAAGCAAGCATCGGCGCAAGAACAAGGCTCCCCGTCGCATATAGATTAGCAGTCATGTGTTTCCTAGTGTTGATATCATGAAAATTTCGTCCCACTGTTTAGGGACTTTTGTTTAATACAAAGTATTTCCTTTGTCATTTTAATTTCAAGTTTTAAATGTCGAAGTACGTGGTCTCTAAAGTCCTCTTTTGATAAATAGAGAAGCAGTTAGACCATTGCCATGGGTCAATCTTTGTTTACTTTCGTGCTCATTTATGATTTTTGCGCCACAGGTAATTATGAATCGTCAACTATCAGCCACCCGCGAATGGCCTCACGTGATAGGACCCGATCGGAATGAGGTACAAAATCGCCTCACCAACATTGAAGATGGCGTAGGACGGATGTCCATTGTCCTTCGACAACTCTCAAGGCAAATGGAATCCACTCAAGCTAAACCCAACTCCATTGCTTTAAGCACACTCTGGCACCCGCAAATCTGCCAGATAATGACCAACAAGATGAACGGCTTGAAAAGATCATGAAAAAGTTGAGGCAGTGCCAAGAGCCGAATCCCATTGACTCGTCCAATTATGTCGGTTTTAAGATCCCTGAAGAACTCGGGACACTGAATGCGAAAGGTATTGATACCTCCGCCTTGGGAGACCTGCTTACAAGCCTACTGGTCCAAAAGATGATTCAATCATACCAATCAAACCTGACCGGCCCTACCTTGCGATGGTACATTGTCAGGAAGATTAGTTCCCTTAAAACCTGGAAAGAACTAATTCATGTTTTCCACCAAGAATATGATATTGACATCAGCCCTGACATCGCATTGCCCTACGAAGAACCGATGATCCCGGGGCACGAGGAGCCGTCAAACGTCAATGAAGCCATACATGATAAACGGGCAACTGAGCAACATCATATTATTGAAAAGTTTCCCACTCGGAAGGGTAAGGAACCTATGTACAAGATCACGGAGTACGAGCTTTTTCAAGACCGGGGCACGACAAGACGACTCCCCAAGCTTCTTTTGCAAGAGCTAGGGTTCACGAGAATACCGACCCCTATCGACATAGAAAGTGAAAAGAGAGTGAAGCCTTAATATCTCTCGTTCCTGTTGACAAAATCGGGCGGCAAGACGAAGGGCCTTACTCAAAAGGTCTGGACCGGGAGCCAAGAAAAGAAAGCCTAAGCCAATCAATTCAACATCTACCCTTTGAGTATAGGCAAGATTTGATAAGCGGCGAACCACGCATCAAAACTTCGAGCATTCTACGGAATACAACTCGAAGGCTACCTTCCTCTAGAATATGACCACGATGACTTCCGAGTCCCTAGAATACAAACCCAAGGATTTCAGCGTTATTTCAATGGAAGTGATCACTCATCATATAGCGTTTCCTACCGTCACCCGGGGATGAAGTCCCGTCGAGAAGAAGAAACGTACGTCCTTATCCGCTCTGATCCTAACGAGCTACTAAACTTGTCCTCCAACCATGAGGATAGCTTCAATACTTCATCCTCATTCGGAAATTTTGACCCGAAGAAGGCAATGGAGTGATCTCGGTAGAGTCCAACTTCTCGAAACAGAAAAATTCACCACTTCAACGAATATGCGGTGGGAAAAACCGGTGGCCTAACCAAGACATGTCAAGCCCGCATTGCCCTCATATGATCTTGACCCCCAATGAAGTATGGATACCTAATTTCCGCAAGTACAACGGCACGACTTGCCCCGTGGCTCATTTGCAATATCTCCATACCGAGATGAGTCGTACCATGGCCCGATGACATTCACAACTCGGGCGTTCCAAGAAACTCTTACGAGTGCATTGCAATGGTTCGTCACAGCAAGTATTTACCTCATAGAGGATTGGAATGAGCTGTCTTCCACATTCTTGCATCAGTACCAAAACCAGATTGGAACTGAGCTGCCTTGCGAGAGTTCGGCCCACTTCAGAAGAAGACCAATGGAGGATTGCCGAGCATATGCAGGAAGGTGGAGGGCTTTTATGATGCAAACCTATCCTCAGCGGGAAGAAGAATTGATAAAGCGGTTCATGGAAACTTTGCCCCACGAACATCATTGTTGGCTGCATGGGTTACACTTCCGTAGCTTCAACGAAATAGTCATCGCATGCGAATACTTCGAGTCTCTTTGGAGGCGAGGAATTCAAAGACGCTTGACTTTAGGACCAACACTTTCAAATCGCTCCTTTTCATAGGAGTTTTCGTTGCTTTGCTTGTCTTTATGTTTATTATCTAGTGTGCTCTTTTGTTGTATTTCCAAGTACTTTAATGTATGGTTATAATATTTTGTTTTGAAAGCATGAGGCGGTATTCCAAACCAGCCCGGTGATGCTATCCAACCATGAAAAGAAAATATCATCCAAGGAGAATCTTTGAGGGCTGGGCTTCCTCATGCTTTTTCTCCCCCAAAGACATGTTCTGAAAATAAATAAAAAATATTTCATCACCAAAAGCTTTCGTCAAAACAAGATGATAAATTTAAACCATGTTTGTCTTTCTGACTCTCTCATTTCATGTCTCAGAATATCATTCCCTTTGACTTAGTGTAACAGAAAGCATTTAAAACTTGCACATCATGTGAACAGACCAAGTTCAAAGACACCCTTTCAAGGAAGCAGGGGCAAACAAAAAGGATCATCTTGTTTCAAAGAAGGTAGGTCTTATTCCTGAACATAATTTTGAAAATGATGTCTCCACTCTTACGTATGTACAGGGAAACAAAAGATCGGACATAAGCGTGCGGTTAAACCCGACACACGCACACCATGGTAGCTCGAGGCGGGATAACCTCCTCCGGGCTGCTCTCGACCTTCCCATATTTGCGAGGCCGTCCTCGGGAGCTCGTGCGTTCCACCTCACTCTGTCCAATTCCTTGTCAAGACGGAGCAAATATCTCCTCCCCCGACATGCCCGAACAATTAGACGTCACGGTTTCATTGAAGGGATTTCCAGCTTCGACAAGCCAAGAAGTACAAGGAAGAAATTTCTTCTCTTCCTTTGAATTCATTACTTGTCAATAGGGAGAAAATCCAGGACCCAGTCAAGGCGATTTATAGCCCCCACTCCAGACAATGACTCTAGAGTCCGGAAGCTTCACTCCGTGTTCCAGACATGTATTCTTCCAAAAATAAATAATTGCTATCAGAAAGATGGAGGTTTCTGATTGTCCATCTCGAATTCCATAGAAGCTTGAGGTATGTGACTTTTTGCTCAATGCAGCTATAGTCAAAGACAGAAGAAAAAATTCCACAGAAGGAAGGCGTTGAAGATGAATCAACGACCAACAACCATGCATACAGGGCCACAAATAAGGAGGGCCAATCAAAAGAGACATTGAACCGTGTCAAAGACAAAAGGCCGTCATTGACACTCAAACATCCCTAGGAGTCAACAAATAAGAACTCTGGGGAAGAGTAATTTGGTATCGTTTCCAATACTCTCAGTATCTGAATTCACTTTTGATATATTTTCTCCTATTTGAGGAAGCATAAGATTCGAGAGCACAAGCTTAGTGATTAATTTGGGCAAACCAAGTAGCCCATATCGATTTACCTGGCTTGGTATGAAAGGACGTGTCATCCAGAAGCCGATTCCGTCAAATGAAAAAGAAGCGCCCCCTGCAGACATTGTCGGCGCTTCTAGCCAAGTGCTACCCGGGAAGAAGCAAAATGGTCCAAAGTCGAGGTTCGATTCCCGACGCAACAGCTTAGCCGCTTGAAGAAATAAATAAAAATTGCTTCTCTTGCACCTGCAAATTACAAGAGAGCAAATGACCTAACAGAGTGAAAATTACAGGAATTCATATCCTCCTCGTACTTCAGGTCCATTCAAACATTTGTAAACCAGTGAAGGGTAATGTTGTATCACTTCCAAGTTATTCGACTCTTGAAAGAGCTTCTAACTAATATGATCCCTCTCATCTGTTGCAGGATCACCTGATCGTCAAAGAAAACAAATCAATGGGAGGCATGTCAGACTATGATAAACTCTCCCAAGCCAAATGACGTCTCAAGTATTGCCAAAACAGATGACAGAAACCTTTCGGGCCTCAAATCACGTGTGCTATTGACCCTACTAATTGATCTATTTCCACATCTTCTCTTCTGCGGGGGCAAAAGCGGAAAGACCGTCAAATCAATGATCGGATCCTCAATCCCAACTGATCCTTCTCGTGTCATTTCCCTACTTAATAAGGACAATCCATCGACACCCATTTGTGAATAACTCTTTTGATGTTCAAAATTTAACACATTTGTAAATACAATTTCACTAGGTAAACACCCCTAAAATTGTCAATGGGGTCTCTTGAGTAGAAAATCATTCATTTGTTTTGAGAGTACAAACTCTCTCATACTTCAAAAAATGCTGCATGCCTTTCTCCAAATGGATTTTTGCATGATGATTTTGTCTATCTAAATCACTGATTCCATTAAGGAATACTAGAATAGACAGCTAAGTGAAGAATACAAGATCAGTTGAGCATGCTGGATGAGGCACGTCAGGATGATGACAGGCAAGCCATATCCTACACACAGTCCCCCATCTATACACTTGTGAGATGAGTGCAGAAAATTCCATGACTGCAGGGTAAAGAGTTCTCTCGCGAATGGTACGATAACCAAAATAGTGAGAGGCATTTCATTGCTCACCCCTATTGAGCCCCATACACTGGTGAAGCTTCTCTCATCAAGAATCACCCCACATTGGAGCATGTCAAAGATAAAGCAAGTCAGAATCACAAGGTGAGAAGAGGGATAGAAATTCTCTTGCTTGCACTTGCATCAATCTTCGAGTGTCTTTATTGCATATGAACACTCGCATTAATTTAAGTGCCTTAGAATGACAAAGAGCAATTCATTTTTTATGCATTTGTATACATTGTACAACCCAAGTGAGTCTGTAATTTTACCCTCACTTTGAGACAAAGCAGAAGTTATTGCCATAGCCTAGAGCGCTGGCCGAAGATGAAGACTCAAAGTCTAAATAATGGTGCTTCGATTGAACTCGCCTAGATCAGTTCCTCAAGCAACAAAAATGAAAAAGCAGGGGCATAAAAAAAGCAGTGTACCTGGTAAAAGCAAGGTCAATGCCCATAAATGAGGAAGCTGGAATAAAAGTCGGGGCATAAAAAAGCAGTGTGCCTAGTAAAAGCAAGGCCGATGCCCCCCAGTCAAAAAATGCAGCCAAGAAAAAGTTATGGTTGTAAAATCTCCATTTGATAATAAGAAGAAAGACTAGTGACGAATGCTAAGACAGTCACCAACTCTCACCCTTCTACATGTGAGTCGAGTCTACGTTATATTCCCATTGTAAAAAGTCTCTTCAGACTAGGGGCACTTCAATTAACGTAAGATTTCATATGTGCATAAATATCGCTCGAAGAAGTACGAGCAAGATTACTCTATCTCTTTTCGCGGGGTTCCCGACTTGTAAACCCGGAGAGAATCGTGCAACATTTTCATCCATCGACTTCAACCTTGATGGTCCCCTTTGATGAGCTGCTAACCAAGTCTTCATCACAATTTCAAAAAAGACCTCTCACATTGGTAAAGTCGTACCACTTGCGAGATTACTCGGACCCCTGCTGACATGATGACAGTGAGAAGTGTGATCCTTATAAATCTGCATCAATGGTCGGGATAAAACAGCCTTTCCATGAGAGTGAGTGAAAAGTCCTTTGTTTTGAAAGTCCCTCATCCGGCATGCTCAAGACATCTACATTCTAAATGAGGGTTGTCTTTCAAAATCTTCCCAGTGGAATTCGGATGATACAAAGCGACAAAGTTGTCATGCATAAATCGCATTTGAATTTATGAATTTATAGCATATACAATCATTGTGTACATGTCTGCATATTGTGTAAATAGCAAACATACTCTCAGTAATCAGAGATATTGCCAGGTAAGCATATCCCTATCCCTATCTATCTTAGAGTACCTAACACTGTCCTGGTACTCTCTTCTTGTCACTCGACCTCGTTCGAGCCATCTCTGAGTTTGGGTGCTTGCGGCGTCGAGTATCCCCTTGTCTTTGAGTACTTACCATTTGCCGGGTACTCCCTCTTGTCGACACTCGACCTGTTCGAGTTATCCCCAAAATATTAATATTTGCAACTGTTGAGAAATCCCCCTGTTTTGAATGCATGCCGCTACCCAGGTGCTCCCTCTATTGACACTCAATCTGTTCGAGTTGTCCTTAAAGTTTGGATACTCTTGACTGTCCAAGTATCCTCTTGTCTTTGAGTACCGACCACCGTTCGGATACTCCCTTTACGTGACACTCGACTTGTCCGAGTTGTCCTCCAAATTGTATCTTTGAATACTAGCAGCTACTCAAGTATTCCACCACGTTAGGCGCCTGCAATCACCCAGGTATGCTTTCTTACACTCGGACCAGTTGAGTGGTCCCCGATTATATCATTAAATATATGTGTTCATCCAAATATTTCTCTACTTTGTACACCTATGTGCCTGCCGCCATCCAGGTAAGCCTTGTGCTACATTCAAATCCCCAATTTCCAGAAGGTAAGAGACCTTCACGAATATGCGAGGTACGTCCTCAATATTCCCCATTACCAGAAGGTGAGAAACCTTCACGAATATCCCAGGTACGTCCTCAATATTCCCATTACCAGAAGGTGAGAGACCTTCACGAATATCTCAGGTACGTCCTCGATATTCCCTAATTGCCAGGAGGTGGGAGACCTTCACGAATATGCGAGGTACGTCCTCGATATTCCCAATTTCCAGAAGGTAAGAGACCTTCACGAATATGCGAGGTATGTCCTCGATATTCCCAACTACCAGAAGGTGAGAAACCTTCACAAATATCCAAGGTACGCCCTCGATATTCCCTAATTGCCAGGAGGTGGGAGACCTTCACGAATATCCAAGGTACGTCCTCGATATTCCCAACTACCAGGAGGTGAGAGACCTTCACGAATATCTCAGGTGCGTCCTCGATATTCCCATTACCAGAAGGTGAGAGACCTTCACGAATATCTCAGGTACGTCCTTGATATTCTCAACTACCAGAAGGTAAGAGACCTTCACGAAGATCTCAAGTACGTCCTCGATATTCCCAAATACCAGAAGGTGAGAGACCTTCACGAATATCTCAGGTACGTCCTCGATATTCCCAAGTTCCAGAAGGTAAGAGACCTTCACGAATATCTCAGGTACGTCCTCGATATTCCCTAATTGCCAGGAGGTGGGAGACCTTCACGAATATGCGAGGTACGTCCTCGATATTCCCAATTTCCAGAAGGTAAGAGACCTTCACGAATATGCGAGGTACGTCCTCGATATTCCCCATTACCGGGAGGTGGGAGACATTCACGAATATGCGAGGTACGTCCTCGATATTCCCTATTTCCAGAAGGTAAGATACCTTCACGAATATGCGAGGTACGTCCTCAATATTCCCCATTACTAGAAGGTGAGAAACCTTCACGAATATCCCAGGTACGTCCTCAATATTCCCATTACCAGAAGGTGAGAGACCTTCACGAATATGCGAGGTACGTCCTCAATATTCCCATTACCAGAAGGTGAGAGACCTTCACAAATATCGCAGGTGCGTCCTCGATATTTCCCAATTTCCAGAAGGTAAGAAACCTTCACGAATATCTCAGGTACGTCCTCGATATTCCCTAATTGCCAGGAGATGGGAGACCTTCACGAATATGCGAGGTACGTCCTCGATATTCCCAATTTCCAGAAGGTAAGAGACCTTCACGAATATGCGAGGTACGTCCTCAATATTCCCCATTACCAGAAGGTGAGAAACCTTCACGAATATCCCAGTGCGTCCTCAATATTCCCATTACCGGAAGGTGAGAGACCTTCACGAATATCTCAGGTACGTCCTCGATATTCCCTAATTGCCAGGAGGTGGGAGACCTTCACGAATATGCGAGGTACGTCCTCGATATTCCCAATTTCTAGAAGGTAAGAGACCTTCACGAATATGCGAGGTATGTCCTCGATATTCCTCATTACCAGAAGATGAGAAACCTTCACGAATATGCAAGGTACGTCCTTGATATTCCTAATTACCAGGAGGTGAGAGACCTTCATGAATATCCAATGTACGTCTTCGACATTCCCATTAACCAGGAGGTGAGAGACCTTCATGAATATGCAAGACACGTCCTCGATATTCCCCAATTATCAATAGGTGAGAGACCTCCGCGAATATGCGAGACCCATCCTCGATATTCCATTTGCCAGGTATTTTTTTAGAAATTCGTACTTGTGATCATCCGAGTACCTCTTCAACGCCTGCGAACGTTCAGGCATCCTTCAAAGTCTGTACTTGTTAACATCCAAGTACTCTTTTGACACTTGCAATCAATTAGGTATTTTCCAGTATCTAGTACTTGTGAGCATACAGGTACCCCTTCAATATCTGCGAACATCCAGGTGTCCTCCAAGAGTTTGTACTTGTGATCATCCAAGTACCCCTTCAACGCCTGCAAAGGCCTATCCTCCAAGAGTTTGTACTTGTGATCATCCAAATACCCCTTCAACGCCTGCAAAGGCCCAAATATCCTCCAGGTTTGTACTTGTGAATATCCAGGTACTCTTTCAATGCCTGTGAATGTCCAGGTATCTTCAACAAATTGATGCCCTGCGAAAGGTCGGTGCATCCCCCGAGAAAGGTCGGGTTTCCACAGGTGTCCTCGACAAAGATCAGGCACCTCACAGATCGATGCCTTGAGAAAGGTCGGTGCATCCCCCGAGAAAGGTCGGGTTCCAACTGGTGTCTTTGACGAAGATCAGGCACCTCACAAATCGATGCCCCGAGAAAGGTCGGTGCATCCCCGAGAAAGGTCGGGTTCCCTGCGGTGCCTTTTGGAAGTCGACACCCCAACAAATATGATGCCCCGAGAAAAGTCGGCGCATCTCCCGAGAAAGGTCGGGTACCAACAGGTGTCTTTGACAGAGGTCAGACATCCCCACAAATCGATGCCCTGAGAAAGGTCGGCGCATCTCCCGAGAAAGGTCGGGTTCCAACAGGTGTCTTTGACAGAGGTCAGACATCCCCACAAATCGATGCCCTGAGAAAGGTCGGCGCATCTCCCGAGAAAGGTCGGGTACCAACTGGTGTCCTCGATACAAATCAGGCACCCACAAATGAGATGCCCTGAGAAAGGTCGGTGCATCTCCCGTCAAGGCGACCGAAGAAAGGTTCGAGTCCTAGACAAATCATTAATTGTTTTAACAGGCGACCGAAGAATGGTTCGAGTCCTGGAGAAGCAATTTCTCGTCACGGCGACCGAAGAACGATTCGAGTCCGAGACAAACCACTAATTACTCTAACAGGCGACCGAAGAATGGTTCGGGTCTGGAGGAGCAATTTCTGTCAAGGCGACCGAAGAAAGGTTCGAGTCCTAGACAAATCATTGATTGTTTTAACAGCGACCGAAGAATGGTTCGGGTCCTGGAGGAGCAATTTCCTGTCAAGGCGACCGAAGAAAGGTTCGAGTCCGAGACAAACCACTAATTGCTCTAACAGCGACCGAAGAATGGTTCGGGTCTGGAGGAGCAATTTCTGTCAAGGCGACCGAAGAAAGGTTCGAGTCCTAGACAAATCATTGATTGTTTTAACGGGCGGCCGAAGAATGGTTCGGGTCCGGAGGAGCAATTTCCTGTCAAGGCGACCGAAGAAAGGTTCGAGTCCTAGACAAATCATTGATTGTTTTAACAGGCGACCGAAGAATGGTTTGGGTCCTGGAGGAGCAATTTCCCGTCAAGGCGACCGAAGAAAGGTTCGAGTCCTAGACAAATCATTGATTATTTTAACAGGCGACCGAAGAATGGTTCGAGTCCTGGAGAAGCAATTTCTCGTCACGGCGACCGAAGAACGATTCGGGTCCGAGACAAACCACTAATTGCTCTAACAGGCGACCGAAGAATGGTTCGGGTCCTGGAGGAGCAATTTCCCGTCAAAAGAGACCGAATAAAGGTTCGAGTCCAAGACAAACTACTAATTGCTCTAACAGGTGGCCGAAGAATGGTTCGGCTCCTAGAGAAGCAATCCCCTCATATCACCAGGTAAGATGACACCTTGATACTTGCCAAAACTCGGGGTTCACACCCTATCTCACTCACTCTCGGTAAGTAATTCCAGGTATCTTCTTATCTGTCTTAGTATATGTAAAGTTATATCACTCTTCTTCTGCATAAAATAATAGGTCGTAAATAAAATCTGCTACGCATGCATGGATAAAATTTAGGCATCAGTTTGTCTTTGAATGCAACCTCTGCGAGCTCACCTTCAAAGAGGGGCAGCTGTTGACGCCTTAAATTTTATTTATGTTTTATTTTATTAATTAAGTTTTCGGATAATAAATAAACAACAAAAGCAAAAGAAAAAGAAAACAAAAAGCAGCAGCAGCAGCCTCCCCCTCCGCATGGGCCCCTGCGGCCCATCCTCCTCCGGCCCAGCCCGCGCGAGTCAGCCCTTCTTCCTCCTCCATCCCCCTCTGCAACACACGCGCAAAGGGTGCGGCGCCGGATGGACGGACGGACGGTGACACGCGCGTGGAGCAGCTGGCGTTGGATGGGACGCGCAAGTGGGTGGAAGGGACGCCGGTTCGGCCGCACCTAGGGCCGGTCGACGCACGCCGGACGACGGCCGAACCTCCGTCGACCGGCACACCCTCCGCCTATAAATAGGCCCCCGACGAAGGCCAAGAACACACACAGAGCGAGGGAGAGCCAGATCTGGGGCCTGCCAACCTCGGACAACCCACTGAGAGACTTCAGGGGAGGTCCGAGGTCGAGCGGCCACGAGATCCGAGCTTCAGCCGGAGGAAGAAGCAGCGGAGAGAGAGAGAGAGAGAGAGAGAGAGAGAGAGAGAGAGAGAGAGGGCGAAGCCGAAGGGAAAGGAGGCGCTCCCTCCGCCGTCGCCGCCGCTCATCGCCACCACCTCGCACGGGTAGCGGTCGCGCTCACTCCCCCTCCCCTCGTCACCACCGTCGCCGCCACCGCCGCCGTCGCCGCCGTCGCGCGTCCTCCTCCTCGGCGCCGCGAATCGGGAACCCTAGGGTTCCCGATTTTTCCGGGTCGCGACCGGGTCGTTGGTCGGACCCGGGTCGGGGGAACCGGGTAGGGTTCCCCCTCTCAAAACGACGCAGCGGCTCCGCTTTTAAAAAAAAAAAAAAAAAAATCGCCCGGGTCGTTGGGTCGGACCGGTCGTGGGAACCGGGTAAGGTTTCACCGGTTCCCCCTCCCCCAAACGGCGCCGTTTCTTTTTTTTTTTTAAAAAAAAAAAAGAAAAACGTTGAAAATCCGAGCCGGGCCCGCAAAGTGCGTTCGGTTTTAAAAAAAAAAAAAAAAAAATTTTATTTTCAAAAAATATTTAAAAATATTTTAATTTCCAAAAAAACAGAAAATATAAAAAATATTTTATTTTCGAAAAAATAAAAAAAATCAAAAAATACATTATTTTTCAAAAAAATATTAAAAAATATATATTTTTTATTTTCCAAAAAAAAAAATCAGAAAAATTCCATATTTTCCAAAAAATGCCAAAAATCCAGAAAAAGCCAAAAAAAAAAAAACTTGTATTTTTCCAAAAATACCAAAAATCCAAAAAATCCCTTTTATGTCCAAAAATAGAAGAGGACCCCAAAAAATATGTTTTTCCCAAAAATGCGTGGAAAATCCCTAAAACATCCAAAAAACCTCAGGGTTTAAACAATGTTAGGTACCGAAAGGGCATTAGTGATTAACTAGTGTAATCAAGTCCCCGATCCTAATTTCTGCAGTTGGGTGCGGGAGCGAATATTTCTCCCAATATTTCGCATGGGTTTCTAATCAACCCACCCCAAATTGATTAGTGGCGACTCCGTTTTAAAAATTAACTTACGGGTTAAAAACTTAGACTATTAAAGTCGTGAATTGGTGGACTTGGGAGAGTCCGGGCTTAATTAATCCAGCCGAGCCATTAGCCTCCTTAGGCGCCCGCCCCGATCGGGCGCCGGAAAAAAAAAGGAGGTCGCGACAACCCACAAAATCCTAAACTTTTATTTTATAAGAATGTTGTAGACTATTTTATAGAGAAGCCTTTTGTATGTATATGTTTCTTAGTATCATCACCCATTTCTTCGGAAAGAGTGAGCTTCTTGGATTCACATTCTCTTTCAAAACCATTTACTCAACAAAGCTACCCACCATCTCTGATGTGTAGGCCATCTCTCCGAGCGATTCCAGCATGCAAGAATTTTTCCATCTGTGCACCCACAATTGATGCATTATAAACGTGGGATCAGCTGACATTCAATTGAGGCCATCCATCTCAGACTTTTTAGTTTCTCATTTCTAATTTCTCATTCATAAGAAAACAAATTCATGTCCACATCATTCTTTCTAGCAGTACACAGAAAGGAAAAATAATCACAGCTCCAACAGCATTACCTTCTCAAATGGCACATAAAAAGAACTTCACATATTTTCAAATACAAACACAAACTCTCCCCCCTTATCTGCTGTCTCTCTTGTGATATGTTAGGCTCGATTAGAGTCTTCTGCTAAGTACTGTTTTCAAGAGTCAACTTCAACGATCCAACCATGGAACTTCTAAACCTGTGAAAAAAACAAGTCGTTACTAGAACAACATAATATATTTGAATAAAAAAAAAAAATAGATATCAATGCATACCTACCAACAAGATGAGATTATAATAGACTCTTCCTCCCAAGCACCATAAGAACAATTGTCATCGAGGACTAGTCAACAAGACATGACTACGTTTCGCCGGTTTAATTCCAGCATTACGCCGAGGGACAGCTGCATTCCTTCCAAAAGTTGTTACAATAGATTGAAGGTCACTTTGCTTTGGAACAAGCTGCTACGTATTTTAAAAAACAAATAAGAGCACTAATTTCACAAAACTAGTAGTCAAAACATTTAAATCCTTGAATTAAAAACAATGGGTTTGGTTTTTCTCGGGTGGTTTAAAGCTGGATTCAGGGAGGCAAAATCACAAACATCAGGTGGACGTCACCCAGTGGGGTTTCTTCAGACGAAAGTGAGAAGGGACACGCACTGGCGGTAGGAGATGATCTTGTTCACGTAATTGTCAATGGCTTTCGAAGCTCTAAACGCTCAGTCCACGGCTAAGCCATTATTTATCTTCACAGATAATGATCTTCCATTCTTCGCTCGTGGAATTTGGGACTGAACAAAGCAGTCCAAGGGGACTCTATCACCCTCGCTCTCTGCCTCACCAATCATAATTTCCACTGCGGCACTGCATTATCCCTTTGTAATTGTGCCACGGCCTTTGCTCGAGTACCTCGGCAGCAAAGGAGAGTCGCGATGCACCAGAGATCAATCGAGTTTCTTTAAAGCCATCGCTTTCATGATCTTCAACCATTCTGATATGCTTTTCTTTTTATATTCCTCGCTCGCGTATACTAGGCGTTGTATCAAATGCCCACGTAATCTGCCACGTCAACCATCACCTCATTTTGTCAAAAAAAAAAAAAAAAAAAACTGTCACCTCATTAGCATATCACAAGATATCAAATTTTAGTAACTCTAGCATCGTTAAAATAAAATTGGGTTGTTTAAGATCTCAATTGGCTATAAAAAAGTTAAAAGAACTAATGGTACATATATTTAATATGTGGCCGATGCTTTGGTGTGACGTCCATATATTTAATATGTGACCAAAGGTGATTTGGCATGTGAGTAGCCTGATTTCGTTGGAATCCAATCAAGTGTGGCGTGAATATCTCCTGCGCGGTAGTTTGTCTGAAGTTGAGAAGCATCTGTGAAACGATTGGAGCCATTTCCAAGTTCGCCTCAGAGCATCAAAAGTAAGCTTAAAGAAGTGTTGATTTCGTCTAAAATGCCAGCAACAGGAGGATGTTCTAAGGTCGTGCTCCAACACTGTCAACCGATAGAAAATAATTGGATTCTCAAGGAAAGAGACTCAAACGAAAACAATAGACACCGAGGAAGAAGATATTCCAAGAGAAGCAGATGTAGAGGAAAGCTGAACAATTTAACAAAGAAGAAAGATGGTCTTAACTATGCCGAGACCACAGGTTCCACTTGCACCAATTGTTATTTGTGTGTTGGCTTGCGAAACATGCCTGTTTGGATTGGTGACGACTTGTTGAGGAAGTGATTCTAGGGGAAGCAAATTGGATGATTTTGATTCCAATGCCTTTTACTTTTCCCTTTATTAATCTCTACTAGAAAATTTTGAATGTATGCTCCTCCGATTTAAATTAAAATCACTATGAAATACAGATTTCGCATCATGCTTACTAGTATTGACATTGGTTGAGGAACTATTTTTCCCTCTTTCTTTATGAATTGTGATGCAAATTGCATTAATCCAAAGTGCTTGTTGAATGGCCGTGGTTTTCCAAGTTGTTCTATAGAATTTATCAAATAGACCTCGGTCACCGCTCTTAATCCAATTCATTGCCAATACTTCATACTTCAGAATTCTGAAATAGTAAGTTTTGCTCAATCAAATCTAATTTATATCTTTTGATGGTGCATACCTAGGTTCAGCATCCCCAACACCATTGTCGTTTAGAGTAATGAGGTGAACAAGCATAGATATGACACATGTGAGATCGAAATGAAGCTCCTCCAATTTCCTTTGAATTGGACTTGTACACCAACGAAACCTAAGGGAAGCAAAGTCATGAAATCATACATGCAAAAATCCCCAAATCTAGATTGGATAGAGATAGAAACCTTCCTGAAATGGGAGAGAGGAGCTTCCAAATCTAAACTAAATCAGAAAAGGAAAGCTCCACAAAATGAGAGGAAAGCAAGAAAAATATAATAGAGAACAAAATCAGCCAAAGAAAAAGGAAAAAAGGGAGGGGACGCTAGCTTAAACCCTCCCCTCCATGGAGGTTGAAGAAGAAAGCTGTGTGAAGATAAGATGAAGAGGAGAAACCCTAGAGAGGAAAGAGGAAAAGCGACAATTTTTATTCATGACATTTAAGAGTAATATCATACGACAATCTCCAGTGTAATGAAATTATATTCTGTTTGATGGAACTGACATTTTGAGCTTTTTCATCCTAGCTGTCATTCGATCCTTTGCATCATTTTCTCCATCTCTTTAACAATCCTAGGGATGCAACCATGACATGTTCCTGTCGAAACAAAAAAGTGAGAAAAATATGAATATTATGAAATATAGCCATCAACTAGCATGAAGTGAACATCATAATCCGGTAAGAGGAGCACATTCACAAGAAGCACATTCACGGGCCAAGAGTAGTTTCTGATTAGGTTGAGTCTTTTCTAGTTAATATTGGCTTATGTAACAATAAAATTTATTGAATTACTGAAATATATATATTGGCCACTTCAAATTGGAGAATGAGAAAAGCATATGCTCCTATTGAGCAAATCAATGAAATCCAAGTTTTGATACATGCCCTTCAATTCATATTGAGGACTTGACTGTATAACTTTGCAATTGCTGGATAATGGACATATTGATGCTGATGAATATGGATCATTTGATTTGATCGACATATTTAATGCATGGAATGCGGAAAACTTCTTATGGGATGCATTGAACTCGACTCAACTTTCAAATTTCAAGTTCTCTTTCCCACTCGAAGCATATGTCAACAATCATAATAGAATGATACGTCAACACAGTGGCCCTTCACTTATACCCGACAAAAACAAGGCATAAATCGATGTCATAGGGTTGGTTGGCTCGGTCTATTGCTGGGACCCTTCATCATGCATTTAGCTACCCAAGTCTCAACACTTTCTCTACCCAACAGTAGAAATTATTTCTGAAAGGAGAAGGTGAATGTGTTCGAAATCTTACCCATCATGCAGATGTATTCCATTCACATTGGCAGCTTTAGAGAGAGCCTCCTTCCATTTTTTAACCTTGCGCTTCCCAAACTCGCTCTCATGGTCGGTCAATGCTTTCTCATAACTCTGTTTCTGTCCCCTTACTTCCCCCGGTGCCACCTTATAAAATATCGGCAGTAGCTGTTTTGTTCTGTTCTTCTCCCCTTGGATCTGCACCAACTCCTTCAGACACCACCAAGATTCAGCATAGTTTTCTGAGAAAACGACAATGTACATGCGAGATTGTTCAATGGCTTCCTTCAATTTCGATGGGAAATCCTGGCCCTTCTGTAAGTTCGCGCTGTCCATGAAAGTCTTTATGCCCTTTTGCACCAAGGCCTCGTTCAGACTGTTAACAAAGTACTCACGGACATCCTTACCTCTGAAGCTCAGAAACACATCGTACATTTTCAGTTCAGAGATCTTTTTGACGATGTCTTCAATTATCTTGGCCTTTGACGTTCTAACATGAAAAACGACAGAGACATGGATAATTTAAGGTGCCCAAGCTGTCAAATTAAATGAAGCGAGCAACAACAATTCGGTCGAAGAATAATAGATCATGGAGATTTTCATGCAAAAGGACACGAGCACAAATTTTAGGATACAATTTCACATTGCCGCTCCATATAGGCCGTGATGGTGCCAATGTGGAAAGAAATGCAGAGTTGTCACGAGACACTATATTAAACTAAGACATGTTAAGGAGGACATTTGTTAAGCATGCCTAAGAAGAAATAAAGTGCTCCAAAAAAGAAGAAAAGAACGAACAAAGGAAAGATAATGCAAAATCCATACGTAATTATTATTGCCTTCGACTGAGGCCCGGCAAACAATCAACCTAATGTAGCCAATTATCCAAGAGAAAAAGAAACAACGAATTCACAGAAACTGGTTCACCCTTCACAATGAATATTATTTCAGCTTCGATTATAACTATATATGTAGGAGAATAGAATATAGATGTAAATTAGAATAGACCAGGTGTTTATGTATTATGCTGTCTTTGATATTGACTACACTTAACCTATTTGAAATTTGCGCAATTTCTCTTTTAACAAGTATCTCAATTCGCACGTTCATAATTTTGTGTTTTGTGGATATATATACCTAATCTGAATTTAATTTGTTACTTTACCCTTAAACTCAACCTAAGTTTTCCCCGCCCCTTTCTCTTCTCTCCGCCGCCATTACCACTGCCCCGCCATCGCCGTCATTGCGTTCACCACCCCCTCCCCACCACCGTGGCGTTCCTATTACCATTGCCAGCCCTAGCTGTTGTTGCGCCTCTCTTTCTCTCTATTTTTGTCCCTCTGTCACGGAAGACAGCGGAACGTCTCAGCCATAGCCAGCCTCAGGCGACCATTGCCCGAGGGTAACGACCCCAGATCTGGGGTCGCGAGCCTCGATTCGTCCCCCAAAGCCAATGGACGCAGAGAGATGGAGGGGGCCTGAGGTGACGCGGTTGGGGTGGCGTGGTGAATCAACGGAGGCTTGGAGAGGAGGTTCTCTGTTTCTTGTGTAGCGTAAGTGTGCTCCGTGCTATGTGAGAGTCGGATGAGAGTGTGTTCGCCTGAAGAGAGAGAGAGAGAGTTAGCGGCAAAATTACTACTTACTCATTATCCAAGTACCACCCGGACAAGCTACCCGCCTCCTGGAGAGCGTCCTTCCATCTCATCAATTTCCTCACATCCTTGTCGAGCTTCTTTTGAAAATATTCGATACCAGTTCGGTAACTCCCTTTCAATCCACTCACTCTACCTAATTCCACTCTATAAAACACCGGAAAGACCTTGAGGTCTCTTTGCTTCTTACACTCCATGATTTTCACCACCTCTTCCAAACACAACCTTGAATAGGCGTTGTCCTCGGAGAAAATGATGATTGCAAGGTCTGATTCCTCGATCATCTTCGGAACTGTGATCATTAGATTCCCTTCATCTTTGTCCCTTTGTTGAACGTGGAAGTAGTATATTCCAGCATGGACTAGAGCTGCGTATAGATGTGTGACAAAGTTTCTAACGTTCTCTTCTCTGAAACTCACAAAGACTTTGAAACTCGTTCTGGAGTTGGAAGAAGAAGACGCCATTAGAATCAGAAACAGAAGTTGACAATGAACAATAATGAGTTGCCCAAGATTTGGTACTTTGTTTGGGTGGTTTATTCCCATTTGATCTTCTCCATATATTCTAACGAGTTGCCTAAGATTTGGTACTTTTTTTGGGTAGTTTATTCCCCATTGGATCTTCTTTGTATATTCTCTAACATCCAGTTGCATGACTTTCTTTAAGAAAGAGTATTATTAGGTGTTTTAACAATATTAGCGTGCGCATAGATCTAACCTATTTGCACATGAACCTTTTCTACATTAATTAGATGTCTTGATCAACATTATTTTACATCAAGTTTATTGCTAATTGAATTGTTAATGAATTTGACCTGCCAAACTGAGATAGATTATTATTATCGTCATAATTTCATATGGTCGTGATTGGAGGCCAGTGTTTTTTTATTAATCGAATGATTGGCTACAAGGAAAGAAAACCTTTTGAAGGTGTCCAAATCCGGTATTTGGTAAAATATCGAACCAATGATCCAATCCAAACGTCTATAATAATCTCATGTTCCTCTAATAAACCTGTTGACACCTGAATTTTTACCGACAAAATCAAACATACGTTCAACAAAATTATTAGCAATAAAAAGCTAATAAAACTCATCAGCTTATTCACGCGGGCTAGGGACTGACCCGTGAAATTTAAACTGCAATTCATTTGAAAAGTTTCCTTCGGCCCATGGGGAGTAAAGAAAAGTAAAATCGGAATGAGGTAGATATCGTTTTGATAATTTATAGTCCAAACGTCAATAATAATGCCGTGCTCCTTCGAGAAGCTAAAAGCCAAATTGACTCAATCAAACATAAAGTCGTCCATTCGTCTTCACTTCTTTCCAAATCGACATTAAATTCTAATAAAAAGAGAAGACTATGATTTGTTCACACGCGTTCACAGATACGACGAAGTCTTCTGCTCTCATCTCCCCAATCCCCCCCCCCACCCCCCACCCACCCACCCAACCAAAACAACCAAAAAAAGGAAGGGCGTGGACATTGAATTCTAATAAAAAGAAAAGATCTTTTGTCCGTCTTTTTCTTTTTTGCTTATTTGGAAAATAAAGTATTTAATCTCATTAAAAAAGGTAAGCTACTCCATTGGCTCCCAATAATATATTTCCCTGTGTCTTCCAGGAAATGTCATTTGCAACCAATGAGATTTTTTCCCATTCGTTTGTTTTCTTTTTTGGCAACTTATATAATAAATAACAATTCACAACTACTTAAAAGAAATATCAATTTCTAGCCCTCGTGCACTTTTACTTCAAAAGTTAATCAATATATTTTTTATTTTTTCAAGTGGCTAAAAAGTTAATTTCTATAAGGCAGTTGGAACAATTGAATTCTTGTTTCACCCAAAATCTATAACCAATGCAGGGAATGGAATTACCATTTGTCATGCCACCTTCGGGTTGCAACACAACCCACCTTGGAAAATATTATAAATAGCATCTAAGAAAATTATATAGGATTAATTAAGGAAATGAAATTATATTAATGGGCACAGCAGATGAGCGCGGGATGAGGGAATTATCGAGGAGGCGGCGAGGCCTGCCAGCTCAACAAACTCGGCTTGCTGCCGGAGAGCAAAGGTACCGCAGCTCCAAGAACAATGAGAATATGCACATAATAAATTATTCCATGACTACTCTTGGATTATATTTTCATGATGCTTTTTTTATCAACTTTTGATAATAATTTTAATCATATGAAAAATTGCTAATCCATTACATTGGCTGGTACTAAAGTTTCTGGTTTTTCCTTTAAATATTTGCGTTTCAGTCGTTAGCATGAAAAGTGAGACTGATTGGGGGTGGCGTTTCTCTCTCATCAGCTGACATTGCGCGCTTATTTACTGATATCCAATTAAATCTTGGCAGATATATATTGACGTGAAAATTTAAAAATTATTAATTTTCTCTTTTCCTCCTCCATCTTCAACCTATGCTCCGCCTGAGCTTGGCTATCTCCACCGCCCAAGCCGCCGCCCTTAAGCCACCGCCCCACCGTGGCCATCACGGTTTGCGGCAAAGCTGTTGAGCTCGTCGCCGGCAGCCATGGACGAGCCAAGACTCGAGCTCAAAGCCGTTGAGCAGCAAACCAGATCAAAGCTGTTGGGCGATGGTATCGTCACGTCCAGGCCGATCTCTGCGTCCACCCTCTGTCGTCCAGGCGGCTAAGCCTTGGCTGCGAGCGCTCGTCCACAGATATGAAGATACAGAGCAGCGGTCGGCCATGGGCGGCCTCTCGTCCATAGAACTGAACGCACACCCTCTCTGTTGTCTCGGCGTCTCAGCGGCAGATTAGGAGACGCAGACTAGTGGGCTTCGCGTCCATGGCCGTGAGCGACGACGACCTCCGCATCCACCCTCTCCGACGTCCCGGCGGCAGATTGGAGATGCAGAGCAATGGGCTCGCGGCCGAGACTCCATATCTGAAGCCATGGCCATGAGCGACAACCGACGTCCGCGTCCACCCTCTCCGCTGTCCTAGCGCTTGAGTTGCAGATTTGGAGACGCAAAGCAACGGGCTTGCGGCCAGGACTCCAGATCCGGAGCCATGGCCAACGGTTCCAATCCATGGAATCTCTGTTGAGTGGTGGAAGGAGAGATATTAGCTTCACCCATGGCTTCTCTCATGACCAAATCTAGCCCTCGATGCCGGATTTGGAATTGAGGTAGAGGGCGGAGGAGACGGCCAAACTGGATTGATGCGGCCCCGGCAATTCCGACTCCGCCGGTGGCGATGGCTGAAGGACGGGCGGATGTTCGGCTCGTGCAGATGGAAGGGGAAGGAAGAGAGTCTAGGTGGATTAGGGAATTTTTAATTTATTTCTCTGACGCCATGTGTCAATTTGTAATTGGTTAATAATAAGTGCAGCCACGTCAGCCAATGACGTCGCGCTTGCAAACCACTTCTCCATTTCTCTGGTCGTGTGGTGGTGCAGGTGGGATGTGGGAATGCCCAAAATAATAGAGAAGCCGGTGGGGATTTCTATGGTGCAATGTTATACCGTGCCTCAGGTTTTCAAACTGGCAAATGCCGATTGACATTTTTCTTCTTTAGGGTTTTACAACGGATACGGCACCCATTCTAGACATGATGAAAACATATCGTAAATCGTCAGATTTGTGAACAATTAAAACCACATGGAAGAAAGAGAGAAAAAATATTAATTGTGTGCAAAAGAGATAAATGTTTAAAAAGGCAATTGGAAAGAAATTTGAATAGTTGTGAGATGGGGAGATGTATCTTCAATTTTGAAAATTATGATATTCTAAAATTAATTGACAATAAAATTAAATGAATTGACATTTTCACAACAAAAAATTGTTAGTTCACAGCTCTTTTATATTTTGATTTGACTAACTTACCTTATTTAGATTATTTTTTACAACTTTTTCATTTTTTGATTAGACTAACCCAAATAGAACTCAAAAAAAGAATACAATTCAGGTTATCAGATCACCCTATTTTGTTTTTATATATTTTTGGTGGTTTTTCCTCTTCTTCGGAGGCCAAAAACCACATCTCCAAATCGAACTCATCACTTATACCAATTTCGTTTCACGGTATGGAGCAAAATCAAGCTCCTCCAATGATCAATCTCACTTGGAACTTATGCAAAGATCAATGGACCAATCTCCTCCTTTGGATCGCTAATCCAAGCAAATGTAACAATGATGAAACAAAAACAAGAACAACAAAAGAAGAAAAATGAGAAATTGACGGTAGTGGAATGTAGATAGCAAGCAAAATAATTTGGTTTGAGTTGCTCTTTAGCCAGACTAGATCGCCGTCCTCCTCATGGATTTGAGAGTTTGCTTCGACGCTTTTGTGTGGAAGTCATGAGGATCGATGAGGGGCGTTGGGGGGGAAGAGAGAGAGAGAGAGAGAGAGAGAGAGAGAGGAGTCATAGGAGTAGACGCATAGAGCACGCAAAGACAATGAGAAGGAACAAAAGTAAGAGCGCTTCACAATTTTGGAGAAGATAGATACAGGAGTGAGAGAGCTTCATGATCTTGGAGAGTGGGAGCTAGAAAGTCTCCAGCGGAGAAGATGGATTTGGGAGCAAGAGACCAAATGATGGATTTGGGAGCGATCGGGAAGAGTATAGGATATTTTATGATACCCGATTTTCCACATAATATCCAAACATAAAGAATAACCCTAAAAATAAGAGGTTTTGTTCGAGTAGATTCGGTATGGGCTTTTTCGACAACCCCATGTATATCTTTCTTAAACTTATCACCCATATCTGATGCATATGCCATATATCCAAGTAATTATAGCATGCAAGAATATTTCCATCTATGCCACCACAATTGATGCATTATAAACTTGGGGTCAGCTAGCATTGAATCGAGGCCATCCAACTCAAACTTCGTTTCTCATTTCTACTTTCTAATTCATAAGAAAACAAAGTCATCTCGACATCATATTTTCTAGGAATGATAGCACAGCAGTAGAAAAATCAAAACTGCGACAAGATAACCTTCTCAAATGGAACAGAAACTTGCCTCCATGCTCTGTTGTCTCTCTTGCGATTAGTTCGGCTCAATTAGAGTCTTCCAGAGAGTAGTATTTTTAGAGTTAACTTCAACTTTAGATTCATAGTTGGTACTTTTTAAACACGTGATCAACATAAGTCCTTACTATATCAATATAAAAACGAACAACTTAACAGGTTTGGGAAGAAAAACAAATACGTGCCAGTGGGTATGCACCAACAGGATGAGATTATTTTCTGCCACCCAAGCACAATAAGAACCATTCTCATCGAGGACAAGTCTACAAGACACGATCACATTATGCCAGTTTTATTCCAGCATCACACCAAGGGATAGCAGCAATCCTCCAAAAAAACTTTTACACGAAATTGTATATGGAATATCCTAATCCATCTAAATTGACCCGAGCATTAATATAATAGTAGTCAAAACATTTAAACCTGTAGTTTTTTTTTTTTTTTTTTTTTTTGGTGGGTGGAGTGGGTGTTTGAAGCTGGATTCATTTAGGCAAAATCACAAACACCTGGCCGATGGCAAGAAGTGGGGTTTCTTAAGACGAAATAGAGAAGGGACAAGCACCGGCAGTGGGAGATAATCTTGTTCACACAGCTGTCGATGGCTATGGAAGCTCTATACTCTCGCCCTACACCCAAGCCATCATTCGAAATTCATGGATGATCTTGTTCCATTCTTACCTCGTGGAATTTCGGACAAAACAGAGCAGTCCAAAGAGACTATCACCCTCACTCTCCGCCTCATCAATCATCATTTCCTTCGTGGCACTCCGTTATCTCCTTGTAACTGTGCCCCAGCCTTTGATCAAGCGTGAACTCATGACATGCAAACAAACTCTTTGAGGAAGAGAAGAGGAGAGAGTACCACAGTTGTAAAGGAGTTAAAATAAAATTAGGTTGTTTTAAGATCTCAATTGACTATAAAAAATTCAAGAACTAATGGTACATTATAAAACCAAAATACCTTTTTTATCTAACTTCTCCTTCTTTTTTAAACTGGGAAAGCATGATATACAGTCTCATTCCGCAAAACTATCAGACGAATAATCTTTACATATCATCCATGCACTCCACTCATAAAATAACTATTAAGGCCCTGTTTGTTTGTGTTCTTGTTTCTTATTTATGAACATAATTCCTGTTTTTTTTTGTTAGGAACAAAAAAGAACAGAAACGCGTTTGTTTATGTTTTTATTCAAAATCTATTTTTGTTCCCCGGAACAAATTTAGAACAGAAACAAGAAACAAAAAAACTAATTTCTTGTTTTTGGAACACTTCCAAGAAACAATTTTTCTCTCTCGTTTTTTTCTTCTCTTTCTTTTCTTCTTTTTTTCTTCTTCTTTTTGCTTTGGCCGGTGGCCATGGCCGGCGACCAGTCGTCGAGGGCCGGCGACCTCGCCGGAGCGTCGCCAGCCCGGCGAGGCCAAGCGTCGCCGGCCCCTGGCGAGGCTCGGCCTTGCCTTGGCTGGGCGAGCTCGGGCTCGCCCAGATCCGATGAGGCCGAGCTCACCCGGCCACCGGCGAGGTTCGGCCTTGCCGGATCCGGGTGAGCCCGAGCTCGCCCAACCAAGGCGAGGCCGAGCCTCGCCGGGGCCGGCGAGCCTCGCCGTGGCCGGGCAAGGCTGCGGGCCCTCATCGGCCGGTTGCCGGCCATGGCCGAGACCGGCGACCGGCCAAAAGGAAGAAAAAAAGAAAGAAAAAAAAAAAAAAAAAGAAAGAAAAAAAAATAAAATAAAAATATTAAAAAATTAAAAGAAACAAAAAAAGAACACAAATTTACCAAATGTATTTCGTTTTTTTTTATTCCAAGAACAAGTTTACCAAACGTGTTCTTCTGTTAAAAATTATTCCCGGAACAGAAATAGTTTTTTTTATTTCTATTCCCTGAAACAATTTTTAAACAGAAACGTTACCAAATGCAACCTGAATCGATTTTCCAAGAATACGTCATTATCAGAGTCACGGAAGGTATCAATCAAACACACCCTATGACATGAAGCAAGCTTGCTTTCTCATATTTTCGTGTTGATCAAGCCAAAAGATACTAATATTCATATTGAGAATTTTTGGATTTATGAGCTAAGAATTAAATCTATGCACCGAAATCCTACAAGGAAAATTCCAAGTTGCTATCACCAAATTTAGGTCTAGTACACTGCTCTTCTTAATATCAAAGGGGAAAGTAGAAACTACAGATTTTGAATTGGAATTTAGCAAGCAGACATGTAAAAAGTTCTTCTAGAGCCAGCTCAATTTGGTAAACATAGATTCGGTAGATTCCTTTGGCTCAGGAATTGAATACCATAAAGCAAGTACATATTTATGTACTACAAACCTGCTTGAAAAATCATTATTCATTATGTAAGATGTTGAGCATGAGATACATGAACATATGACATCATGCATGGGCGTCGAAAATGGACTGACATTTGTGTACAATGCGAACAAAATGCCACATGTGACGAAGTGTAATGCTATGGGAGCCACCTCTTGAACCTCGTTAGGATAAATTGTCACATAGTGGGAGCCACCTCTTGAATCGATGGCATCTAACTGTACAATCCTATTATAGTGCAATCATTTGTGCACATCAGCATGTTTATCTATATGATATTGATGCAGCAAATTCGCTCAATGTAAGTTGATCAGACTGTCAAGCAATTGGGAAAACAAATTACAAGCTTACTTTCTGATTCTAGCTTGGCTCTAAAGTGATTAAACTGCTCACAAACATTTTTTCCAAGATGGCTTTGATTGTGTGTGTGTATGCGTGCTAGCTCCTGGAAGCAATGGATGAAATGGTATGATGGAAATCAATCTAAATGACAGGACTAGCAAATTGCTCAGAAATTAAAGTGGAAGTACTGTGAATTATTTAAAGGTGCAATGAAGGGAATAAAGGAAATCAAAGCAAAGAACACTAAACTCAAAGGAAGGAGCCGAACAAAATTAACTGAAAACAAGATTACTAGGACATTGACATTGCTGGAATTGAAATTAATCACAGTTTGTACAAATGACGCTCGAATGGAGACATTGACATTGACGTTTCAACAATACTCAAAGGGAAATCAGCAGTAATTTTGGCAGAGGTCCAGCATAATTTCAACATATCCTTTTCCTCTGCATATCTTCTATTCAGAAGTCTTAAATTCCCTTTGACTATTACTAGGTCAATGTCCATTTCTTAACTTAAGTTCTTTTATATATCCATGATTTCTTAACTTAACTGCTTTCATATATCCATAATCTCTCCTTCAAACTTTGGCGGAATGGTCTTTTATGAGCATCAAAACGAGATTGAATTTGATATAGCTTGGTTGTGATTTATTCACCACCAATGTATAGTGACTTACTGTTATACCAGACGACAATCCAGTCACATAACCAAAGGAGACAAAGTAAACTGAAGCACCAAGGGAAAGAGAACTCTCTGCCATCAAAGGATGAAGCATGAAAATTCACAATATATGATCAGCATGTCGAACAAGAACATCCAGATCACTCCTATGCAATCTCAGATTGATCAATGATGAAGACAAATTCGTTGTTTCACCAAAAAAAAAAAAAAAAAGACAAATTCATCATTATCATCTCTGAGGCAAAACGTCGAACAGGTGGTGATCATGAATGGTGAGGTGTTCTAGAAATAGGAATTCCTATCAATCGGGGAGCAATATAACATGAGCAATTTGAGATAACAATTTGAAGCTCTCGGCAAAAGGCAAACTCAGAAGAATCGTATGATCGAGTCTCCATGAATCGACCGCGGGCTTGGACACTGGATTCCGTCCAGAGCGCTCAAGATGAGAGAGGAAGATATTTGTCTCGGTCTGTGCGCGTGCATTCTTGCTTCGCTCGGTTCCTCGGCTCTCACACACGCACCAAGCGAGGGAGAAAGAGCACAAGAGAAGTTTCGATCGGTGGTGATGAGCGTCCGTTCTCTGCTCCGTCACTGCGGTTGCGGTTACCGGCGAGGGAGATTTGACGGTGAGTGTCACCGATCGGAGATGGTACAAACGATCGATTGATGGTGATGGAGCCGTGAGGAAGTGGCATCCTCAGTCGCATTCTTTCATGTTGTGTATTTCACCAACTATTTATTTCCATGATCTATTGATTTAAATATTACGAAATAACATAATTTTGACCATTACGTAACAATATAATTTAAATCAGTCACATGACATCATGTATAACTTTTAGGTAGATTTGATTATATAATTCTTTCGTTTGTTTAAGATCACATATATTTCAAACAAAGTAAGCATGTAAAAGCATTTCAAATGATTTTTAATTACTAGAACATTGTATAAATTTCTCAAAATTTGTAGCATTTAGTATTACATGCTAAAAAATTTAGGATTTAAAGCTAAAGCACAATAAAACAAGACAAGAAGTATAGCAAAATGGTACTGTCATGTTTATTATATGCAAATAATATATTTACTTTGTCCAACTTTCAAAATATCAATTTCTTATGTACATGCGGCATCATGATATTTGTTAGTGTGTAAAATTTTTAACCTCTTTTAGAAGGTAAGACAATAAATAGTAGAGAATTCTTTTGTATTCATATTTAAAAGATAAGACGTTAATCGGTAACCTGCGAATCATCTTCATTATCTCAAGTTATGATTTCCTCCATCTATAGTTATGTACGAGCATAGTGTATTTTAATATATGCATGGGGTATCTATATAATTTTTTTTTTTTTTATTTTGGCAAAAGCTCGAGATGGAAAAGCTCATTGGGTTTGCTCAACTAACGGTACAAATAGCAATTTCTTTTTGGAATGGTTCTTCAATCAAATGATTTGTTTAACAAAAGCAAAAAAAAATAAAAAAAAAAAAAAATAAACACTAAGGCGAGAAACTAGCCCAAATATAGAAAGGGAGGGATTTTACCCCGCCCCCATTGGGCCACAAAAGGAAGAAAAAAGAAATTGAAAAAAAGGAAAAAAAAATAGCAACCCTTATACAAAAAAAAAAAAAAAAAATAAGACACACGAAATGAAATCAACCCTTATACACGCGGATACTATGAATCACTCACACACATTCACACAAACCTTAATACAAATTACTTGGAAATGACTCCGAATCTTTTCGCAAAACCTCTGCTTTACCTCCCACAGCAACCCCATGCTGAAGACACATGAGCCAGGCATGATGCCCCTCTTCTAACATATTGAGTCTCTCCCTCCATGCATATCTTTGAGTCTCTTGCACAAATCCTCCCATCCATTCCATCCGCTCCATGCATAGTGCAGTGGATCCTCCCTATCCTCAAAGAGTGAAGCTGGATCCATTAATCGATTCTTTTCAATCTCAACCTTCAAAGCATCCTCTAGAGGATTGGATTGCAACACATATCCCAACTTTTTAACGGTTGCACCCACTACTCTAATATTAAGGCTAAATATCGGATAACTCTTGTCAAATTGACCAAAGTCGACTGCTCCCTCCAAGAATCCCCACAGCGCATTTGTTCTGAAAAATTGAAACCACACGTGATCCGTATCAAATGAACCGAGAGTTCCTGATTGCTCATTCCGCCTTTGGCCGTTGACATGTGGTACGAAGTCGAAAGATACTTCCTTTTCTCCACCTTCTACATCAAAGACAACACAGAGAAAAAATCCTACGAACTTGTTGTACAAGTCTTGCGAAGCCTTGAAAGATATAGTATTGTCTTCAACAAGGACGAACCCCTTTGGCATCTCTGTTCCGGGGCTAACATTCTTGAATAGAGACCAAAGGCTGGAATAGCGATGCCTCTGTTGTATGTGTAAATTGTTAGAAGTATCCAAGTTTGTAATTAGTTCAAGAAAAAGAGTTTGATTTGTGCATATTCCTAGTAATTCAACTAAAGCAAGAGTTTTGTAATAATTAGACATATTGATCGTTGCTTATGTTGGAAATCATTTCCCTGCAAGTGCTACCCACCCCTAATGTTAGATTGAATCACCCTAAACGTAGCTCATACAATACAGGTGTAATATATAGGAAGTGAAAAATTGATGGAAAATAGAATAGCATATCCAAGAAATTAATCGTCCTCGTCAGACCCCATTGTCTAATGTTCATTGTTACGAGTTCACTTTGGGGATCATTGATTCTTTAATACAAACTGTCCTAATTGAACTCCTACTTACGTGCAACAAATTTAACATTATTAAAATAATTTTTTTAAAAAAAAACTTCTACTTGCACTCAAACTAATGGAAAATTGGAAAGGAAAATCTAATGCATGCCCTCTCCACAGACCAGCCTCATCCAACCACTTGCCCCTTTTATGTCCGCTTTAACTTTATATAAAGGAGAATCTCAAATGCAATACTCTCTATTAATAAAATTAAATCAAACTGTCCAATTAACCTGCATGTGGCTAGCAAGGCATGTAGTATGACGGTCCCCTATCATAATAGCAACAAACACCTAAGAGTGAAAAAGATCTCATGTTGAATTATTGAATTATTATAGTTGTGCAGTTTTATCTTAGTCCGTAGAGTTGATCTAGTACTATTATTGGTGTCATTTGTTATGATCAACCATAACATCAAGAACCACGTGTCCATTTGTTCATTAGATTTTCTAAGATTT
Organism: Eucalyptus cloeziana; assembly: GCA_014182715.1. Lineage (NCBI taxonomy): Eukaryota > Viridiplantae > Streptophyta > Magnoliopsida > Myrtales > Myrtaceae > Eucalyptus > Eucalyptus cloeziana. The sequence goes on along the minus strand of CM024641.1, from coordinate 20,874,289 downwards.
CAACCGTATTTTTCAATACATGAATTACGAACAGTTGATCTTCGTCATTGCATCAAGTTGAGATTTTGTTAAACTTTATACACGTGCAGAATCGCTTTATATTAAATTTTTTTGTTTGTCTAGAATTTACAATTTTGCATTACATGCACCCAATGTACACCGTATCAACACATGCATATACACACGCATATACACACGCACACATTGGGAGAAGGGGGGGGGGGGGGGGAGAGAGAGAGAGAGAGATACCTCGATTGATGAATCAATCATGTTCGATCCTTTTTCCTTTGTGCTCATTGGATGATCTTCATGCGAAACCTCGTAGAATAAAGCTGGATCTAGCAATTGATCGTCATGAAACAAAACCTCTAAATCATTCTCTAGTGGCTTGCATATTAGTCGAAATCCACACTTCTTCACAAGTAGTTCGTGATAATTGCATACTCTAATGCTAATGCGGAAATGAGTCAGGTCATTTGGACCAAAATGGTGTACTGTCCACAAATCCTTGAATTCCATATACTCCAGCCACACATTATCCAAATCAAAGAACTTGAAACATTTGCTGTGTATTGCGGCTTTGCAATTAACAGATCCTATAACCTCGAATTCTGTACTCTCACGTACCCTATGCAACACTTGAAATACAACACAAAAAGCTACTCCTAGGATCTTTTCATATAAGTCCTTTGAAGCCACGAAAGATATATAACCCTCTTTATTCGGCAACAACCACTTTGGCATCTCTCCTCCAGGTAGAACAACTCGATGATTTGGTTGGCAATGAAATTTCTGTCATAGATGTAGACTGTTAGATAGTTTTTTTGAAATTGGCACCTAAAAGGAGGAGTATGAATGAGTTACGTGGCAATCCTAGAGTTTTATATATAGTTAGCAATAGCAATATAAAGATTTTTTTTTGTACTTAATTGGTGGAAACATGACATGCATTGTTGAATATTTTGTAACCGGATGAACATGTGTTATTAAACTTTTTCATTGGGCGGTCCTTGTAATTTAACAATGAACTAGAGTTCTATAAATAAAGAGAATATCCTTTGCATTGTTTTACAGCAACCTCCACTATATGTCTGCACAATCACTTTTTATATGTTTGCTTTTTCTTTTTTTTAATTAGCCCACCATTCCGGGATTTTTTAGCCTTTTGCAATGCACAAACACTCAATGCAAGCCACAATGTATCCTACTCCATATCAATGCGAGAGAGAGAGAGAGAGAGAGAGAGAGAGAGAGTCTAACCTCAGGCATGAACAAATCAATAATGGGGAATCCATTACGAACTAGCTCCCGACTTGAATATAACTCAACGTTCTCAACGTCACGTATGTTGGAGGGAATTCTAGTTAGAGATTTGCAATTATTTGCCTCTAGTCTTCTCAATTTCCCCGGAATCTTGGGGATCTCTTGTAGTTGTTGGCAATTTGAAACCTCCAAATCTTCCAAGTCATTTAGTCTCTCTAATGTAGGAAGGGTAGTAAAATTGTTTCCAGACAATTTTAATATGAATAAGCGAGGACAGGGAAGATTTTCCAGGAACTCTACTTCTGACTTGATTAGATGGCACCCTTCAAGATTCAACTCCCGTAAATTATAGTGATTTGCACATAAAGAGACAAGAATCATGGACACGCTCCAAGTTTTTGCACATATAGAAATTCAATTCCTCGAGATTTGGAATATAAGAGAGGTCCAAGTTTTTGCGATTCAATTCCTGAGATTTGGAAACAAGAGAGCATATGACTGGCATTCACCTAAGTTAATGAACTTCAATTTTTCAAAGTCCTACAAGAACAATAAAACCAACTTGCATAGACATTCTAGAACGATCAAAGAAAAAAAGTGAGATATACATTCATTTCAAAATTTGGCTGTGATTTTGAAATAAAATCCACTTGATCATAATTGAAGCTACATGTGATCAGAATTCACTAGATCATATGGTTTATATAGAGCACACCATCTCACTTTATAAATATGAGTCTAGTAAGTAATCCTTGTAAATTCACTAACACTCGTAATTTCACTACGCGCTAGAATGGCGTGGCCACTTCCACTACGTATACGTGCAGAAACAATACTTGTGATTTAGAGAGAAAGATTGTGTAACCTCTAGTGGGAGCACATGAGCCACGATCATTCCTTTGCTAACTGATTCATCACATGCATTTAAGCTAACATCTGGAATCTTATGTAGAGATTCACAACCACCTGCCTATAGATCCCGCAAAGGCAGTGGAAGGTCGGGAATCTCTTCTATTCATCACTTATTAAGAAGTGGTGATTGGTTGATCGTTTTTAAAAAAAAAAGACATATTGTGTATGCCTAATTGGTCATAAACATAACAAAAATATGAAAAATAATAGAGTCCGAGCCGTCTTGCATAGTTTTTTGCTTTGAGCTAGATATACGTTGGTGTAGTGTAAGAGCTCAAAGTTTACTATATCATAATAAACACAACCACCACATATATACCTTGCATTTGTATACATAAATAAAAAAATGTAGATGCATCGATAAACTTTGACATCTCGATCCAGTGGATTTCATGTGTGATTTATTAAACCTCTATGATGCACATCCGCCAAATACATGGTAAGTCTTTTTGCACCTTCTTTTGATTAAGCTTTAACTACTTTATTCTTGAGACGCCTTTATCAATGAGTAGTCATTCCACGATGATTTGGATATTTTCAATACGGTAAATTTTCAATGAATTTTCTAAAATTATAGCACATCGTTCTGAAGGAAGAAAAGAGTATTAAATGAAAGGGAGTCTAAGGAATGAGATTTGACATGTCATATCTGAAATTGTATTTGAAGGCGTATCCCTAAGAAAGATAAAGGTGGTGAGTGTTTATATAGGGCAAGTTAGGAATATCAATTAAACTTCATAAATTGAGACAAACCTAATCAACACTTTACCTCGCGCATGCGCATTGTGAATGGAAATGTTGCTATTAGTAGGAAGGGGCTTACCGAACAGTTTTTATATGGTAAAAATTTTGAAAATTGTCGTCATGGAGATTCAATGGTTTACATGTTATTGAGTTTCATATTAGTGAATTGTGCAAATAGATGGTATTCCAAAAGCATCCCCTTCTAAGAGTGATGTCAAATTTGTGTCACTTTTGGCATTCCTTATGGTGATAGTTCAATTCTGCTAACCATCCTCAAATCGATAGAAAAGCCAAAGCTATTAATAGAATTTTGGGCAAGTCAATTTTCAAATTCTGTTGCCAACAAAATTTTCACTGAAACTTGTTTAACAGTAATGCTTTAGTAAGTAACCAGTACTTTTGACCAATACTTTTAAGTTACTACATAGTTTGAAATTACAAACTATTTCATTACGTAGCTTACCAATAAGTTAATGATATTGACTTTTACAGAAAACTGGTAAGATGCAGTAAGATGCCTGTGCATCGCATGGATAAAACTATATTTAATATTCTTAATGTTAGATATCGACATGACCTTTTCGCAAGAGAGATAAAACGCATGCTAGAAAATTATAACAAAATAACTATACACATTCATGAAATTCTTTGCTAGAGCTTATATGGAATTAGCAGGTTTATCCTCTAACTAATACAGAGGGTTAATATCATGAAAGATCCTAAACTAGCCTCCCATGATATATTTACGTCAGACTAACTTTTGCCTCACAAAAATCTCAAGTTGATACCTCTAGCCCAAATTGATCCTTCGTAATGCAAATCTATCAAGACACGTGGCAGACGACTACAACATGGATTTGATTTAGAGAATCATAGATTCAACGCGAAAAATCTACATGTGATGATATTAAATCCAAACAGAAAATAGTGAACATTATTGGAAAAACTGAGTAAGGCTTTGGTTTTTGACACGTTATATCAATGAGTACTACTCCTAACAACTTCGTGCACAGAAGGACTCATCCGTCACTTGGATGCCCTTAGGCAATAACCTTTACCCACCATACATGGCCTGGAAAAGTGAGTAACACGTTGATTTGGGTGTCCCTTAATGGAATCTTACCAAAGCCCAAAAACATCTATCTTCTTGAATAAATTTTATCTGCAAAAGCCCCAGCAAAATTGAAAAGAACTAATCGAGGAATGACATTGAATAATTTTCACCATTAGTAACTTTTGTATCTGTAAGTATTGTCTTCTGCATGCGTTCTAATCGAACGGACTAGTTGCGCATTTCTTTTGGTTTAGTATGACCCGCCTATGAATAAAGCCGACAAGCCAAGATTCTCAGATCGATTTTCGTTTTTACAGGGCACTTTTCTTTGTTAGGTCCAACAACATGCAATAGGGCGTGGGCTGTAGTTAGGATTAACTAACAAATCCAAGATGGACCGAAAGTGGGCCTCGGGATCATTATTGGGCCAAGAAAGTGGTCATGGTAGACTCATCCCCAAGATCAATATAATTGGGCAATCAATTTCTACCCAACATGAACTCCACAAGGAGTTTGGATGGATGATCCACTAAACATCGGGGGCCTCACGATTATTTCTCAAATATGATTTCAATGATTTATTTGTAAAATATGAGCCAAATATGAATTTAATCTTTTCATTTATCATTGTATGTTAAATGTAAGTCAAATATGAGATGGGTTAGATTCTTTTCGGACCTCATTATAGATAATCATATTTAAGCATATAATCCACATGTATTTCTAAATAGAATCTATATATACATAAAAATATTATTTTCCAACATTTATTACCGAAATTTGCATTAGTCTATAAAATAATTATGCAATAGAATATAAAGTTATATAAATTATTATTGAAATATGTGTAACAATTAGACATGTAGAAAAAAGATTCCTAAAGTGACAATAAAAACCGAATTATTTAGCAAAGCTCATGCGTGAGCATGCCACGTAGCTCAACCTTGCACGAGCCTCAACTGCTTATTTATAACTATTATTTGAGTCCATTTACTAGTGTTTATCTGATTGCCTTGAAATTTTCAATCACTATTTTATATTTGGCAAGAAGTTAATCTATTATCAAACAACATTATATTTTTCAATTCCTGTATTTATTCAGTACTTAAGTTTTTAGCTTTTTTTAGTTTTACCAAAAGAGCCCTAACTCTTATGTGGGTAAAGTTACCAACATTTATTTGATTGTTTTGAAATTACCGACGGTCATAATTATTTACTTGTTTTCATTTGCAGAGCTTACCAACATGCTAAATTTACTTTTTCTTATATGAAATTACGAACTCTTGTTTGAGTCATTTTCCTGGTGTTTACTTGATCATTCAAATACTTTACCATCATTTATTGGTTAAATTTTTTTTATTAACTCTCTTTTTTGTTTTGAAATTATCAAATATTTTAATAATCTATCAATGTTTAGTTGCCAACTTATCAACTTCTATTTGATAGTTTCAAAGTATCTATTATTTTGTTAATATACCCACATTTTTTTGGGGAGCTTTCTAGCACATTTAAGTTACAATCAATTAAAAATTAGTAAATGTACTCAAATAAACATTGGCAATTGTTTCGTAAGAGGTCCTAGTTTGAACATGCTGAAAACATGAACAAATAAACATTGGTAAATTATTAAAACAATAAGTGAATTCGCAACAATTAGATAAGCGTGAGTAACTTAATCAAATAAGAGTTAATAACTAAAATAATACGGTAACTTAACCTGTGAAGAGCTGGTATATCACTCAAACTAATATTGGTAATTTGCTATAAGAGCTAGTAACTTTAATATGATGCTAATTTTAGCAATTTCGTAAGTTCTTGAACCAATTAGTAATATTTATAAAATCAAATAAAAGTTGATATATAGACTCAAATACAAGTTGGCAATTTCCTATAAAATTAGTAACTTTAATACGTTGGAAGCTTTGCATGTAATATTGGTTATTTAAAAAAAATAGTTGGTAATTTAAAATAATCAAATAACTGTCGATACTTCCACAAAGCTTTTGGTAACCTTTAGCACATTTATAGGCTAAGTATTTATTGGTTCTACCATAAAACTATTGGCAATTTACTAATTACCCGTCAAATAAGTTGCTGATCAAAATTTAGTTACCATTGATTTTGAAATTTACTTATGAAACAGTATTGAGTTTTTTACGCATGAAACGCTAGAAATCTACAATATATAGCGATGCTGCTACTTCTCAAGAATTGGGAGTAAGTAATCAAAACCGAACAATGACTTTTCTCTGAAGTTTCTTTTTTGTACTTAATTATGAATAAAGCTTTTTTTTTTTGTAATTTTCTAACATGAGATGGATAACAGCTTCTTGGGTTTAGCATGAACAATCAAAGCCTTAGTCAAGCTCAATCACACTAATAAAATTGTTAATTCTCTACGAATTAGTTAAATTGCATTTTGACATTCTAATATTTTATCGTGTACACTATTCGAAACTTAACAAGTAAAGTAGATTTATCTATTACCATCCATAGAGTGATGAGTACGTGGCTTCTCAATTCTCTCATGGGAGGGGTCTTTAAAGATATTGGGACTATTACACATATCAAAAGCCTACAAATCAAATAAACAGTCTCCTTGTATAGCTTAAGTACATTATACGTTCATACGTTAAATTGCATACGAAGAAGTATAGGTTTCAATTCTCAGCTCATAGTCATGATGGCTTGAGCTCACTGTTGTTTTTTTTATATGTACGGAAGACTTTACTTTTCATTCCTGCACTTTCACTACCTTTTTAATCAAGTACTTATAATTTTTCTAATAAACTCCTTCTACTTACATAAATTTTCTATCAAAATTCTCCCTTACCAAATCTAGCCAAATCTATCTAATGTGGTCATTAGATTCATTTCGCAATATAATGTAGATTAAATATCATACATACGTTAGCAGTCATAAAATTGTCTTCAAACAAAAGCTAGTCAAACAGATTATGGTTTTAACCAATTGACCAAAAAAAAAAAAAAAAAAAAACAGGTTGTGGCAACCCACTCATATTTACAAGGGGTGACCACAAGGACAATATTTAATTCATGTTATACTCCAACATCCTCGAATGGCCACGTCAACTGAATTTAATCATATTTGATGTCAGTGAAACTTTATCAAACAATTTGTGTAAATAGAATGACTTGGTTGAAAAAAAAATTAAAGCCACATGGACGTGATTGGGAAAGTAGTTAAAGTACAAGAATAAAAAATGAAATCTTTGCTATATATGTATTTCAACTATGATCAACAAGTTGTCAATTATAAGGTAGACTATTTACAAACAGAAGATTTTAGCTGCATTGGTTCTATGCACTAGATTGCCAGCCTACATGTGATGGTTTGATATGTATAAGGAATATAGTAATTGTAGATGTTTTTCTCATGACAATAACATACATAATTTGATTTACTACATACAGGAATAAGTAATGAAAAAAGAATGCGTACCTTCAAATTTTTTGGCGCTAGCTTGATCATGCTATTCTGCATATCGAGTCCAACTAACTTCTTTGCACCATAGCCAAATTCTGGAATCAAGGCACAATTATGACATTCCAACCACCTTAATTGATTAGGAAGATGGGTGGGACCTTGGAAAGATTTATGTACGTTATGCAGGATGAGCAACCTCAACTTTCTCATGTTTGTGAAAGCATTGGGACAAATGTATGTCTCTTCAGGATTTGGTAGCTTCAAAACTATGGCTTTTATCGCATTTGTTCCCTGTTTATTTATTCAAATATACTTAGGTTACTTTGTAACTATAGTAAACAAAGTCAATGGTAAGAATAGAATATGAATTCTTATACACTAGAAACTCTTACCGAATCTTTTGATAAAACCTCAAGAACATCATCATAATGCCATAACCTACTGCGTTTGCCAGGATCATCACGACATTCTCCTTTAACAATATCCACACCCATCAATTGTATCAAGTCATGCATTTGTAAGGTCCCTTTCTCTTTGCTAATCAAGGAGCGCTCAATGAGAATTTCAACCCCAATAGTCATGTCAAAATCACAACCATCAAGAACTTTCTTAATGTACTTTGTCTCCTGCCCCTTGAAGAAACAAGCAATATCAAGAAAAATCTCCTTTACATAGTCCTCTAATCCATCATAACTTACCTTCAATACATCACTAATTTTTTTGTCAGGACTTCTAGAAAGTTTCTGCAAGGCACTTTCCCATTCATGTTCTCTCTACCACACAAGAAAGAACCCAACACCTCAAGAGCCAAAGGGAGGCCTCCGGCATAATGCAAAACCCTATCAACAAGATTGTTGCTAATTTCTATTTTTTGACTTCTTAGAAAAGCATGTTTTCTAAAAAGTTCAAGAGCTTCAACATACTTGAGAACTGGAACTCTATACAAATGATCCAAATGTATTCCATGAGAAGTTAGCAAATGTTTGTTTCTTGTTGTGATAATTATCCTACTTCCTTTACCGAACCACTCACAATCTCCAGCTAAAGCATTTAACTGGCGTTCATCATCCACATCATCAAGAATAATAAGAACTTTCTTATTGCAAAGTCTATCTTGAATCAACTGACTTCCTGCATCAACATTGAAGAGTGTCGATTTTTTTCGCAGTACCTCTGATAGCAATTTTTCCTGTAAATGAACCAAATCAGTGAAACTCTTGGAATTTTCGCGAATACGGTCCAAGAAACTAGAACCTTGAAACTCTCTAAAAATAGTGTTATAAATGGCTTTAGCAAGGGTTGTTTTCCCTATGCCTCCTTGTCCCCATAATCCTACCATAAGAATATCATCCTTGGACTGTACATTTAGGATCATTGGAAGCTCTTGTACTCGGATATCTATCCCAACCGGATACTTAGCTACCTTTAATGGCGTTCGATCTAGTTGAATTGAGATTTCCTGTACAATTTGTTGTATAAGCCCCGCTTCATAACTGACAAGGGAAAATTAGTAGAAAGTGCTTTTAGAGTAATCCAAAGAAATGAATAAATATTCAAAGAGAATCGTAGAGTAAGAAGCTAGTCTACAATAAATATGGAGATGAATGTCTAAATATGTTCAACCAGCAAAATGTCTAAGTCTAAGCAAAACTAAAACAATATTCTTTATGTTATTCTAAATGCTGTATGTTAATCTATTTTGCATTTATCAATAATTCGAGTTAATTATTGGATATACTAAATCATTGATAGGCATTGTTTTCATCTCTTTACAAAGTTCATTGAAATTGTCTTGTCTTTTGTTTAATTGTCCAAATACCAACCCAATTATCTGGTATATTCCTTTGCGAAGCAATATCTGTGATAAAAATAACCTACGTGAAGTCTAGATTAGTATTTCCAAAAGGGTAAATCCTAATTAAAATCAAGTACTTTATCCTTTAAGACAACTTTAGGCCCACTTCTGAAAGTGGAAAAATAAAGACCCGTTCTTTGGCTGTTTGGACAAACACGGCCTACTGTTGGTTCCTGTAGAGATCTGTCATGTTTTACCTTTTTGCTCTTTACTGCCTCAAGTATTTACAAAAATACCATTAAACCTGTATTTTCTTTAAAGAAAACAATCCTAGCTTTTCATTCTTTCTTCTTAGAAAAAATAAATAAACATTTCTAATAAATAAAACAGGCTGATAGAATACCAGATTTATCTTCTCCTATGCATAATGGCATACATAATGAAAATGACTATGTAGATACAAGGGAGAAATGCTATTGCAAGAGAGATGTCTTTATTGGTTAATGAAAGGCTTGATGTAATTGAAACAGAGACTAATTAAAAAAGCCTGAGGGACGAGATTCAAATCAAGTCCTTCAAGTCCAAAAAATGTAGCAAAGAAAGGTAACACCATTCATTTTAGGTTCCGTAAAAGGAGCAGCTAACCTTAATGGTAATGATACTAGTAAGTTAGCCCAACATCTTCGGCAATCTTTGGGGTTGGCTAAAGAATCTCCGATACTATTGATGATAGAATATTTATTGAGCTTTTAAAAGCGAAAATGGACTTTATATAAGCCCGCTTATCCACATAGGACAAATCATAGTATTAAGGCCTCTGGTTAGTTCTTGGTGCTTTTCTTAATCTTGATACGGAAAACATGTGTTTGACAGGATAGATGAATGGGTCACTACCATTGATTTGATAACAAATGCAGGAGGATAAAGTCCAACACTACGTATGAAGTATGTGAAGCCACTCTTGTCAGTAACGCTCAGATGTTTGGGAAATTCTTATTATCTCAAACAGGTTTAAGGTATAAAATAGACAAGAGCTTATTGCAGATGGAATATAAGCCATCGTAACAGACGTCTTAAAAAGAGAATTTTGTGATTTATTGCTTCTTACAGAAATAGTAGATAGTATAGCCTTGAGATGCTCTGATGAAAGTACAGACTTTTGATATGTGCTATTTTGGCACTGTGAATTTCAACAATCTCAAAGACTTTCTTTGACAAACTTCCGAAGCCATGGCCAGAGGTCACAAAGAAGGCTTACGACTTGCTCCTTCAAGAAAAAGAGGTAGTAGAAGGTCCAGGTGGGTGAATCCAGGCAAAAATGTATACGATGAGGAGAGTGAGTAATGAATTCTAAGCGAAGGAAGCAACTAAATAGTTTCCTTGTTTAAACAAGAGTTGTTGCCCTTTGATTTAATATGTGCAGTGTAGATATGGCTGTAACATCCATCGAGAAACCAGAACTGCAAGACACTTTCCTAAAGAATCGAAAAGAAGAAAGTTTATTTGATATGAAAAAAGTGTACCAAGGGGATAACTAAGGCCGCATAAATCTGAAAAGTCATCCAGATTTACAAAGAATTGAGGCCTTTAAAAGGAAACACAGAAGAACACCTCGTTAGCACTTAGCAGATCTACAGTATTGGTCTGCCACATTTAAATGATCTGAACTCATTTGTTTGATACATGAAAAGGATGTACTTGCCATGAAAATTTGTACAAATTTTTTTTTACATATTCCTAGCCCCAACAAGGTTTGTAGTGAGAACCAACTCTGAATATGTTGAAAGATTCTTGAATCTGAATCTGAAAGAAACTCAGCAAACTAGGCTTCTAATTATACAAGAATAGTATAGTTATCACAACTTTGACGTAGAATATATTCCTCCAGATAAAAATTGTCTTAGCTGCTTCTCTCTCTCTCTCTCTCTCTCTCTCTCTCTCTCTCTCTCTCGTAAATTGTCTTGTTGTGCAGATAAATTCTACAGCAGAAAGAAAAAAATTTTGGCTATGCAAGCAAGAGGGGCATCCAAGGAAGAAGTCTCCAAAGAGACAGAAGGAGAACGAGAGCAAAAGCTATGGTTCTGTGAGAACGAAAGCAAATATTAGTTGGCTATGCAAAAGACCTAGAGTTCTTTTTTTCTCATTTTAGAATCATATAGGAAAGGAAAAAAGCCTTAATATCATCTGTTGAATGACTGTGGGGTATGAATACCGTGAAAGACTTGCCAGGAGAATGAACTAGTTGGTTGAAAAGACAGTTGAAGTTCACAAGCCTCTTTTGATTGAGTCCCAAAAAAATTAAAGGAGATATCCTTGAAGATTAAAATCAGGTAGAAGATGATTTGTTTGGCAAACAACCACACTCACGAAGTATGATCTGATTCAAAAATGGTTATGGGTTTATCAGGTGAACCATCGGGCATATATGGCTTCAATAAAGTTATGAGAACAAGATCTTGAAAATGAAGATCTTGGAAAGTTTGTACCAGATGGCCATAGAGAAATCACGAGCGAAATATTCCTGAGAATCATAATCCTATTCCAGAAGATTTTGACATTGAATCTGGTGATAAAAACCTCGAAAATACAAAATTTGAATGTTAAGTTTTGATATCTACAGATTGATTCCAACGATCACAGCCCTCGAGGGAAGGTTACTAAAATCTATGCGGAGTTGCTGGGTAGACTTGAGAAAAAGATTTCCAGCAACTTCAATGGTTCATAAAAGATCCTGCTTCACAGATAAAGATTCTAGAAATTGAGTTGAAATTTTACAAAACAATTGGAGAAGAGTTCCTTGATTAATGGAAAGTAAAGATACGTATTCTCTAAAGCTCTACTACCTGGAGATATGACGCTAATAAAGAAATATAATAGACTCGAGAGACACTTTTCTTTTCAGGAACTCTGTGTTCTAAATCCTTATCTCCTTTCGGAAGGACAAGGATGACTAAGCTAGAAACTTCACATAAGCATAGCGGAAACTGGACTCCCACTTGTAGACGCAGGGTTTGCAGACTCGATCAACAGTGACAGAGGGTATCTACACCTTGTTAGTAAACTCCATCCGTTGGTAAAATATGCTTTAAGCTGCTTAGATGGTCCTAGATATGCTGCAGTGATTGTTACCATGAATGGAACTGGATGAAAAGAGAGAGTATTCCTGACAGATCTGGAAAATTCAACAACTTGCAGAACCAAACAAAACCCAGAGAAACATAGAAAAGTAGGGGCACGTATTATTTTTATTACTAAAGCCACTCAAATTGAATTTTTAAAGCTGTCCTAGAGCATGTAATAGGTAACAAACAAAGTATTATCTGCGTGGTGATGGAAGAATTTTTATCATCATTCTCAAGGGTTATATGAGCTTTAAATAAAAAGATGTCCAAGAGAGAAACTAAGGGAGAGTAATCGATCTGCCTACGAAGTTTCTGGCTTAGTTAACAGAGCTTATGTATCAGGGCTGATGTTTTTGAAGTCTGGAAGATCTCCCAAACCCAAGATCAGCCACCGGAAGAGAAAACGGAACGAGATAATCACGCCCAATTTAGAAGAAAAGGCCCAAGGCCAGCTTTCAGATGGAGTGGTTACTAGGTCAGCAGTACAAGACACGAAAAACTAATTTTCTCAGATGAAGAGAAAATGCATGGATTGGAAGTGTACAGATGAGATTAAAAAGATTCAAATGGAAAAAACGGTTACAAAACCAATAGAAAGGAATTTGCACGATCAAGAATTTAAAAAAATAAAATAAAATCTTGCATCAGTGAAACCTGTTAAGCAAAGGCAGAAAAGATAATCTCCGTTGGTTAGACAGCGTATAATGTCTTGTATAGGCGTAGGCAGGTTACTTTTTTTTTTGTCCGCTTGTAAATGTTGAAGTAAGCTGGCAACATCCTACAGGCATTAGCTTTTGTATGTATATTAGCTGATACCTCTTCAGTTGAAAGGAGATGGGAAATCAGTAGAGAAAGCTTTCTTTGCAATTCTTACTCTCTAAGTGATTTTAGTCTGGATCTGTGAATGAGAGAGTACTAGCTCAAAACTTCAACAAGAAGCAGAGGCATGCCAGCGGTACAAAAGACCCTCCGACTAACAGTAACGGGGGTGGGACATGGGAAAGCAAGCTCCGTCTACTAACTTCTTGTCCGAATTGGAAGTCCGAAGTCCACAAATTCCTTATAATTGGTCGAAGAATGAGGGTGCTAATCGCATGAGTCTTTCATGGAAGATAGCCTAATCCAGATTGCCAAATTTAAGCTAATACCAAATGAAGTTAGATCACATTGTGAAATAATCTATATTTCCAATTAGGAGTGGCTTATCTATGGTTTATTTGTATTATTTATGTAATTATATACAGACTTATATCATGGTTTATAATGACAATAACTTGCATTATCTGTGTCATTGATTTTAATGACTTATATTTCTCATACTTTAACTTTAAACCAAATGAATATTTGTTTGGTCATAAATTACATTTAATAATATATGCTAGTAAAAAAGTTCATTCCAAGATATTTTATCTGTGTTATTTTTTCGAATTTCAAATTATTAGAATTTAAACATTAATTAAGCCGATAACTTTACTATCATGATTTTTTGTAAACAAAATATATTTGTTAAAAATGTATTTCAAGATAAAGTACAAATTGCTAAAATGAAAATTGACCAAATATGGGTTGTATGACACAACTATGCCATGTGGCAATGACATAGCAATATTACCTCCCACATTGGCGAGCATAGAAGGAATCTTCCTCTTAAACCCCACTTAAACTATATATAGTAGACATAGGATATAGATTAGTACACGTGATTTTGGTGTATTATGACAGTTTTTGATATCGAAGAAACTTATTTTATTTGAATATTGTGCAACTTTTCTTCTAACCAATATCTCGATTTGTGAATTCAAAGTTTCAAGTTTTTTGAATTTTCTTTTACATTTTCTAGAAATTTTTTTTGTTAAATTTACTTAGAAAATAAAAAAAATGCCTAGGTTCAAAACTCAAACCCAGATTTCCCCCATCCCTCTTTCTCTCTCTCTCTCTCCCTCTCCAATCCCCTCCGCATTTGCCACTGCCCCGTGGCCGCCCTAATCTGTTCCCCCCGCTGCCATGTCCCTGCCGCCGTGATGTACCCATCACCATCGCCTGTCCTGCCGCAGTTGCTGCGCCCTCTTTCCGTGTTCTTGTCCCTCTGTCACGGAAGACAGGAGAGTCTCAGGCGACCACTGCCCGAGGCTAGCGACCGCTGCTCTGGGCTTGAAGCCACCCAGACCCGGGGTCGGGAGCCCAGATTCGTAGCCTAAAGCCCCTAGACACAGAGAGACAGAGACGGGCTGAGGTGATGCGTCTGGGGTGGCGTTGGGCCGTGAGCAATCGGACGGCCACGTGTCGAGAATCGGCAGGGTGTCGGAGAGGACGAACGGCTCGCCCATGATAATCTGTTTCGTGTTCCGCGCAAGTGTTTTCTGTGCTAAGTGTCCAATGCGAGAGAGAGAGAGAGAGAGAGACGGTATAGATAACACCGAACTTCAGAGAATCCCAAACCTTAAAGAAGATCAAATATCAAAAGAATTACACTAATTGAAGCAATAGAAGTGTTTTCACTTACCCGTCCATAAAATGCAACCCAGACAAGCTACCGGCATCAAGAAGAGCTTTTTTCCATCCCTTTACTTTTTTTGAATCCTTCCCAAACTTGACCTCATGTTTGGCCATAGCTTCTCCATAACCCTGTTTTTGCCCTCTCACTTCTCTAGGTTCCACTTTGTAAAACACGGGAAAGACCATGAGGCCTCTTTGCTCCTTGCACTCCATGATTTTTGCCACCTCCTCCAAACACCAAGGTGATGAGGCATAGTTCTTGGAGAAAACAACAATCGCGATCTGCGATTCCTTGATCGCCTCCATAAGTGCGGGTGATATTTGCTCTCCCTTCTTTAGATCTTCACTGTCCATGTAAGTGTTTATTCCACTTTGAACAAGAGCTGTGTAGAGATGACTAAGGAAATAGTCGCGGATGTCCGTGCCTCTAAAACTCAAAAGACATCATAGCTCACTCTGCACTTGGAAGAAGAAGAAGTAGCCATTAGAATCAGGAACAGAAATGGTTAACAATAAGCAATGAGTTGCCTAAGATTTGGTACTTCGTGAGTGGTAGTTTGTTTGCCATTTGATCTTCTCCTTATATGTTGACTCCCAGGGGTGCATGACTTCCTTTTGACGGGGTCAACAAAGAATATTTTAATAAAAGTGCTCAAGGATGGGCCAACACTTAAGCATAGGAGTGCTCTTCACGCACGTGATACTGTGGATCATATTTCATGTTTGGGCCAATAATTGCTCGTATATATTTGAATTTTTAGAGCTAAATATAATGACATCACATGTTGATAAATTAAAAAAGTCGGTGCTTCAGGATGAGCCGATGTGCACTTTAGGCGCCTTAAGTGTTGACGATTTGCACATGAAATTTGTCTTCACTGAAGATCACATTTGCTGCATTAGTTAGATGTCTAATCTATAAAAATTATTTATTTAATGCGGAATATATTGCTAGTTGAATCGTTAATAAATTTGATTCATGATTATAAAATAAATTTCAATAATCATAACCTCATAATCTCCTGATCAGAGGCATCATGATTGATTGGCTGATTGGCTTCGGAGAAAATGACTTCCATCTCTCCAGTCCATTTTTCCTTTTCTTATATGGAAAATAAAGTATCTCATCTCATTAAGGACATGTTTCGCTGTGACTATATGGCAGATTTAGAGGATCGATGTACCTTTAGATTGGTGGACGGACATTAATTAATTGTCATTATAAGATGAAACTGTATCCGACTTTGTTTGTATTGGACCCACCCGACCTTGTTATAACCGGTTCCCCTTTTTTAGACTCTATATTCGAATATGTTTGTATTGGACCTTGTACCCAACCTACTTTGTTTTTCCGGTCTAGTTCCAGGGTCAACCATGTTTCCACTAGAACCTATTTTGCAATCTCCCAATATCCTATACGAATTCGAATTTTATAATAATACGCGAGAAAATAATGTAATCCCATAATTTGTATCAAAACATTAAGCGCTTGTAATAAATAAATACATCAACTTTTTGACTAAACGAAAAATTAAGGATCCACAAGGCTAATTATAATAAATAAAATCAGAAGGCAAAGAATTAGCAACAAACATGAGTATAATATTAGTCTTATTTCTACAACTACTACACGAAACTACTCATTTATGCAAGCATTAACTCCTACAAAAGAGAAATTAGGCGAGCTAATTCACGTGGTACATAAGAATTTGGCAACAACGAACACCATATGTTTGTCGGACGATGCGAGAGGGAGCCGATGAGGGAGGGAAGCAAGTGAGGAAGAGGAACGATGAAGGAGGAGTGCCGTGCGTGTATGAGAGAGTCAAGAGGAAAAACACCATGTGATTGCGGGAGTAAGAATAAAAATAAAGGGAAAAAAAAAGGGTTTTAGACTTATACTTACAAATCTAGTTCCCAAACCGGTTCCAAAACCGGTTCGGGAACCGGTTCCTAGGTGGGTAGTTAATTGGACCCGGTTCCCGAACCGATTTAAACTAGTTCCGAATTTTGAGAACCGGTTCCTAGATTGATTTCAATGGGAACCGATTCCAGACCCTGTTTTCCGGGTGGGCCGGTCCAGTTCCCGAGTATACCCAATCTGGTCACACACCCCTAATTCTTTATACTGAGATGCCATGACTTTCGTTTTTGGGGTCAACAAAGAATATTATTAGGTCTTTTTTTTTTTGGAAGGATATTATTAGGTCTTTTAATAATATTATTTTGCACGCCTGATGGTGAAAATTTGCGCGTGAAACTATTCTTTGTTAATTAGATTTGATGGGCACAGATCTTTTTTAATGTTAAAGTTATTGTTAATAAAATTGCTAATTAATTTGTTGTGTCAATATAAGATAAGTTTTTATGACAATAATTTGATACCGTCCTGATTGGAGGCCCGATTGGTTTTATTGGTTTGGAAAGAAAGACCTTGAAAAGTGTTGAAATGCGTATTAGGTAAAATATTGATATCAAATCCAATTTTCAATAATAACTTCCAAGAAGCTATAAGCCAAATTAGTCAATCAAACACAATGTCATTAACCTCTCGACATGCAGAGCTCCCATCTACCAACAATGGTAGTTTACATCCGTTTTTTCAAACCCTAATCAGTAAATTGAACCCCTTGCTTCCTTCCATTGCTGCAATTTACGTGCACCCAGTTTCCTTTCCCTGGCTACGATGACCCTTTCTTCCATGGATTTCGAGCTCTTCGCTAATTCCATTCGTGGGCATCCTCTCTGTGAAACCCATCTTTCGCTTCCTCTTTGTTTTATCTGCTACAGTCCCTAAGTTATGGGTTATTTCGAATTCTCTCCCCCATCAATTCGGTTGCCTGTTTCTTCTTCACCTGAAGCTCTGCTCTTTACCTGTTTGCCAAATTTCCCCAATCGTATATCAGTTTAGTCACCCTTTATTCCATCGGAATTCCAGTTCTCAAAAATTATATTGCATGTCAACTTCCTTCCTTACTTTTTCGAAGCTCTGAATTGGGGTGTCCATTATGGCCTCTCATGATTAGGAGGAGACATCACGCCTTGCTGCCCTTTGTAATAGACTTGGCCGACTATGGTCCGAGTAGGAAATCGACATATGGGACAAGTCGCCATCCCTGGAAAAAATTGAGGAGTGCAAGAGGATATTAGTCGGTAAGATTTTCTCAAATCCTTCTATCAATTTTCAGGCATTCCAAAACACAATGAAGTGCGCTTGGCGCACAGAATGGGTAGAGATCACCCAACAAGAAACGGGCATCTATGTGGCTAAGTTCAAATTAGAAAGTGATAAACAGAGAGTACAAGAGGGTGGCCCGTGGCTATTTTCTAGTAACTTGGTGATTTTTCAGTCTTGGAAAACAAACACACCCCTACATTGTTATGATTTTTCCACATGTGTATTATGGGTCCAAGTCTTTGGCCTCCCCCTAGAGTGGTGCACAAATCAAATGTTAAGTAAAGCTGTTAAACGCATTGGGAGAATGCTGGAAGTGCAAGTTGACACAAAGGAGGGGACAACATTAAAAGTGTGTCGAGTTAGGGTTGGAAATTAACTTAAGCGATCCTCTGGAAACGAGGCAATTGATTTGTCTAGATGGAAAAGCATTTTGGCTCGATTTCCGCTATGAACAGCTTCCTCATTTTTGTTACTCATGCGGACGAATAGGCATTATGCAATGTACTGTCAGGACATACCTTTTAATAAAGCTAAGATGGCAGGAAAAGAGAAGATGGCTTTCAGTCAATGGTTACGTGCTGAAGTTAAGGAGAACAGTTCGTACTGGCGGACTTTCTATGAAGGAAAGTCTCCCTCAGATGAGTCTGCTAAAGTGATTCCAGAAACTCCTCCATTTATGACCTCTAAAGTTCCTGCTTTGCCCCCTCCTGAAGATGTCGCTGAAAGACCTCCACCTAAACCAACCGTGCCTCCATTCAAATCGACTGAAAGTATTCAACAGAATTGTCGTCAAGAAGGAACAATAAAGGGGAATATCGTGACTATTGATTTGATCCCTTTCTCATCTAAAATGAAAGGTATCCAACAAGCCCCTCTCCCTATAACAGCAATGGACACAAGCATTCCAATGAAACAAAACCTACCTCTTGTTGAAGAAGTGGATGTTCTACTTCAGCAACATATTCATACTGCTTTGCCCCCTCCAACGAAGGCTACTCCAGATGGAGTGATGATCCTTGGACCTGTCATGCACAAAGGAAATCGAGATAAAACTATAGCAGTTGTGACTACCAAGAAATTGAAACATTCTAGACTAGCTACCAAAATAGGGATAGCAAAGAAACTCAAGAGGTACAACCCTTACAATTTGTGTTCTCATAGCTCTGAGTGTTTTGAAGACAACCAACTACTTGATACCCCTGTCTTAATGGCTGAAGAAGTTGGCAACTGGGCTGAGGTGGCTTGCTCGAAAAAGCCACCGGTGGCAAAATGAAACTCCTCTGCTGGAATTGTAAGGGACTTGGCTCTCCCCTGATAGTTCAAGCCTTAACGGCCCTAGTGGCCAAAGAGAAACCTGATGTGATTTTTTTGATGGAAACAAAGAATAGAGAGCTAGTTCTTTCAAGAATTCAGAGACGATTTCAGTTTCCTAACTCTCATATAATCAATCCGGTGGGCATAGCTGGAGGTTTGGCCATGTTTTGGCATTCTAATATATCTCTACGGGTGGATCTAACTACTCAAGACTTTATTGATACCACATGTACAGAGACAATGAAAGGAATACCTATGCGACTGACCTGTTTACACACACCAACAACTCTTCAACTGCGCCAACCCTTATGGACAGCCCTTCGACGAATTGTCTCTACCAACTCTTTACCTTGGGTTTGCGTGGGGGACTTCAATGAAATAACCTATCACTGGGAGAAAGTAGGTAAACGATCACCTAATTTTTCTCGTATGTAGTCCTTTAGAGAAGTTCTACACAATTGCGCACTGATGGACATAGAAAGCAAGGGATGCACTTTTACCAGGATGAACAACCAAGAGAGGGATGGCTTGGTTAAAGAAAGATTGGATAGGGTTCTTTGCAACTGGAACTAGAGGATCACTTTCCCTGAGGCTGAAGTGCTCGCTTTACCAGCAGTGGGTTCGGACCATAGCCCTTTGTTGCTTACTACTGATGCAAAACGATGTAGCAAAGGGAAGACCTTCAAATTTGAAGCTTATTGGTTGCAGGATCATGCTTGCCGAGATGTCGTAGAAAAGGCTTGGTCTTCAGCTAGAGCAAAAGGCTACAACCTGCCATACAAATTAAAACAGGTCAATTGGGCTCTCTTGAAGTGGAGTAGAGTCACTTTCTCTCAAGCAAATGAACAGATAGCAACTTTACAACAGCAACTATAATCTTTAACAAATCAGACACATAGCCTTTATGACAAACAGCTCGTCACTCCGTTGAAAGATAAGCTACACAACATTTAGCAGCAGGAGGAACAGTACTGGGCTATGCGCTCTAGGATAAATTGGCTTAGGTGGGGTGATAAAAATACTAAGTTCTTTCATGCCACAACTATCCAGTGCAGAAACAGAAACAAAATTAGGATGCTGCTAGATGACAATCAAAGATGGGTTAGAGATGATCGCCTTCTAAAGGAAATGACGATGGAATTCTTTTCCAAACTCTACAAAACAGAGGGCTATCGCGACTATGGGCCAATTATTGACAAATGTGAGTGTGTTGTTACAAATGCTATGAATGCTAAACTAACTTCAGCAGTTACCCGAGAGGAAGTTCAAATAGCTACTTTCCAGCTGGGGAAAACTCAAGCTCCGGGTCCTGATGGATTCAACGGTCCTTTTTATCAAAATCACAGGGACATCTTACAAGATGAAGTTTATTTATCGGTGCAGCAATTTTTTCAATCCGGATTGATGCCCTCGGAACTAAACCGAACCATTATCACACTCATACCAAAAGTCCATAACCCGGAATGTCTAGACCAGTACCAACCCATTAGTCTTTGTAATTACGCCTACAAAATAATTTCCGAGGTGCTCGCCAACCGACTGAAACCTTTCCTTTCTGACCTGATATCTATAAAACAAAGTGCATTTGTGAGTGGCCGTCAAACCTAGGACAATATTTTAATTGTGCAGGAGGTACTTCATCAGCTAAAGACAAGAACTAGAAAGCGAAAATTTCAAGTTGTTGTCAAGATGGACATGAAAAAGGCGTATGACCGTGTTGAGTGGGATTTCCTCAGAGATTATCTACTCAGGTTAGGATTCCATTCTACTTGAGTACAGTGGGTAATGCAGTGCATCACTACAGTCTCCATAAGTGTCAAGTTTAATGGGGAACAACTGAATTACTTCCACCCAACGCGAGGCATTCGATAGGGAGACCCTCTATCACCCTATCTTTTTATCCTTATGGCGAATGTCCTGACAACACTCATCCATCAAGCTCTCTATATGGGAAACCTTAAGGGTATCCAGCTGAACAGGTGGTGTCCAACTCTGACTCATTTATTTTTTGCCGATGACGCTATATTTTTCCTAGATGGGTCAATACAAGAATGCCAAGAACTAGCCAACATTCTAAACCAGTATTGTCTAGCTACGGGACAGGCAATGAATCGGAACAAGTCGGGCATCTTCTTTAGTAAAAATTGCCCAGATAGACTTAAGGACAGGTTAGCACAGGAAATCAAAATCCCGGTGTTAGCAAAAACGGGGAAATACCTTGGTATCCCATCGGATTGGGGAAGATCCAAACGAGATATGTTTGCTTGGATACTAGGGAAAGTCAATGCAAAACTTGATGGATGGAAAGAAAGTCTCATTTCTAAAGGTGGTAAGGAGATTCTTATAAAAAGTGTTGTACAGACTATCCCACAATACGCTATGTCAATTTTCAAAATCCCCATTTCGCTTTGTAAGTCCATTGAAAAAAAGATTGCACGGTTCTGGTGGCAAAATGACAACCGAAAGTAGGAATACACTGGAAGAACTGGGAAGCACTGAAGAACGGGAAGGAAATTGGAGGACTCGGGTTTCGAGACCTTATTGCTTTCAATAAAGCTATGTTAGGCAAACAAGCCTAGCGTCCAATACAGCAACCTACTTCTTTGTGGAGCAAGCTCTTTAAAGGTCTTTATTTCCATTCACAGGATTTCCTAAATGCCTTCATAGGTACTCAACCTTCCTAGGGTTGGCAGAGCATACTAGTTGAACGACATTCCATTTTATCAAAGATTCAATGGTCGGTCGGAGACGGAACTAGCATAAAAATCCGTGAGGATCGATGGCTTCCTAGAGGTAAAATAGGCGGAATAGCTACTGCAGAAGAACCTGAAAGAGTTGTTGAACTGATTGTTACAAAAACCAACCTATAGAATGTGACTTTACTACATCATCTCTTTGATGCTGAAACTATAGCAGAAATCCTCAAGATCCCCATCAGACCTCATTATGTGGCAAATCAGATCATTTGGCCGTGTACAGTTCGAGGTGAGTTTACTGTGAAAAGTGCTTATCGTGCTATTCGGCAAGCAGCATCTACTACTAATTTAAACAGAGCGTCTTCTTCATATCAACCTCCAAAGCACCTCTGGAAAAACATATGGAAACTCAAAATCACTCCTAAAATTAGACTTTTCCTTTGGTATTTATGCCAGAATGCTTTGCCTACTAAGGACAACCTATTCCGCAGAAAAATTAGTGTAGATCCTATCTGTTCTCTATGCTCAGCTCAACAAGCAGAAACTTTGGAACACTTATTTTTATTATGTCCATGGACCTCACAAGTTTGGTCTCACCCCCAAATTAGCATTCCTAGATTTCCCTCAGATATTCATCGCATAGAGGTTTGGATTGCCAACCTATTTGAACAGAGGAACATCTTACCTGGTATGGAGCTTCTCGCCACACTATTATGGCAAATCTGGAAATCGCGCAACAGATCCATCTTCTGCTAGCAGAGTCCAGATCCTGTTGGAAAAAGTATTAGAATACATAAAATAATAATAATTATCGGAAATACATTACAAAAGATTAGAAAATAAAATGAAATGTCTGAGGCGTGCAAACACTATCCTTAAGGATAATTCCACCCCTCGGAGTACGAAACTCGGTGCGTAAGGCTTCGGCGGCTATCCTCCCAAGATACAACTAACTTTCTTCTATACTCCGCATTGAATATTAGAAGGAAACAGAACAACTTTTATGTATAACCCAGCAAAAGAAAAGAAAAGACGAATATGAGAACCTATTGTGAGATCTTATTTTTATATTCGACAAAATAGGGCCGTTAAAAGAGTCGTTGCAAAATAATGGAGTATTTCTTTGAGAAATAAATTAAACGTTACAAAATGATTAAAAAGCCGTTATATGACCGTTAAGAAACCGTTATGTGATCGATAAAAATAATGATAGTTTTCAATACGATCATAACTTTTATCGAAGCTATTATTGTAAATATTTCAAAACTGCTGAAATATCCAACAATCCCCCACATATTTCAGAAAGTTTTGACAAGAAAATAGAATAATGCTGGGTTATTGGAGAGTAATGCATCGGAATTGGTGCTTGTTAGGCTATGAACCAACCCTAGAAAGAATGAAATATAATTCACGAAATCATTGGTGAAGTTTGAAACTTCTATGAACCAAAAATTTCTTTTGTGAATTATAATTTTCACCAATCACATTACACTCCCACAAACTTTGTTGTTCAACACGGTTTTGCGCTAATAGGCCACGCCCGTGCTTGGTTTATTCATAAGTGCTTTAGAGATTTTCGCCAAAAAATCTCATAGAAGCGGCCCCACTCCACACTTATATAGGCGATTCCATCAAGTGTATTCTGCAGTTTAATACACCACCAATAATGGCTATGGAATTTCATTAAGAGCTTTAGCTTAACCTCTTTTTCCTTGCAATTTTGCACTATTTTCACCTTAGAAGGGACAATAAATTTTAATAGTGCACTAGATCAACAAATGACTTGTTTCTTACCCATATGAACCTAATTCATGGGATCGCCAATCACATAGGTTGGGTTACCATCACTGTTGATTTTCTTCAATTGGCTTGTCCCATTCCCCTCGATATATAGTCAAAGGATTGGCCAAAATCATTTATGACTTAACATAATCGATCGATATAAATCCCTTTTATAAGGAATTATTTTACCACATCATGTCTCAACCAAACGTCTCTTTTTGCCATTGAAAGTTTCATTCTTTGCAATAGCTATTGCCTTTTGGCAATCATAATGTCTAGACATAAGTGTCATTTCATTTCCATAGGAACATACGGTAAGAAATTTCTCAACTACTCAGCCTCAATTTTAATATGAGTTTGAGAAATTTTTCTTCTTCCCAAGAACTTGAGTAGTTCTTCAATCATCAAGATAAATATTTTCTTCTCCTTCCTTACTAGAGGTTAGGAGGATAAAGCATTATGTTTTTAACATATATGCTTGGTAGTGCCTGAGTCTACCTCCAATTCTTTTGCATTTGCCAAAATATTGGCTTGGAAAATGACTACAATAATTACATCATCAGATCATCTACTTCAACCAAGTTAAATTTTGGTTGAGCAGGATTGTCATTTCCCCCGCAATTTCATTTGACTGCTTTTTATGTTGCGACACCTCCACAAGGTGGACACATATTCATTAGTGGATTTTGTCTCATATGAATCTGAGATTCACTTAACATTACTGTATTATTCTAATACAGAGGAAAATCCATTATGTAAAATGTCATAGTTTATATTTACATGGCCGCAAAATCCACAAAAATTCTATTGTTGTGAAATTGATCTCACCTGAGGCGTTCATTGGTTGTCATGGAGTCTTTGACTTCTGTCTCTTCACGCTAATCTCTACTCAGCTGGACATACAAGTTCGTTGATGATGGCATATTCATTCAAAGAAAATTTTGCACTAGGAGCTGCTTTTATTCTAATAAAAAGAAGCTTGAAGAAGTGAGTATTTGTAAGGACAAATTTGGCCACCACCAAACCCAATACCAAGCACTCATCAACATTAAATGGTATATCAGCGATAGAAAATTTGTTGCTTTGCTAAACATTTATAAAAGCAGCATCATGAAATCATCATAAATCCCATTTGTGAGTGTTGAATCCTAATCAGCAATTTTACATACACATGTAGGAGCACAAAAACACTAATTAATGCTCAACTCTAAATCCTACCACAAAAAGTCCTGTCTTAAGATCAATGGCAATATGATTACCACTTCCAACACAAGTGAAACTATTCACACTAAAAAAATGAATAAAATAGTTCACATTTTAGAAAGGAACATTAACTACAATCCTTGAGATTGGCTATGCATGCATTTAACGTTATTTACTGTCCTTGACCCACATATTAGATAATGGAAAGTAAGCAGTACGCAATGGGTCAAATGAAAATATCAAAGCAAAGGATATCTAAGGTTATTATAAGATATACAATTACCTTGGTCTTGCACTACCATAAGTAGAGTGATGGCTCTTTCACAAGAATATCATAAAATCTTCTATTTCAGTTTACTTTTTCACCTACTACTTCTAGAAGGTAACAAAATAAGGTGACAAATTGAAATGATACATGAAAACACCCCCACTTTCACTTTACAAGCACCAAACCAAAATTGAACTGGCTAAATCTCTTCCACTGGCACTCAAAGTTTATTCAAAATCTCAAACTGAGAAAGAAACAACTACCGGCATGCATCCATCAATGGTGCTCATCCAATATCCCTAAAATATAAAGTAGGGCAAAGACAAAACACAAAAACATATATAGCTTGATTTCGTATGTTGTACCTCATCTATTCTTAATGAGCATAAAGAAGGCCAATATGAGACTCATAATTTTCAGCTTGCATTATTAACAATTGCACTCGGATAGAAAGGTCAAAGCCAAGCAATACTCAAAGTAAAACCTACTAATATAACAGTTCAAAGTTAAATCAAATACACCACCCGATCACAATCACTACTGCTTTCTCCTAATGGAAGAGCAACCGACACCTTAATGAATTTTCCAAAAATTAAACAACAAGAAGAACATGGTTCTACTAACAACAACATCATTACGGTGGTTCTCAAGCTTGGAGACATACTTCTCGTCCTATCGACACAAAAATTCCTTGACGGATACTAGAAGTCGTCGACATTCAAATGGTAAGAATTTGAAACCATTTTGTAAAATAAAATTTACTCGCAAAAATCCAATGTTTCCATTTTTTTTTAAAATATGAAATGGGTCACTACATAATGGTTAATATCAAGCGGTCAACCAATTAAAACATTAGGAGTAAGAAAGTCACAATAAACAAACAATCTCTAATCCTAAAATTACAACTTCCAGATCAAGAACATAATTAAAATAGAAAACCCCAATGCGGATCAAAGCTTACAAAAAAAATCATGAACTTGAGTGAGCAAATAAATACAAACACCCAACTTCCTCTCGAAACAAATTTAGGTATTAAAGCCTCAAAGTACGATTTTATCTCACATTCAATAACCTTACCAAAACAACCAAGAAACCTTTGACGATGCTCAGTAATTTCCCACGACATCCGCCCATGAATATGTGATACTCGTCCTTCACCATCTCGATCATTCTTTCAATTCCAATTGTGGTGGCAGCGACATCAACAACTCTAACTTGGAAATCCATAGGACTTATCCTTAAGATTGTTGGAAAAAGTATTAGAATACATAAAATAATAATAATTATCGAAAATACATTACAAAATATTAGAAAATAAAATGAAATATCCGAGGCATGCAAACACTATCCTTAAGGATAATTCCGCCCCTCGGAGTACGAAACTCGGTGCGTAAGGCTTCGGCGGCTATCCTCCCAAGATACAATAGACCTTCTTCTATACTCCGCACTGAATATTAGAAGAAAACAAAACAACTTTTGTGTATAACCCAACAAAAGAAAAGGAAAGACGTATATGAGAACCTATTGTGTCTTATGAGATCTTATTTTTATATTCAGACAAAATAGAGCCGTTAAAAGAGTCATTGCAAAATAATGGAGGATTTATTTGAGAAATAAATTAAACGTTACAAAATGATTAAAAAGCTGTTATATGACCGTTAAGAAACCGTTATGTGATCGATAAAAATAATGATGGTTTTCAATGCGATCATAACTTCTATCGAACCTATTATTGTAAATATTTCAAAACTGCTGAAATATCCAACAGATCCCTCATATGTTGTTGTTGTCGCACTTGCCCATGCTCGCACGGCTCAGATTGTCTCTGTTCCTATCCATGGGGCCGGATCAACTCGAAGAAATCCAGATCCAGGCACATCGTGGAGGCCCCCCAATCCAGGAGTCCTAAAGATCAATATAGACAGGGCTTTTCAACCAGGAAGCACCACAGGATCAATCGTCTACCTCTGTCGCGATCATAATGGTATATTGATCGAAGGATTCACAAATACCGTACCTGTTTCATCGGCGTTGCAGGTGGAGATCCAGGCACTAAGTGTAACCCTACATCACTTGATGAATGCCAACAAGACTACGGATCCTCTTATAATCGAGTCGGACTGTCTCGTGATGGTTGAAGCGGTGCAAGATTTTCAAGCATCGCCATGGGAGGTCAGATCGCTGATAGCCAAGGCTGCTGCTATGCTCCCCTGTTTCCATCGTTTGCTTGTTAGGTTTTGCAAAAGAGAAGCAAACTTTGTTGCGGATTGGGCTGCTAAGACCCACAACAATGGCTCCTTGCCTTCAACTTGGGCTGTTTTACCCCCCACTCACTCCCTTGTAAGACCTTCTTGCTTTCGACGCTATTGAAACGGGATGTACTTTTCGTTTCAACTAATGCAAAGTTTATTTTCAACCAAAAAAAACACAATCTCATCAAATGTGCGAGGACCAAGAAAAATGAGAAGAAGCCTGCCATGCCATTACCATTCAATGCATGCGAACTTGATGAGGCTAAATAAACAAAAAAAAAAAGTTAGAAACATAGCAACAAGATTAGGGACACTACAAGTCGATAGGCCTTGGCTAATGGTATGCTAACACATAATAAAACCCAAAAATTGGCGTAGACTCGAGTTTAAAAAGAGCCAATAAATTCTGAGGACATCTTAATAACAATAACAGAGGGATGAAATTTGATGGACAAAGAGATGAGGACAATCAAATGGCACAAAGGTACACTGCCAGAAAATTGGCTTAACCCTCGCTGCCCTCTCAGCCTTTTTGTCTTTACTTCTTTTCAATAGCCATCTCAGCCTTTTGTTAACATAAGATAATTTATTATTTCTTCTTAGTATGTTAACAAAATATTATCATCGATCTTTGCCTTCTTTATTTTATTCCATTTTATTTTTGCAAATTATAAATAAACATTCGTGACTACCCGAAATATATTTCATTTCTAGGTTCTCTCTCTCTCTTACCTATGTGCACTGTGCACATTATAGTATACTAGCCCTCTCACATTTTTGCTCCAAAAGTTGGACAATTATATTTAGTAACCAAAATATGAAATTCTTTGATGCATGTCGAACAATTGAATTCTTGTCTCACCCAAATTTATCATTAACTTAGCAAATGAAATTACATTTTGTCGTACCACATTTGAGTTGAAACCATAGTCATTATGGAAAATGGGATAAAAAAGCATCTAAGAAAATAAAATAGGATTAATTAAGGAGATGAAGTTAAACTAATTTTTTGCTTTTCGAGCAAAGCTGAAGAGAGATAGATGAGGGAAATGGAGGGAAGGAGTCGGTGGGGCCCACGGGGCTCAACATGCTGAGCTTGAGCTTCGCTGCCAAGGAACCGGGGTACTGCAGCGTCGAGAACAACAAGCAGATGCCGCCGGTGAGCATCATGACAAGCTTGATCTTGATCATGGTGTGAAGTAGAGCTGTTAAACGGGTGGGTTAGGTCGGGTTTGGGTCGGGTCATTAATGGTCCGACCCAAATTGACCCATTCACTCATTTATGATCCATTTATGCATAATGTAAATTTTCTTACCCATACCCGACCCAACCCATATTAATATAATATTTTCATATTTAAATCAAATTTAGAAAAACTTATTCCTATGTTTTTTTTTAAAGATTATATTACTAAAATACTTCCAAGCTTATTTCTTAATGGACAATTTTTAAAATTATATTACTAAAATATTTTTATACAACACAAATTTAATGGAAAATTTGTATAATATTTAAAATAATTATTTTAAAAAATAATTTTAATTTTTTTTATTTTTAAAAATTAATTTTTTTTTTTTTTTATTTTTTTAAATATAATTTCTATTTCTTTTTCTCTTTTTCATTTTCTTTTTTTTTTTTCTTCTCCTTCTTCTTCTTCTTTGCGCCGTCGCCGACCACGACAATGACAACCGACGACCGGCCACGGGCAAGCCTCGAGCTCACCCGGCGTCGGCAAGCCTCGAGGCTCACCTCTGGCGAGTCTCGAGCTCACGGCGTCGGTGAGCCTCGAGGCTCGCTAGATCCGCCAAGCTCGAGCTTGCCCCTTGTCGGAATTGGCGAGGCTCCAGCCTCGCTCGACGCCGGCGAGCTCGAATCTCGCCAGATCGGCGAGGCTCGAGCCTCGTCGGGCGTCGGCAAGGCCTCCGCCTCGCCGAGATCTAGCAAGCTCGAGCTCGCTCGACTCAGCGAACTCGAGGCTTGCCGGCCGCCATGCCGGCGCAGGAAGGATGAAGAGAAAGAAAAAAAAAAAAAAAAAAAAAAAAAAAAAAAAAAAAAAGAAAAACAAAAAAAAAGAGAAAATTAAAATAAATAAAAATTATAATTTCGATATTTACAAAAAAAAAATATATTTTTATAAAGTTAAAGAGGGAAGATAGAGATTATAAGGTTTTTGTTAAAAATGGGTTCTCCACGCAACCCATTTAAAACCCACTTACGATCCACTTATCTTAAACCTTTAATTGTGAAACCCATTTAATTATTTTTTTATCAAAAACAAGTGACCCATTTATGACCCATTGTAACACCTCTAGTGTGAAGGAAGTTGATCCGGAACCCCGACAGCTCCTAGAGCTTGAGTTCGAGCTGATCGAGTTGTGCTCGAACTTCTCAACACTAGCTCGATGGGCTGAAGAGCTTAATATGAATTTTCTTTATCATTATAAATTTTTTTTATAGTTATAGATTACTAAAAATTGCATAATATTCAAGCTTATACTATCTGGGATCAAGTTTAATTTGTATGTTGATTGTGATCAAGTCAAGTCGAGTTTGAGTATCTCAATTTTCTACTCAAATTGAGTTTCGAGTATCGAGTCTATGGGTGGAGTTGAGCTCGAGCTCATAAGATTATTGACTTGGGTCGGCTTAATTACACTTCCAAGAATTACTAACAAGTTGAAAATAATACAACGATTCGCTATTTGGAAACTTATGATGGTTTATTACAATTAAGAACAAAACATCATAAAACTTGGATATTTTCATTTGCAACAATTTATAAAGGGTTGGGACACATGGTCGTAACTGTTGGGATATAATACGCGGAAACGATAGGATCTTACAATTTACGTCAACGCGAAATCACCAGAGAAATAAACGAGAAAAATAAGTACACCAGAAATTTACGTGGTTTGGTCCGAATATTGGTACCTACATCCACTAGGAGAGCCAGCAGCAAATAATCCACTATAATAGGAATATCAAAATTTACAATCACTCATATGCTCAAGTGTTTCCCATATCTAGATTTAACCTCAAACCCAAAGTGTTATAAATAAACAACTCACTTGGGTATAAATTCACGCTACAAAATTATCGCACGTTTAAGCTCGAAACAAAAAAACACTCTACGGCTTCGCGTTCTTAATTAAAGCTTCACACGGGCGGCTTCAGAATCCTCGCGACTCCCTTCTACGTAAACCTGTGGCGGCGTTGGAGGCTTCGGCAGCAACTCACCGAGAAGGGAAAGAAAACCCTGCGTAATATTTATGTTTTATACGTGTGCCCAGGTCAACAACTTTGACCTGGGCCCACCTACACATTTGGCTTCTTGCAGAGGACTTTTCCTTCGGCGTGAATGTGTGCGCGCGCCCAAGGTCAAACTTTTGACCTTGGGCCCCACCACTTCTTGGTAGGCTTTTCGTGCAGGCTTCTTACGTGCGTCTCTCTCTCCTCGACGTGATATACTGAAGAAACTTGCAAGAATTCAAGTCCGCGGTATAAAGAGAGAACTTGCTCCTTTTATTTTATTTTATATTTCGAGTCCAGCGAATCGCATTTTATAAATGCTCAAACTCGAGACATAATTTAACAGTAACAAAGAATAATAAGACCTAAATATGTATATTAATTATGAGGATTTACAAAGAGTTATGGGATTCTGTTGTAATCAAGAATAAAGTGCCATAAATTTGAAAACTTTGAAATTATGACGGTTTATAAATATTTACGACATTACGTTATAATGAAGAATAGAACGTTGGAAATTTCAGATTTCTTTTTTTTGGCTCATCCATCATGACATCCAACTATATACATGTAATCCACACGCACTCAAAAATGATAAGAACTGCCTTTGTATGGATGCAGAAAAATAGTCGCAAAAAATAGTATGAAAAAAAAAATTGATTGGTGTGAAGAAGGCGAAATTTGCAAAGTTGGATCTGAAGAAGACATCCCACTCCTGTGTCCTTACCCTTTCCCGCTTTCGTCATCATCACCTCCTCCTCTGCACTTTCTTTAATTGCTTGCTTCCTTTCTTCTAAGTCCTGAGGTCACGGGAGATTAGCGTGTTAGCTAGGGAAGGCCGTAACTAAGGCACCATTTAACTGCCATTATTCAAGTCAGAGTTATTCTTTTTTTATGGGTAAGTACGAATGAATATGACTGAAAAAGCAAGCTCAAAAATAAATCAAAGAGTGAATTCATATTGACTTGAGAAGGACAATAAAAAGCATAAGATAGCCTGTCGTTTGATCTGCCCATCAAAAGAGTTATGTTGATGAAGCTTCATATCATGGAATGCTTTCCCCTTAAGATGTTTCATGAAGAATTAAACCTAACCAACAAGCGAAAACAGTGGGACATCCAAAGAAACGGTGCTAAACTTCATATGCCCCTGCTATTAGTCATGCTTAATTCTGTCTCTGCGATTTTGTTTAATTTAATTAGAAAATAATTTTAAAAAGTGCATGGTACAATGAGGCTATGATGAAATATTTACTCATAGCTAGGACAAGCTTTCCTATCTTGGTGCACGATTTCTCTTAATCTTGATCAATCTGTCTGTCCATTCTTGCCCCAAATTTCAAGTTATTGTACGCATGCAGAGCACAAAGTGTAATTCAGTCAATCAAAGATGCACTTCATGAGGGAAGCAAGAATCCCTAGATGAGTTACAGAAAAGCAGAAGGATTAATTAGTTTATGAAGAAATCCGCATGATTTGATTTTTCTTTGGTAAGGTCAAACAATCAGGTCAATTTACATCCAATCACAATGCTCTAATTTTCTATAGACAAAACGTGTTAGACAATAATATAGAATGTTAATTGTTCTAAAAATTTAAACCGTATTATTAGATGAAGGCTTGATTTAATATTTAAATATACTAATACCATCTTTCACTAGGCTAAATTTTGGCTTAAGGTCAAAGTGTGGAAATACGAAATTGAGGAAGTAAATAGGGTTTGGAAAGATTTGTACTTATAATCTCTAATACCATGTCAAATTCTATGGGATTTAAGCTATTGATGAAAGTATAATTTATATGTTTTAATATCATATTGTAAAGTTCTGCCCAAAAATTTAAATTATTATGTGTAATTTATTATAAATAGAGCAAAGTGCTTGGTCTTACTCTGATAGAAGTGATTCTTCGATCGAGATCAATCATCACATATATTACGTTGAAGTTAGATTGGCTAACCTCCAATTTGGTGTTTCAATTAATTTGATCTCGATTCCAGTGACTTACCTTTTCCTCGACCTATGCTTTGAATCTTTCAATCTCATCTTAATATTTGGGCCATAATTTTACACCATCAACGCAACTCACCATTTCCTTTTTCTTTCCGCAAGAAACAGTAACATCATTTGGATCCCCATTTTCTGTCTCTTCTACACAACAATAATTGTCAAAAAGCATGGCAATAACGATTTATGAAATTCCGAGAAGATGATGAGCTGGAAATAGATACCTAGGTCAGGATCTATCCTTTGACCGAGCTTGTATCAAACAAAAGTTTTTGACTCATTCCATGGACCATATCGCAAAATTTTTTTGCACGATAGATTGTTTAATATATGCAATCAGTATCGAAGTCAGGCCTGCTTGGGAGAATCAAATCGATATTGCTTATGAACTCCAATTGCAATTGGACCCCTTGCTTATTTACTCATTTATTATAACATCTATTATAATATAATCCACACTCAAGTACACAAGATGAGAAGAACTGACTAGTAGGGACATAGAAAATATCCGCCAATATAATAAAAAAATTAACTTGATTGGTGTGGAGAAAGCGTGATTTGCAAAGTCGGATATGAATAGAAACAAGGTAATGTGGAAGAGGGATAGGGACGTGCCCCATCAGTAGGCTTACCTGCTCCCCTTTCATTGTCGTCCCCTCCTTCTCCGCACTTTCATTTTTCTTGAGGTCCGGACGTCACGGGAGATTAGCATGTTAGCTAGGGAAGCCTCTAACTTAGGCACCATTTAACTGCAAATTATTCAAGTCATCATCATTCTTTTTTTATGGGTAAGTACAAATGAATTCAACTGGAAAAAGCAGGGGAGTAGGTAACCTACCACATGCTCAAAGTTAAATCAAAGAATGAATTCATATTAACTGCAAAAGGGACAATAAACAACAAAAAGATAATATGTCGTTTGATCTGTTCAACATCAAAAGACTTATGTTGATGAAGCTTCGAATCATGGAATGCTTTCCACTTCAGATGTTTCATGGGCCCAGTGGAACTCTGAACATCAACCTTGTAATTGCCTGTCAATATGGAAGTCATGGAGAATAGTAACACCTAGCCAACAAGCAGGAGCAGCGGACATCCAAAGAAAAGGTATTTAAGCTTTCATCTGCTCCTACCATTAGTTATATTTATATCTGTTCATGTTCGATTTTATATAATTTAATTATGAAATGAATTCAAAATGTGCACTGATCAACGAGGTTACTAGGAAATATTTCCTCATGAGTGTGATGAGCTCTTCTAATCCCGTTCAGTGATTCTCTTGATCACGATCAAGCTATTTGTCTGCTCTTGCCCAAAACTTCATGTCATCACACGCGTGCAAAGAATAATGCGTAAGTCAATCAAAGATGCTATTCAGTGTCAGAAAACAAAACTTGTAGATAATTTGATCAAAAGAGTTTCCATCAAGTTCCGATAATCAAACTTCTTTGTCTCTAAAACTTTCTACACTTTACTTAACGGTTTCCCAAATTCGTAAGAAGTGCTTACAAGGTTTTTTTTTTGGTCGAAAGGATAAAATTCATTCATGAAAGTTAAGAGCACAACCGGCAGCCAAAGCATCCGAATACAGTATGTCTAACAAAGCAGAATGAGGTGAAACGGGCCAGTTAAGGAGAAGTGTGCCATTTTGTGGGCCTTTGCAGCCTAGTCGGCCACAAAATTAGCCCCCCTTCGACAAAACCTAATTTGCAGATTGGAGAAGCCGTGAAGGAGAGCCGCCGCTTCAGCGAAGATGGCTGACCTCCCATGGTGTAGATCTTAAACCTTGGATTGTTTCCACCAGAATTTTTGAGTCAGATTTGAGCACCATCCGATCGTGCACCTTGCTCTGCTCCAGCAGATAGTGAAGAGTGATTGTTAATGCTTACAAGTTAATGGGCGTAATTCTCAACAAGAAGCATTCTTTGAGATTAAAATGTAAATAAGTGCAATCGTGGTAGTATTTTGTAGTTGAGAGTGGACAAGGTTCTTCCCACAAATTGGACAGCATTAATAAAATCGCAGAGATGGCCTCGCAATGCGAATTAGCCTCCAATTCATTTATTATAATAAATAAATAAATATCTGCTTTCCTCAACTAAGGGGATTGCGAAGAGGAAGAAAAATTTTCCTTCAATACCTTCCCGCGGATGCGGACTTCATGAGGGAAGCAGGAATCCATAGATGAGTTACCGAAAAGCAGAAGGATCGATAAGTTCATGAAGAAGTCCACATGAATTAATTCTTCTTCGGTAAGTTCAAGCGCTTAGTCAATTTATATTCTATCCAATCAAGATGGACCACGTCTATAGTCTAGATTCTAGCTCTTCCTAGAAAAAAACAAATTCGATGACGATATGCCCGTTTTAATAGTGTTGTGGAATTTAAATAATTTCTACTAGTTACGATCGTTATAATATGATCGTGCCTTCCTATGATAGAAAAGCCCATATATATGCCAGATTTTTCGAAGAAAGATGCATTCCACTTATCTATTTGAAGACTATGAAGGCATGGGATATATTTTTTTTCTTGAAATTGATGCCTTCGTAAAAATTTAAAAAAGGCTCATATTGGTTTTTGTGGTTAGGCGATTAAGGCATATACGGGTCATTCTTTGCACATCTAAACCGGTCCACCTCCCAAATTATTTAAGCACGCACTCCTCCACATAAATGTGGCACTTTCCCAAAAATATGTTTATTAAATTGTGAGTTTCTTTTAATTATTTGAAGCACCCTTTTACATGGGAAGATTTTGTTATGCTCTTTCTGTTACAAATGGATCTTAAGAACATGAATACACAAAGGCTACTTGCATGAGCAATCCATTTTCTGTTGATGCTGATTGAATAGATGACAATTTGAACAAGTTTTTACATGGCATTATTCTAAATTTTAGTTCGAACATTTTGAAACTGCCCACTTGTTTTTGGAATTTCCTCACGATTCATGCATCAGATATACATGAACATGAATTAATAATATGTTAATGTGATAGTTGGATCTTTAAGAGTCATATAAGGGACATATGTCTGCCATGCATAGGAAAATTTAATATTAAGGACTCAAAAAAAACTTTTGAACAGGACAAAAATTGATACTAAGATACTTTGAAAAAAATTCGTAAACAGCATGGATTGAAAAATTAATAATTTCGAGGAAATGATTTATGAAGTTCTATAAATTGACCTTTTAGCAGAGCATCTATCTATCTATGCAATATATGGTGAAAATTAATCAACTATATTTGACCCAAAAGAAAAAGAAAATTAACCAATTATCTGTCACATATGGATGTGATGGATTGCCTTCATACATAAAGTTTTATAACTCTTGACCTTTTTGCATAGCATCTAGTTGTCAGTACTATCTATGGCAAACATTAAATATAGATATACCTAAAGAGACTTCTCCTTCAAGTATCAATATGACACTATCCGACATCGCAGCAACCCTAATAATTGTCACCCAAACAAAAAATAAAAATTGGTTGATGAGAAGTCACTCTTGAAATATGCCAAGGACATTTTAGATAGAACGCATGTTTATCACAGCCAACAATTGTCTATTGAACTTCACAAGAAAAGTAGAATTTCGGTGCACTCCCCATAAATTTCAATGCGCTGGGGAGTTTCTTCCTTGGACGCCGTCCATTAGATCAGGTGAATCATAACAGTCGATCATGTGCATCTTAGAACGTCTCAGGTGAGTTTCAGAAGATAAACACTTGTCATACGTTTAAGTTATTGAACATGAATCCACATAAGTATTTTTCATTGTGTTGAGAAGGCCGGCAGCAAGCCCGGTAAGATCTCGGTATAAACATTATGTATCACAATGCCCAATCAGCTACTCCAAATGTTTGCCTGCACAATCAAAATTAAAAGTTTTATCAAGAAATTCAAACTGCAGAGGTCGAGCAATAAAAGTAACTCCGAGTCCTAGCAATGTGGGTAAATCTAACCGCCGGAGGACTGACACTTCTATTGCTATTTTTCCATTAATTTATCTTTTTCTATTTTCCAGGCTCCTGCTAACCTGACCCAACCAGGGCTTTTCGGGGACTGGTTAATGCGTGTCCAGCATGAACCAACCTATTGACACCCCTGCCTTATGTATTATTGATATCTTGTGTCAATTGTGAAGATAAAGAAACATAATTGAAAAACCAGAGAATGTGAAGATGAAGAAATGAGTCGAAGAATTGAAGATCGATCAAGAACTTCTGTATTCTTCTATTTCAATGAGATCGTAATACAAGTCTGTATATCTCGAATCATCAATGAACAAAGAGAGTTTACACTTCTATCTTTCTCTAATCTCTCTCTCTATCTCTACCGTAAAATACAGAGCATTTTCTCTCGAAGAACTTTCTTTCTCTCTCGTTTTCTTCAGTTAACTATTCAGCTCAATATCCTCGTGAAGATAGAAACTGACTTATATATAACAAGACTGTTTTGCAACTGTTTTGATCCTCAACTGAATAACTGCTCATGTATCTTCATGAGTTGGCAATCCGTGTCAATCTTTATCACAGATTCTTCACCATTGATGACGATCCATATTAGCCTTCATCACGGTCGTTCATTTGAGTTGTCGTGAAACACTTTGCAACTCTTCCTTCTCTCTTCCTCAACTGGTGTTCTTGATTTATATACCTTAACATTCCCCCTCAAATTGGGAATAGGTGAAAAACCGAGGCCCAATTTGATTCGTAGCTGACAAAATGGAAGGCGAGGCAGAGATTTTGTGAAAATATCAGCAAGTTGACAATTGCTTGGAACATAACTCACATGGAGTGACCCTGAGGAAACCTTTTCTCGAACAAAGTGGAAGTCCACTTCAATATGTTTAGTGCGAGCATGTAAGACAGGGTTGACAGTAAGAGCAATGGCTGATTTATTGTCACAAAATAGATGAGTTGGTTGAGGTAGAGAGCATCCTATGTCACGAAGAACAAAGCTGATCCAAGTAAGTTCAGCAGAAGTGGAAGCAAGAGCACGGTACTCAGCCTCTGTAGAGGATCGACTGACTGTAGATTGCTTCTTTGCCCAAGAGAGGAGATTGGAACCAAGGTATGTACAGAAACCAGTTGTTGATCTTCTGGTTTCAGTACAACCAGCCCAGTCTGCATCGGAAAAACCATACAAATGGAGAGAGCTTCGAGAATGAATAAAAAGGCCAAGACTTATGGTGCCTTTAACATATCGCAGAACCCTCTTGAGGTTATGAAGATCTGCAATAGTAGGTTGCTATATTTTTTGACACAAGGAATTCGTAGCATAGGCAATATCAGGACGTGTTAATGTCAAGTATTGTAGACCACCAACTAAGCTTCGATACTCAATGGGATTAGATAGAGGAATAGAATCAGTTGTCAAAGTGATCGGTCTTAGTGACAGAGGGGTTGAAATTGGTTTACACTCAAGCATATGAGCTCGAGTAAGAAGATCAATAGCATATTTAGTTTGGCAAAGAAACAAATGATCAGAAGTATGTTTTACTTCAATGCCAAGAAAGTAGTGCAGTGGGCCAAGATCTTTCATATGAAACTGGAGACTTAGAGAGTGGATGAGATTAGAAAGCAGCTGAGAGGAACTTCCAGTTAAGACAATGTCATCGACATATAGTAAGAGAAGAATAGTGTCTGTACCAGTGTGAAGAACAAATAAGGATGGATCAGTTGAGCTGCAACAGAATCCATATTCAAGTAGAAAATTGCTGAACTTGTCAAACCAGGCTCGAGGAGCTTGTCGAAGTCCATAGAGAGACTTCTTGAGGAGACAGACATGATGAGGTTTCTTGAGATCTTGAAAGCCATGAGGCTGCTCCATGTAAACTGTCTCAGTTAGTGTACCATGTAAAAAGGCATTTTTAACATCAAGTTGATGAATTGGCCAGTGTTTCATCATTGCTACAGAGAGAACAATTTGTATTGTAGCATGCTTGACAACAGGACTAAAGGTCTCTGTGAAGTCAATGCCTTCCTCTTGATGAAAGCCTTTAGCAACTAGTCGAGCTTTCAGTCTATCAAGACTACCATCAGATGCAAGTTTTGTTTTAAATACCCACTTGCAGCCAATCACATTCATTTGATCAGTTCTAGGAGTTAACTCCCAAGTTTTATTTCGATACAAAGGTGCATCCATTTCTTCGTCATGGCTTTATACCAGCTGTATGTGCTAAAGCGATTTAATGGACCTTGGTTCAGTGGGTACTTCATATACAGCAAGACAAGCATACCTGGGATTAGGTTTTATAATGCCAGACTTTGAGCGAGTCTGCATAGAATGACTTGAGATTGTTCCTTGGGAGACATAAGGAGCAATGGCATGTTCAGATCCATCATTTGTATCACTAGATACTGCTGTGTCGATAGAAGGCATCTCTTGGTGCTGTGAGATTTCATCTTGTGTTATTGTTACAGAGGAGCCATGTTCTGGTGTTACATTTGGCAGAAATGATGAGTGATCAGTATATGGTATTGTAATTTGCTGTGCAGGGTGAGAATCATTAGCAGTGATATCTCCATTAGTCTGCAAATGTTCTGCAGATGCTGGTGAAGAGATAGGAGCTGTTTCCTTGCTTGCTGATCCCATAAGTTGAGTTTCTTGAGCCCATGATTGATAAAGTGTTGTAAGTGGTGCATACTCTGTTAGACAAGTCTTGGTAAAAGGAAAGGTGTGTTCATCAAACAAAACATGTCGACTAATATACACACGACCTGTTGTAGGCACAAGACATCTGTAACCTTTATGACGTTCACTGTAACCAAGAAACACACATGTGAGTGATCTTGGATCAAACTTGTGCTGGGCATAAGGTCGTAAACATGGATAACATGCACATCCAAATACCCTAAGATGATCATAGCTTGGTTCTTGTAGATATAATCTTCTGTGAGGTGACTGCATCTGTAACTTTGGTGTTGGAAGTGTATTGATGACATAACTGGCTGTTAAGAATGCATCTACCCAATATTTCAGTGGAACTCTGCCATGATAAAGCATGGCAAGACCTAGTTCAACAATGTGACGATGCTTCCTCTCAGCAATGCCATTCTGTTCAGGTGTGTAAGGACAAGAGATGTGCTGTTTGATACCACGTTTGCAAATGAGTCTGAAACCTGTTGCTAGTGAATTCTCCTCCACCATCACACTGATAAATCTTGATTTTCGACTCAAATTGATTCTCTACTTGCTTTTGAAATAGAACAAAGATGTTATAGAAATCTGACTTCAACTTCAGTGGATAGATCCAGCTAAACCGAGAGAAATTGTCTA
The DNA here is from genome assembly GCA_014182715.1 of Eucalyptus cloeziana. Classification (NCBI taxonomy): domain Eukaryota; kingdom Viridiplantae; phylum Streptophyta; class Magnoliopsida; order Myrtales; family Myrtaceae; genus Eucalyptus; species Eucalyptus cloeziana. The sequence goes on along the minus strand of CM024641.1, from coordinate 20,834,221 downwards.
CAAACAGGACATAATATTTGAAATTCTGAAATGAAGTAATAGGTGAAGGGCCCCAGATATCACAATGGATTTTCTGTAAGGGCATAGTGGCTACAGATTCTGATAAGGGAAAAGGCAAAGCTGTAGTCTTAGCAATTTGACAACTACTACACATGTTCTGCATTCTAGTATTACACTGAATCAGTTGTTGGTTCTCCAGATGCTTCAAGATATTCAAATTGGTGTGTGCTAATCGTTGATGCCATGTATCCTCTCCTACTGCTCTGTGTCTCTGAGTTAAAAAGGCTTTTGTTGTTTGTGAATTGACTTGATACAGTCCTTTAATTTTCCTCCCGAGCAGCTGAGTTGTGTTGGTGCAATTGTCCTTTACATAGACACCAAATTTATCAAAACCAAATGAGCATGGATAGTCATCTGTTAACTGATGCGATGAAGGTTCTTCTTTATATCAGGGACAATTAGCACATCATTTAGAGGCAATGAATTTGTTTCAGTATGTAGTAGAGTATTACCAGTATGAGTAATAGGCAAACATGATCCATCACCAATCATAATAGTGTCATAACCAGTATATGTAGAGGGATTATGAAGTATACCAGGATTAGCTGTGATATGTGCAGTTGCTCCAGTATCTGGATACCACTCACTTCCTTTGGAGTCTTCGAGATGTATTGCTTTGCTAGAGCTGTTGGAATTTCCTCGGCTTGATAGGAATTATCAAAACGATACCAGCAATGTAAAGCATCATGTCCTGGTCTCTTGCAAATTTGACATTCTAATCTCATGTTGTCAGCTGATTTCTCTTCCTGCAAATTCTTAGAAAAGGTTAAATTTGAAGTGGGATAGGATCTCGTTTCTTGATATCTCTGTGAGGAACCAGCATAAGGACGAAATCCTGGATTCGAAACAGAACCCAGGGGTTGTGAAATTGCTTAACTTTCTGACCCTCTTGTATGTAATTGATGTTATTTGGTCTGTAACTTGAATCTCTTCCAGGATATCTAAATCCTCGACCTCTGTTATTAAGAAATCTTCCTCTTCCATAACTATGGCCTCCACGACTGTTCACCCTTAAGGTTTCAAAACCAGAATTATGCTGCATGGGTACTCTGTCAAGTTATTCCCTTTGTTGAACTTATGTTCTTCTTTGACTATAGTACGCCAAATTGGGATTGTATGAACTCAATGAGTATCTTTGTAACCTTACTTCAAACCTTTCTAGCTGAGATATCACCTCATCATAGTCTGGTTGAGGTTTTAAACAATAGATGGTGGTTTTGAAATTTTCATACTCAGATCCTAAACCCTCCAAAACTCCAAATAACTTTGTTATTTCATCTATAGGCTTCCCTATAGCATTTAGTTGATCACAGATAGATTTATATTCTCTAAGATACACAGCCAGAGATCGATCTCGTTTTTGACATGCTTGCAACTTTCCTCTCAACTCAAACTCCCTAGCCACAGACTTTTGTGTAAATCTATTGAGCAAGGTTTGCCATACCTCATACGATGTTTCTAAGCCAATGATTAGGCTCGGAATGTTTTCAGAGACAGCTCCACTTATCCAGGATGATATTAGCTGATCAGTCTTTGTCCAATCAATGTAATCTGGGTTTACAACTTCAGTTTCACTCCCTTCTATTTCAGTCTGCAGCACTCGAGGAGGTGATGGAAGATCACCATTAATGAAGCCAAAGAGTTCTTGGCTTCTTAGAAATCTATGAACGTGCTTGCCATAACAGAAAGTTATCTTCGGCAAGTTTGATTGTGACAAAATTAGAGATATTCACATGTATTGGGAAGGAATACTTCTGTGTTCTTGCTGCCATTATTCTATTCTCTCAGCTTTGAAGAAGATGTTAACAGCAATGATATTGTGATAGCAACCTTACTTGCTGTGACACTTCGATCTGCTTCAACTTCAGTTTCTTCACTTTGATTCAATCAGATGATTGCTGAATAAGCCTTTCCAACAGGTATGATCTCCTGCTCTGATACCATGTGAAGATAAAGAAACAGAATTGAAAAACCAGAGAATGTGAAGATGAAGAAATGAGTCGAAGAATTGAAGATCGATCAAGAACTTCTGTATTCTTCTATTTCAATGAGATCTGTAATACAAGTCTGTATATCTCGAATCATCAATGAACAAAGAGAGTTTACACTTCTATCTTTCTCTAATCTCTCTCTCTATCTCTACTGTAAAATACAGAGCATTTTCTCTCAGAAGAACTCTCTTTCTCTCTGTTTTCTTCAGTTAACTATTCAGCTCAATATCCCTCGTGAAGATAGAACAGCTTATATATAACAAGACTGTTTTGCAATCTGTTTTGATCCTCAACAGAATAACTGCTCATGTATCTTCATGAGTTGGCAATCCGTGTCAATCTTTATCACAGATTCTTCACCATTGATGACGATCCATATTAGCCTTCATCACGGTCGTTCATTTGAGTTGTCGTGAAACACTTTGCAGCTCTTCCTTCTCTCTTCCTCAACTGGTGTTCTTGATTTATATACCTTAACATCAATAACCCAAGAAAAAGAAAAAAAAATTTCAAGAAATCTAAATGCCACGAATGGACCAGCGCGCCATTGGGCCAGGTGATTATATATTAAAATTACCTGCTTTCCTGATGCCACCCCGACAAATTAGAAGCTCCAACAAGAGCTTCCTTCCATTTCTCTACTTGACTCCATGCTTTGCTGCCCATGATTTCCCGTGCCTTCCGCCTACCTTCCTGGATTCCACTTTGTAGAATGCATCACAACCTGTTCATTCATCTTCTTGCACTCTAATGTCTTCACCAGCTCTTCCAAACACCACGACGACGAAGCATAGCTCTCCGAGAAGATGATGATCGCAATGAGCGATTCTTTGATCCCCCTCATGATCGAGGGCCGTATTCCCTCTCGCTTCCTTTGTTCCTTGCTATCCCGTGAACGTCATTAAGCCGGCCCGATCCAAGGCCTTGTATAGATGACCCACGAAGTTGTTGCCAATGTCTTTGCTTCTGAAATTAAGGAAGACATCGTATTTCATCCGGGCTGTGAAGAAGAGGCCGTTAGAGTTGAGAGTCTTGAGACCTGGAAATTCATTTTGTCTCAACCATGAAGTCTAAATGCCACAACTAAATGAATATTCATACCTAGACCATCACAACAGCAACACCTCAGGTTCTGATCATCTATAGAACTTCAATCGCAGTTGAATCTGTCACAAGTAGAAGCTAGGATTTTCGGCCTCTGTTTTTGCTCATAAAAGAATCGAAACAGAGCATGTATTCTTACCTTGGCGAGACCGGATTTCTAGCCACGGCGGATGAGAAAATCAGGGACTGGAGGTCCCAGACACTTCGGAGATGAAGATCAGCATTGGCGGAGGAGTCTCGAGAAAGAGCTGAATACTTCGGACTCCTTGGCTCGGAAACAGGGGCAAACAGAGCTAGTTCGACTTCAGCTAGGAAAAGTCGAACGGCGACGGCGATGATTGTCAGTGACCTGAGAACATTGGAAAAGGTGAATTAGGCTAAGGAAATTCTTAGAGAGAGAGAGAGAGAGAGAAATCTCACTGAGCTTCGTCTGTCAAAAATCCTGCTCTGCTTCGGTGTTTTCTCATCTATGGTGGCCAGCAACTGGATAATATGGAAGTCTTCGGCGATTGGAGCTGGTGAGGCGCGAATGCTAGCGTCAATTCGTGGTCCAGAAGTTAAGGAATCCTCTGGATCAGAGATGATGAAATTGTTCGTGTCCTCCTCTTTGCTCTGGTATTCTCGGTTCTCCGTCGGCCAGCGATCGGAGGGATTGCGGTAGGCAATGGGGAACGGCGGACACTGGCGTCGATTGGTGGCCGGCGAAGGAGAGGGTACCGGATAGAGGATTCCACCGTTTCACGTGTCATGGGCATTTTTTATGGGCTATGGTGGGCTTTTAAATGATCTGGTGGGCTTGTGCTCGTGAAGAATTGGATTGAATTTCTGGGCCGCACAAATTGATTGGCCGGGCTTGGGTAACTTTGATCAGGCCTTTTCCATTTTTACTAAATTGGAGCCCTTTCTTTTTTTGTTCTTTTCTTTCTTCTTTTTATTTATTTATTTATATTTTTTTAAGAAAAATTTATGCTTGATGTGTCTACTAAAATTCAGATGTTAACATGTAGTAACATAAATACATTATCTCCACAGAGACTAGATTTTCTATGGATACCGGAAATTCGTTGGTTGAAGTCCCCTTTAAATAAAGTCTTCACAAGCCTTTGATTTTATATGGAATATGAGGAATCTTTACAATTTTAAGCTACCAAGTTGAAGATTCTTGGAATGGAGCACATCAAGGAGATGGGTAAATGGCTGCCTTTAAGTTGTTGAATAACCACAAGTAAATTGAGAAGAGAGCAATTTTGTGGTGTACCAAAAATAATTCTCATATGCCTAGCGGCTTTCTCAAAATAAGAAAACAGAAGTTATACTTGCAAATAGTTAATAAAAATATGGAACTTGTTGAACAATAAGAAATAGACTCATAAAGTAAACATAATAGATAATATAGACAAAGTACATATAAAAAAACTTATGCAGTAATTGTATCATACAAATGAAAGATCTTACTTCACTGATAAATTTAGAATTTTTTGATTGTTTTATGATATTCACTTATCTATATTGGTCAAAAGAAAAAAAATGATTAAAATTTCCATCATTTTACATCTCAAACGGTACAGAACCAAGGTTAAAAATTAAATTTGAATTTAAAAGAGATGCCAATATAGGCATTTTTTTTTCAAAATATATAAGAATTAGATAGCTACAAAATAAGAAAAAAATTGTGATAGTATGATGGGTTTGACAAATCGGGCATTATTATTCTCATACATTGATAAACAAATTCTGCACTCTATGCTTATGCCATTAGTGTGCCATATATATGTTCATCTACTTAGAGTGTGGGTTTTGTTTGTCAGTACAAACCTCTCTACAAATTGAAAACCTAAAGAGAAAATATTCATCATTAATAAGTCTCTTCAGAGACAATAGATGGGGCCAAAAGAAAAGCCTCGCCGTCACTATTTAAAAGATGAATAAACTAAAAGAAAGTACATCTAAGAATTGAAGTACCGATCTTACCAGAAGGGATAGAAATGCACTATTGTTTACCGGAATCAACTTGTGTTTGCTTTCCGTCCATCTATGGGGGTGTTTGGTTGGGCATTCCCAAGGAGATTTGGGCCCCCAAAGCCCCCTTGGGGGAAATTTTGGTGTTTGGCAATATTTTTGAAAGCTCCTTTGCCCAAATATGAGCATTCCAAATGCTCAATGCTGAAAGCTGGGGAGGAGCAGCATTGAGCGTTCGGCATTTGGGAAATGCCACGCCTACTATTCATCATCTTCCTCTTCTTCTTCTTCCCCCGTCGTCTTCGAACGAGGCCACCAATTCTTCTTCTTCTCTGGCGGCCACCACCGCCGCCATCGCCTAAGGGTCACGCATCGCCGGTGACCACCGTCAGGGGTGGCGCGACGCACGACCTAGGCGGCGCGGACCTCGGGCGGCACCGCCCGGGTCGCATGGACCTTGGGCGGCGCCGCTTGAGGTCTGTGTGTCACTTGAGGTCGCAGGGACCCGGGCGGCGTCGCCCGAGGTTCGCACGACCTCAGGTCACCGAGATCGGCCTCTACGACCTCGGCGCTTGAGGTCGCGCCTCCAGGCGGCGACAACGTCACCTAAGGTCGCACCGCTCGAGTCCGCGTGACCTCAAGCCGCCAAATCTGGCCGGCTGGCCGACGCGACCTCGAGGCCGCCAAATCCCGGCGGTCCGGAGGCCGGATCGGCCTCTGCGCCTCCGGGCGCCCGAGGTCGCGGCGACGACATCGCGGCGACGACGTCGCCTGATTTGGCCGTCCGGCACCGCCGGCCGTCAGATTTGATTTTCATTTTTTTTTTTTAAAAAAGTAAAAGCAAAAGCTCATTTGTAATAAGTTTTTTTGCCAAATGGTATTTTCACAAGCCACTTTCCCGTGCGTAATTTGCCAAACATTCGAGCATTCCCGAAAACCCATTTAGCCTAAAGATATTTGCATTTGGCCAAACGCATTCTCCAAAAGCCAAACCAAACTTAGAATCCATCAACAGCCACACTTAATTAGAAAACACATTTGCAAGCTAAAAGCCTAAAATCTGGCATTTATGAATCAATTGATAATTTGTTGGGAAAGAAATCAGAAAATGGGAGAACTTCTCGCATCTGCTTAGAATCGCTTGGAGGAAGCCCAATTTGAACTTCTTGCATTTGCTTACAATTTTGGGCTATCAATAATAATCGACTCTAAGCAAGAGACAATATCTTCCATCGTGTAAACCGCATTTGGAGATTCTGGGCTATCACTAAATGTCTTTGACAGAGCCGACAGAGTGTAAACCGAGATTCTAAGTTGGGAAAAGAGGAAGGATCCTCCAGAGACTCAAACGGACATTCTTCGAAGACGAAGTCGAAGATCGGCACATACACCAACGATGGGCATTCACTGAAGTTATTGGACTCCATTTTTTTAGGGCCCTGCGAGAACAATGAAACCAATAAGGATAGACATTCTGGACAAAAAAGAAAATCTGAGATAAATATTCAATTCAAAACTGTCTCTAATTTTTAATAAAAAAAACTAGTGGTATGTCCGATTACTGGGAACCTATATACAAAAATTTTTACTCATCATAACTCAAATGTATTATTGGAATACTTTGATGAACGACAAACAACTTCTGTTGGTCCCCGAGCAAATTGATTGTCCTTGTACTTTTTCTAAACAAATTACAGAAGGACGATTCTACCGTCCCACAGTACAAAAATCGGATCACTGTTACGTGCTGGTAAAAGGTGAGAGACGTTTGTAACTATCAAATTCCGTGGCTAACAAAACTTCGACTGGAAGTAATGCATTGGTAAGTTAACAACACATTTAAGAAGGTATCTATAGTTACTGAATAGTTTTAAATTTCCAACTAATATAATAATTTACCCATATGTTTAAGTAACTTACCTATAAGTTAAAGTAACTAATGTTTTATGGAAAACTAGTAAGATGCCTGTGTATTTATGTTGTTTTAAATGTTGGTACCAAAGTGAATTTTTCGCAAGAGAAATATGATATATGCAGAAATCAAAAGCAAAATAAATAAATACCCATATTAATCAAATTCTCTATTGGAGATTACGTGAAACTTTATTTATAGTTAATCCAAGCCTCATCATGTATATTTATCTTCTGATTAGAAGTAATCATAAGACATAAAATTGCAATGTTTATTTAATAATAATAATAATATAAGTATATGCAATATTTAATAATAAGAACAAAAACAAAAATGAAAGCATCCAGTGATATGGAAACCCCTCTCTCTTAATAGCTTTCCTTGATTTTGTTGAAGTCTTCACCTTTGTGCCATAGATTTGCAGTGGAAAAGGCGAGCAATCTATTTGTGCGAAAGTTTTCGTGAGAAGAAGGGTCAAGTGCTGGACGTAGCGCCCCAGCGCGTCTGCAGAGTAAGGCTCTTCTAAGAAGTCGCACTCCACAAGCCTTGTTTTCAAAAGCGAGACAAGGAATTGGATGATCAATCTATATCCCCAGCTGCTCTACCGCTAGGCAAGACTACGCCCCAACAAGGGGATGAGAAGAGTCGCTTGCTGTCCGTGATTTCTTACTTCAGGATACAAGAGATTAAAGGCATTGACCGATGTCTCAATTGAAAGGAAATGAGGGGAACGAGTTACGTATTGAAAACTAGAAGGAGAGATTCCTGGGATGAAGTGTCCCAACTATTATTGAAATTGAACTTGTCATCCATTAAAATTCTTGCAGTTTTGCTTCTTTCTTCCCTCTAAATATGAAGAAATAGTTGTCGGAAAACGTCGATTAGGTTAGCCCAACTGAAACAGACATGGGACCTTTTCGTCATTGTTTGAGAGTTGTTAAGCTTGGACCAATTTAAGTAAGACTAGCTTCCTATAGAATTCTTCACTACACTTTCTACACGTCATTTCATTTTCGGCCTCATACTATTGGAGAGAACAATGGGAGGTTCAATCAAAAGCATTTAATGCAAACTCACTTCAATGATTAGGCAAATAAGCAAGAGAATTCTTTTTCTCTTTCCATACACAAAGAATCTAGTCAGCCCATCTTTACCATACAATACAGAATCTTGAATAACATTTTCAGAGTCTACCATTTCAAAAAAAAAAAAAAAATTAAATCTCCATTTATGTTTATTAAAATTGTAAGCACATTCATCATTCAATGGTCAAATTATATCACCGATAAGTCTTTTCTTCCAAATTTCGGTACACAAGTTACTGATGCTTTCAGTTCATTGTTCTTTTAAGTTTTAATACTCGTAATATGTTGAAAACGAGATTGGACTTTTTTCTTGAATACATTCTGTTCGAATCAATATCAAGATTCTCATGGGAAAGTGCTTATAACTCCCCTAAAACGGGAGGATTCAACTTATGTTGGTTCATGTAGTAGATCGATATCTTGCAATTAATGCTTTAATCAAACATAAACAATTAAATAGATGCGGATGTTTCTTAAGCACATTAACGAGCATCATCAGAGTTAGTAATTGTTGCATTGAAAGTTCTAAGTAATACGCATGCATATTCATATTCATAAGCAAATAGATATGGATATGTAGAAGACAAGGAAATAAAGACTATCCATTTAAATGCGCACCTTAAATTGCTTATTCAGTGCCTGGATGTTGCTTTCGTGCAAAGCAAGTTGAGCTGACTCCTCAGGATCTAAGGAAGATTTTATGATGCGAGGATGACATTCAGGCCATTCAAACCATTTTAGTTCATTAGGAAGATAGATGGGATCTTGGAAAGAGTTATACACATTCTTCATGATGAGCTTCTTCAACCTTCTCAAATTTGCAAGAGCATTAGGACCTATGTTTATCTTCTCTGGCTCAGGTAAAATTAAAACCATCGACTGTAATGCATATGTTACCTGTATTTATAGAATTTGCAATGCAATTAATATACAAAATTAAATAATGAGAAAAATCAATATCAACACCAACAAATCTTACCAATTGCCTTGATAGAACATTACGAAAATCATCAAAAAGCCATAACCTGCTACGTCTTCCAGGATCATTGGGATATTCTTGTCTAATGATATCCATGGCCATCAATTGAATCATGTTACACATCTGTAGGGTCTCTCTCTCTTCAGTTACCAAGGACTTCTCAACAAGAACTTTTACTCCAATAGTAGGTTCAAAGTCGCAGGAGTCAAGAACTTTCATAATATACTCTTTAGAGTACCCTGTGAAGAAACAAGCAATATCAAGGCAGGTTTCCTTTGCATTGTCATCTAGTCCATCGTAACTCCACTTAAAAGTATCATTGCTGGTTTTTTTAAGAATTTTGGGGAGAATATTCAATGAACTTTCCCACTCACGTTCACTTCTATGATACAGGAAACAACCCAATTCCTTAAGTGTTAAAGGATGCCCATTAGCATAATGCAAAACCTTATCCACAAGATCCCTCCTTATACTGTTACTCGGAAAACCTTGTCCGCGGAGAAGTTCAAAAGCATCGCAATTCTCTAGAGGTTTAACTTCATAGATATAATCTTCATCTATCCTACGAGAAATTAGCAAATGCTTATCTCTCGTTATAAAGATGATCCTGCTTCCTGCACCAAACCACTCCAGATTTCCAGCTAAAGCATCTACCTGACTTCTGTGGGTGACATTGTCGAGAACAAGGAGAACTTTCTTGCGGTAAAGGCTATTTTGCATTAAACTAACACCTTTATGAACACTAGACACCACTGATCTTCGTCCCGGTAATATGTCAGACAACAACTGTTTTTGCAAAGCAGCTAAATCCTTGGGACCTTCCAAAGCTTTGCAAACATCCGCCAAAAAACATGAACCCTCAAATTGCCTAGAAATATTATTGTACAGGGCTAAACCTAAAGTTGTCTTCCCTATGCCTCCCGGTCCCCATAATCCTATCATGCGAACATCCTCATCAGACCCAAGTTTTAACATTGAATTCAGCTCTATCAGTCGAGAATGTATCCCAATCAGATGCTCAGCAACATGTACTGGTCTTTGGTCAATCTGCATAGAGATCTTGCTCACAATTTCCTTTATAAACTCCGCTTCAACTCTGAAAAAAACCGGAATAGTACTCGACATATTGATTCAGCAATTCAAAGAAATGATTAAGTTTCATGAAAACAAAGTGAGGATGTGATTAAGTAGATATAAAACAGGGACAAAGTAGTGCAACACATCAATTAACACTTACTCATCATTCAAGGTCCATCCAGACAATTCACTGGCATCAAAAAGAGCCTTCTTCCATCTCTTCACTTTGTGCGACTCTTTCCCGTATTCAGACTCATGTTTAGCCATAGCTCTCCCATAACTCCCTCTACCCCATCTCACTTCTCTTGGTTCCACTTTGTAAAACACTGGTAACACAGTCTGATCCTTCTGTGTCTGGCGCTCCATGATTTTCGCCACCTCTTCCAAACACCATGATGAGGAAGCGTAGTTCTCGGAGAAAATGACGATCACATATTGCGATTCCTCAATCGCCTTCATAAGCGCCGGCCGAATTTGATCTCCTTTCCTCATTTCCTTGCTGTCGATGTAATAAGATATACCATTCTGGTATAGAGCTGTCTCGAGATGACTGAGGAAATTATTGCGAACGTCAATTCCCCTGAAACTTAAGAAGACATCGTAATTTCTTTTACGTTTCGGAGAAGAAGGAGAAGAAGGAGGAGGAGGAGGAGAAGAAGAAGCCATTAGAATTTAGAATTTGGTGGAACAAGCAGGTGCTGGTGAAAATGAAGGTCCGAGATTTTGAGAGGAAAGCTACTCCATTGGCTCCCCCAATAAAATACTTGGTCGTGGCTTCCAGGAAATGGGATTCGCAACCGGTGAGATTTTGTTCCCCATCGGATCCTCTCAGTATCTTCTTCGTATCAAGAGGCATTACTTTCCCTTCCGTGGGTTGACAGAGATTATTATATTAAGTGTAATGCTTAGTTAACCGTACCGTTAGCTGTAAAAAAGGACGGTGAATCCTCAGCCACACGTTGTCGGCAAAGCAAATGAGAGGGGTGAGGGAATTGGAGAGAAGGAGGCGGTGGGGCCCGCCGGCCTCTGCAAGCTCGGCTCGGGCTTCGACGCGGTGAAAAACAAGAATATGCCGTCGGTCGACAAGAGAAAAATCTTCACAATCATAATTCTAGTGATTAATATTACAAAAAAATTTCAAATTAATATATAATACATTTATTTTAAATTAATATTTTGATTATAAAAATAATTATAATAAATTTATTCTTCATTAATTTCCGTTAAATTAAATAATTATAGAAAAAACCAAAAATCAAATCAACTCAAGACAAAATTCAAATTGATGTATGTGTTAATAATTTAATAATTTGATGATAAAATTTAATAAGAATTAATGGATGATAAATTTATTCTAAATATATTAATCTGAATAAATTTGTGATAAATGTATATAATTTGAATTTTTTGTTATATTAATTTAATTTTATACTATCCTGATTTGATGTTTTTGGGAAATGGCTTCCATCTCCTTAATTATTGGTTTCTTTTCCTTTCACGAAAAATAAAGTATTCCATCTCTCAAGTCCTTTCTCTTTTCTGCGGCCGCGCCGTGGGCATCAATATCGTAAATTTGACGGTCAAAGATTTTCGGCGTGATCTTTCTTTAATAAAGAGCCATTTGTCTGTTCTCTTCCAGCCTTTACTGTCGAGCATCTTTCGGCGTGGTGCTGATTGAATATGGATTTGAAGTTTCTTCTTCTTCTTCGTCTTCTTCTTTTAATTTTTTTTTCAGTCATCTGTGGGCGTGGCGGTGCCCAAAATAACAGAGAAGACAATGGGGGATTTCCTACAGTAAATTGTTGCATTGTTCCCCAGGTTTTAAAACCGGCAAAAAACATGATCATCGGATATATGATAAATTTGTCCTTAATAACGACATAGCATCGTAAAACTTTGTTAATTTGTTGTTTCATAAACGTACTGTGGATAGTTTCCGTCTAAGTGAAAAATGACATATTTATTGAATGTGATATATGATTGAACACATTAAACATGTTTAAATTAAATATTGTTATGTACGAAAATTCTGTAGTAAGTTATTATGTATATTTACCTATATGTGTCACGTGCACTAACATTTGCTTGCATGATTAATTAACATATGTAGGTTCTTTTCATAAATTTGTGAAAATGGTTAAGCTGGATAAGTTGCAAATGTTACGTAAGAAAGGTCCCGAACTATTTATTGGAAAATCCTGAGGAAAATCCTGAGTTCTATTATTTGATTCATCCATGAAGTGTACTTATGAACAGCTTGCAGTAGTACATAGGGAGATCATTAGCTCGCGAGTTGCTCAGGCTCGACTTGATGACTACTTGAGATCAATTCACTTAGTTCTGAGTTGAGGTGGAGTGCACGCTACTCAAGTTTTTGGTCGAGATGAGCTTGAGCTGGTCTCGAGCTTGTTAATATTCAGCTCGATAGGCTCGTAAGCTTAATCGAGTTTTTCATTATCTTTTAAAAAATATTTAATAATGAGAAATATAGATAGAAAAATATTCGAACTTATAAAAAAACAAGATTGAGTCTTATTTATATGTTGATTGTGATCAAGTGAAGTCGAGTTGAATTTGAGTATCTCACTCAAGTAGAAAATTTGATACTCGACTAAGCACGAGTTAAGTTTCAAGCACCAAGTATTTGAGTGGAGTCGAGTCAACCTAGAGCTTAGCAGTGCTTCAACCTAGCTCTACTTAATTAGACCTCTAGATACTCATAAAAATTCATAAATTATACGACATTTCACCACTTTGAAATTTATGATGATTTACTGTAACTAATAACCAAATATTGTAAAATTTGAAATACTTTTAATTGCAATAATTTACAACAGGTTGGTACACAGTTGTAACAAAGAATATGAATTATGAATGTGGAAAATTTTGAATAATGATGAGTTATGAAGAGTTATAAAGTTCCATCTTGATCAAGACCAAAGCGTCATACATTACATTTTTTTTTTAAATTATGCTTGTTCAAAATGTTTACGGCAGCACATTGGAACAAAGAATAGAATGTCCTAAAATCCATTTTTTTAAAATGGCAACGGTTTACATATGGTTACAACGGTCCATAATAATAATAATAATAAATTAATGATTGAATGACAATTTTTAATCTATTATGAGAATAGCAATATACTTAGGATTATAAAAAATTAAATAATAAAAAATTATAAACTATTTTAGAATTTACTTAGTTAAGAATTTGCGACTCATAATAAAGTGTTATTCACAATAACTCAAAAATCATTATATTAATAAAGCCCTTATTCTAATAAAACAAGGCAACTTGCTCTGGAAATAAAAATGATCCAGGAGACTTTTATGTGCAAGTGGCCCCCACTACATTGTTCCTACTTTTGGAACAAAACGCGCTCATATCTAGAGCAAATCCCGGGCGACACTCTCAGCCCATTCTCATCAGTCGTCCATGCTACGACACTGCGGAAGACCACAAAGTAGATGTTGTTAGCGGCCGGTCGGGGTGCGACGAAACTATGAGGATTGCGCCTCGAATCTTCAGTAAATAAGAGTTGATTTTTCGCCACGTTTCATATTCTCTTCCACAAAATCAATGGATTTATTAGAGAATTATTGCACTTTGATAATCGTAAATATTTACCTCCTTAAATCCAAAAAATCAAGGGGATTTCTTGGTGGAAATATACTTGAATATATTGCGATTCCGTCTTTAAAAGTTATTCCATTAAGTCTATATAGCGTACACATCAATGGGACAACAGATTTTAAAGGGTGGTTACATAGTACTATTTTGATAGCTAAAATTCGCATGACTATGCCTTCGCGCAGAAACTTGGTGCTTTCATTTTATATAATTGTTTGCTAAATTAGTTTCTCATGAGTGAAGATATCCAAATTTAAAGTGAGGCTTAGTGGGTAACTCGAGAGGATAGCTTTGACATGTAAATCATTTGTAATATCCTACACAAGATGTATTAGTTATTGAAAGTAAGGAGATACTCGTGCCGATTTGAGAAAAGGGTTATGATTTGAGTATGTCTTCACCAATACTCAGTGCTTCACATTTTCTATGCATTAGGCATTCTAGCTATAAATTGCATATGGATTACCTTTTCCTTTCGTTACTCAGGCATGAAAATAGATCAAGCTTTTTGTTTTGTTGAACGTAATGCAATTCATTCTAATGTATAAATTCAAAAAACAAGGAATTTTCTAGAACAACATCTTTAAATGATTAGCTGGTATGCCAATAATTTATTTTATATTACTTTGGAACGAAGGATTTTCTAATACTTTGGAGCAAAGGATATTTCGTTCAAGTAGGACCTTTTTCATTAGATGCTTTTTGGGAATAAATTTCACAATCTCCCCCTCGAGGATCCCCTTCCCGTGTGTGGAAATCCGTTTTTCTGCACTGCTCCACTCCTGTTTAAAGCTTTGGGGACGCCAAATTTGATGTTTCGAAGAAGAAGGTGGTTAACGTTGGATATTTCATACGAAACTTCATAAGAAAGACTTTGTCTGAGTGAGAAATGACTCATTTTCAGATTATTTAGTCCAAAAGAGGATTTTTGCATTTGGACTTTCATAAAGATTGGCATTTCGAAAGTGTAAAAAATCCATTAATGCTGGATGTTGTGGGGATTGTATCTAGAGTTTCAGCTTATTTTGTTGCTATTTAAATAAATGTTGCATATGAGCATCACTAATGTTAATAGAGTGCACTAATTACGCCGACCATTATTGACTTTGTGTGATTTAAAAATTTCCTTCTTTTTTATTTTTCTTTTTTGCTTAGTCAAAAGTTCAGGGAAATATTTGCTAATCACTTTCTTGCTAGCTTCTCTCCACACGACTTCACTTTGGAAAGAAAAATGATCAATTTGATTTTGACGGCCAGTGGCTCATTTTCATTACATTTTTATCCTTTCTTTTTTTTTTTTTGGATAAGTGTATTAAAAATCTTAAAATTTATTACAAAAATGTAATTGAGTTCAAAAATCTTCAAAAGTACAATCAAATTCTAAAACATATTATGAAAGTACAATTGAATCATAAAACTTTCAAAAAATGTAATCAAGTTTTCAAATTTGTCATTTGTTTAATTAAGTCCTTTATTGGTTGCACCTTTGAAAGTTTTAGGATTCGATTGTACTTTCATAATAAGTTTTAGAACAAATTTTTGAACTTTTGTAATATCCTATGCAAGATGTATTAGTTATGCAAGTACATAAATACTTGTACTGACTTGAGAGAAGGGTTTCGTTAGTATGTCTTCGCCAATAATTGATACGTCACATTTTCTATACATTGTTAGGCATTCTTAGTTACGAATTGGATAAGGATTACCTTTTCCTTTCATAGCTTGAGCACAAAAACAGATCAAGCTTTTTGCCTAGTTGAAAGTAATGTGGTTGTTTCAAATGTCTAAATTCAAATAAATGAGTCTATAATGCACAAGTTTTCTTTCATAGCTCACCATAAATTGTGAATAAGTGGAAGAGAAAGAGGGTATATAGTCCCTTGTGTGACTAGTTTTCTTTCATAGCTCGGGAATGAAAATAGGTCAAGCTTTTTGCTCAATTGAACGTAATGCGGTTGTTTCTGATGTACAAATTTAAAGAAATGAGAAATTTCTCTAGAAGAACACCTTTTTGTGATTAATTAGAATGCCAATAACTTATTTTCTATTACTTTAGAGCAAAGGATCCTTCGCTTGAATAGGGCCTTTTTCATTGGATGCTTTTTGGAATTCTTTTTTTTTTTTTTTGGTCGAATTTTGGAATTCATTTGCTTAGTTATGTTAAAAGAATTGGATACTTCATACAAGAGATCATAAGAAAGACCTCATCTAGTTGTGAAAGAGCACGTTACATTCAAATTATTTAGTCCAAAAAGAGAATTTCCGTGGTTGGACTTTAATGAAGAATGACACTTCAAAAGTATAACCATCCACTAAAATTGGATGATGTGATAAACATTGCATTTAGAGTTTAGCTTATTTTGTTACTATTTAAATCGATGTTAAAAATGAACGTCACTAATATTAATCGAGCGCACTAACTACACCTATCATTGTGAACTCCATGTGATTTGACAATATCTCTCCTTTTTTCTGTCTTTTTTGCTTAGTCAAAAGTGCTAGGAATAGCTCATCACTTTCGTGCCAAGTTCCCTCCATGCAACTTCGCCTCATGTCTCAACGCAACTTCGTTGTGGAAAGAAAAAAGATAAAGTTGATTTTGATGGGTAGGTGGGCCCCACCACCTTGTTCCTTCTACATGCTCATTTCTAGAGCAAAAGTGCTAGAAATAGCTCATCACTTTCGTGCCAGGTTCGCTCCACGCAACTTCGCCTCACTCCTCCACGCAACTTCGCTGTGGAAAGAAAAAAGATAAAGTTGATTTTGATGGGCAGGTGGGCCCACCACCTTGTTCCTTCTACATGCTTATATCTTGAGTGAATCCAGGGCTTGAGTCCCCTAGCTCGTTTCCATTGCATTTCCATTACAAAAATGCCCCTATTCCAATTGTTGGAAATATCATATGCTTGTCAGCTAGTGAACATTTGGACAATAAGCACAGGTCTTTATTTGACATTGATTTAGCCGCTTAAGGCCCTCATTGAAATAATTTCCACTCTAGGCCCTCTTTAAAAAAAATGGTCTCATTTTAAGCCTTTATTTGGAGATTTTCTTTATTTTTTTTTTAAAGATGCTCCATGATTTTAACTAAGATGACTTAAAAAGCTGCAATAAGCTGTGAATTTGATTGAATACCTTTGGTGAGATTTCTGAAAACCAGCCCCAATGCCAGTGTCATCTTCATTATTCCACATTGCATGGTCATAACATGATTGAACGGACAAGCTTAAACTACTATTGGAAAAAAAAAAAAACATTATGTAAGTAGAATAATAGCACAAGTATATTCGATCATTCTTTCAACACAGCATTCTTGATAGAGGAAATGTAAGAAATTTAAAAGAAATAATTCCAAGGTTTTAAATCCATTATTAGAAGTCTCAAAGAATTTTATCTATCTTTCCCAATAATTATAGATGTCACTAGAGTTTCCACTAAATCGTCACGCAAATTCAGTAGATATAAACCGGGAATTCCAGCTTCAGTATTTTGCAGCCCCATCATGCATTCCTCTACACTGTTGGGCCACTTTCCTTGTGATCCATTTGACTTGGGCCATTTTCCCAAAGTGCAATATCCTCCTCCATAGCTCTGGATGCAAGTCCTCTTTTCATGGACTAAAGCTGGTATTGGTGGGTTCTCCCGCAAATCTGCTTCTCTTGAGCTCTCTTCTTATGAATTTGTTTGATACCTCAGCATGACAAACCTCGAAGAGTGTAAGTGACCAACCACATAGAGGAAAGCTGGATCAAGCTGAGTCACTGATTATCTGGAATCACGGCCTTCAAGTTGTCCTTTAATTGCCCAGACATTATTCGGAATCCCCACTTTTGGAAGATTTCTCCCATTACTCTTAAGGCTAAATTGGAAATGATTCAAATCATCTTGATTAAAATCGACTTTTTTGCTCTTGGTTGGGAAACGCAAGCCACGTTATCGAAAATGACTTGATAGTATGTTGCATATAGAGTACTCCCTCTCCCCTTCTTGGCATTAATGTGTGGAAGTATATGGACCGTGGCAACCACTTTTCCTCCTCTTGGTCCAAATACAAAACAAAAAGCTTATCCTAGGAACTTGTCATCCAAGCAATGTGAAGCCATAAGCAACCACTTCAGCATCTCTCCTCCAAGAACAAAAGATGGAGCCTTTGCCCAGCAACGATCTTCTCGCAACGTCGTGATCAATGCCTTGAACTACCCATCTAACGGAGACAAAAAATCCGAACGTAAACTACTTAAATGCTTAAAATATATTTGCTTGTGCAATGTTCTGGCAAACAAAACATAAAAAGAACCTCCTCGGAGCCAAAGTCATCTTGTTGAGGTGTCAGATTCCAATTATGGCTGATCCCATGGCGTCGTGAGATTAAAAGCGGAGAAAATTCATGCCGTTTTTACGGCCATTGCTGGATCATTGAAGAAATTATTGCAGTAGTGTAGTTGCTGACTACATAAATATATTTGGTTATCTAATATTTCAGAATAGCTACTACTTGTGAATGTTGCCAACTCTTGGTATACTAGTAGGTATTTTATTATATGAAAATTATAAGCCATACCAACTAATTACTAATTATATCAAAGTCCCGACTTTTAAAATCTACGAACTCTCGATGGATTGAAAATTATATTTTCCTAAAGAAAAATTGATAATCAAACCAAGAAATTTGAAAGGTACATACTTCCTTTTTTTCTGTATAAAAGTTTCTGATGAAATGAAAAGACACTTCGACTAATTACATATTTGCCAATTGAAGGTTGCCGATTCGGTGGAAATGTACCACTTACTAATATTTTGAAAGCCACTTATTCAGGTGAAAAGTTACTAACTTATAGAAAAATAACTTTTTTCTTTGAACATTAAAAGGGAGCTACCCTCTATGGGCCTGGGTATGACAACTTCTCTATATACTTTGGGCATTGGTTGAATCTAACAAGGTCATTTTTGGCGCATCTAGCTAATTGTCTTTCATTCTAAGTACCCAATTGAAAGGCGATTGTTGCTGACCACCGCCAACCCCTACTCTTTTCATCTGCAACATCTTCCTCCACTTGCATATTTGTCTGTTCATTCTCTTCCTCTTGAAATAACCCATTTTTGTTATTGTAGCACCCCGTCTTCGCCGCTAGACTCTAACGGAGAGAGCATCTTGATCTTTCTCCATCCCGCACTAGCAAAAATATGCGCGCTCTCTTTTCTTATATAACGAGTTACCCTTATTGTGAATATGGTATTGAGTGCAATTACTTTGCATATTGATAATTATTATTTCGATGTTACGAGTGAATTAGGAGATGAGACAATTCTAATTACTGAGTTTTTAAAAGTTACTCGACATCTTGAAAAATTAATAATAAAATGGAAATGTAATTCATTGGCAAGAGAACCGCATATGCTTTTTCTGTATAAGAAGTAACTAGTAAGGATGATAAAGTTGCTATAACTACTTTGATATTTCGTTACCTACTAAGTACTAAATTAGATGAAACTTACTCACCAAGTGATAAGTTAGGTGACAATAATAGCAGACAATTATGCACTTCAATCTTTCACAATCACAGTTATACAACCTCACATTTATCATTTCATATGAATAACAATTTAATATAAAAAACTTTATTTAGTGCAATTGTATCACTTATGCCTCTCAAACTGGCCATTGGGCCAATCAGGCCTTGATTTAGTTTCGATCAGATCTGGGCTCTCAAATTGGGTTGTTGCTTCACTTTTTCAACAAATTGAATCCAATTCGAGTCAAACTTTGGACCCATTGGGTCAAATGTAGAATTATGTAACTTTTTTTATGAACCTCAATGCCATTATATCATTTATGCCTCTCAAGCAACCATTGGGTCAATCGGGCCTTGATTTGCTTCTAGTTTCAATTAGATTTAGGCACTTTGGGCGTTGCATAGTTTTTCAATGATTTTTTTTTTTTTATCAAAAAAACAAAAAGGTGGTTGTTTGCTTCACTTCAACAAATTGAATTCAGTAGGCGTCGAGTTATGGATTGATCGGGTCAAATGTCTGACGATGTGAGTGACCTTTGTTATCGAAATTGATACTTACGTAGCGTTCTCTCTTGTTGGGTGGCAATGTAAATAGTGCAAAGACAATAGCTCGGAATTAAAATATACACGCACATGCACGATTATTTTACTCCTCATGCAAGTCATATTAAATAAATAATAAAAATTAATAATTATAATTGGATCACGATATATAATACTTGATATTTTTTTTTCTTATCTTACCCTATACAAATTCTTTTTAAGAAAACAAACCCTAAACGAACGTTTTGGCCATGTTTTCAATAACTTACCAAAACTTTATTCAACAATTCTATAAAATAGAAAATGGTACAAGATGACGTTGGTTGTTCACTGTCCAGACAATTGAGGAATTTCATCCGAGTGCACCGAGTAGTGGAAAGTAGGTGGTTAACTTCTTCTTTGGCCAACTTTACACTTTTTTTTTCCTTTAAATTGCATTGCAAAATTAGAGATAGAGCGCTCCATGTAGATGAGGGCAAATTTTAGCGTGAGACGAAAGGGCACGCTGGTTTAAATACATAGATAAGAAATTTATCATGTACCATTGTTCCATAACGTGTCATTCACACGACGCAAAGAACATAAAAACAAATTTGTTTACTTTTCATCAATGATAAATAATATGATTGTGCGATAAATACCTAATTTTCAAGAAAAATATATATATATATATATATATATATATATATATTTATTTATTTATATTGCTTTGAGATCTTTTTTATTTTACGTACTTTTTGTTTGTTTAATGGACAATTAGTCTTTTCATGTAGGCAATGCGCCCATACGAGATAATTGTGTTTTGCATGATTGATTGTGAGTGAAATATGAAAATAATCCATTTCCCCATCACCTGCTTTTTCTCAATTTTGTTTACTCTTCACTCATACTCTCATCTCTCTCTCTCTCTCTCAAACCACAAATTTTCTCACTCACTTAGATTTTGATTCAAATTTCTTCAAATCAAAGCCTCTAATCGCTTTCTCTTAGCTTCAATCTTCCTTGAATCTAACCTGTTTCTTCCAAACCCATTCAATTCCATCCCAAACACCCAAAAAATCCTTAGAAATCATCCCTCTCCTGTGAGAATGCCGATCAAACACGCAGCTGGAAAAGAAGGGAAGCAGTTCTCCATTACACTGGAGGGCATAATAAAGCGAATAGGAGGTCACAACTACTCTGCAAGTTGGGTTCCGCAAACGGAACCAAGCTTGCTTTGATAGATATCTCACATTTGCTGCTAGAAGTGTGTTGGAAGAGGCAGCATATAGACTTTTGAGTTTTTCACGCAGGAGGGATTTCCATTTAGGCAAATGGTTTTAGCCGGTCGGGTTGGATTTGGTTTTGGTCGGTGTCCGAGGAGATTTATTTTGAAGCTGTGAAACGGTTTTATACTCATTCGATCAAAGGTGAGAATGATAAGTAGGAAATATAATTCACGAGCCTTTCCATTTGGAACGTTGATTATTCTTGAATATTAGTCCTGAGGGTGATTTTGAAGCGTTTAGCTTTCAGTGATACTTACATGACTATGAGAAAATGATGGTTTTTCTGAACAAGTGAGATGATTAGTCCATGATCCTAAGGCGCTGCATTTATATGTCAGCATGCATAGTCTCCATATGATTTTGATGTACTGCCTACTTTCCATATCTGGCCATGGAGCTTATTTGGTCAAGGAACAAATCAGGCTGACGTTCAAGGTCAAGAATGGTTTTAAGTCTCCCGAAGCGACCTCCAAAAGGACTGTATATTCCATGTGGGGGATGGCCTTAACTTGCATTTTTGAAACTTTTGACGTTGACCTCAGAGGTGAGATGCTGGAGTCCTAAACAACCGCCAATTTATTGGAGAGTCCATGCTAAAAGGTGTGGACATCACAAGAAGAAAGGAGAAGTTTGGGTAAGGAAGAATGCTTGGGATGGCCAAACCAAACTCAAGGGGTATAACCACCGTCACTTTATGAGGCTAGCTGTTGAAGTTGATATTGGGATGGAAATGAAGGTGATCCATTGGTAGAGACTCTCTCAACCGTGCTTGGCTTTGAGGGGAGATCCACATGGTCTGCAACGAGATGCAACCAGGATTTGCAGGAAATTCGGGAGTAACTTCAAATGTTTGGTTAGTTTGCTCCACTTTCCTCCGAAATCCTCATTTCTTTCTATAGTATCCTCCTCCTTCACCAACTTTATTGGAGTTTTTACGCGTTGCCCATATTTTTCAAGAACACTGGCTTAACAACCTAATCAAGGTCCATGTTTCAAACCATTTTTCAATTTTTTCCGATTTTTATATTTTTAAATCTTCAAATATTATTCATTTATTATTATTCTTATTATATATTTCGAAAATAGGGGCCTCGGCTAAGCCTTCAAACCCGGCACAGACACGGGCTGACACATATCAGATCTATGGGCACGATTCATTGGACTTATCGCCTTAAGAGGGTGTCAACGGTTCGGTTCGGTTCGGTTTTTTAAAAAAACCGAACCAAACCGAACCGCTAGAAGAATCATCCGAACCGAACCGAATGAGATCCGAACCGAATCGAACCGAACCGAAAATTTCGGTTCGGTTCGGTTTTTCAGCTTTTGGAGTATGACTTCCGAATTCGACTCTCCTGCAGGTCTTTCTCTCTACTCTGGGTGCTGTAGTGAGTCAGAGCATCTTCGCAAGTTTGCAATTTGAAAGGAGAATTAGGCATCAAAATTCGAAATTTATTCACCTGTCTCTGTCTTCGATCTCCAAATCTTTCTCTCCATAAGACGCGTCGACGGCTGCATCGCCGGCACACTCCCCCCGTTTCCCCTGTCACCCCGACCGACACACCCTCCTTCTCCCTCCACTCCACCGCTCGACGACGCTGTCCTCGCCGAGCACGAAGCGTCGCAGCTTCCCCTAGAACCGCTCCCCACAGGTCCTTCGTCAATCCTCGCCTCTGGGGAGGGCGCGAGATGGGGCCTCCGGAGCCTCCGGCTCCAGAGTTGCAGGTAAGAGAACAGACAGGGAGAGGCGTCCAAGCTTGGTGCGGCGGTGGCCGCTAGGAGGCCCTCCGGAGGCGCCGCATGGCTAGGGTTTTGGCTTTGGTCCGGACGCCGGTGGCGGAGGGGGAGCGTGGGGAGGCCTCCAAATAAAGCAGAATTTTTGATTTTATCAGTTTGTGGTTTGGTTCGGTTCAGTTAACCGATAAAAACCAAACCAATAAAAAAAATTTCGGTTCGGTTAGGTTTTCGATTCGGGAACTGACACCCCTACTTAAGAGGGCTCGATCAAAAATTCAAACTGGGCTCATATCATAGAATTGAGCCCAATTCCCATCTGAAACTAATCAAACACAAATTCATGAAAAAAACCGAGATCCATAGCCCAATCACCGACAAAACCGAATTGAATATAACGGCACTAACCCAACTCTCTCATTCTAAGCCCACAATGAGTTCAATGTCCATTGAGAGGCCCATTTTCCTATTTATTCTCCTCTCTCCTCCTTATTCTTATTTTTGGCCCTGCCGTCTTCTTTCTGTCATCTTCCTCGCGTACATCCTGAGAGCTCCGTTCTGCTAAAGAAACCAACTCAACCTCATCAACGATGGACGTATTCGAGCATTGAATGTAACGTCGCTGTTGTCTGGCTTCAGTCGCCTGGAGCACGGCCATCGTCCGTTAATCGTCATGCATAAACCCAGATTAGCGGAAAGACACGCAGGATATGAGCGTAAAGAACTGGACCTCATCCAGCGCGAGATTTACCCAGCTAATCAACGTACGGGTCAAAGATTTCGAGCCACCTTTGCCAAGAAAAACGACCACACCATGTGACCATAGAGATGCAAAAAATGGCAAAAATAGATAGCCGGTGACATATTGGGAGACCATAAAGTGTACGGGAAAGCAAAACCGTAGTGAATGGGGAAAAAATTTAATCCACAATGCTTAGACTAGCAACCACATCCCATAATCAGTATCTTTCAACAAAATCAATCCGAATGTGTCAGTTTTGCTTCCTAATCAATCAACAACACGAGGCAAGGGTCACTGATTTAACTCACGCATGCCATCAGACAGGTGGTGAGCATCTCAGGAAAAAAGACATAGTGAGTGTATCAACACCACAACACAATCCAAATACTTCTTTCTTTGCGGAAGGGTTTGATTCATCGAGGCAAAAAAATGATTTCAAACCTGGTCTCTTCCCAGACATACACCAGCGTCAACTTCAAACTCAATCTTCAGTTATGAAATGACCAAAAAAGTGTTTGCAAAACCAACCTTGCCGAGGGGGGATTTTCGACCACGAGTGCTGATTAAACTCGTCCATGGAGGTTCAGGTAAGTGTCGATCAACGAACTTGAGATGGATTCGCGGAGATCGAGCGGGACTTGACAGCTTTAGAGTTTTTGCCTACGAAACGAGGCAAGGCAACGGTCCTTCCGATCTTCACAGAAGCAAGAGATCCAAAGCGACGAGCAATGATCGAAAGCCGGAATGAGGACTGCAAGTACGCTGGCTACAGTGACAGTGTAAAATATAGGATGGATTGAACGTAAGAACAAAGGATAACAGAGAATTTTTGGGCTGCGGTAAGGGAATGGCCGCAAGTGATGACGGAAGACGTCTGGCCGCGAAGGAAGGAGTCTGAAAATCTCCCGGAGTGCTCTCAAAATTTATTTTCATCCCCACTCCGTGTTTTTTCTTCCAGAGTAATTTCTATCTCAATTTCTTACCTGTGACATTGCCCCGAAACACGATCCTCAGTCCCCTCTTACTCAGAAAAAACCGACATTCCCACCTTTGCGTTGCGTCCTTCGTGCGAGCGGTTGTGGAGAGAGAAAGGTCTGAGAGAGAATTACCAATGATGATGAAGATGAGGATGAATATTATCTGGTCTCCCCCCTTAGGTTCTGGAGGGAGGACGCCGTATATGGAAGAAGACCTTTTTTTTACCCTTTTCTTTTTCACGTGTTTCCCCCAATCCCTCTTAAGAATGCTGAAATGGGCAGGTTTTATAGATGGGCTAGAGTTGCGCGAATAGGGCCACATGAATTGATGGATAGGGCTTTTTCTTTTCTTTTTCTCTTTCTTTTCATATATATATATATATATATATATATATATATATATTTTTATTACTTAAGTGCATATTTGATTTATCAAGTAAAATTCAAGTGTCAACACCCGTGTCTAGTTAAGCTTACTGATAGTGAAATGTAAAATTGCGAAAGTTGCTAATCAAATGTATTTGTCTCATTCTCGCATGTTTGCTGCTAGAAGTGTGTTGGAAGAGACGGGACATAGACTTTGAGTTTTTTTCACATGGGAGAGATTTCCGTTTAGGCAAATGATTAAGCCAATCGAGTTGGATTTTTGGTTTTTTGTCGGTGTCCGAGGAGATTTATTTTGAAGTCGTGAAAGGGTTTTATACTCATTTGATTAAAGGTGAGGATGATAAGAAGAAAATAATTTACGAGTCTTTTTGTCAATGGAACGTTGATTATTTTTTAACATTAATTCCGAGGATGACTTTAGTTGTTGGTGATGCTTACGTGACCATGAGAAAAAATGACACTTTTTTCATAACAAGTGAAGTGGTTAGTTCATGATCCTAACACGCTGCATTAGAATGTCAATATGCATAGCATAGTCTCCATACGATTGTGATATATTGCCTGCTTCCCGTTTCTGGTCTCAGAGCTGATTTGTTCAAGCTGACGTTCAAGGTCCAAGAACAGTTTTTAGGTCTCCCGAAGCGACCTCCAAAAGGAACAAATTTTCCGTGCGGGGGATGGCCTTAACTGGCATATTTGGAACTTTTGATGTCGACCTCGGAGGTGAGATGCCTAGAGTCCTAAACGACCACCAATTTATTGGAGAGTCCACACTAATAGATATGGACATAAGAAAGAAAGGAGAAGTTTGGATGTGGAAGAATGCTTGGGATGGCCAAACCAAACTTGAGGGGTATAGCCCACAACTGTATAACACGAGCTGCTGGAGTTGATACTATGGAAATGGAGCTGATCCATCCGTAGAGGCCCTCTCTATCCAGCTTACTTGGCTATGAGGGAGATCCCACATGGTCTGCAATGAGATTTGCGGGAAATTATGGAGGAACTTCAATTGTTCAGTGGATTTAATTCAATTTTCCTCCAAAATCCTCATTTCTTTCCACAATATCCTCTTCCTCCACCAACTTATTAGTGTTATTATGTGTTGTCTTTATTTTTCAAGAACACTGTGGCTTGTTTCTTACTTGAAGATGTGTTTTAAAAATCTTCTGATCATGTTGCCTTGTGAGCTTATGTGTACACTTGAGCTCGAGTACATAGAATTGTTGAAAGCACTTGAACTACTTATTTGCCCTTGAAACCCTTTTTGATGCTATGACAAAAAGAGGGAGGGCGTGTGTGACATTTGATTGGATCAATGAGCATTCCCGAGGTGGAGCTTGTGAATCGAAGTTGCATCATGAGATGCGAAGCTTTCACAAGATTTAGAAAGAGTTTCAGTTCCATTGCTGCACCAATTACGGAATGCTTAAAAGGAGAGAGGTTTCGGTGGAGTGAAAAGGCACAAAAGAGTTTTGAACCCTTAAAGAAGAAATTAACTAAAGCTCCTGTGTTAGCACCACCGAACGCTGATTTGGTTTTCGAGGTTCATTGCAATGCTTCCAATTTTGGCATTGGTGCTGTTCTCAATCAAGAAGGTCGTCCATTTGTCCCTGTCAATGAAAATTTGAATGATGTCGAGCTGAAGTATTCAACCTACGATGAGTTTTATGCTACAGTCCGTGCCCTCAAGCAGTGGAGGCACCATTTGCTAGCAAAAGAGTTTGTTTTGTACCCTGATCATTGACCACTTAACAGGTACAACTCTCAACAGAAGCTTAATCGCCCACATGCAACTCGGAATGGATTTCTGCAGTCCTTTCCATTCCTTTCTCAAACATAAATCTAGCACTCAAAATCCAGTCGAAGACGCTTTATGCCGCTGATATGCGCTCCTCTCTTCTACCATGTAAATCAATGTTGGTGAATTTGAAGTCGTCAAAGATTTGTATGAAGAGGATCCAAGTTTTGGAAAACAATGGGAGTTCACTCTTGAGAGTACATATGGAAGGTTTCACCATCTAGATGGTCTTCTGTATATTGAAGGGCGATCAATTAATTGTGCATTCTGCAATGTTCATGTCTTTGAAGTTCTGATGATGGACTAGCCGGTCAGTTTCTTCGTGACAAAACATTGGCGCTTATTAAAGAGATTTTCATTTTCCAAAGACACGTAAAAAGGCCAGGCGGCTAATGACCTATAAATTGAGTAGTGGAGAGTTCATTTTTTTATGGTTTGACCTTGGCTTCATGTGGCCCTTTGCTTGATGATTCCCCAACGAGGATTGTCTATGGTTCAAGTCTATCCCTTGATGATTCCCCAACAAGGATTGTCTATGGTATATGTTTCTTAAAATTATCACCCGTATCTGAAGCGTATGCTATCTATCCAAGCACTTCTAGCATGCAAGAATATTTCCATCTATGCCACCACAATTGATGCATTATAAACTTGGGGCCACCTAGCATTGAGTCGAGGCCATCCAACTCAAATTAGTTTCTCATTTCTACTGTTTAATTTATAAGAAAACAATCTGACCAAAAAAAAAAAAAACATGAGAAAACAAAGTCATCTCGACATCATCCTTTTCTAGCAATGATGCACAGAAGTTTTGAAAAAATAATAATAAACTCAGTTAGAGTCCTCCACTAACCAGTATTTTCAAGAGTTAACTTCAACTTTCCATCCATAGTTGGTACTTTTAATCCTGTGATAACATAAGTTCTTCCTATATCAATATAAAAGCGAACAACTTAACAGGATTGGGAGGAAAAACAAATAGATGCTAGTGGATATGTACCAACAGCATGAGATTAAAAGAGACTGCCTCCCAAGCGCAAAAAGAACAATTCTCATCCACAACGAGTCTACAAGACAAGATCCCATTACGCTGGTTTTATTCCAGCATAGCACCAAGGGATAGCAGCAATCCTCCAAAAAAACTTTACATGAAATTTTGTGTATATAGAATATCCTGATCCATCTAAATTGACCTAAGCATTGATATAATAGATTGAATATCACTTTGCTTTGAAACAAGCTGCTACATAAAAATACTAAACAAAACAAATAGAACAAACTTCACAAAACTACTAGTCAAAACATTTAAACCGGTAAATTAAACAATGGGTTTGGTTTTTCTTCCCCCTTGGGGGAGGGGGTGGTTGGAGGAGGAGGGGGTGGTTTAAAGCTGGATTCAGTTAGGCAAAATCACAAATTCATGGATGAACTTGTAAAGCTAGCAGACGAATAATCGAGTCTACGCAGCTGGCAGTGGAAGAAATAGAGAAGGGACAAGAACTGGCAGTGGAAGATAATCTTGTTCATGCAGCTTTCAATGGCTTTGGAAGCTCTAAACTCTCCCTCTATGCCCAAGCCATCATTCAAATTCATGGATGAGTTTGTTCCATTCTTACCTCGTGGAATTTTGGACAGAACAGAGCAGTCCAAATGGACTCTATCACCCACGCTCTCCGCCTCATCAGTCATCATTTCCATTGCAGCACTCCATTATCCCCTCGTAATTGTGCTCCAGCCTTCACTCAAGCGTGTAACAAAACTCACGATGTGCAAAAAAGTCACTTTGAAGAAGACGAGGATAGAGTACCACAACTGCCAATGAGAATTGCGATGCACGAGAGATCAATCAAGCTACTTTGAAGTCATCTGACAAAAACAGAGTAAAAATAAAATGAGGTTGTTTAATGTCTCAATTGGCTATAAAAAGTTCAAGAACTAATGGTACATTATAAAACCAAAATCTCTTTCTGTCTAACTTCTTCCTTTTTTATGCAAGAAAACATAACATACAGTCTCATTTTGTAAAGCTAGCAGATGAATAATCTTCATATATCATCCATTCATGGCACTCATGAAATAACTATTGAATCAGCTTTCCAAGAATATGGCATTATCAGAGTCATGGAATGTATCAGTCAAACACACCCTATGACATGAAGCAAGCTTGCTCTCTCATATTTTAATGTTTATCAGGCCAAAAGATACTTCTATTCATATTGAGAATTTTTGGATTTATGAGCTGAGTAAGAATTAAGTCTACGCACAGAACTCCAGCAAAGAAAATTCGAAGAGCTATCGCCAAATATAGGTCTAGTACACTGCTCTTCATAATATCAAAAGCAAAGGTAGAAAGTGTATATCATGTTTTTGGACTGATAATTTTGAGCCATAATTTACTCTGTAATGTTTGCACCCAACAATTCTATTGGTATGTCAGTAGTTTGATGGAGAAGCTTGCATCAACTTGGATTCTGAAGTGGAATATAGCAAGCAGACATGTAACATGTTCTTCTAGAGCCAGCTCAATTTGGTATGTACATTTGGTACATTCCTTCAGAAAGCAAGTAAATAACCGCATACCACAAATCTGCTCGAGGAATCATTATTCATTGTGTGAAATTTTGAGCATGAGATATGTGACCTGTACATCAAATATGGAATGACATTTGTGTACAATGCAAACCAAATGCCACACGGGACAAAGTGTTATGTTGTGGAAGCCACCTCTTGAGCCTTGTTAGGAAAAACTATCACAAGGCGGGAGTCACCTCTTGAACCAGTGGTGGCTAACTTTAGAATCCTATTATAGTGCAACGACTTGTGTACATTGGCCTGTTTAGCTATATGATATTGTTGTAGCAAATTCACTAGATGTTAGTTGATCTGGCTGTCAAGCGGTTGGGAAAACAAATAACAAGCTTACTTTCTGATCCTAGCTTGGCTTTAAATTGATTAAACTGTCCACACAAACAATTTTTCCAAAGATGGCTTTGATGGTGTGCGTGTATGCATGCTAGCTCCCGGAAGCAATGGATGAAATTGTTTGATGGAAATCGGTCTAAATGACAGGAATAGCAAAGTTTGCTCAGAAATTAAAGTGGAAGTTCTGTGAATTATTTAAAGGTGCAATGCAGGGAACAAAGGAAATCAAAGCAAAGAACACTAAAAGGAATAAGCCGAACGAAATTAACTGAAAACGAGATTACTAGGACATTGACATTGCTGGAATTGAAATTAATCACAGTTTGTACAATTGACACTCAAATGGAGACATTGACATCGACGTTACGACAATACTCAAAGGGAAATCAGCAGTAATTTTGGCAGGGTTCGAGCATAATTTCAACATATCTTTTTCCTCTGCATATCTTCTATTCATAAATCTTAAATTCCCTTTGATTATTACTAGGTCGATGGCCATTTCTTAACCTAACTTCTTATATATATCCACGATTTCTTAACTTAACTGCTTTCATATATCCATAATTTCTCAACTTAACTAAACTTCCGATCCCTGAGCATTTCTTGTACCGTTCCCACTTATTTGTATTAAATTAGGTTGAAGATTTTCTTCCTCAAACTTTGGTGGAATGGTCTTTTATGAGCATCAAAATGAGATTGAACTTGATATACCTGGCTGTGATTTATTCACCACCAATGTATAGTGACTTACTGTTATTATACCAGACGACAATTCAGTCACACAACCAAAGGAGACAAAGTAAAACGAAGCACCAAGGGAAAGAGAACTTGAAGCATCAAAATTCACAATATATGATCAGCATGTCGAACAAGAACATCCAGATCACTCCATGCAATCTCAGATTGATCGATGATGAAGACAAATTCGTCATTATCATCTAAAAGGCAAAACGTCGAACAGGTGGTGATCATGAATGGTGAGGTGTTCTACAAATAGGAATTCCTATCAATCGGCGAGAAATATAACATGAGCAATTTGAGATAACAATTTGAAGCTCTCGGCCAGAGGCCAACACAGAACAATCGTATGATCGAGTCTCCATGAATCGACCGCGTCCTACCTTGGGGGAGATCCGATCCGAATGATTACCTGCTAATAAATGAAGATACTGAAAGACTTGGAGAATCTCACGAAGACGAAGCTAAGGCGACGGATCAATTCAGTGACGAAATTGCTCGATGAAGATATTCAGCTGCAACTGGCTTCGACCGCGGGCGTGGACACTGGAAGATATTTTTCTCGGTCCGTGCGTCTGTTCTTGCTTCGCTCGGTTCCTCAGCTCTCCCGCACGCACCAAGCGAGGGAGAAAGAGCACGAGAGGAGTTCCGATCGGTGGTGATGAGCATCCGTTCTCTGCTCCGTCACGGCCGCGGTTGCACTGACCGGCGAGGGAGATTTGACGGCGACTGTCACCCATTGGAGATGGGATAGACGTTCGATTGACGGTGATGGAGCTGAAAGGAAGGGGTATCCTCAATCATACTCTTCATGTTGTGTATTTCACCAGCTATTTATTTCCATGATTTTATGATTTAAATATTACGGAATAACATAATCTTGACCATTATGTAACAGTACAATTCAAATCAGTCAAATGACAATCACGGATAACTTTTACGGTAGATTTGATTATGTAATTCTTTCGTTTGTTTGAGATCACATATTCCCAAACAAAGCAAGCATTTCAAATTTTAATTACTAGAACATCCGTATAAATTTCTTAAAATTTGTATTATTTGTATTAAATGCTAAAAAATTTAGATTTAAAAGGACAAGAAATATAGCAAAATGGCATCATCATGTTTACTACATGGAAATAATAGCTTTACTTTGTTAAAGTTTCGAATATCAATTTCTTATGTACATGCAATGTTATGATATTTGATAGTATGTAAAGAATTTGAACCCTTCTAAAATGTAAGACAATAAATACTAGAGAGCTCTTTTGAATTCATATTTAGAAGATAAGACATTAATTGGTAACCTATGAATCATCTTCATTATTTCAAGTTATGATTTTGTTCATCTATAATTATGTATGACATAGTGTATTCTACAAATATGCATGGTGTGTATATAATTTCTTTCGGCAAAAGTTTGAGACGGAAATGCTCATTGGGTTTACTCAATTAATAATACAAATAACAATTTCTATTTGGGATGGATCTTTAATCAAGAGAGTGATATAAGGGCAATGGTGTAATTGAAGACAGGCCATGCCAATTGGACAGGGAGTCCGCGTACTTCTTCCATATGTTTCATTGCTCTATTTATAAGTACCCAAACAAGCGCATACCAATCAAATCTCCCAAATAGTTCTCCCAATTACAGAACTGACCAAAGCCTCAACTTAATTTCAAAACAATTTAGTCGATCTCTACAGTAACCATATAAGTAATTCAAAGTTCGGTTGAAGCTGCTAAAACTTGAAAAATCAAGAACATCCAACTTTTCAAACTTACTGATGCTTGCAGGCAGAGTAGTAACTGCGTTGCCTACTAGTGACGAGGAGAAGAAGGTGGAAAAACAGGTAACATCCATGAGAAAATCCACTTCTAATGGACTGCAATTTCTTAGATTCAGATGAATTAGATTTAGCAATCCAACGGCGCAATCCGAAACAACTGAATTATTCTCCATCTTGTTAAGAAACTTACGAAGCTTTGAGCAACCATTTGCATAAATATACCTAAGAGCTCGCAACCTGTGGATGCAACCCGATCAAACACATAGCTGGAAAAGAGGGGAAGCAGTTCTTCATCACACTGGAGGGCATAACAAAGTGAAGAGGAGGTTGCATCGACTGCTCTGCAAGTTGGTTTCCACGAACGGAACCAAGCTTGCTTCGATAGATATCAAACATTTGCTGCTAGAAGTGTGTTGGAAGAGACAGAACATAGACTTTTGAGTTTCTTCACACAGGATGGATTTCCGTTTAGGCAAATGGTTTTAGCTAGTCGGGTTGGATATGGTTTTCTGTCGGTGTCTGTGGAGAGTTATGTGAAATGGTTTTATACTCATTCGATCAAAGGCGAGAATGATAAGAAGGAAATAAATCACGAGTCGTTTTGTGAATGGAACGTTGATTATTCTTGAACATTAATCCTAAGGGTGATTTGTGGGGTTTAGCTATCAGCAATACTTTTATGACTGAGAAAAATGACGTTTTTTCTGAACAAGCGAGGTGATTAGTTCATGACCTTAAGGCGGTGCATTTGAATGTCAATATGCGTTAGTCTCCATACGATTGTGATATACTGCCTGCTTCCCGTTTCTTGTCATAGAGCTAATTTATTTTTGGAACAAATCAAGTGACCTCCAAAAGTACTGAATTTTCCATGCCGGGGAGGTAACTCTCATTTATGGAACTTTTGATTTTCGGAGAGGTCCTAAACAACTGCCAATTTATTGGAGAGTCCACACAAAAGGTATGGACTGAAGTTTGGATATGGAAGAATGCTTTTTAGCCCATCAGTGGGAGCCAGAGTTGATACTGGGACAGAAATGAAGGTGATTTTGGAACTTTTGATGTTGTCACTTTGAGGGAGATCCCACATGGTCTGCAACAGATGCCTGGATTCTCCAAAATAAACCAATATCCTCTTCCTCCACCAAATTTATTTTTCAAGGACGCTGTGGCTTGTTTCCACTTGATAACGTGGTCAAGATCCTTTTATGGACATCAAATAGAAAGGAGGTAGAATTGGATGCATTTGATCTACATATATCCAACTGAAGCCTTTTTTTTGATGCTTGACAAAAGGGGAGGATGAGTTTTGCCGAAAGGAGGCTGATGCTTAATTGAATTAGGGATATATTCTGCAACAAATTATCTTTTCTGGCGAAAATCAGGTAATCAGACATTTACCTTTATTTGGGAAATGAGAAGACATAATTAAATTAAGAGTGGAATGAAGTAGCAATATTTGTTACAAATGTAGAACCAACAAATACAGATTCGAGCACACCCCCCGTTAACAGCACATCCAGAGATAGAGAAACATAATAGACCCAGCACAGGCTCAATCAACCGCTTCCTACAAAACACATCTACTTCAAGAACACCAATATGCGCCCTTTTTGCCAGTCACAGCCCTTAACCTTTCTCGATTTAAGTTGCATGTGCCGACCCTCGGATGGTATGCCAACTAAGATAATCAGACAAATTAGAGAAAGTGTGCAAGATGCTCGAACTTCATGATGGGTTTCTTCTACCCACGAATGTAACTTGCAAATGAAATTGAAGGAATTGACTTTGTTCTAGACGCCTCTTTACTTTCGATCTCTTTCTTCCTATCCTTCAAATAATATCCTCTTATACAAGTAATCCCACACTCTGATGAAAACAGAAACAAGAAAAGTGAACGGCAAATAGAAGGACAGTGATTTGGATGCACAGCGAAATGTCATTTTGAAACAATAGAAAAGTATTTCAATATGATATAGTGTTTGAAGCTATACACATCATGAATTTGTAGAAAAGAAGAGAGATTCAAATATATGGAACTTGTCAAGTTCATATTTCCTTAAACTTCCATAAAGACAGAACATCCCAAAGCTCAGCAGAATAGTAAAACTAACACCCGCCGCATTAATTTGGTAAAAAACAGACTCAAAGATACATGTGAGAAACTTGGGAAGGCTCATTTACATATCAAATTGTGTTACTTCTATGATCTTGCATTATAAGCACCCCAACTAGTACAATAGGGGGAAACTGTAAGAGACGATAGACACATAAATATGAAAGAGAGAGCAAAGAGCTTTGTGAGGCAAGCAATTTGGAAGAAATTATAGGATCCCCAAGAGTGAAGCGCAAAAAAGCAATAAAAACACAAGATCATAGTGACTCAATCAATACTTCCAATGAGGCCAAAGAACAAGACCTACATAACTTCTTTTAACATCCCTTAGCATTTGAATAATTCCCCACTGCCTAAAGCTAAATTCAGCTGCAAAAAGTTTCAAATTTGTAACTGCTAAATAATATACATGGTATATGTATACTATTGGACATATGCAAAGTAATCCCTTGCAATTAAATTTCCAAAATTTTAGCATTAGCACTAGCTAGATTAACAAATGTCCCATCCATCCATCTTTTTTTGACAAACCAAGATGAAGTTGCTTGATGTGACAGCTGATGTGGTCGTCACATAGGAGAATTCCATTAGAAACCCATGAGAAGATGGACAAAGGGTCACTCTCACCAGGAAACGGCACAGGTATAGAAATTGCTGAAATTGAAGTGCAGGAAAACATTTAGCAAATGCAACAAGTTACAGTAAGCATCATGTCTAATATTCAAAATTGGCTGCAATCTAGAAGTGGACCTTTGTGCCATGATTCAAGAACGTCTCTGACTACTAAGATTATCTTTAAAGGCTTGAGGCATTTCCTAAGGGCAATTCATGTTGGGATAGAACCCTTGGGTCATCCTCTACTTGCTTGCATATAAGGCGAAACCCAAACACCTTCTTAGTGTTGCTTTTGATACTTCAAATGAAAGCTGGAAGAGACTCCACTCAGTCTCTAGGATCTCATACAGTTCATCAAACGAACGGTGTGGAAAATAGTTAAACCATAAGTGATCAGACTATAATGAAGAGAGTGCTTTTATTGTAGTTGCTTCAAATGGGATCCACCAATACTCGAACCTCATATGAAAGGCTAGCCTGAATTCCATCCTTCAATTTAAAAGCAACACACAAAGTCAATCCAAGGACATCCGCATGCAAATGTTGGGGTACCCAGAAAGAGACAGAACACTCTTGACTTTGGATAAACCAGAATAGAATCTCTCTTCCAGGAAGTATAGTATCCATGTAGTGACCCACTCACGAACATCCTGCTATAGCAAATCTATAAAATCAGAATCACACCCGTTTATGCATTTGGTGGAAGTTTTTAGCAGTGCATAGTGACGAAAAAAAATCAAAATGAACAAGAGTACCTTCTCAAATGGTACATAACAGGAATTTGACAAATTTCCAAATACAGATGGTAACTTCCCCCATGCTCTGTGCCTCTTTTGCGATTTGTTAGGCTTGATTAGATTCTTCCACTGAAGTATTTTTAAGAGTGAACTTCAACTCTCCATCCATACTTGGTACTTGCAAACCTGTGAAGAACTTAAGTCTTTACTAGACTCGCCTCCCAGACACAATGGGAACAATTCTCATCCAGGACAAGTCTGCAAGTAGTGAAAATGGAATAAAGTCATCCATCTAGATTGACCAGGGCATCAACATAATAGAAAAATAACTAAAAGAAAAGAGGATAGAATTTTACAAGACCAGTAGTCAAAACATTTAAATCTGCGAACTACGCAATGGATACAGATGGGAAACTTCACAAACACCTGGCTACGTCATAGAGTTGGGGTTCCTTCAGACGAAAGAGAGAAGGGACAAGCACTGGTGGTAGGGAATAATCTCGTTCACGCAGATGTCAACGGCTTTGGCAGCTCTAAACTCTCACTCCACGACCAAGCCATCATCCAAATTCAAGGACAATTTCCTTCATTCTTTTATCCTTGGGGATGCCTAGTCCTCTACAAGAGTTTAAAGCTTTCCTAGCACAGAAACAATGGAAGGTTGAAAGGGTGCATGAACGCGAAAAGCAATCAAGTCACAGGACAATCCATATGCCTCCAACCAAAGGCATGGCACCCCACAGCAATCCCCACACAAGCGCCACTACCTACCGGATCCAAAGCAGCACATCTCGCAAATGAATCTGCAACAACCACGAACGCATGTGATCAGTAATAACTCGATTACGCCAATGGAAAAGCTAACTTCGGGACCCAATCAAATTGTTCAAAATCAAATCAATTCCACTTAAAGTTGCACTTCAACTAATGAATCTATAGCACTGTAATAATCTACAATGGCAAGAGAAGCAAACGCCAGGGTCGGTCACCTCGAGCAATTAAATGAAAAACACACTATAAAATCAGTAAATGGTATGTAACTAACCGTGTTGAGTAGAATATGACGTTTATCAATGAGATCACGATCCAATTGACAAGGAAACATGAAAATCAAATACTTTGCTATGAATTTGCTCTTTGAGAACTACAATGGTAATTCATTGCTATAAGAGTGTCTTATGATTGACATATCGCAAAGGAAATTTGGTTGTCGGTCTTATGCAATAAAAAAGCATAAGTCCCAACTTGCGTCTAGTAAATATATGCTTAAAATAAAAAATAAAATAAAAAAATAAAAAAAAAAAAAAAAAAAAAACAGTTTGGACCGTCACTTTCAACGATTTCTCTTGACGAACTCATGACAAGTACGTCAGTAACTCGTAAAATTTCACTTCTAAATCAAATGAAGAAGGCATAAAGCAAATACTTACGGTTCCAGCAAAATAAAGTGCTTACATTGAACGCCCCATGACAATTAGAAGGAAGTAGTAACCATCCCTCAGAAGTCGTGATCAAACTATCCAAAAAAATCGGTGCGAATTCGTTCCAAGTTGCTCAATTATTGTGATCGTGCCTTTGCTGAGGAACAATATGATCTTCCCTTGCATCTACTTTAGGTTAACCATGCATTCCTGTGTATCCTCCATGGATGTGCAACGACTTTGACCCTTTAGCTTTCATGCGAATCAGACCGTGAAGACAAGAAGAAACCACTGGTCCGAGTTTCTTCTCTCTTTCTTCTTTTTCGCTATTCAATC
The DNA here is from genome assembly GCA_014182715.1 of Eucalyptus cloeziana. Lineage (NCBI taxonomy): Eukaryota > Viridiplantae > Streptophyta > Magnoliopsida > Myrtales > Myrtaceae > Eucalyptus > Eucalyptus cloeziana. The sequence goes on along the minus strand of CM024641.1, from coordinate 20,796,786 downwards.
TACTTTCAGCTGTCTGTATCGCATCCCTCTGTCTTAGCTCCTTTCTTGAATCTTCATTTAATTGAGAAGCTTTGGCCATGCCCTTCCTCCATTACCTCCTCTATTTTGCTTTCTTCATGCATCGTGCTCTCCTTTGTACTTGTGTCACCACTTCCCTCTAGATTCATTTGCTTAGATCATCTTCCCAGCGAAGCGCAATATCCTCCAAACCTCTTGATCCAAGACTGCTTCATGGACTAGAGCTGGTTCTACTGGCTGAATCTACGAGATCAAAACCCTCAAATCACTGTCTTGTTACATGCATATCAGACGGATTCCCCAATACTTCACAATTTCATGGGATGGTCCGAGGCTAACGTGGAAATGACTTGAATCTTTTCGGTCCTCCCGCAGCACACCATAGTGGAGATACTTGAGCCAGAAATGATGCCCTGTTATGATGAATTCAAGCATCTTGTGTGCCAAGTCACCCTCTCTCTATTCATGCATCTTTGAATCAAGCGAGTTTGAATTGAAAGCCATTTGTCACTCCAACAACAACACAGTTCTAATAGTAGGAATTTCCCATACATTTGCCGGGATATAAGGATAAGTATGCCACCTCCTACCTTAATGATTGCTTCCTTGAGATCTGCAAGCCAACAATACTACGCTTGCCTCTTCCCACTTAATCGTCTTCACTTTCACTTTCACTTTCACTATTTCCCAGTTTCTCTATAGGGAGGTGACATTTCCTTAAGAATTCTCTTAAACCTGTTGATCCATCAAAATCCTCACAGAGTGCGGTTGAATCCACAAATTGATTGTCTTCAAGCACAACCTTCAAATCATCCTCCAGTTGCCGGCACCGTAGCACATAGCCCAACTTTTTCATGGTTCCACCCGATACTCTGATTCTAAGGCTAAATTGTAAATAACTTTCCTCAAATTGATCAAAATCAACTCCTCCCTCCAATAGTCCCCACAGCACATTTGATTTGAGATACTGAATCCACATGTGATCCGAATCAAATGAACCGAGAATTCCTGATAGCACATTCCGCCTTTCGCCATTAACATTTGGCACAAGCTCAAAAGATATTTCATTTTCTCTGTCTTCTACATTGAAAACAACACAAAGAGCCAATCCTAGAAACTTGTCATACAAGTCTTGTGAAGCCATGAAAGATATGGTACTGTCTTCAACAAGGACAAACTGCTCTGGCATCTCTCCTCCAAGAAGAACATTTCGGTAAGCAGGAGAAATTTGGTAATAACGATATTTCTGTTATATGGGTAAATTGTTAGAAGCACCCAAGTTTATAATTAGTCAATGAGAAGAGTTTGATTTGAGCATTTTCCTTGTAATTCAACCAAAGCTAAATTTCTATAATAATTAGTCATGAGAGAGAGAGAGAGAGAGAGAGAGAGAGAGAGAGAGAGAGAGAGAGAGAGAGAGAGAGAGAGAGAGAGAGAGCTAAATTTCTATAATAATTAGTCATTCTTGCTAACGTTAAATACTAGAGAGAGAGAGAGTCGAGAGAGAAGAGAGAGAGAGAGAGAGAGACCTCAATTGAGAAGTTTCATGTTCAATCCTTTGTGGACGAACTCTCTTGGACTATCTATCTCTGTGCTTGTTTGATTCTCATCCAAAACCTCATAAAATAAAGTTGGATCATGTAACTGATCATCTTGAAGCAAAACCTCTAGCTCGTTCTCTAGTGATTTACATATTAGTCGAAATCCGCACTTTTTCACAATTACACCAGTTGAAGCCGTAATGCTACACTGGAAATGATTCCAGTAACCATTTGGACCAAAAGAGACATCTTTCCACAAGTCTTTCACTTCGATAACCCCAAAAGTCACATGATTCAAATCCAATGGCATGGCTGTGTCGGATTCTTTGTTCATCCTTTCCCCATTAACATATGCTTGAATCTTAAGTTTGGCATTCTTGTTTCCTTTTTTTACTCGGAGTACAATAGCCCAAGCTAATCCTCCAATCTTCTCATACAAGTCCTTTGAAGCCAAGAAAGATATACAACCCTCTTTATTGGGGAGCAACCACTTTGGCATATCTTCTCCGGGTAGTAAAACCCAATTGGAAATTAGCACCTAAAAAGAGAAGTTTCAATGAGTTTACATGGGTAAAGGGATTATACATCACTTCAGCGACCAATCAAAAGTCTATGGAGTCTACAATCTAAGAACTAAAAAGCTTATGATTAGTTGATACGTCAAGATCGACAAGAAAACACTAGCATGTGAGGACTCTACAGCACAAGGACAAGGTGAAGCATCATACTCCACCACGACGTAACACCACCATCCTCTCCAAGTTCGATGCAAGAAAATCTATCCTCAAATCTCTTATACTAAGGGTAAAATCTCTTAAAAGAGTTTACAAAACATGCATCTTCAATATCTTAGAAATCGAATGCTATGAAGATGCTTCTAAATAAGAAATTTGGATAAAATTCATAGAAGAAGAAATCAAGATAATTAAAAAAAAAAAAAACTTGGGATCTTGTCAACCACACCTAAGACAAATCCATGATTAGAGTCCAGTGTATTTACAGGACTAAACTCAATGTAAACAGATGAATTCGAAAGTATAAGGTAAGGCTCATGGTGAAAGAATATCGCAACAACCAGATATTGACTATGTTAAGACTTTTGCTCCTATCTCCCCCTCAACACTATTTATGCTCTCATAGCACTTAGCAACACAAGGATGTGTAAAATTTATTAGCTTGATGTAAAATAAGTATTTCTAAATGGTTATTTTCAAGAAAAAAATATATGTGGAACAATCATCGGGCTTCCTTGCTGGAGAAAAAAAGGTCCTAAGGCTCAAGAAAGCTATACACAGGTTAAAACAAGCTTTGTCTAGTGAAATCAACGAATACTTCAGAGAAAAAAAAATACTATGAGAAGAGCACGAGCAAGCCAACACTCTATGTCAAGACTCAAGATAGGTGTAACACTCTTATTATCTCTATGTATATAAATGATCTCATGTACATATAACTTTTACCGTTCACTGTGGCAAAACACTGTAATCATGAGCACTATAAAGAAAGCACTTGCTCCAATTCAAGAGGAGGCCTTTTTTTCCCCATTTTCAAAAACTCTCTACCTCTCTCGTAATCCCTTTCCTCACTCTGCAACCTTCCCCTTCTACTTTTGTATCCCAATTACTGTGTAAGTATTTTCAAATCGTGGTTTGGATCACTTCTCTTATTTATCACTTGTAAGATTACCAAGCCATTCATGGTTGATTAGTCACTTTGTAAATTACTTATCAGTTATCTCCCTCGGGTACCGATTACTACCTTTGTGAAAGGTTTTACTTAACTTTTCAATATATGTGACTTTCTTTTCATTTCAATATCAGTCTATACCACCTTCATGGTTGGTTTTATATTCTGCTTTTTCTTACTTATCGTTTTATATATTTCATTTGCAATTCATATCATTTTAAATGTGCGTGACTTTACTTAGCTTTCTTTGTACCATTTATATCTACATTTACATCTTTGAGTACGTAGCATTTAGTTTACTTCCTATTGTAGACTTTAATCTTCTTTATTTTCCAAGGAATCATCATGGAAGCAGACGCTAAGATTAATCACACTCCCAAATCTTAGTTCTGTTAATCACTTCTAGGTTTAAATCTTTTCTCTATATAGATCTTCAGCTCCTCAGGCTCCTTACGGTGTATGTATATATATAGGGAACGATGAAAAATGATTTTAGAATTTAAAGAAGAAATGAAGAAGACATTTGAGATGATGGACGTAAGCTCTACTTCCTCCTCGTCGAGATCAATCAAAGTGAAGGGTTTTCCTTTTCGCAGAAGAAATATGCAGAGAACCTCCTGAAGAAATTCAAGATGAACTATTGCAAAATGGTGGCAACACAGCTCGTGACAACCAAGAAACTACTAAAGGAAGATGGAGCAAAAATGCCGGATGCTTCTTTCTACATAAGCCTTATTAGAAGTCTACTTTATCTCACGACTGAATGACCATAAATTAGGTACGTGACAAGTTCACTATCATGCTTCTGGCAGAATCCAAGCCAAATTTACTCTGGAGCTGCTAAAAGAAATCTAAGATACTTACTAAGTAGTAACAGATTATGGCATTTGTTATTGGTCAAGTGCAACCACAAAGTTGCTTGATTACTCTGATAATGACTGGATAGGCTCAGCTGACGATAGGGGGAGTACTACTAGCTATGCATTCACATTAGGTTCCAAAATGTTCTCATGGGCATTCAATAACCAAGACTTGCGAGCAGTCTACCGCAAAAGCTGACTGCGTTGCAATCTCTACTACCACTAGTCAAGCATTATGTCTTCAAAAAATGCTATATGACATCGGAAAAGCACAAATGGAACCTACTTTCAATATCTTGAGACAAAAATTTTTCTACTGCTATTTCTTAAAATCCTGTTTTTCATGGAAAAGCCAAACATATTGCTATCAAATGTCACTTCATATGAGAATTGCAAAGTATAGAGTGATCGAGCTCAAGTATTGCAAAATGGAGGATGAAGTCGTGAACATATTTACTAAGGCACTACAGCAAGTCAACTTTGAGACATTGTGAAGCCTTCGGAGCATCACAAAAATTGATCAAGGAGGAGTATTAAAGTGTTGTAAAGTGTTGGATCATTTTTCTAGAAAAGGCTAGACTTCCCTATACTCATTCTGTAAGTCTCTGGTGGGTGGTCAAAGTCTCTGGTGTCTGCAAATCTCTAGCTTCATTTGTGTTAGTTAGAAGTAGCTAATAGAATGTCTAGCAAGCAAATTGAAGAGCAGGAAGAGATAATGTTGAGAAATATTTGCTGAAGAATGGCGGTGGAATGAGCCTATAAATAGGCAAGACGGTTCAGTCTTGGTGTACACAAGAGACCAACCAAAAAAAAAATAAAAAATAACACCCATCCAATTGTAATAACTAAACCCAATCTTATAGCCTTGTAACCATTTCGCGTCCAATAAAACTTATATATTTCCTTGTCCTATTGCCTTGACTTCCACTTGCATTCTTATTACATAAATCAAATATCAATGTTTAGCTATAGTCAGCAATAGCATTACATATATATATATATATATATATATATATATATATATAATAATTGGTGGAAACAAGATTTTGTTATTGGATCAACATGGGGAGAATTAGCAAAAAGTTCTAAACCTATTGTAATTGTGCCAATTCAGTCATAAACTTTTTTTTTTGGCCAATTTAGTCCTAAACATTTTACAATTGTGCTAATTCAGTCCATCCATCCAAAATTGGCCGATTGACGCTAACATGGATGTGGCCAGTTGGTGTTGACATGGACGCCGGCCGGCGAACGCTATGGCAATTTTTGAATTTTTTTTTGAATTTTTGAATTTTTTTTTTTTTTTTTTTTTCCTCACCTTCTCCTTCCTCCGGCCGATCCAACCGGAGGCGAGGGCCGGCGAGGCTCGCCCGCCGACCACCGGCAAAGGCGAGCCTCGCCCAACGACCACGAGGCTACCATTGCCGATCCGGTGCTCGCTAGTGGCCGGCGAGGCTCGACCTCGCCATGGCTAAGCGAGGCCAAGCCTCACCAGATCCGGCGACGGCAGCCTCGCTAGCCATTGGCAAGGCTCGCCCGCCGGCCACCGGCGAAGGCGAGCCTCACCTAGCCATGGCGAGGTCGAGCCTCGGCGGCCACCAGCGAGTGCCAAATCTGGTGACAACGGCCTCACTTTGTCGCTAGGCGAGGCTCACCTTCGCGGTGGCCATCGGGGCCAGCCTCGCCAATGGCCGGCGAGGCGACCTTGCTAGCCCTCGCCTCTAGCCGGCACCGCTTGCCGATAAAGGAGAAGGTGAGGAAAAAAATTAAAAATTCGAAAAAAAAGAAAATATATTAAAAATTTGCCACATCGGCGTTCACCGGCTAGCTATCCTTGGTCGATGTCTACATCGGGCACCGATCGGCCAATTTGGCCTGATGGACTGAATTAGCACAATTGTAAAAGGTTTAGGACTAAATTGGTAAAAAAAAAAAAAGTTTAAGACTAAATTGGTACAATTGCAATAGGCTTATGACTTTTTTGGTAATTCTTCCGATCAAACATGTAGTGTTGAAATGTTTCATTTGGTGATCCTTGCAATTCTACAGCCAACTAGAGTTCTATAAACATAAGTGAACATCCTTCCCGTTTACTTATAGCCACTTCCACAAACACTCAGTGCAACCAACATGTATACAGCTCCAGAATAGTCAGAGAAGGAGAGGGAGGGAGGGAGGGAGGGAGGGAGGGAGAGGGCTAACCTCGGGCTTGATGAAATCATTGACGGTGAAACCACGACGGACTAGTTCATAACATGAAGATAAATCCATCAACCTTGCGGGACACTTGTCGGTGGAAATTTTACGTAGAGATTCGCAACTTACTGCTTTCAGACTATCTACATGCCCGGGAATCTCGAGGACCTCTTCAAGTTGTTGGCAGTACGAAACATCCAAGTTGTCCAAATTATGTAGTTGCTCAGATAAAGAAAGATTAGTAAAATTGTTTCCCGACAAATTCAAATTCGTTAAATAGGAAAAACATGAATGTTTCTCTAGGAAATCTACTTCTAATAGACTGCATTTACGAAGATTTAACTCATATAACCTGGGAAATCCTATCTTCATATGGGGATCACTTGATTCATCCTTCTTTGGAAAGTTGATTAGCTTTGAGCAGCCATCAAGTATCAGCCTTTCAAGATTTTGCAACTTGTAAATGCTAGATGGAAGGATTGCCAAATTCTTGCAACTACTTAAAGTCATATCTTTTAAAGAGACGAGATTTTCTATGGATGCAAAAAGTTCCTTAATTGGTGTCCTATCTAAATGAAGATTTAGCATGCTTTTGTTTTCATCTGGAATATCAGGGAATCTTTGCAATTTTGAGCAATCACGAAGATTGATAGATTGAAGATTGTTGGCTTGAAGCACATCACAAAGATGATGAAGTTCAGAGCACCCACTTAAATTCAACAACTGTAACTTGCCGTGATATGCAACTGATTCGTGGGCACGCTCCAAGTTTTTGCACCCATGGAGATTCAATTCCTCAAGATTTGGAGTATAATTGAGGTCTGGCATACAAATTAGTGACTGGCATTCACTAAAATTAAGGAACTTCAAGTTTTTAAAATCCTGCAAGAACGATAAAATCAACTTGGATGGGCATTCCAAACAAAATATGAGATAAGTATTCTTTAAAATCTAGCACTGTAATTTTTAATTAAAATCACTTGATAAAAATCTCCCTTTTTGAATATGAGATTAGCAAGTAATCCTCGTAAATTGGACAAAAGTCAGGGTATAAAAAAAAAAAAAAAAGCACGCTCGTAATTCCACCACACACTTGGGTTCTATCCTGAGACATGGAAGAGAAATCATGCTAATGCTAAGTGGCGTAGCCACTTCCAGTAAATAAAAGTGCATAAAAAAATACTCGTAATTTAAAGGAGGAGAAAGTGCGCATAACCCCAAGTGGGAGGACCCGCGTTACGGTCAATCCTTTGCCAACTAATTCATTGCATGAATTTAAGCTACCACAGGTAGCACTCGACAGATCTAGAATGTTATGCGGAGACTTACAAACAACCGCCTGTAGAACCGAAAATCTTTCATAATCATCACTTTTGAATTCATGGTGATTGATTGATCGATTTTCAAAAATGTCAGATTTTGTATCATGTAACAAACCTCTTGATGCGTTATATATTGTTGAGCTTTATTTTCGCGAAATTATCTACGTACCTGGCATTCCGAAGACAGCCCTTTCTGATAGTGATGTCAAGTTTTGCTAGCCATACTCAAACCGCTAGACAAGCTAATGCTGCTAATAGAATTTTGGGCAATTTATTAAGGAGTTTTATTGGAATAAATGTTAGACAATGGGATTTGTTATTGGTTAAAGCTGAATTTGCGTATTATAATTCGATGAGTCAAACTACAGGATAATGCCGATTTGTTGGGTACCAAAAGCATCTTTCGATCTCCCACCATCACCCACTAAGCGTCAGTTCAAGGGAGATGCTGAAGAAAGAGCTAAGGAAATCAAGCAGTTACATGAGGAAGTGAGGAAGAGTTTTAAAGAAAGAGGCAAGGAAATCAAGCAGGTGAACTTCATGGAGACTATGTACTTTCAATGTGGCTGATCTATCACCATATCATGAAGATCAAGAACTTCATGAAGTTCGCCTCGAGGAAGACTCTTTTTAAACAGAGGGATAGTATATAAAATACGTATTGGAAGATTTCAAGATCCTCTCTTGGGATTTGAATAGTTGGGATATAATATGTATTTCCTTAATCTGTAAGTTTGTTTATAATAATTTTTTAAGATTGTTTATAATAATTTTTAAGATTACTTCAATCTCAATTAGATATTTGATAATATTGGTGCTTATTCGAATTTTGTATTTTAGGTAGGTTATCTTTTCTTTACTGGGAGGTTACACAAAGGTCTGCTAGGCTCCTAGCTATAGACGCCCTCTGGGTGCTCTCCCATTTCTCATTTTTCTTTGTCTCTCTATGCCTTTGGTGGATTTCTAGAGTTCACGAGGGATCCAGAGAGGACTGTATCCTTCGAGTGGCTAATGGAGACCTAGATTATCTAGTCTCGTCCTTTCTATCCCCCGTAGTGGGGTTTTCCCCCGCACCGAAGTCCGTGGAACCATCGAGCATGACAGGAAAATTGGAAGACCACAAAGTATGTCTCTTATAAAGCATAGGTCGAGAAAAATATAAGAGGCTTTTTATACATATACATATAGTGCTATATGCATACAGGTTACGTGTGCGCACAAAATTGATGTTTGAAAAATTGTTCTAAACTACCCAAATAAGGAAAGAAATTGTTGATAAACTACACAATAAACAGAAGCATATAAATGTATGAGGAAAGAAAAACATATTTCAAGATTTCAATAAAAAAAAATTTGCATTCGGATAAAAATTATTCGAATTTTGATATTTAAACATGCGAGAGATTATATAGAACTCTATGGATCCAATATATGCATAATAAGTAATTAACGACATTTTGGGGAAGGAAAAAAATTGAGATCCCATAGAATGTCCTCTCTTTGCTTTAAATACTAGTATAGATGATATGAATAGGAATATAATTACACGTGCATACCTATATATATAACTTGATATTTAGTTCAAATAAATTTGAATTAGTGAAGCTAACCCCTTACTCATTTCTTTAGAAAGCTCTGGTAGTCAAGCTTGAAAACCGTTGCGGACTACTAGCATGGATCCTTCTGGCTTCGAAGTGCTAGATGTAGCGTGCTAGTGCCTCTATAGGATAAGGCCCTTTCAAGAAGCCGTACTTCACAAGTCTTATTTTGCAAAAGAAAAAGAAAAGGAGAAGACACTGGATGATCAATCTATGTCCCCTATTGTTCTACCAATAGGTGAGAGGATACCCAACAAGAAATGTGCGGAGTCGCTTTCCGTCCCGTGGCTTCTTACCTCTGGAAGAAATAAAGTGAGGGCAATAATGGATGGCTCAATTGAAAATAGAGGAGTGGAACGAGTTACGTGGAACCAGGAGAGATTCGTTGGATAAAGTCCCCCAACTTCACTCGAAAATGAATTAGTAACTACGTAAATTGCTTCTTCCTGCTTCTAATAATAAAGAAGTACTTGTCAAAATTCGCTGGTGAGGTTGTTCCAACCAGAAAGGACATAGGACTTTTCGGCCATTAATTGAGTGTTCCCAAGGGTGGACCAACTTAAGTAAAGACTAGCGTCTGATGAAGATCCTTCACTATACACTTTCAGTGTATCTTTCATTATCGGCTGAATGCAATCGGAGAGAGAACATTGGGAAGTTCAGTCAAAAGCATTTGTGGTGCACTCACTTCAACTATTAAGCAAATAAGCAAGAATTTCCATATGGAAGTTCAAAAATAGTTTAGTCAGCTCATCTCTGCTGTACAACATGGAATCTTTAATAACATTTTTAGTGTCTATCCTTTCCAAAGACATAAAAATTTAATCCACAATTCATGTTTATTAAAGATTCAAGCAGTCATCATTCAATCTTTAAATTAAATCACCAAGCTTTGCTCCAGATTTCGGTACCAAAAGTTACCGATGCTTTCATCTCATTGTTCTGATAAATTTCCGTACTTGTTGTATTTGGAAATGAGATTGGACTTTTTTCTTGAATTTTTTTGTTCAAATCAACATCAAGATTCACATAAGAAAATGTTAGTTACTCCCCTAAAACGGGAAAATCAACTTACGTGGATTCATGTAGTAGAGCGGCATCCTGTATTTGATGCTTTAATCAAATTTAAACAATTTACTAGATGTAGAGTTTCTTAAGCACATTAACGAGCATCATCAGAGTTAGTTATTGTTGCATTCGAAGTTTGAATTATAAATGTACACATATATAGTCATAGCATATAGATATGGATATATAAAAGATAAGGAAATAAATACTATTCATTTAAATGCGCACCTTAAATTGCTCCCTCACTACATAGATATTGCTTCTGCACAGATCAAGTCCAACTAAGTTCTTTGTACCAAAGCACCATTCTGGATAAGGACATTCAGGCCATTCTAACCATCGTAGCTCATTAGGAAGACAGATTGGACCTTGGAAAAAGGTATGCACATTAATCATGATGAATACCCTCAACCTTCTCATGTTTGTGAAAGCATCGGGACCGATGTGTATCTCTTTTGGCTTAGGTAAATCCAAAACTATGGCCTTTACTGCACTTGTTCCCTATATTTGACAAATTTTTATTACAATAAATATACGAGTTCACATAATAAGAGAGTAAAATCATGGCCTAAAGCAGCACATCTTACCATATCCTCAGAGAGAACATAATGAACATCGTCATAAAGCCATAGCCTGCTGCGTTTTCCAGGATCACCAAGACATTCTTGTTTAACAATATCCATGCCCATCATCTGAATCAAGTCATGCATACATAGCATCCCTCCATCTTTAAATATCAAGGACTTCTCAACAAGAACTTGTACTCCAATAGTTGTGTCAAAATCACAACCGTCGAGAACTCTCATAATGTAATTTATAGTTCGCCCCTTGAAGAAACATGCAATATCAAGGAAGATCTCCTTTTCATGGTGCTCTAGTCCATCATAACTTAACTTAAGAACACCATTGATTTTTTCATTAGGACTTTTTGCAAGTTTACTCAATGCACTTTTCCACTCATGTTCTCCTCTACCACGTAGGAAACGGCCCAATATCTCAAGTGCTAAAGGAAGTCCATTTGCATAATGCAAAGCAGCATCCACGAGATCCCTCCTTATTACTATTTTGTTGTTTCTTAGAAGAGCATGCTTATTGAAAAGTTCAAGAGCTTCCAAATGATCTAGAGTTTTAACTTCATAGATGTGATATTTATCTATCCCAAGGGAAGCTAACATATGTCTATCTCTTGAAGTAATAATGATTCTGCTTCCTTCACCAAACCACTCACATTCTCCAGCTAAAGCATCTAATTGTCTCACTTCATCGACATCGTCAAGAACAAGGAGAACTTTTTTGTGGCATAGTCTCTCTTGAATTAAATTAATGCCTCTATCAACACTAGACACTGCTAACTCTTGTCCTAATATCTCAGACAACAATTTTCCTTGCAAAGGAACTAAATCCTTGGAATCTTTTGAAGTTTCTCGAATATTTGCCAAAAAACATGAACTGTCAAATTGTCTAAAGATAGCATTATAAAGGGCTTTGGCTAACGTTGTTTTCCCTATACCTCCCTTGCCCCATAATCCTATAAAGAGAACATCATCGTCGGACTTCGTAGTTATCATTGATTGCAACTTTATCACTTGGGGATGTATCCCAACCGGATGCTTAGCAACATGTAAGGGTGTTCGGTCTAGCCGCATTGATATATCCTTGACTATTCTCTTTACAAGCTCTGCTTCATCTCTGACAAAATCCAAAAAAGTATTTGACACATTGATTCAGTGGATTAAATATATGATTAATCTTCATAAAATTCAAAAACGAAACAAGAGAGGAGTTGTGATTCAACATATAAAAGCAATGACAAAGCACTGTGTCACATCAATTATTACTTACCCATCATTCAAGTGCCACCCAGACAAACTACCAACATCAAAGAGAGCCTTCTTCCATCTTTGAACTTCCTCTGAATACTTCCCGAACTTGGACTCATGCTTAGCAATAGCTTCTCTATAACTTTTTCTTGGTGTTCTCACTTCCTTGGGTTCTACTTTGTAAAATACTGGAAAGACCATTATATCTCCTTGCTCATAGCATTCCATGATTTTCACCACCTCTTCCAAACACCATGGCGAGGAAGCGTAGCCCTCGGAGAAAATGACAATTGCAATTTGTGAATTCTCGATTGCCTTCATAAGCGAACGTGATATTTGCTCTCCCTTCCCCAGTTCTTTACTATCAATGTAAGTATATATTCCTGCCTGATCTAGTGCTGTGTAGAGATGACCGAGGAAGTTGTTGCGGACGTCTGGACCTCTGAAACTCAGGAAGACGTGGTAACTCCTTCTAGGCTTGAAAGAAGAAGAAGAAGAAGAAGAAGAAGAAGAAGAAGAAGCCATTGGAATCAGGAAAGGGAGGAGGTTAACAATGAGCAACGAGTTGCTTCAAATTTGGTAGTTTGTTTGAGGTAGTCTGTTCACCTTGTGATCTTCTCTATATTGGTTATACCCAAAAGCATGACTTACTTTTCTGTGGGTCAGCAAAGTATATTTTAATAAAGGTGCTTAAGGATGAGCCAACATTTTAGCGTGGGATTTTATCACACTCTTTAAGATTCGCCCCCTTTAGTCCCTTGTCTTTCCTTTTCTGACATGGAAAATAAAGTATCTCGTCTCATTAGAAAAAAATGAAAAACTTGGCTGTGGCCATATGGCAAATTGGTGAGCAATGATTGATGTGCCCATAGATTAGTGGGCCGGACACCAATCAATTAATTAAATTAATTGAATTTCTTCTCATGATAGAATGAAAGGTGCCATGAGATCTGTGTGCGGCACCATGGGCACCAATATCGTAGGTTTGACGGTCAAAGATTTTGGGCATCGCGCGCAACAATCTTTGTTTAATGTGAAGTGAAAGTGGTCCATGCATGGTATTGAGGTATGTGTTAGACCCTAGAGATGATTCGAGACGCAATTTGGATTTTTTATATGGACTGAACTTTAAACCCAACTATATATAATAAAAAAACTTTATAGCCCGTGACTGTCCCACTACAAGATGGGCATATATTACTAAATTCTCAATAAATATAGCAAATTGAACAAAAAAGCATATTCGGACACATGTTAAATGTTAGTTTCTAAGAAAAAGGTTATTTCCAAAATTAGTGAGAACACAAAATTTAAAGTTCAGGGTGCAAATGAAATCTTCAATTGCTAGAGCATCGAAGTTGTTCTATCATTACACAAGGAAGTATTAGTAGAGACAACATGAGTGTGAAAGTACTAACTCTTCACCACATAATTGTCAAATTACACCAATTTCTCCTGTGAAATAGACACTAATATATATCCAGATTATCTTTAGACACCAAAAATTCTCAATCAACAAAATTATGAAAGATATCAAAACCAACTATCTGGATTGAATAAAGTAAGCAAACATAGCAATGAACCAAATATGGCTAGTTCCTTATTAACAACTTGGCTGTCGATAAATGTCCCCATCAATGATGATTTGTTTTTGATTGTTTTCTCAAAGATGTTTCTCGCTGGGAATTTATAGGGATTTCACAGAAACAATTAGCGACCGCACTTAAGAATCGTGTTGTCAACCTCTTTTAGATGCTAGTCTCCTCTATAGCATGAGAGATAAGTATGTTATTGTACACGATTGTCCTCGTGATATTGTTATCCTACTTAGGGTGTGTTTGTTTCGCGGAATACATTTTCCTCATTTTCTGGCGTTTGGCTCGCTTAGGAAAATGAGTCAACGGAAAACGTTTTCCTAATCAACGGAAAATGTTTTCCTAGCAAAGTTTAAATTCAAGAAAATGATTTCCCCTTTGAAAGGACCGGAAAACGTTTCCGAATCTACCAAAGCTTAGATTTGATACTTGGTTTACAAACAATTATTCTTATAAAAATATATTATAAAAAAATTGAAATTGAAATTTTTTTTTTTCAAAAAAAATAAAATTTGGAAAATATTTTAAAATAAAAATAAATAATTCGAATTTGCTTCTTTTTCTTTTTCTTTTCTTCCTTTTTCTTTTTGCTTCTTCTTCACCCGTCACTAGCCACAAGGACAGCCGGTGAGCTCGGTCTCACCGGATCGAGCGATCTCATGGCCTTCAATAACAAGGCTTGAGCTTACCCAAGGCCGATGAGCCTCAAGCCTCACTAAATCGAGTGAGCTCATGGCCTCCGGCGATGAGACTCAAGCCTCACTAGATTGGGCGAGCTCGCAGCCTCTAGCGGCCAGGCGGCGAGCTTGCCGCCTCTAGCGATAGCTAGAGCTCACCTCTTGTAAGCCACTGGGAACAAACTGCCAGAGGAAGCAGAAGGGATGGCATGAGGAAGTTGAAGAGTGAAGGACAAGAAGAAGGAAAAAGAGAAAAAGAAAAAGAAAAAAGGAAATATAAAATATAAAATAAAAGTAAATAAAAAACAACAATATTAAAAATTTGAAGTTTTTAAATTAAAAATTCATTTTTTTTTCCTGTGATGAAGTGTCAAATTATTTTTTAATGGGATCCAAATGGCAGAAGACATTTTCAAATATACATCGCCAAACAAAGGAAAACAAACCGTATTCTTAGAAAATGTTTTCCCGGAAAGCATTTTCCTTTATCATTGAGTTTTCCGTGAAACAAACGTATCCTTACATTGCCTTTACATTCTCTGATTTCCTGAAAATTGCATTCCTCCTTCCTTTCCCACCAAAAAAGAAATACGAGTCCATCCTTGGTAGTTATTTTAAGTATGAAACTTTGATACACCCAACCACGGGTAGTTGCGTTGGTTGAGAGTCTATTCTTCACTGCCGAGATCAAGAGTTCAAAACTCGCGGTTGCGAATGCATTGTAAGTGAGGGGGCCATGGTGTTGGGGTCGTGTGCTAGCCACTCTCGAGGTATAGTCGTCGGTACTAGGCGTTTCATGCCTTATAGGGCCTTATGACCCCACAAGGGGGCTCAGGCGGATTCTTCAATTAAAAAAAAAAAAAACTTTCTTTGATACAAGCGCCATCAAAATTAACCGATTAGTGATTTGTTTGGTTAAAGCTTGGCCTAGAAAAATATTTACTTGGTCAAAGCTAGTCTATTTGATCGGTCAATGGTCGTAGGACCACCACTTTTATTTATTTATTTATTTGAATTTCTTTCCCTACTAGTATATTATTAAGGAAAAATTCCAAATAAAAGCCTGAAGTGTCCTCGTTTTCTCAAATAATAGCCTGAAGTTGTCAATTTATCTCAATTAAAGCCCTTTTCCTAGCCAATGACTATTTCAGTTATCGGAGAAAGGGTATTTTGGTAAAAAAATGTGACCATATTTAAAAAAAAAATTCCCTTTTTTTTTTCTTTTTTTTTTTCATTTCTCCTCTTCCCTCCACCAGCCATCGCCATCGATGGCCGGGGGAGGTCGCCCACCTCAGGCAAGGGGGGCCCTCCCCAATCTAAGGGACCGTCGCCCTCGCTGGCATCGTGCGAGTGCCACCCTCACCAGTGTCGTGTGAGGGTTGCCTCGCCTAATCTGGCTCAAGCAACCCTCGCATGATGCCGGCGAGGGCGACCCTTACCCAACGCTAGCGAGAGTGGCCCTCGCTTGAGTCCGGTGACCTTTTCCATGGTTAGTGAAGGGAAGGGGGAAAAATAAGAAAGAAAGAAAAAGAAAAAAGAAAATAAGAAGAAGGAAAGAAAAAGAAATAAACAGAAAAAATAAATTAAAAGACGAAAATGCCATTCGATCTAAGAGATAGATCCTTTTTTAAAATTGATATAGCCACTTCAAACTCTCATTTGAAACAACTTCCATTTTAGATCCTTATCTAAGATGATTAAGTTATTTTAACTCTTTATTTAAAACAAAGTCCACTTTGAACCCTTATTTGAGAAAACAAAAGCACTTTAAATTTTTATTTAGAATTTTTCCTATTATTAGCTGGGGATGTCAACTCAATTAACTTATACTCCATTGTCTCCTCGACAAAATACATAAATTGTGGCTTCTAGGAAGTGGCATTCGCATCGCAATCAATGAGTTGTTGTCCTTCTTTCCTTTCTTTCTTTTGCACATTATGATTTTTGTTTTGATCGAAAAAATGTCCTTCTTTTCTTTCTTTATTTTGCATATTATGACTATGAGTGCTCGAAAGTTCTATCGTTTTGAGTTTGTTTTTGTTTTTTTTCTTATGTGCGCATTAAATTACACTAGCCCCTCATGCATGCGATTTTGTTTCAAACGTCGGTCATATCATATTTTCTTATTTTGTTAAAGTGACCAAAAAAATGAAATCCTTTATCTCACGTTCAAGAATTGAATTCTTGTCTCCCTCAAATCTATATTAATTTCGCCGCTAGAGAGCCAAGATACTGCGGCGCCGAGAGAAACAAGCAGATGTCGCCAGCGAGCATCATGACAAGCCTCATCTTGATCCCGGTGTAAAGGAAACTGATCAAGAAACTCGCACCTCATTGGCCCCACACGGTCCTTGACTACCTTTCTGCCTACTTTTCTTCAATTTGGTCTTGACATCTCCACAGTGCAAAATTGTTTTTCTTCAAGCATTGATTTATTTTCTTTAATGTAAGATCATGAGCACACGTGATAAATCGTTGGCAGGTTCGAATTGCTATTCGTCCGGAGTCAACATTGTTTTCTCAAATAGAACTTATTTGATAGAGTACAAAATAGCACATGGTTGATACCGTCTTTTTTTGGTGCCTTATGTGATGTACTTCCATAGTTATTGCTTGCTGAGTTGCTGTGCCTACAGATTGTCTTCACAATAAGCATGTGAAATTGTGAAAATTGCTAATTAAAGGTGCATTCACCATGCCTTTAAATGGTGGATCTGTTCAGATTGTCAATATTTATGTTTTCCATGCCTGCTCCAACTTTGGCTGCATTGATTAATGTGCATTCGCACATTAGATTTGGAAATTTTCTTCTCTCTTGTTTCACTCGTGATCTTACTTTGGCTGCATTAATCCCAGTGCATTCACACGCTGAATTTGGAAATTTTTCCTCTCGTGCTATAACTTTAGCTGTATTGATCCAAGTGCATTCATACAACCACATTGTACGGAAGATTCCAGCCATGAATTTGATAATTTCAACTAGTGTCGACATCGATATTTTCACTTTTTTGGAGAAGTAAAAATCACGTAACTCCTTTTTTCCATGATTTTGACTGAAGGGACATCAATAGATTAATACACGTTATATGCACATTAACAAAGCTTTCACAATTATCCTAAAAAAACACAGAACTAGGTTGATGTTGACCCTAATTCACATTCGATGAGTATAAAGCTCATTCAAATATGTTACTTATTATTTAAAATTATATCTATTGTACTTGACAAATTTATTTTTTTTGTAGGACTTTGAAAGGATAGAAAAAGATCACTTTGCCCTAAAACACAGGATATTATAAGATCTTTAAGTAATATTATTGTGAGTGTATATGGTGCCTGAAAAAAGTTGTTGATTGCGCATGCAACTTTTCTTCGTTGAAGATCACATTTACTACGTCTATTTGGTGTATGATCGATACAAATATTTGTTTAAGAGTGATTTATTGTTCACTGGATTATAAATTAATTTGACAAATCAATAATTTTGGACTTTGAAAATATCGTCGCTGTCGCCACGTTTATATTGAGATTTACTTCGCTGGTTTTTCATAAAGCAAAACAATTTTATAAGCTTTGCAATTTCGCTAGCGCCCCACATTATACTCCCCCTAGGGTCACGACGAGATAAAGGCTATTTGATTTGATATAAAGTGACAACGCACTGATGCTCCACTTTCCACGCACCAAATGCATGAACCCTCCCCAATTTCAAACCAAAAACAAACAAACAGAAGACGTTCCCACTGCACTCTTGACTTTTGAAAGTGAAAGGGTTTTTCTTTTTCTTTTTATTTTTCTTTTTGAATCTGTTAGACTGCAATTGCCGTTCCCACACTATGTTCTTGACTTGGGTGGAAAGATGCTTTACTAATCCGAGATACTCTATAATTGTTGGTGTGGAGCTTGTTGGCTTTTTAGAGGGCAGAATGGATTTAGACAAGGTAATCCTATCACATCCTATTTGTTTGTGATGACAGAGCAAGTTTCACTAAAATTCTGCAGTCGAGAATAGGCAACTAAAATTTCAACCTATGCACAAGAAATTCAAGCTTACGCAATGATACTTCTGTTTGGCAATTCACTCACTCACTTATACTTTACTAATAATAATATGATCTTCTTGAACGGAGATAAGTGGTCATTTCTTACTGTAAACATGGTTTTGAGAAATTCTACAATTATCTCTGGTCGGAAACTCAACCTCAAAGGACCGAGATGTTTGACGCTAAAATCGGGGCTAGACTATTAAGTGACTTCCTGGACACTCATCACTTTTGGCGTGTATGACAAAATTTTTGTTTTTCTATTTATTTGTTTTTCTGTTCCCCAGAATAGGTTTGGAACAGAAATTCGTTTGGTAATGCAATTTTATTTTTCTATTTCTAGAACAGATTTCTATTCTAGAAATAGATTTAGAGTAGAAATCAAAAGTAACTTTTCTATTTCTAGAATAGAAATGAGAAATCAAATTTTTTCTCATCGTTTACTCTTGTCACTGCCCATCACCCACTTGCCGCCCGTGGGATGCCGGACACCTGCCACCGGCCTTGGCCACCAGCAGCCGACCGCCGGCCACCGCACTCCGGCCGCCCGTCGCCATTCACCGGTCGCCAGATGCCGGACGCCCACTAGTCGTTGGCTGCTCATCACCAATCATTGGATGTCGAGGCTAATCACCAACCATCGGATGTTCACTGGCGACCGTCCACCGCTCATCACTGGCCGCCGAATGTCGGCCGCTCGCCACCCGCCATCGGACTCCAACCACTAGCCACCTGCCACTGAACTCCAAATGTCGAACGTTAGACGTCGAACTCCAAACATTGGACGCCGGTTGCTGGTTGCCGGACTACGGACTTTAGCCGCCCCCACCGGTCACGGGGTGGCGCCAAACGCTGAACGTCGAACTTCGGACTTCGGCCGTTCGCTGCCAGTCACCAGACGCCAAACACTGGTCGCCGAACATCGGACTCCGACCACCAGACGCCGGTCTTTGCCACTCCTATAACTAGAAATTTTATTCTGTTATCAAACAAATTTTTATTTCATAAATAGAAATTTTGAATTGTTATCAAACGCGTTTCTTTACTCAGAAACTCGTCCATGGAATAGAAATTGATTTTTGTTCCAGAAATTTTGTCATGTGCGCCCTTTAAAGCTGGTTCAAACAATTGGAAAACAATCGAAAATGCTCCTCCATTTCACACTCGAGCAAAAAAGTGCATGAATGTGGCTCTAGATGGAGTAATGAAACTCCACCAATCTAAGCACAACAAAATGTAAAGTGTATTAGAATTACAATTATGATCAATCAAAATAGCTAAAATCGAAATTACTTCAATACGAAATTATAAGGAATTGAACAAGGGAATGAAAGTACAAGGAAGAAAGTAAAGATAACTCTCAAATATGAGGGTTGCATTGGTTGATCTGCTACTTCAGCCTCTTTAATGTTCTTCAAAAGAAGTGGCACCATGTTTGTCCACTTTGCTTGAAATTCTGCTATTTTGTGGGCAACCACACGAGTAAATGGACTAGCTTAACACACTTTTTGGGGAAAAAATGAGTAAAATTTGGTACCAACACAAGTATATTTGATCATTCTTTCTACATAGTGTTAACAATATTGGAAATCTAAGAAATTATAACAATATGAGGTTACAATTATTACAGGTCTCTTTGGAATATTTTAACTATCTTTCACATAATTATATCAATGTTACTAAAGTTTTCACTAAATCCTCACGCAAATTCAGCTGATATAAAGGGTTGCACGTGTTCAAACACAAAAAAAAAAAAAAAAAAAAAAAAAAAAAAAAAAAAAAAAAACTCATCTTCCATACTTTTGGCATTGAGAATTAGAGTTTATGATAAACCGGTTACATGTCAAGTCATATTGTGAGTCAATAAAAGAACGAATTGAATACCAAACACCCAAATCCTACACTAAAATGTTGCAATTGATAGAAATGTCTAGCCTCTCCAATTATAATTGATCAAATAAACTCAACATAACCGTTCAAAACAAATAAAAATAAGAAGAAGGCCATATCAACCAAAAAGTTTACATTTGGAAACTCCAACATCATACATGTGATAGTGACATGAGAAGTTAATAACAAATGTTGATCCTATAAAATGACTTTGTTTTCTTTGCCCAATCAGTTGCCTTTTCCAGCTACCATATATAATTGATCCAAGTGATAGACATCATTGAGGATGGCATCGGTCAATGAGATCGTGATTCAATGAGGGAAAAAATGAAAAGCAAAATGTGCCATACATTATCCAAATGGGGACTATGCAAACATAATTTAGTGCAAAAGAAGCCTTTTATGAGCAAGATATCCCAAGGAAAAATTGGAATGTCAATCTCATGCGGTCATTGAGGAAGCATACACCCAACCTAGGTTTGATACATATCTTTGCAAAATCATGTGACAAAAGCAGAAAGAATGCACCGTAACTTTTTATGTGTAAAATTCATCGGTATGACAAGCATAAATATTTTTCATCATGATTTTTTTGGATGGACTCATGACACGCGTGAACAGCGCACACCCCTTCCCCCCCAAAAAAAAAAACCAGCATGATTCTAGATATCAATTGGATGAAGTAGGCATTAAGCAAGTTTTTACACAAACGATAAGTTTCAAGCTTAAAAAGTCGAGCACACAACGAACAGTAAAGAGGATGTTAAAAAAAAACGAATAGTAAAGAGGGGGGAAATGAAGAAGAAAAAGCCCAAAGCAATCCACCCCTTTTAAGTTCTAACTACTCCCTTAAAAAAAAAATCCTAATATTTTTGACACGGCAGACTACCATAAAAAAAATTGGAGCAAATTGAATTGAGGAAGTGATGGTCATCATGCCTCTGCTGAGGAAGGCTGCTTTTCAATTTGGAAAAATGGGAAAGATTCACAAAAAAAGAAAATCTACTTTCTAATTTGCTCCTTCGCGTGATTGATTGCATTTGTGATCATCGCATTCCCTTTTTCAATCCGTGAAATGCGGATTTCTTGCTCAGTGGGATTTTGTTCCCCATGGGCCCGCCGGCCTCAACAAAGCTCGGCTCGGGCTTCGGTGCCGTGAAAAACAAGCAGATGCCGTCGGTCAACATGAGATAAATCTTTACGATCATAATTTCAGTGATTAATGTTAAAAAATTTTCAAATTAATATATATGATAAATTTATTTTAAATTAATTTTTGATTATAAAATATTTTTAAATTATTACATTCGTTTAATTAATTTCCATTAGATTAGATAATTACATGAAAAACCAAAAATTAAATCAACTCGGGATAAAACAAAAAATTGGTGTATTCGTTAATAATTCAGTAATTTGATGATAAAATTTAATGAAAATTAATTGATGATAAATTTATTATAAATATATTAACTTGGATAGATTTGTAATAAAAATATAAAATTTGAAATTTTCATGATATTAATTTAATTTTTATACTATCCTGATTTGATGTTTTTGGGAAATGGCTTCCGTCTCCTTAATTATCGGTTTCTTTTTCTTTCGCGAAAAATAAAGTATTCCATCTATAAAGTCCTTTCTCTTTTCTGCGGCCGCGCCGTGGGCACCAATATCGTAGATTTGACGGTCAAAGATTTTCGGCACCGAGCGCAACGATCTTTCCTTAATAAAGAGACATTTGTCTGTTACATTCCAGCCTTTACGGTCGAGCATCGTTCGGCGAGGTGCTGATTGAATAGAGATTTGAAGTTTCTTCTTCTTCTTCTTCTTTCACAGAGTCATCTGTGAACGTGGCGGTGCCCAAAATAACAGAGAAGACTATGGGGGATTTCCTACAGTAAATTGTTGGATTGTTCCCCAGGTTTTAAAACCGGCAAATGCCCAACCCATTGTAAACATGATGATCGGATTTATGATAAATTTGTCCTTAATAACAACATAGCATTGTAAAACTTTGTTAATTTGTTGTTTCATAAACGTGCTGTGAATAGTTTACGTCTAAGTGAAAAATGACATATTTATTGAATGTGATATATGATTGAACACATTAAACATGTTTAAATTAAATATTGTTATGCATGAAAATTCTGCAGTAAGTTATTATGTATTTTTACCTATATGTGTCACGTGCACTAACATTTGCTTGCATGATTAATTAACATACGTAGGTTCGTGCCGTAAATTTGTGAAAACGGTTAAGCTGGATAAGGCGCAAATTTATTGGAAAATCCTGAGTTCTATCATTTGATTCATCTATGAAGTATACTTATGAACAGCTTGCAGTAGCACATAAGGAGATCATTAGCTTGCGAGTTGCTTGGGCTCAACTTGATGACTACTTGAGATCAGTTCACTTAGTTCTGAGTCGAGGTGGAGTGCAAGCTACTCAAGTTTTTTGTAGAGACGAGCTCGAGCTTATCAATTTTCAGTTCGATAGGCTCGTGAGCCTAATTGAGCTTTCATTATCTTTTAAAAAATATTTAATAATGAGAAATATAGATAGAAAAATATTCGAACTTATAAAAAAACGAGATTAAGTCTTATTTATATGTTGATTGTGATCGAGTAAAGTCGAGTTGAATTCGAGTATCTCGATTTTCTACTCAAGTCAAACTCAAGTAGAAAATTTGATATTTGATTAAGCACGAGTCAAGTTTCAAGCACCAAGTATTCGAGTGGAGTCGAGTCAAGCTAGAGCTTAGTAGTGCTTCAACCTAGCTCTACTTAATTAGACCTCTAGATACTCATAAAAAAAAAAAAAAATCATAGGACATTTCACCGTTTTGAAATTTACGATGATTTACTGTAACTAATAACCAAATATTGTAAAATTTGAAATACTTTTAATTGCAATAATTTACAACAGGTTGGTACGCACAGTTGTAACAAAGAACATGAATTATGAATATGGAAAATTTTGAATAATGACGAATTATGAAGAGTTATGAAGTTTCGTCATAGTCAAAGACCAAAGCGTCATAAATTTGCATTTTTTTTAAATTATGCTTGTTCAAAATGTTTACGGCAGCACATTGGAACAAAGAGTAGAATGTCCTAAAAGTCCATTTTTTAAAATGGCAACGGTTTACATATGGTTACAACGGTCCATAATAATAATAATAATAAATTAATGATTGAATGACAATTTTTAATCTATTATGAAAATAGCAATATACTTAGGATTATAAAAAATTAAATAATAAATAATTATAAATTATTTTAGAATTTACTTAGTTAAGAATTTGCGACTCATAATAAAGTGTTATTCACAATAACTCAAAAATCATTATATTAATAAAGCCCTTATTCTAATAAAACAAGGCAACTTGCTCTGGAAATAAAAATGATCCATGAGACTTTTATGTGCAAGTGGCCCCCACTACATTGTTCCTACTTTTGGAACAAAACGCGCTCATATCTAGAGCAAATCCCGGGCGACGCTCTCAGCCCATTCTCATCAGTCGTCCATGCTACGACACTGCGGAAGACCACAAATAGATGTTGTTAGCGGCCGGTCGGGGTGCGACGAAACTATGAGGATTGCGCCTCGAATCTTTAGTAAATAAGAGTTGATTTTTCGCCACGTTTCATATTCTCTTCCACAAAATCAATGGATTTATTAGAGAATTATTGCACTTTGATAATCGTAAATATTTACCTCCTTAAATCCAAAAAATCAAGGGGATTTCTTGGTGGAAATATACTTGAATATATTGCGATTCCGTCTTTAAAAGTTATTCCATTAAGTCTATAGCGTACACATCAATGGGACAACAGATTTAAAGGGTGGTTACATAGTACTATTTTGATAGCTAAAATTCGCATGACTATGCCTTCACGCAGAAACTTGGTGCTTTCATTTTATATAATTGTTTGCTAAATTAGTTTCTCATGAGTGAAGATATCCAAATTTAAAGTGAGACTTAGTGGGTAACTCGAGAGGATAGCTTTGACATGTAAATCATTTGTAATATCATACACAAGATGTATTAGTTATTGAAAGTAAGGAGATACTTGTGCCGATTTGAGAAAATGGTTATGATTTGAGTATGTCTTCACCAATACTCAGTACTTCACATTTTCTATGCATTAGGCATTCTAGCTATAAATTGCATATGGATTACCTTTTCCTTTCATTACTCGGGCATGAAAATAGATCAAGCTTTTTGTTTTGTTGAACGTAATGCAATTGATTCTAATGTATAAATTCAAAAAACAAGGAATTTTCTAGAACAATATCTTTAAATGATTAGCTGGTATGCCAATGATTTATTTTCTATTACTTTGGAACGAAGGATTTTCTAATACTTTGGAGCGAAGGATATTCCGCTCAAGTTGGACCTTTTTCATTAGATGCTTTTTGGGAATAAATTTCACACTCTCCCCCTCGAGAATCCCCTTCCCGTGTGTGGAAATCCGTTTTTCTGCACTGCTCCACTCTTATGTTTAAAGCTTTGGGGACGCCAAATTTGATGTTTCGAAGAAGAAGGTGGTTAACGTTGGATATTTCATACGAAACTTCTTAAGAAAGACTTTGTCTGAGTGAGAAATGACTTATTTTCAGATTATTTAGTCCAAAAGAGGATTTTTGCATTTGGACTTTCATAAAGATTGGCATTTCGAAAGTGTAAAAAATCCATTAATGTTGGATGTTGTGGGGATTGTATCTAGAGTTTCAGCTTATTTTGTTGCTATTTAAATAAATGTTGCATATGAGCATCACTAATGTTAATAGAGTGCACTAATTACCATTATTGACTTTGTGTGATTTAAAAATTTCCTTCTTTTTTATTTTTCTTTTTTGCTTAGTCGAAAGCTCAGGGAAATATTTGCTCATCACTTTCTTGCTAGCTTCTCTCCACACGACTTCACTTTGGAAAGAAAAATGATCAATTTGATTTTGACGGCCAGTGGCTCATTTTCATTACATTTTTTATCCTTTTTTTTTTTGGATAAGTGTATTAAAAATCTTACAATTTATTACAAAAATGTAATTGAGTTCAAAAATCTTCAAAAGTACAATCAAATTCTAAAACATATTATGAAAGTACAATTGAATCATAAAACTTTCAAAAAATGTAATCAAGTTTTCAAATTTGTCGTTTGTCTAATTAAGTCCTTTATTGGTTGCACCTTTAAAAGTTTTAGGACTCGATTGTACTTTTATAATAAGTTTTAGAACAAATTTTAGAACTTTTGTAATATCCTATGCAAGATGTATTAGTTATGCAAGTACATAAATACTTGTGTTGACTTGAGAGAAGGGTTTCATTAGTATGTCTTCGCCAATAATTGATACATCACATTTTCTATACATTGTTAGGCATTCTTAGTTACGAATTGGATAAGGATTACCTTTTCCTTTCATAGCTGGAGCACAAAAACAGATCAAGCTTTTTGCCTAGTTGAAAGTAATGTGGTTGTTTCAAATGTCTAAATTCAAATAAATGAGTCTATAATGCACAAGTTTTCTTTCATAGCTCACCATAAATTGTGAATAAGTGGAAGAGAAAGAGGGTATATAGTCCCTTGTGTGACTAGTTTTCTTTCATAGCTTGGGAATGAAAATAGGTCAAGCTTTTTGCTCAGTTGAACGTAATGCAGTTGTTTCTGATGTACAAATTTAAAGAAATGAGAAATTTCTCTAGAAGAACACCTTTTTGTGATTAATTAGAATGCCAATAACTTATTTTCTATTACTTTAGAGCGAAGGATCCTTCGCTTGAATAGGGTCTTTTTCATTGGATGCTTTTTGGACTTTTTTTTTTTTTTGGGTCGAATTTTGGAATTCATTTGCTTAGTTATGTTAAAAGAATTGGATACTTCATACAAGATATCATAAGAAAGACCTCGTCTAGTTGTGAAAGAGCACGTTACATTCAAATTATTTAGTCCAAAAAGAGAATTTCCGTGGTTGGACTTTAATGAAGAATGACACTTCGAAAGAATAATCATCCACTAAAATTGGATGATGTGATCAACATTGCATTTAGAGTTTAGCTTATTTTGTTACTATTTAAATCGATGTTAAAAATGAACATCACTAATATTAATCGAGCGCACTAACTACACCTATCATTGTGAACTCCATGTGATTTGACAATATCTCTCCTTTTTTCTGTCTTTTTTGCTTAGTCAAAAGTGCTAGGAATAGCTCATCACTTTCGTGCCAAGTTCCCTCCACGCAACTTCGCTATGGAAAGAAAAAAGATAAAGTTGATTTTGATGGGCAGGTGGGCCCCACCACCTTGTTCCTTCTACATGCTCATTTCTAGAGCAAAAATGCTAGAAATAGCTCATCACTTTCGTGCCAGGTTCGCTCCACGCAACTTCGCCGTGGAAGAAAAAAGATAAAGTTGATTTTGATGGGCAGGTGGACCCACCACCTTGTTCCTTCTACATGCTCATATCTTGAGTGAATCCAGGGCTTGAGTCCCCTAGCTCGTTTCCATTGCATTTCCATTACAAAAATGCCCCTATTCCAATTGTTGGAAATATCATATGCTTGTCGGCCAGTGAACATTTGGACAATGAGCTCAGGTCTTTATTTGACATTGATTTAGCCGCTTAAGGCCCTCATTGAAATAATTTGAACTCTAGGCCCTCTTTAAAAAAAATGGCCTCATTTTAAGCCTTTATTTGGAGATTTTCTTTATTTTTTTTAAAGATGCTCCATGATTTTAACTAAGACGACTTAAAAAGCTGCAATAAGCTGTGAATTTGATTGAATACCTTTGGTGAGCTTTCTGAAAACCAGCCCCAATGCCAGTGTCATCTTCATTATTCCACATTGCATGGTCATAACATGATTGGACGGACAAGCTTAAACTACTATTGGAAAAAAAAAAAAAACATATGTAAGTAGAATAATAACACAAGTATATTCGATCATTCTTTCAACATAGCATTCTTGATATAGGAAATGTAAGAAATTTAAAAGAAATAATTCCAAGGTTTTAAATCCATTATTAGAAGTCTCAAAGAATTTTATCTGTCTTTCCCAATAATTATAGATGTCACTAGAGTTTCCACTAAATCGTCACGCAAATTCAGTAGATATAAACCGGGAATTCCAGCTTCAGTATTTTGCAGCCCCATCATGCATTCCTCTGCACTGTTGGGCCACTTTCCTCGTGATCCGTTTGACTTGGGCCATTTTCCCAAAGTCCAATATCCTCCTCCATAGCTCTGGATGCAAGTCCCATGGACTAAAGCTGGTACTAGTGGGTTCTCCCGCAAATCTGCTTCTCTTGAGCTCTCTTCTTATGAATTTGTACAAACCTCGAAGAGTGTAAGTGACCAACCACATAGAGGAAAGCTGGATCAAGCTGAGTCACTGATTATCTGGAATCATGGCCTTTCAAGTTGTCCTTTAATTGCCCAGACATTATTCGGAATCCCCACTTTTGGAAGATTTCTCCCATTACTCTTAAGGCTAAATTGGAAATGATTCAAATCATCTTGATTAAAATCGACTTTTCTGCTCTTGGTTGGGAATACGCAAGCCACGTCATCGGAAATGACTTGATAGTATGTTGCATATAGAGTACTCCCTCTCCCCTTCTTGGCATTAATGTGTGGAAGTATCTGGACCGTGGCAACCACTTTTCCTCCTCTTGGTCCAAATACAAAACAAAAAGCTTATCCTAGGAACTTGTCACCCAAGCAATGTGAAGCCATAAGCAACCACTTCAGCATCTCTCCTCCAAGAAAAAAAGATGGAGCGTTTGCCCAGCAACGATCTTCTCGCAATGTCGTGATCAATGCCTTGAACTACCCATCTAACAGAGACAAAAAATCCGAACGTAAACTACTTATATGCTTAAAATATATTTGCTTGTGCAATGTTCTGGCAAACAAAACATAAAAGAACCTCCTCGGAGCCAAAGTCATCTTGTTGAGGTGTCAGATTCCAATTATGGGTGATCCCATGGTGTCGTGAGATTAAAAGCGGAGAAAAATTAATGCCGTTTTTACGGCCATTGCTGGATCATTGAAGAAATTATTGCAGTAGTGTAGTTGCTGACTACATAAATATATTTGGTTATCTAATATTTCAGAATAGCTACTGCTTGTGAATGTTGCCAACTCTTGATATACTAGTAGGTATTTTATTATATTAAAATTATACGCCATACCAACTAATTACTAATTAAATTAAAGTTCCGACTTTTAAAATCTGCGAACTCTCGATGGATTGAAAATTATCTTTTCCTAAAGAAAAATTGATAATCAAACCAAGAAATTTGAAAGGTACATACTTCCTTTTTTCTGTATAAAAGTTTCTAATGAAATGAAAGGTCACTTCAACTAATTACATATTTGCCAATTGAAGGTTGCCAATTAGGTGGAAATGTACCACTTACTAATATTTTGAAAGCCACTTATTAAGGTGAAAAGTTACTTATAGAAAAATCACTTTTTTCTTTGAACATTAAAAGGGAGCTACCCTCTATGGGCCTGGGTATGACAACTTCTCTATATACTTTGGGCATTGGTTGAATCTAAGAAGGTCATTTTTGGCGCATCTAGCTAATTGTCTTTCATTCTAAGTACCCAATTGAAAGGCGATTGTTGCTGACCACCGCCAACCCCTACTCTTTTCATCTGCAACATCTTCCTCCACTTGCATATTTGTCTGTTCATTCTCTTCCTCTTCAAATAATCCATTTTTGTTATTGTAGCACCCCGTCTTCGCCGCTAGACTCTAACGGAGAGAGCATCCTGATCTTTCTCCATCCGGCACTAGCAAAAATATGCGCGCTCTCTTTTCTTATATAACGAGTTACCCTTATTGTGAATATGGTATTGAGTGCAATTACTTTGCATATAGATAATTATTATTTCGATGTTACGAGTGAGTTAGGAGATGAGACGATTCTAATTACTGAGTTTTTAAAAGTTACTCGACATCTTGAAAAATTAATAATAAAATGAAAATGTAATTCATTGGCAAGAGAACCGCATATGCTTTTTCTGTATAAGAAGTAACTAGTAAGGATGATAAAGGTGCTATAACTACTTTGATATTTCGTTACCTACTAAGTACTAAATTAGATGAAACTTACTCACCAAGTGATAAGTTAGGCAACAATAATAGCTGACAATTATGCACTTCAATCTTTCACAATCACAGTTATACAACCTTACATTTATCATTTCATATGAATAACAATTTAATATAAAAAACTTTACTTAGTGCAATTGTATCACTTATGCCTCTCAAACTGGCCATTGGGCCAATCAGGCCTTGATTTAGTTTCGATCAGATCTGGGCTCTCAAATTGGGTTGTTGCTTCACTTTTTCAACAAATTTGAATCCAATTCGAGTCAAACTTTGGACCCATTGGGTCAAATGTAGAATTATGTAACTTTTTTGATGAACCTCAATGCCATTATATCATTTATGCCTCTCAAGCCAACCATTGGGTCAATCGGGCCTTGATTTGCTTCTAGTTTCAATTAGATTTAGGCACTTTGGGCGTTGCATAGTTTTTCAATGAATTTTTTTTTATAAAAAAAAAACAAAAAGGTGGTTGTTTGCTTCACTTCAACAAATTGAATTCAGTAGGCATCGAGTTATGGATTGATCGGGTCAAATGTCGACGATGCGAGTGACCTTTGTTATCGAAATTGATACTTACATAGCGTTTTCTCTTGTTGGGTGGCAATGTAAATAGTGCAAAGACAATAGCTCGGAATTAAAATATACACGCACATGCACGATTATTTTACTCCTCATGCAAGTCATATTAAATAAATAATAAAAATTAATAATTATAATTGGATGGTACAACAATTCTGTAAAATAGAAAATGGTACAAGATGACGTTGGTTGTTCACTGTCCAGACAATTGAGGAATTTCATCCGAGTGCACCGAGTTGTGGAAAGTAGGTGGTTAACTTCTTCTTTGGCCAACTTTACACTTTTTTTTTTTTTTTCCTTTAAATTGCATTGCAAAATTAGAGATAGAGCGCTCCATGTAGATGAGGGCAAATTTTAGCGTGAGACGAAAGGGCACGCTGGTTTAAATACATAGATAAGAAATTTATCATGTACCATTGTTCCATAACGCGTCATTCACACGACGCAAAGAACATAAAAACAAATTTGTTTACTTTTCATCAGTGATAAATAATATGATTGTGCGATAAATGCCTAATTTTCAAGAAATATATTTATTTATTTATTTATATTGCTTTGAGATCTTTTTTATTTTACGTACTTTTTGTTTGTTTAATGGACAATTAGTCTTTTCAGGTAGGCAATGCGCCCATACGAGATAATTGTGTTTTGCATGATTGATTGTGAGTGAAATATGAAAATAATCCATTTCCCCCATCTGCTGCTTTTTCTCAATTTTGTTTACTCTTCACTCATACTCTCATCTCTCTCTCTCTCAATCCACAAATTTTCTCACTCACTTAGATTTTGCTTCAAATTTCTTCAAATCAAAGCCTCTAATCGCTTTCTCTTAGCTTCAATCTTCCTTGAATCTAACCTGTTTCTTCCAAACCCATTCAATTCCATCCCAAACACCCAAAAAATCCTTAGAAATCCTCCCTCTCCTGTGAGAATGCCGATCAAACACGCAGCTGGAAAAGAAGGGAAACAGTTCTCCATTACACTGGAGGGCATAACAAAGCGAATGGGAGGTCGCAACTCCTCTGCAAGTTGGGTTCCGCAAACGGAACCAAGCTTGCTTTGATAGATATCTCACATTTGCTGCTAGAAGTGTGTCGGAAGAGAGCATCTAGACTTTTGAGTTTTTCACACAGGAGGAATTTCCATTTAGGCAAATGGTTTTAGCCAGCCGGGTTGGATTTGGTTTTGGTCGGTGTCCGAGGAGATTTATTTTGAAGCTGTGAAATGGTTTTATACTCATTCAATCAAAGGTGAGAATGATAAGAAGGAAATATAATTCACGAGTCTTTCTACGAATGGAACCTTGATTATTCTTGAACATTAATCCTGAGGGCAATTTTGAGGCGTTTAGCTTTCGGTGATATTTACATGACTGAGAAAATGATGGTTTTTTTTAACAAGTGAGACAATTAATCCATGATCCTAAGGCACTGCATTTATGTCAGTATGTGTAGTCTCCATATGATTTTGATGTACTACCTGCTTCTCATTTCTGGCCATGGAGTTGATTTGTTCGAGGAACAAATCAAGCTGACGTTCAAGATCAACAATGGTCTTAAGGTCTCCCGATGCGACCTCCAAAAGGACTGAATATTCCGTGTGGGGGATGGCCTTAACTTGCGTTTTTGAAACTTTTGACGTTGACCTCGGAGGTGAGATGCTGGAGTCCTAAACAACCACCAACTTATTGGAGAGTCCACGCTAAAGGTATGGACATCACAAGAAGGAAGGAGAAGTTTGGGTAAGGAAGAATACTTGGGATGGACAAACCAAACTCAAGGGGTATAAACCACCATCACTTTATGAGGCTAGCTGTTGGAGTTGATATTAGGACAGAAATGAAGGTGATCCATTGGTAGAGGCTCTCTCAACCGTGCTTACTTGGCTTTGAGAGGAGATCCACACGGTCTTCAATGAGATGCAACTAGGATTTGCAGGAAATTCGGGAGTAACTTCAATTGTTTGGTCAGTTTGCTCCACTTTCCTCTTAAATCCTCATTTATTTCCATAGTATCCTCCTCCTCCACCAACTTTATTGGAGTTCTTACGTGTTGCCCGTATTTTTCAAGAACACTGGCTTAACAACCTAATCTCTTTCAATCCTTCCAGTGCGCAAAGAGTCTAAGTAATTTCAACTTAAGTAACCTTCATTCCTCCCTCAAGGTCCATGTTTCAAACCATTTTTCAATTTTTTTCGATTTTTTATATTTTTTATATCTTCAATTTTTATTCATTTATTATTATTCTTATTATATATTTCGAAAATAGGGGCCTCGGCTAAGCCTTCAGACCCGGCACAGACACGGGCTGACACATATCAGATCTACGGGCACGATTCATTGGACTTATTGCCTTAAGAGGGCTTGATCAAAAATTCAAACTGGGCTCGTATCATAGAATTGAGCCCAATTCCCACCTGAAACTAATCAAACCCAAATTCGCGAAAAAAAAAACGAGATCCATAGCCCAATCACCAGTAAAACCGAATTGAACATAACGGCAATAACCCAACTCAACCTCATTAACGATCGACGTATTCAAGCATTGAATGTAACGTCGCCGTTGTCTGGCTTCAGTCGCCTGGAGCACGGCCATTGTCCGTTAATCGTCATGCATAAACCTAGATTAGCGGAAGGACACCCAGGATATGAGCGTAAAGAACTGGACCTCTAATCAACGTATGGGTTAAACATTTCGAGCCACGTTTCTCACCAAGAAACCACACCATGTGGCCATGGAGATGCAAAAAAATAGCAAAAATAGATAGCCGGTGACATATTGGGAGACCACAAAGTGTACAGGAAAACAGATCCGTAGCAAATGGGGGAAAAAAAATTTAATCCATGATGCTTAGACTAGCAACCACATCCCATAATCAGTATCTTTCAACAAAATCAATGCGAATGTGTCAGTTTTGCTTCCTAATCAATCAACAACACGAGGCGAGGGTCACAGATTTAACTAATGCATTCATCAAACAGTTGGTGAGCATCTCAGGAAAAAAGACATAACGAGTGTATCAACACCACAACACAATCCAAATACTTCTTTCTTTGCAGAAAGGGTTTGATTCATCGAGGCAAAAAAAAAATGATTTCAAACCTGGTCTCTTCCCAGACATACACCAACGTCGACTACAAACTACATCTTCATTTAAGAAATGACCATAAAAATGTTGCAAAACCAACCTTGCCGAGGAGGGATTTTCAACCACGAGTGCTGATTAGACTCGTCCATGGAGGTTCAGGTAAGTGTCGATCAACGAACTTGAGATGGACACGTGGAGATCGAGTGGGACTTGACACTTCAGAGTTTACGCCTCCGAATCGGGGCAAGGCAACGGTCCTCCCGATACTTCACAGAAGCAAGAGATCCAAAGCGACGAGCAATGATCGAAAGCCAGAATGGGGACTCCAAGTACGCCGGCTACACTGATCGGCGTAAAAACATAGGATGGATTGAATGTTAAAACAGAGGATAACAGAGAGTTTTTCGGCCGTGGTAAGGGAATGGTCGCGAGTGATGACGGAAGACGTCTGACCGCGAAGGAAGGAGTCTGACAATCTCCCGGAGTGCTCTCGAAATTTATTTTCATCCCACTCTGTGTTTTTTCTTCCAGAGTAGTTTCTATCTCCCTTTCTTACCTCACTCTCTCTGTGACATTCCCCCAAAACACGATCATCAGTCCCCTCCTACTCAGAAAAAAACCGACAATCCCACCTTTGCATTGCGTCCTCTGCGCGAGCGGTTATGGAGAGAGAAAGGTCTGGGAGAGAATTACCAATGATGATGAAGATGACGATGAATATTATCTGGTCTCCCCTCAGATTTGGAGGGAGCAGACTGTTTATGAAAGAAGATATATATATATATATATATATATATATATATATATATATATATATATATATATATATATATATATATATATATTTTCACGTGTTTTCCCCCAAACTCCCTTAAAAATGCTGAAATGGGCAGGCTTTATAGATGGGCAAGAGTTGCGCGAATAGGGCCTTATGAAATGATGGATAGGGCCTTTTCTTTTCTTTTCTCTTTCTCATTTTTATATTTTTTATTACTTGAATGCATATTTGATTTATCAAGCAAAATTCAAGTGTTAACACCTATGTCTGATTAAGCTTACTTTAGTGACATGTAAAATTGCGAAAATTGCTAATCAAACGTATTGTCTGCGTTTGCTGCTAGAGGTGTGTTGGAAGAGACAGGATATAGACTTTGAATTTTTTTCACACCGGAGAGTTTTCCGTTTAGGCAAATGGTTTAGCCAGTTGGGTTAGATTTTTGGTTTTCTGTCGATGTCCGAGGAGATTTATTTTGAAGCTGTGAAAGGGTTTTATACTCATTCCATCAAAGGTGAGGATGATAAGAAGGAAATAATTTATGGGTCTTTTTGTGAATGGAACGTTGATTATTTTTTAACATTAATCCCGAGGATGATTTACGGCGTTTAGCTGTTGGTGATACTTACATGACTAAGAAAAAATGATGCCTTTTTCAGAACATATGAAGCAATTAGTTCATGATCCTAACACGCTGCATTTGAATGTCAATATGCGCAACGTAGTCTCCATACGGTTGTGATATATTGCCTGCTTCCTGTTTCTGATCTCAAAGCTGATTTGTTTGAGGAAAAAATCAAGCTAACGTTCAAGGTCCAAAAATAGCTTTTAGGTGTCCCGAAGTGACCTCCAAAAGGACCGAATTTTCCGTGGGGGGAATGGCCTTAACTCCAAAATCCTCATTTCTTTCCACAATATCCTCATCCTCCACCAACTTATTAGAGTTTTTATGCGTTGTCTTTATTTTTCAAGAGAAATATGGCTTGTTTCTTACTTGAAGAAGTGTTTTAAGATTCTTCTGATCATGTTGCTTTGTGAGCTTATGTATACACTTGAGCTGGAGCACGTAAAATTGTTGAAAGCACTTGATTTGCTTATTTTCCCCTGAAGCCCTTTTTGATGCTATGACAAAAAGAGGGAGAATGCGTGTGACACTTGATTGGATTAATGAGCATTCTCATAGGGGAGCTTGTCAATTGAAGTTGCATCATGAGATTCGAAGCTTTCATGAGATTTAGAAAGAAATTCAGTTCCATTGCTGCAACAGTTACAGAATGCTTAAAAGGAGAGAGGTTTCGGGAGTTTTGAACCCTTAAAGAGGAAATTAACTTAAGCTCCTGTGTTAGCACCGCCGAACGTTGATTTGGTTTTCGAGGTTTATTGCAATGTGTCCAATGTTGGCATTGGTGTTGTTCTCAATCAAGAAGGTCGTCCATTTGTCCCTGTCAATTAAAATTTGAATGATGCCGAACTGAAGCTTAATCGCCCATGCACTCAAGTAGTGGAGGCACCATTTGCTAACAAAAGAGTTTGTTTTGTACTCTGATCATTAACCACTTAACAGATACAACTCTCAACAGAAGCTTAATCGCCCACTTGCAACTTGGAATGAATTTCTGCAGTCCTTTCCATTCCTTTCTCAAACATAAATCTGGCACTTAAAATCCAGTCGAGGACACTTTACGCTGTTGATATGCGCTCCTCTCTTCTACTATGTAAATCAATGTTGGTGGATTTGAAGTTGTGATAAATTTGTATGAAGAGGATCCAAGTTTGGAAAAAAAATGGGAGTTGACTCTTGAAGTTCATGTGGAAGGTTTCACCATCTAGATGGTCTTCTGTATATTGAAGGGCGGTCAATTAATTGTGCATTCTGCAAGTTCATGTCGTTAAAGTTCCTGATGGTGGACTAGCTGGTCAGTTTAGTCGTGACAAAACATTGGCACTCATTAGAGAGATTTTCATTTTCCAAAGACGCGTAAAAGGACCAGGCAGCTAATGACCTATAAATTGAGTAGTGGAGAGTTCTTTTTTTCTTATGGTTTGACCTTGTTTTCATCTGGCTCTTTGCTTGATGATTCCCCAACAAGGACAAGGTCTATCTCTTGATTCTATGCAGTTGTTTGGGAAGCATGGATTCAGGTCTATCTCTTGATTTTATGGTCAATTAGAGAGAAGGGGGCAGTTTGTTAGTTGGTTGTTTGGGAAGCATCATGGATTCAATATGGAGAGTTCTTTCTTATTTTTCTTTTTTAATGGTTTGATGATTTTTGCTTGATGATTCCCAACAAGATTGCAATCTCTTGATTTTAGTGTTTTTGGGCAGCCAAGATCGATGATTTTTCCTCATCCTACTTTGTTGCTGCCCCGATGGAAGGTGTAGTTACGCTAGTACATGGAATGCAATTAGAGAGAAGGGGACGGTTTGTCGGTTGGCAAGTCATCTCCGGCTGTTAATCTTGAACAAGTCATCTCCTCGAGCTCTCCCGATATTGCTTATCTTCTATCCCTTCCTTTTTTCTTGCCCATGTATTCCATGTCCTTATATAATTGAAGACAGATCATATCATATAGACGGAGAAGCCGGCTTACTCCTTTTGCATACGTATCATTGCTCTATTTATATGTACCCAAACAAGTGTATGCCAATCAATTAAATCTCCCAAATAGTTCTCTCAGTTATGGAACCGACCAGGTCCTCAATATAATTTCAACACAATTTAGTTGATCTCTACAGTAACCATAGAAGTGGGAGAACTTTTGCAGCAGCTGCTCACAATTCGACCAATCAAGAATATCCAACTAGTCAAACTTACTGATGCTTGGAGGCAAAGTAGTAATAGCATTACCTGCTAGGGATGAGGAGAACAAGGTGGAAAAATAGGTAACATCCATGAGAAAATCCACTTCTGATAGACTGCGATTGCTTAGATCCAAATGAATTAGATTCGGCAATCCGATAGCACAGTCCGAATTGACTGAATCATTCTCCATCTGGCGCAGAAACTTATGAAGCTTTGAGCAACCATATGCATAAATATACCTAAGAGCTCACAACCTGTGAATGCTGCTAGGAAGAACTAAAAAGTTCCTTGCAGTCATTCATAAACAGAATTATAAGAAAAACAAGATTCCTAATTGAATCCGGCAATTCTTGAATTTTGCTGATGGCAGGCTAATGCTTAACTGAATTTGAGATGTATTCTGCACAAATTATCTTTTCTGGCGAAAATCAGGTAATCACACATTTACCTTTATTTGTGAAACGAGAAGACATAATTATTAAGAGTGAAATGAAGTAGCAACATTTGTTGCAAATGTAGAACCAACAAATACAGATTTGAGCACGCCCCCCATTAACTACTCATCCAAAGATAGAGAAACAGACCCTACACAGGCTCAACCAACCACTTCCTACAAAACACATCTACTTCGAGAACATCAGAATGCACCATTTTTGCCGGTCATAGCCCTTAACCTTTCTCGATTTAAGTTGCACGTGCCAACACTAGGATGGCATGCCAACTAAGATAATCAGACAAATTGGAATAAGTATGCAAGATGCTCGAACTTCATGATGGGTTTCTTCTACCCACGAATGAAACTTGCCAATGCAATTGAAGGAATCGACTTTGTTATAGACGCCTTTTTACTTTCAAGCTCTTTCTTCCTATCCTTCATAGAATATCCTCTTACACAAGTAATCCCACACTCTTGTCTCAAAAACAGAGATGAGAACGGCAAATAGAAGGGCAGTGATTTGGATGCACCTGGAATACCATTTTGAAACAATAGAAAGGTACTTCAATGTGATATAGCATGTTCGAAACTATACACATCATGAATTTATGGAAAAGAAGAGAGATTTCACACAATTAATAATTCTGGGATAAAATATATGGAACTCGTCAAGCTCATATTTGCTTAAACTTCCATAAAGACAGAACATCCAAAAGCTCTGCAAAAGAGTAAAATTAACGCGTGCTGCATTAATTTGGTTAAAAAAAAAAGACTGAAGGATACATATGACAAACTTGGAAAAGCTCACTTGCACATCAAATTGGTTTACTCCTATGATCTTGCATTATAAGCACTCCAACTAGCATAATATGGGAAGCTGAAAGAGATGGTAGACACATAAATAAGAAAGAGAGGAAAGAGCTAGAATGTTCAGTCTGCTTGTGTTTTGACATTGATACTTCGTTTTGTGACGCAATAAGCAATCTGGAAGAAATTATAGGATCCCCAAGAGTGAAGCACAAAAAGCAATAAAAATGAAGCAAGTTCTAAAGCACAAGATCATAGTGACTTGAACAATACTTCCAATGAGGCCAAGAAAAAGACCTACATAACTTTTTTTAATATCCCTTTATATCTAAGCATTTGTATAATTCCCAACTACCTAAAGCTAAATTCAGCTGCAAAAAGTTTCAAATTCGTGACTGCTAAATAACATACATGGTATATGTATACTTTTGGACATTTGCAAAGTAATCCCTCACAATTAAATTTCCAAATTTAGCATTAGCACCAGCCAAATCAACAAATGTCCCATCCATCCATCTTTTGTGACAAACCCAGATGAAGTTGCTTGATGTGACAGCCGGTCGTCACGTAGGAGAATTCCATTAGAAACCCATCAGAGGATGGACAAAAGGGTCACTCTCGCCAAGAAATGGCACAAGTGCATAGATTGTTGGAATTGAAGTGCAAGGAAACATTTAGCAAATGCAACAAATTACAGTAAGCATTATGTCTAATATTCAAACTTGGCTGCAATCCAGAGGTGGACTTTTGTGCCATGATTCAAGAATGTCTCTGATTACTAAGATTATCCTTAGAGGCTTGAGGCACTTCCTAAGGGCAATTCATGTTGGCATAGAACCCTTTGACCATCCTCTATTTGCTTGCATATAAGGTGAAACCCAACACCTTCTCAGTGTTGCTTTTGATACTTCAAATGAAACCTGGAAGAGACTCCACTCTGTCTCTAGCATCTCATCCAGTTCATCAAATGAACGGTGTGGAAAATTGTTACACCACGAGTGATCAAACTGTAATGAAGAGAAAGTGCTTGTATTGAAGTTACTTCAAATATAGTTCAACAATACTCGAAACTCAAATGAAATGCTATCGTTAATTCCCTCCTCCAATTCAAAAGCAACACAAAAAGCCAATTCAAGGATATCCGCATGCAAATATTGGGGTACCTAGAAAGAGACAGAACACTCTTGACTTTGGATAAATCAACATAGAATCTCTCTTCCAAGAAGTATAGTATCCATGTAGTGACCCACTCGAACACATCCTGCTATAGCAAATCCATAAAATCATAATCACACCCGCTCATGCATGGGCTGGAAGTTTCTAGCCATGCATAGTGAGGAAAAAAAAATATCAAAATGAACAAGATTACCTTCTCAAATGGTACATAACAGGAACTTGACAAATTTCCAAATACAAATGGAAACTTCCCCCATGCTGTGTGCCTCTCTTGCGATTTGTTAGGCTCAATTAGATTCTTTCACTTAAGTATTTTTAAGAGTGAACTTCAACTTTCCATCCATACTTGGCACTTTTAAACCTGTGAAGAACTTAAGTCCTTACTAGACTTGTGTCCCAAACACAATAGGAACAATTCTCATCCAAGACAAGTCTGCGAGTAGTGAAAATGGAATAAACTCATCCATCTAGATTGACCAGGACATCCGTGAATTTCACAAAACTAGTAGTCAAAACATTTAAATCCGTGAATTACGCAATGGATACAATTGGGCAAATTCACAAACACCTGGTGGACGTCACAGAGGTGGGGTTCCTTCAAACGAAAGAGAGAAGGGACAAGCATTGGAGGTAGAGAATAATCTCGTTCACACGGATGCCAATGGCTTTGGCAGATCTAAATTCTCACTCCACGACTAAGCCATCATCCAAATTCAAGGATGATTTCCTTCATTCTTTTATCCTTGGGGATGCCTAGTCCTCTACAAGAGTTTCGAGCTTTCATAGAACAAAAACAATGGAAGGTTAAAAAGGTGCATGAACACGAAAAGCAATCAACTCACAGGACAATCCATATGCCTTCAACCAAAGGTATTGAACCCCACAGCAATCCGCACACAAGCACCATTACCTGCCGGATCCAATGCAGCGCATCTCTTGACTGATCCTGCAACAACCACGGACGCATGCGATCATTAATAACTCGATTATGCCAATGAAAAGCTAACTTCGAGACCCAATCAAATCGTTCAAAATCAAATCGGTTCCACTTAAAATTGCACTTCAGCTAATGAATCTATAGCACTTTAATAATCTACAACGGCAAAAGAAGCAAACGCTAGGGCGGTCGCCTTGAGCGATTAAATGGAAGATTATCCATTCTTTAGCGGAAACTAAAGCTAGATTAGCTAAAATCTAACATGCCCCTCTGAGCATAAGATAGCTCCGGGCGTAACGCCTAATCAAGACATAAAAGTGCAGACAGGCTTTAGTATTTTGTGGTTCAGAACAAATTATCATTTTCACAATAGATTAAAAACTGTCACTTAATTATTTTTCATTTCTGATTGAGCAAAGCAGTCCGAGGGACTCTATCAATCATCAATCACTAAAGAGATTGGCGTGTGACACGGTTGTGAGTGTTTGTTTTTTCCATATTTACAGATCACAACTAGACTCATCTAAAAAACAAACTATAAAATCAGTAAATTATATGTAAGTAATCATATTGAGTAGATATGACGTTTATCAATGAAATCACGATTCGATTGACAAGGAAACATGAAAAATAAACAGTTTGGTCTTTGAAAACTGCAGCAGTAATTCATAGCCGTAAGAGTGTCTTATGATTGAGATATCGCAAAGGATATTTGGTCGTCAATCTTATGCAATAAAGAAGCATACGTCCCAGCTTGAGTTTAGTAAATCACCAAAAAAAAAGGGGGAAAAAAAGTTTGGAACATCACTTTCACTTTTAAATCAAATGAAGAAGGCATAAAGCAAATACTTACCATTACAGTTCTAGCAAAGTAAAGTGCTTACGTCGAACACTCCATGACAATTAGAAGGAAATAGTTGCCATCCCTCAGAAGTCGTGATCAAACTATCCAACAAAATCGGTGCGAATTCATTCCAAGTTGCTCAATGATGGTGATCGTGCCTTTGCTGAGGAACAAGATGATCTTCCCTTGCGTCTATTTTAGATTAACCGTGCATTCCTGTGTATCCTCAATGGATGTGCAACGACTTGGACCCTACAGCTTTCATGTGAATCAGACGGTGAAGACAAGAAGAAACCACTGATCCGAGTTTCTTATCCCTTTCTTCTTATTCGCTATTCACTCTACTTTCAGAGAAAGAATATTATATGACTGTTTGCATCATGTGCCTTCGTCTTAGTTCCTTTCTTGATTCTTCATTTAACTGAGAACCTTTGGCCGTTGCCCTTCCTATGTTACCTCCTCTATTTTGCTTTCTTCATGCATTGTGCTCTCCTCTGTACTAGTCTCACCACTTCCCTCCAGATTCATTTGCTTAGACCATGTTCCCAGTGTAGCGCACTATTCTCCAAACCTCTTGATCCAAGGCTGCTTTCATGGCCTAGAGCTGGGTCCACTGGCAAAGTCTACGGGATCACAACCCTCAAATCAATGTCTTGTTGCTTGCGTATCAGATGGATTCCCCAATTCTTCATAATTCCATGGGATGGCCTGAGGCTAACATGGAAATGATTTGAATCTTATCGCACCAAATGCAGCGCCCCATGCCGGATAAACTTAAGCCAGAAATGATGCCCTGTTTCGATGAATTCAAGCGTCTTATGTGCCAAGTCACCCTCTCTCCATTCCCATATCTTTGAATCTCAAGAGAGTTTGATTTGAAAGCCATCTGTCACTCCAGCAACAACACAGTTCTAATAATAGGAATTTCCCATACATGTCCCACGATATAAGGAAACATACACCACCCTTAATTTGTTTCGCTAGCTTAATGATTGCTTCATTAAGGTCTGCAAGCCAAAACTACTGCACTTGCCTCTTCCCACTTAATCTTCTTCACTTTCACTTTCACTTTCACTATATCCTAGTTTCTCTATAGGGAGGTGACATTTCCTTAAGAATTCTCTTAAGCTTGTTGATACATGAAAATCCTTATAGAGTGTGGCTGAATCCACAAATTGATCGTCTTCAAGCACAACCTTCAAACCATCTTCTAGTTGCCTGCACCGTAGCACATAGCCCAACTTTTTCATGGTTCCACCCGATACTCTAATTCTAAGGCTAAATTGTAAATAACTCTCATCAAATTGATCAAAATCAACTCCTCCCTCCAATAGTCCCCACAACACATTTGATTTGAGATACTGGATCCACATGTGATCCGAATCAAATGAACCAAGAGTTCCTGATAGTACATTCCGCCTTTCCCCATTAACATGTGGCACAAGCTCAAAAGATATTTCCTTTTCTCTATCTTCTACACTGAAAACAACACAAAGAGCCAATCCTAGAAACTTGTCATACAAGTCTTGTGAAGCCATGAAAGATATGGTATCGTCTTCAACAAGGAAAAATTGCTTTGGCATCTCTCCTCCAAGGAGAATATTTCGGTAAGCAGGAGAAATTAGGGAATAACGATATTTCTGTTATATGAGTAAATTGTTAGAAGCAACCAAGTTTGTAATTAGTCAAGGAGAAGAGTTCTGAGCATTTTTTTTTTTTTTTTGTAATTCAACCAAAGCTAGATTTCTATAATAATTAGGCATTCTTGTTGACGTCAAATACTATACTCATTAGAGAGAGAGAGAGAGAGAGAGAGAGAGAGAGAGAGAGAGAGACCTCAATGGAGAAGTCAGTCATGTTCAATCTTTTGTGGACGAACTCGCTTGGACTATCTTTCTCTATGCTCGTTTGATTTTCATCCAAACCTTTGTGGACGAACTCGCTTGGACTATCTTTCTCTGTGCTTGTTTGATTTTCATCCAAAACCTCATAAAATAAAGCTGGATCAAGTAATTAATCATCTTGAAGCAAAACCTCTAGCTCGTTCTCTAGTGATTTACATATTAGTCGAAATCCACACTTTTTCACAATCATGCCACCCGAAGCCGTAATGCTAAACTGGAAATGATTCCAATAATCATTTGGACCAAAAGAGACTTCTCCCCACACGTCTTCTGGTTTGAGAACCGCAAAACTCACATGATTCGAATCCAATGAGATGGGAACGTCCAGATTTCTTCTTCCGTCATCCTTTCCCCATTAACATATCCTCGATACTTAAATTTGGCATTCTTCTTTCCTTCTTTTACTTGGAATACAAAACCCAAAGCTAATCCTCCGATCTTCTCATACAAGTCCTTTGAAGCCAAGAAAGATATATAACCCTCTTTATTGGGAAGCAACCACTTTGGCATCTCTTCTCCAGGTAGTAAACTTCATTTCCCCA
The DNA here is from genome assembly GCA_014182715.1 of Eucalyptus cloeziana. Taxonomy (NCBI): domain Eukaryota; kingdom Viridiplantae; phylum Streptophyta; class Magnoliopsida; order Myrtales; family Myrtaceae; genus Eucalyptus; species Eucalyptus cloeziana. The sequence goes on along the minus strand of CM024641.1, from coordinate 20,753,456 downwards.
CTGAGTTTTGTTAAAAATTAGCTGTCATAGATGTAGAATGTTAGATAGTTTTTCAAAATTGGCACCTAAAAAGAGAAGTTTCAATGAGTTTAAGTGGGTAAAGGGATTATACATCGCTACAATGACCAATCAAAATTCTATGGAGTCTACAATCTAAGAACTAAGAAGCTAATGATTAGTCGATACATTGAGATCGACAAGGATGTCACTCAGAACTAGCAAGAAGAGAAGATAAAGCACCAGCATGCGAGGACTCTACAGTACAAGGAGATGGTGAAGCATCAGACTCCAAGCTTGACACAAGAAAATCTACTTTCAAATCTCCTATACTAAGGGTAAAATCTCTTAGAAGAGAAACATGCAGCTTCAATGCCTTAGAAATCGAATGCTATGAAGATGCTTCTAAAGAAGAAATTTGGACAAAATTCATAGAAAAAGAAATCAAGATGATTGGAAAAAAAAAAAAAAAAAAGGTCGGGATATCGCCAACCACACCTAAGACAAATCCACGATCAGAGTCAAGTGTATTTACAAGACTAAATTCAATGTAAACAGATTGATTTGGAAGTACAAGGCAAGGCTCATGGTGAAAGAATATCGCAACAACTAGATATTGACTATACTAAGACTTTTGCTGCTATCACCCCCTTGACACTATTTATGCTCTCATAGCCTTAGCAACACAAAAAATGTGTAAAATTTATTAGCTTGATGTAAAATAAGCATTTCTAAATGGTTATTTTCAAGAAAAAATCTATATGGAACAACCATCGGGCTTCTTCGCTGGAGAAAAAAGGTCCTAAGGTCAAGAAGGCTGTATACAGATTAAAACAAGCATTGCAAGCATTGTCTAGTGTAATCAACGAATACTTTAGATAACAATCATATGGGAAGAGCACAAGCGAGCCAACACTCTATGTCAAGACTCAAGGTAAGTGTAACACTTCAATATATGTAACTTTCTTTTCATTTCAGTATCAATCTATACCATCTTCATGATTTGTTTTATATTTTGCTTTATCTTACTTATCATTTTATATATTTCATTTGCAATTCAATCATTTTAAATTATTGATTTTACTTAGCTTTCTTGGTACCATTTATATCTGCATTTACATCTTAGAATACGTAGCATTTCTTTTAGAACTAAATTTTAACTTCCTATAGTAGACTTTAATCTTCTTTATTTTCTAAGGAATCATCATCGACATAGACGTTTAGATTAATCACATTCCCAAATCTTAGGTCTGTTAATCACTTCTAGGTTTAAATATTTTCTCTGTATAGATTTTCAGATCCTCAGGCTCCTTATGGTGTATGTATATATATAATGAAAAATGATTTTAGAATTCAAAGAAGAAATGAAGAAGACATTTGAGATGACATTTGAGATGATGGACTTAGGCTTGATGTATTACTTCCTCCATATCGAGATCAATCAAAATGAAGGCGTTTTCCTTTTCATGGAAGAAATATGTGGAAGAACCTCCTGAAGAAATTTAAGATGAACTATTGCAAAATGGTGGCAACACCGCTCTGACAACCGAGAAACTACTAAAGGAAGATGGAGCAAAAATGCCCGATGCTTCTTTCTACATAAGCCTTATTAAAGTCTACTTTATCTCACGACTGAATGACCATAAATCAGGTACGTGACAAGTCCATTATCATGCTTCATGCAGAATCCAAGCCAAATTTACTCTAGAGCTGCTAAAAGAAATCTAAGATACTTACTTAGTAGTAACAGATTATGGCATTTGTTATTGGTCAAGTGCAACCACAAAGTTGCTTGATTACTCCGATAATGACTAGATAGGCTCAGCTGATAATAGGGGGAGTACTACTAGCTACGCATTCACACTAGGTTCCAAAATGTTTTCATGGGCATCCAATAAGCAAGACTCCCAAGCATAGTCTACTACAAAATGGCTACGTCGTAATCTCTACTACCACTAGTCAAGCATTATTTCTTCAAAGAATACTATACGACATCGGAGAAGCACAAATAGAACCTACTTTCAATATCTTGAGACAACAAGTTCAGACAACTAGTTCGCTACTGCTATTTCTTAAAATCCTGTTTTTCATGGAAAAGTCAAACATATTGCTATCAAATGTCACTCATATGAGAAGTGCAAAGTATAGAGAGATCGAGTTCAAGTATTGCAAAACCAAGGATGAAGTCGTGAACATATTTAGTAAAGCACTACAACAAGTCAGCTTTGAGATATTGTGAAGCATGTTTGGAGCATCACAAAAATTGATCAAGGAGGAGTATTAGTGTTAAATCATTTTTTCTAGAAAAGGCTAGATTTCTCTATACTCATGTCTATAAGTCTCTGGTGGGTAGTCAAAGTCTGTGGTGTCTGCAAATCTCTAGCTTAATTTGTGTTAGTTAGAAGTGGCTAATAGAATGTCTAGCAAGCAAATTGAAGAGCAAGAAGAGATAATGTTGAGAAATATTTGCTGAAGAATGGCGGTGGAATGAGCCCATAAATAGGCAAGACTGTTCAGTATTGGTGCACACAAGAGACCAACCCAAAAAAAAAAAATTACTACACCCATCCAACTATAACAACTAAACCCAATCTTATAGCCTTGTAAACATTTCGCGTCCAATAAAACTTATATATTTCCTTGTCCCATTGCCTTGACTTCCCTTGCATTCTTGTTACATAAATAAAATATCGATGTTTTAGCTATAGTCAGCAATAGCATTACAATTTTTTTTTTTAAATAATTGGTGGAAACAAGATTTTGTTATTGGATCAACATGTACTGTTGAAATGTTTCATTTGGTGATCCTTGCAATTCTACAGCGAACTAGAGTTCTATAAACAGAAGTGAACATCCTTCCCGTTTATTTATAGCCACTTCCACAAACACTCAGTGCAGCCAACATGTATACAGCTCCATATTAGTCAAAGGGGGGAGGGAGGGAGGGGGGGGGGGGGGCTAACCTCGGGCTTGACGAAATCATTTATGTTGAAACCATGACGGACCAGTTCACAACATGAAGATAAATCCATCAAGTCTCTAGGAGGCATGTCGGTGGAAATTTTACGCAGAGATTCGCAACTTACTGCTTTAGCTACCATAAATGCCTTGGAATCTCGAGGACCTCTTCAAGTTGTTGGCAGTACGAAATATCCAAGTTGGCCAAATTATGTAGTTGCTCAGATATAGAAAGATTAGTAAAATTGTTTCCCGACAAATTCAAATCTCTTAAAAAGGAAAAACATGAATGTTTCTCTAGGAAATCTACTTCTAATAGATTGCATTTACGAAGATTTAACTTATGTAACTTGGGAAATCCTATCTTCATATGGGGATCACTTGATTCATCCTTCTTTGGAAAGTTGATTAGCTTTGAGCAGCCATCAAGTATCAGCCTTTCAAGATTTTGCAACTTGTAAATGCTAGACGGAAGGATTTCCAAATTCTTGCAATTACTTAAAGTCATAACTTCTAAAGAGACGAGATTTTCTATGGATGCAAGAAGTTCCTTAATTGGTGTCCTATCTAAATGAAGATTTAGCAAGCCTTTGTTTTCATCTGGAATATCAGGGAATCTTTGCAATTTTGAGCAATCACGAAGATTGATAGATTGAAGGTTGTTGGCTTGAAGCATGTCACAAAGATGATGAAGTTCAGAGCACCCACTTAAATTCAACAACCGTAACTTGCCGTGATATTCAATTGATTCATGGGCATGCTCCAAGCTTTTGCATCCATGGAGATCCAATTCCTCGAGATTTGGAGTATAATTGAGGTCTGGCATACAAACTAGTGACTGGCATTCACTTAAATTAAGGAACTTCAAGTTTTTAAAATCCTGCAAGAACGATAAAATCAACTTGGATGGACATTCCAAACAAAATATGAGATAAGTATTCTTAAAAATCTGGCACTGTAATTTTTAATTAAAATCACTTGATAAAAATCTCCCTTTTTGAATATGAGATGAGCAAGTAATCCTCGTAAATTGGACAAAAGAGAGGGTTAAAAAAAAAAAAAAAAAAAAAGAAACACGCTTGTAATTCCACCACACACTTGAGTTCTATCTTGAGACATGGAAGAGAAATCATGCTAATGCTAAGTGGCGTAGCCACTTCTAGTAAATAAAAGTGCATGAAAAATACTCGTAATTTAAAGGAGGAGAGAGTGCGCGTAACCCCAAGTGGGAGGACCCGCATTTCGGTCAATCCTTTGCCAACTAATTCATTGCATGAATTTAAGCTACCATAGGTAGCACTCGACAGATCTAGAATGTTACGCAGAGATTTACAAACAACCGCCTGTAGATCCGAGAATCTCTCATAATCATCACTTTTGAATTCATGGTGATTGATTGATCGATTTTCAAAAATGTCAGATTTTGTACCATGTAACAAACCCCTTGATGCGTTATATATTGTTGAGCTTTATTTTTGCGAAATTGTCTACCTGCCTGGCATTCCGAAGACAGCCCTTTCTGATAGTGATGTCAAGTTTTGCTAGCCATACTCAAACCGCTAGACAAGCTAATGCTGCTAATAGAATTTTGGGCAATTTATTAAGGAGTTTTATTGGAATAAATGTTAAACAATGGGATTTGTTATTGGTTAAAGCTGAATTTGCGTATTATAATTCGATGAGTCAAACTACTGGATAATGCCGATTTGTTGGGTCCCAAAAGCATCTTTCGATCTCCCACCATCACCCACTAAGCGTCAATTCAAGGGAGATGCTGAAGAAAGAGCTAAGGAAATCAAGCAGTTACATGAGGAAGTGAGGAAGAGTTTTAAAGAAAGAGGCAAGGAAATCAAGTAGTTACAAAAGTGAATTTCATGGAGACTATGTACTTTCAACGTGGTTGATCTATCACCATATCATGAAGATCAAGAACTTCATAAGTTGGCCTCGAGGACGAGGATGACTCTTTTTAAACAGAGGGATGGTATATCAAATACGCATTGGAAGATTTCAAGATCCTCTTTTTGGATTTGAATAGTTGGGATATAATATATATCTTCTTAATCTGTAAGTTTGTTTATAATAATATTTTAAGATTACTTCAATCTCAATTATAAATTTGATAATATTGTTGCTTATTCGAATTTTTTATTTTAGGTAGTTTATCTTTCCTTTACTTGGGGGTTACACAGAGGTGTCCTAGGCTCCTAGCTATAGATGCCCTCTGGGTGGTGTCCCTTGTTAATTTTCTTTGTCTATCTCTCTGTGCCTTCGGTGGATTTCTAGAGTTCGCGAGTGATCAAGAGAGGACTGTATCCCATGAGTGGCTAAGGGAGACCTTAGATTATCTAGTCTCATCCTTTCTATCCCCCGTAGTGGGGTCTTCCCCCGTTCCGAAGTCCGTGGGACCAACGAGCATGACAGGGAAATTGGAAGACCACAAAGTATGTCTCATATGAGGCGTAGGTAGGGAAAAATGTAAGAGACTTTTTATACATAAAGTGCTATATGCACACAGGTTACGTGTACGCACAAAATTGATGTTTGGAAAATTAAGCAAAACTACCAAAATAAGGAAAGAAATTGTGATAAACTACACAATAAACAGAAGCATATAAATGTATGAGGAAAGATAAACATATTTCAAGATTTCAATAAAAAATTTGCATTTGGATACAATATTTGCAGAATAAGTAATTAACGACATTTTGGGGAAGAAAAAAATCAAGATCCCACGAAAGGTCCTTTTAGCTTCAAATAGTAGAATAGATTATATGAATATGAATATAAGGGATATTAAATGAATGTAATTGTGATATAAATGTAATATAATGAAATAGAGCCCCTTGAGATTCCCTATGAAATAAGGCATGTAACGAAGCCACTACGAAGAAGTTCTAGGAGTTACAAATGGAACTTCGAGCTCATATTGCTTATGTGTTGAGAACGGGAATTAGACATGCATACGTGTGTGTGTGTATCTATATATAACCTTAGATATGATTTAGATTTGAATTAGTGAAGCTAACCTTACTCATTTTTAAGAAAGCTTTGGAAGTCAAAGCTTGAAAACCGTTGCAGACTACTAGCGTGCATCCTTCTTCTAGCTTCGAAGTGCTAGATGTAGCGTACTAGTGCCTCCATAGGATAAGGCCCTTGTAAGAAGTCATACTTCACAAGCCTTGTTTTGGAAAAACAGAAGGCATTGGATGATCAATCCATCTCCCCAATTGTTCTACTACTAGGCGAGAGGACACCCAACAAGAGATGTGCAGAGTCGCTTTCCATTCCGTGATTTCTTACCTCTAGGAGAAATAAAGTAAGGGCACTAATGGACGGCTCGATTGAAAGAAAAAGAGGGGAACAAGTTACGTGGAAACAGGAGAGATTCGTTGGATAAAGTCACCCAACTTTACTCGAAAAGTGAATTTGTAACTATGTAGATTGCTTCTTCCTGTCTCTAATAATAAAGAAGTACTTGTCAAAAATCGCTGGTGAGGTTGTTCCAACCAAAAAGGACATTGGACTTCTAGGCCATTATTTGAGTGTCATCAAGCCTGAACCAACTTAAGTAAAGACTAGCGTCCGATGAAGATCCTTCACTACACACTTTCTGTATATATTTCATTATCGGCTGAATGCAATCGGAGAGAGAACATTGGGAAGTTCAGTCAAAAGCATTTATTGTGCACTCATTTCAATTATCAAGCAAATAAGCAAGAAAAATCTCTCTTTCCATATGCGATTTCAAAAATAGTTTAGTCAGATCGTCTCTTGTACACAACATAGAATCTTTAATAACATTTTTAATATCTATCATTTCCAAATAAATAAAGATTAAATCCTCAATTCATGTATATTAAAAATTCAAGCAGTCTTCATTCAATCTTTAAATAATATCACCAAGTTGTTGCTCCAATTTTCGGTACCAAAAGTTACCGATGCTTTGAGTTCATTGTTCTTATAAATTTCCGTACTTGTATTATTTGGAAATGAGATTGGATTTTTTTCTTGAATTTTTTTTTTTGTTCGATTCAACATCAAGATTCACATCAGAAAGTGTTTAATACTCCCCTCAAACGGGGAAAATTCCACTTAGGTGGGTTCATGTAGTAGACCGGCATCCTGTATTTGATGCTTTAATAAAATTAAAACAATTTATTAGATGTAGACTTTCTTAACGCACATTAACGAGCATCATCAGAGTTAGTTATTGTTGCATTCGAAGTTTTGAATAATGCATGTACACATATATAGTGATAGGCATATAGATATGGATATGTAAAAGATAAGGAAATAAAGACTATTCATTTAAATGCGCACCTTAAATTGCTCCCTCGCTACTTGTATGTCACTTTTGCGCAGATCAAGTCCAACTAAGTTCTTTGGACCAGCGCACAATTCTGGATTCCAAGAAGGACATTCAGGCCATTCTAACCATCTTAGTTCATTAGGAAGACAGATAGGCCCTTGGAAAGTGGTATGCACATTAATCATGATGAGTACCCTCAACATTCTCATGTTTGTGAAAGCATCAGGATTGATGTATATCTCCTTTGGCTTTGGTAAATCCAAAACTATGGCTTTTACTGCACTCGTTCCCTGTATTTGATGAATTTGCATTGCAATTAATATACGAATTCACATAATAAAAGAGCAAAATCAGTGTCTAAGCCAACATATCTTACCAGATCCCCTGACATAACATAATGAACATCATCATAAAGCCATAACCTGCTACGTTTTCCAGGATCATCATGGCATTCTTGTCTAACAATATCCATGCCCATCAGCTGAATCAAGTCATGCATCTGTAGGGTCCTTCCATCATCAAATAGCAAGGACTTCTCAACAAGAACTTGTACTCCAATAGTTGTGTCAAAATTGCAACCATCAAGAACTCTCGTAATGTACTCTATAGTTCGCCCCTTGAAGAAACATGCAATATCAAGGAAGATCTCCTTTTCATTGCGCTCTAATCCATCGTAACTTAACTTAAGAACATCATTGATTTTTTCATTAGGACTTTTGGCCAGTTTACTCAATGCACTTTCCCATTCACGTTCTCTTCTACCACGTAGGAAACGACCCAATACCTCAAGTGCTAAAGGAATTCCATTTGCATATTGCAAAACACTATCCACAAGATCCCTCCTTATTTCTATATTGTTGTTTCTTACAAAGGCATGCTTGTTGAAAAGTTCTAGAGCTTCGCAATTCTCTAGATTTTTAACTTCATAGATGTGATATTCATCTATTCCATGGGAAGCTAGTAGATGTCTATCTAAAAAGAAATCAATCACAACCAAAAAAGAGAAGCTTCGTTGGCCGAGTAAAGGGGGTGATTCGTTTGAGGGTTGTGCAGGTTGGCTTTTCGAGGTAAAAGAAAATTGAATAAAATAGAGAGGGAAGCCGTCCGCCGGTCTTCGAGAGGAGAGAGGAGAGGAGCGCCGGCTCTTCCCTTCTTTTTTCTTCTGACCAATAGCAGAAGAAAGGACAAAAAGCAAGAGCAGAAAAGAGACAGGAGAGAAGACGTGAAAGAGAAAGGGAAAAGATTAAAAAAGGGAAAAAGAAGACTTTTGGGTCTTCTTCGTGAACTCTCCCCACCGAAATCCGAGAGTCCGCTTGCGCCTGCAACTCTCCATCCCCGACGTCCGTGAAGCCCGCGTCGCACCACCGCGCGAGCCGTTCAGCCCGCCGCGCCTCAACCTCCGATCGCCTCCTGACCTGAAGACCCAAAGCCGCTGCGACCGCCGTGCCGATCGCGCCGTTCCGCGAGCTCCGAACGCCGCCCCTTCATCGACGAGCGGAGACCCACCCCGGAGCCCTCGCCGGAAACCTAGCGACCGAGCTTCCCTCACCGACCGGCCATCAGTTTTACTTTTCTTTTTCTTTCTTTAAAAAAAAAAGAAAAGAAAAAGAAAAAGAGAAAAAGCGAGAAAAGCAAAAATTAGGTAATTTTTATTTTTTTTCTTTTGTTTATTTATCTTCTGTTTTTTTATTATTGATATCCCATATTATTTGTTTTTTAGTGTAATTACCCTTTAATGTGGAATTGAAATTGCATGATAAATTGCCTTGAAATTTAGTGATTGTCAGTCCGATTTTCGCGCCCGAAATCCGACTCGCAATTACTTAAAAGATTGTCAATCCGATCTCCCGCCCGAGATCCGATTCGTGATTTTTGTGAAATTGGCCAACTCGATCTCGTACGCGAGATATGGTTCGTCACATTTGAATATCAATTTTGCTTGATTTCTTTGTGGTGTTATTTGAACTTTTTTAAAAAAAAAAAAATAAAAAAAATGTAGTTTTAGGGTTTGCATGCTCATGATAGAAATTTCATTTTAATAATAAAAATGTAAAAAGAAAATCAAATCATTTAGTTTAGGTTGCTAGATTTATTTTTTAATTTGGATTGCATGTTTAATTACTTGGCAATTACTAATTTCGAAATTAAAAAAAGAGGAAAAAAGGAAAAACAACAAAAAAAAAAATCATTATGCATATGTCATGTAGAATTAGGAAGTATATTTTGCACGTCATTGCATGTTAGGGTAAGATTACATGTTAATTTTTACTTCCTAGTTAATTTTAAGTTTAGATTTTTTTAGATAGATTACATTCTAGGATTATTTGGGTTAAGATAAGATTTTAGTTTAAATTAGGATTTAGTTTAACCTAATCCCTAATATAAATTGAATAGGATCTTAATCTAATTAGGTAATTTTCACATTTTATTTAATTCCGAATTTCATAAAAAAAAAAAAAAAAAGGTACAAAAAATGTCGTAAGTCGAATTAGTTTTATTTTTAGGGTAAATTGCATTTTTTAAAAAGAAAAGAAAAAAAATGTCATGAACATGTTATTTAGGATTAGATTAAATGAAGTGTACGTCATTTAGTTTTTAGTCTCATTTATTTAGAAACTGCCTGTCAATAGAATTAGGTCATTTAGATTGCATCTAATTATTGCATTTCTTTAGGATTTACTCTATTCATGTCATATAATTTAGATCATATTGCCATGTCATGTAATTTAGGTCATGTTGCCATGTCATATTAGATTATTAGCATGCATTGCAATAGATTAAGTTCCCATTAAATAAAGTGAAAACCAAAAGAGAAATTGTGTGTTAATTAGAAACCATATCTAGAGTTGTTGATGTGGATTTTAATTTAACATTGCAGATGCTTTCGTTGCTTTGATGTAAGTTTGCGATTTATTTATTGTTTATCTGGGTGTTAAATTAGTGAATTGTGCACCCGCATGATCACCTCATATGTTAAGGAAATAGATTTAAAATCAATCCAAACTGCTTGCCAAACATTTTTTTAAGAATGGTACCGAAAGGGCATTAGAGAAATCTAGTCAAAACCAAGTAAAAAATACCGTCCAGGCCAGTTCGTAGGAGTAAAGTAAACCTCCCGTTGCTTTACTTGGGTTTCTAATCGACCCACCAAAAATTGATTAGTGGCGACTCCTAGTTAAGAATCAATTGCACGTTAAGAACTCAAACCTAAGTCGCGAATTGGTATGGGCTTGGGAGAGCCCGAGTTAAGTCTAGACTTAACAATCCATTAGCCAAACCCTAGGTGGTTCACACCCGAAAAAAATTGGTCGCGACACTTCATCAACATCATCGAGAATAAGGAGAACTTTTTTGTGGCAAAGTCTCTCTTGAATTAAGTTAATACCTCCATCAACACTAAACACTGCTAACTCTTGTCCCAGTAATGTCTCAGACAACAATTTTTGTTGTAAAGAAACTAAATCCTTGGAATCTTTGGAAGCTTCTCGAACGTTTGCCAAAAAACATGAACCCTCAAATTGTCTAAAGATAGCATTATGAAGGGCTTTGACTAAAGTTGTCTTTCCTATGCCTCCCTTTCCCCATAATCCTATAAAGAAAACTTCCTCATCAGACTTCATGTTTATCATCGATTCCAGCTTTACCACTTGGGGATGTATCCCAACCGGATGCTTAGCAACATGTAAGGGAATTCGGTCTAGCTGCATTGATATCTCCTTGACTATTCTTTTTACAAGCTCGGCTTCATCTCTGATGAAATCCAGAAAAAAAAAAAAAAAATTAACACATTGATTCACTGGTTCAAATATATGATTAAGTTCATAATTAAAAAGCAAAACAAGAGACGAGTTGCGATTTAACATATAAAAGCAATGACAAAGTAGTGCATTACATATTATTACTTACCCATCATTCAAGTGCCATCCGGACAAGTTACCGGCGTCAAAAAGAGCCTTCTTCCACCTCTCAACTTCCTCTGAATTCTTCCCGAATTTGGACTCATGCTTAGCGATAGCTTCTTTGTAACTCTCTCTTGGTGTTCCCACTTCCCTGGGTTCCATTTTGTAAAACACTGGAAAGACCATGAGATCTCCTTGTTCCTTGCACTCCATGATTTTCACCACCTCTTCCAAACACCATGGCGAGGAAGCGTAGCCCTCGGAGAAAACGACAATCGCAATTTGTGATTTCTCAATCGCCTTCATAAGTGAAGGTGATATATGCTCTCCCTTCCTCAGTTCTTCATTGTCGATGTAAGTGTATATTCCTGTTTGCTTTAGAGCAGTGTAGAGATGACCGAGGAAGCTATTGCGGACATCCGGGCCTCTGAAACTCAGGAAGACGTGGTAACTCTTTCCAAGCTTGGAAGAAGAAGAAGCCATTAGAATCAAGAAAGGGAGTAGGTTAACAATTTGCAAAGAGTTGCCTAAGACATGGAACTTCGTTTGAGGTAATTTTTTCGCCTTGTGATCTTCTCTATAATTATACCCAGATGCAGACTTCCTTTTTCGTGGGCCAATGGAGAATATTTTAATAAAGGTGCTTAAGCATGTGCCGACATGTTAGCGTGGGATTTTTATCACGCTCTTAGGCGCTTGAAGTGTTGATGATTTGCACGTGAATTTTGTCTTCATTGAAGATCTTATTTCCGGGTTAGTTTTTTTTTTTTTTTTTTGGTGACCGGGGAACCCGCGCACCGTACCAACACGGATGCTCGAAAGGCCGGTAACGGGGGGGGAGTAAAAACTGAACACGTGCTAGCCCACCACACACGTGCCACTAGGTAAGTCACCCTGCGACGCCCGGGAATCGAACTCCTTCCCTTGCGTTAGGGGGAGAAGCTCGCCGCCAGCAGCGCCACCCAGGTGGGTGGTTTATTTCCGGGTTAGTTGGAATGTGATTGATACAAATATTTGTTTAGTGTGGAATTTATTGTTAATTGAATTGTCAATGACTTTGACCAGTCAACATAAGATAAATTTTAATGATCATAATAGCATATATCGTTTATTGGAGGCCAGTTTCCTAACTTATTGATCGATTGGCTTCGGGGAAATGGCTTCCATCTCTTTACTCCCTTGTCTTTCCTTTTCTGACATGGAAAATAAAGTATCTCATCTCATTATTGAAAAAAAAAATACTTGGCTGTGGCTATATGGCAAATTGGTGAGTAATGATCGATGTACCTTTAGATTGGCGGGCCAGACTAATCAATTAATTTAAATTTGTCACAGAAATATAGTTTGAGATTTTTGGGGTACCCTCTAGTAAATGGCATATGCAATCAATGAGTTATTATCCTTCTCTTCTTTCTTTTTTTCTTTTGCATATTACAACTTTTCTTTTGTTGAAAAAATGACCTTCTTTTTTTCCTTTCGTTTGCATATTATGACTACGACTACTCGAAAGTTCTATCATTTCGAGTTTGTTTGTCTTTTCTTATGTGCGCATTAAATTACGCTGGCCCTCACGCATGCGCTTTTGTTTTAGATGTCGGTCATATCATATTTTCTTATTTTTGTTAAGGTAACGAAAAAATGAAATCCTTTAGCTCACGTTCAAGAATTGAACTCTTGTCTCCCTCAAACTTATACTAATTTTGCCGCTAGAGAGCCAAGATGCTGAGGCGCCGAGAGAAACAACCAGACGTCGCCGGCGAGCATCATGACAAGCCCGATCTTAATCACGGCGTAAAGGAAACTGATCAAGAAACTCGTACCCCATTGGCCCTACATGTTCCTTGAAAACCTTTCTTCTCACTTTTCTTTAATTTTGTCTTGACATCTCCGAAGTGCAAAATTGCTTTTCTTCAAGCATTGATTTATTTTTTTTAATGCAGGATCATCAGCTTACGGGATAAATCATTGGGAGGTTCGACTTGCTATTTGTTCTGAGTCAACATTTTTTTCTGGAACAAAACTTCTTCATGCAGTACAACAGAGCACATGGCTGGTACCGTCCTTTTCTGGTGCCTCATGTGATGTGATATTTATGATCACTTCTAAAGTTATTACTTGCTGAATCGCTGTGTCTGCGGATGGTCTTCACAATGAGCATGCGAAATTGCGAAAATTCCTAAAAAAAAAAGGTGCATTCACGGTGTCTTTAATTGGTGTAATCCTGTTCAGGAACGTCAAGATTTATGTTTTCCATGCAAGCTCCAACTTTGGCTGCATTCACATGCTATTTTTGGAAATTTTCTTCTCTTCACACGTGACCTTACTTTGGCTTCATTAATCCCAATGCATTCACATGCTGGATTTGAAAATTTTTCTATCTTGTGCCATAATTTGGCCGCAATGATCCAAGTGCAATTTTAGTTCACACGCCATATTTGTCTATTACTTACAGATGATGTTGTATGAAAGATTCCAGTCATGAGCCTGAAAATTTCAAGTAATGTCGTTCAACATCAATATTTTTACTTTAGTGAAGTAAAAGTCACTTAACTCTTTTCTCTCGTGATTTGGACTGAAGGGACTTTGAAAGACTAATACACGTTATATTCACATGAAAAAGTTTTCACAACTATCCTAAAAGAATATAGATCTAGGTCTATGTTGACCCTAATTCACATTAGATAATTACAAAGCTCACTCAAACATGTCACTTACTATTTAAAATTATATTTGTTGTAATTGAGTATTTTTTATAGGATTTCAAAAGGGTCAAAAAGACCGCTTTGCCGTAAAATACAGGATATTGTAACATATAGTAATAATATTATTTTGTGTGTGTCCGGTGCCTCAAAAAGTTTAATGATTTGCGTTTGCGACTTTTCTTCGTTGAAGATCACATATAACACCTTAGTTCGATGTATGATCGATACAAATATTTATTTAACTTTGTAATTGCCTATCGATATGGAAATCATGTGGGAATACCTAGCCAAATAGCAGAAACAAGCGGGACATCCAAAGAGAGGGTGTTAAACTCCATCTGCCCCTACTTTATTAGTTATATTTATATCTGCTTCGATACAAGCGCCATCAAAATCAACAGGTTAGTGATCTTATTGGTCAAAGCTTTGGCCAAAAAAAGTTTATTTGATCAAAGCTTGTCTATTTGACCGGTCAACGGTCGTGGGACCAATCACTTATTTTTTTTTTTTAGTTGGATTTCTTTCCCTTCTAGTAAATTATTAACTGAGGATATTAACTCAGTTAACTTATACTCCATTGCCTCCTCGATAAAATACCTGGTTGTGGCTTCCTGGAAATGGCATTGGCAATCAAGAATTGTTGTCCTCCTGTTCTTTATTTCTTTTATTTTGCATAGCATAACTACGACTAACTCGAAAGTTCTATCAATTTGAGTTTGTTTTTTGTTTTTTTATATGTGCACATAAAAGTACACTAGCCCTCACGTACGCGCTTTTCTTTCATACGTCGGTCAAATCATTTTTTTTTTAAATTTTGTTAAAGTAACCAAAAAATGAAATCCTTTAAATCACATTCAAGAATTGAACTCATGTCTCCCTCAAATCTATACTAATTTTGTCGCTGGAGAGCCAAGATACTGTGGTGCCGAGACAAACAACTACATGTCGCCGGCGAGCACCATGACAAGCCCGATCTTGATCATGGTGTAAAGGAAGCTAATCAAGAACCCAATACCTACTTGCACCTCATTGGCCTCACATGGTCCTTGATTACTTTTCTGCCCACTTTTCTCTAATTTGGTCTTGCATCTCCGACATGCAAAATTGCTTTTCTTCAATCATTGATTTATTTTCTTTAATGCAGGATCGTGAGTTTATGAGATAAATTTATTGTATGTTACTCACATTGACATTAAAAACCTCTTAAATTGAGATGTGGCAAAAAAATGGGAATCAAATTGTGACCCCCAACATTACTTTCAATGATTTACTTTAAAATAATGTTAATGTATTGACCCTTTTTACTTGTATCGGACACACACAATGATCTTGATTCGTAGTTGATGAAATTGAACATTGTAATATGTGCTTAGAGTTTATGACATTATACTTCACTTTCATTAACTCTGTCCATATCATATATATTTTATGCTTAGTCAAAATCCCAAGTGCATATTTACTCATCAGTTTCAGAAAAAAGGAAAAAGTGAAAAACAAAAGGTAGATAATTCATTGGAGAACTCATTCGTGCAGACAAGTTCGTGTTAACTACACCTTGAGGGTAGACCTTCGGCCGAGTAACATATATTTCTTGTATTGTCACTTGGCTCTCAATTGTGTTTTTAAGGCTTTTTCGTAGCAGAAGGTTTTATTCGAGAAACTTTGTTCGCTGATGATGGTACGTAGGGAAGTTCAAATTGCTATTTGTCCTAAGTGGCAACATTCTTTTTTGGAGCAAACCTTATTCGATGGAATACAACATAACACGTGGTTCCTACCGTATGCTTCTCATGCCTCATGTCATGTGGTTCCTATGATCACTTCAACAATTATTACTTGTTGAGTCGATTGTCCAGGGGATCGTCACGATGATCCTATACAAAGATATTAATATTTATGTTTCCACTTGTGTTCTAACTTTGATTTAATCGATCCAAGTGCGTTCACATGCCAAATTTGAAAATTTTCTTCTCTCTCTTATTCCACATAAGATTTTTGTTTCCACGCGTGCTTTAACTTTGATTTAATTGATCCTAGCGCGTTCACACGTCAGATCGGAAAATTTTCTTCTCTTAGTCCACATATGATGTGACTTTGGTTGCGTGTCCAGTACATTCGCACACCAGATTTGAAAATTTTCTTCTCTCTTTTATTTTATTACTATTTTTGAGAAAATGAAAATTTTAGAGGGGCTAATTACACGCGCTTTATCTGTTCCTTATACATGATATGTATGGAAGATTCAAACCATGAGCTTGATGGGTTGAAGTAGTGTTGTTCAACGTCAATGCTTTCACTTTTTCAAAGAAGTAAAAGTCACGTAACTCTTTTTACTCGTGATTTCGACTTAAGCGAATTTGAAGGACTTATACATGTTGCATTCACTTGAAAGAAATTTTCACAACTATCCTAAAAAATTAGAGAACTAGTTGTATGTTGACCCTAATTCAAAATTGATGACGATAAAGCTCACTCAAATATGTTTCTTATTATTGAAAACTATATTTGTTGTACTTGAGTATTTATTATAATAAGATTTCGAAAGGGTAAAAAGACTGCTTTGCCCTAAAACATAATATATTGTAAGATTTTTAGTAATATTATTGTGTGGGTGTATCTAGAGGCTGAAAAATTAATGATTTGCGAGTGCAACTTTTCTTCGTTGAAGATCACATTTCTGCGTTAATTCGAGTTATGATCGATACAAATATTTGTTTAACATTCATTTATTTATTTATTATTTTTTTTTTGAGACAGGAGAATCAGGCAGAAATGACGCTGCCAGAACTCCTGGCGACGCTGGCACAAACTCACTCCACCACCATGCCACGCTTAATACACCTAGCTACTCACTAGGGATTCGAACCCCTCCCCTCTCTCTTGCGAAGGATCACTGAAGCCTATCCAAGAGCCCACCACGGCCGGTGGTTAACATTCATTATTTATTAACTGAATTATGAATAAATTCGACAAATCGATAATTTTGGACTTTGAAATCATCCTTGCCGACGCCACGTTTGTGCTAAGATTTACGTCAGTGCCCCCACATTATATTCCCCCTAGGGCCACAACAGGATAAAGGCTGTTCGTTTTGATAAAAAAAAAAAAAAAAAAAGGTGACAACGCACCGACGCTTTACTTTCCAAGCACCACATGCATGAACCCTCCCTTATTTCAAACCAAACACATACAGACAGATTGCGTTCCCACTGCTTTATTGACTTACGAAGGTTAAAGGGTTTTGTTTTTTGTTTTTTGTTTGTTTTTTTTTTTTGGCCTTTTTTTCTGAATCTCTTGACTGCAATTGATGTTCCCACACTGTATCCTTGACTCAGGCGGAAAGATGCAATTACTTCTCCTATATAATACTCTATAATTGTTAGTGGGGAGCTTGCTGGCTTTTTCAGAGGGTAGAATGGATTAACACCAGGCGATCCCGTCTCCTCCTTTTTTTTTTGTGATGACAATGCAAGTTTTCACTAAAATTCTGTAGAAGAGAATGGAGATTTGCACACAAGAAAATCGAGTTTACGCACTCACACTTTTGTTTGGCTATTTACTCACTCGCTTACTTTGCTAATAATCGTATGATCTTCTTGAATGGAGATAAGGAGTCATTTCTTATCTCCAGTCGAAAGCTCGGCCTCAAAGGACCAAGATATTCGGAGGTAAAATTAGGGCTAAACTGTTAAGTGACTTCCTGAAACTTAGTCACTTCAAAGTTGCCAGCGATCGAAAATGCTCCTCGATTTCACAGTTGAGCAAAAAAGTGCATGAATGTGGCTTTAGATGGAGTAATGAAACTCCACAGATCCAAACACGAGAAAATGTTAATTGTATTGGAATTGCAATTACAATCAACTGAAAGAGTTGAACTTGAAATTACATCGAAATGAAATTACAAGCAAATGAAAGTATAAGAAAAAGTAAAGATGACTCTCAGAGATTAAGGGTGCGATGGTCCATCTGCCTCTTCAGTTTCTTTAATATTCTTCGAAAGAAGTGGCACCGTGTCTGTCCACTTTATTTGAAATTCTCCTATTGCGTGGGCAACCACTTGAGTAAATGGACTAGCTTAACACACTTTTTGGGGAAGAAAAGGAGTAAAATGGGTACCAACACAAGTATATTTGATCATTTTTTTTTCTACATGGTGCTCACGATATAGGAAATATAAGAAATTATAAGAAACTTATAAAGTTATGAATGCATTATTACATATCTCATTGAAGAATTTTAACTATCTTTCGCAACAACTATATCAATGTGATAGATATGTTAGGCCTCTCCAATTAAAATTGATCTATTAAACTCAACATAACCTGTGTTGACACCTAAAATTTTGGGATTTGATTTTTGCTAAATTAAAAAAAAAAAAAAAAAAAATAAAAAAAAAAAACAATGGCATATAGGTTTAGGAAAATTTTATTTTTGTTATATTTTGTTAAGATTTTTCATAGATTTAGGTAATATACATTGAAAGATGCATTTTTGTGCAAAAGGGAATTTTTTCTATCAAATATGCAAAAAAAAAAAATATTACACGGGGTGAAACGATATATTCAATGGAATTTTACGTGAGCAAAATTGGCAATGAAATATACCACAAGGATACATTTTTTTGGTGTATAAAAGGGTCACGTACGGTAAAGAAAAGAGGGGGGTCTTCTTCTTCGTTTGGGGGAGGAGAACGAAAAAAAAAAGAAATCAATCACAACAAAAAAAGAGAAGCTTCGTTGGCCGAGTAAAGGGGGTGATTCGTTTGAGGGTTTTGCAGGTTTGCTTTTCGAGGTAAAAGAAAATTGAATAAAAGAGAGAGGGGAAGCCGTCCGCCGGTCTTCGAGAGGAGAGAGGAGAGGAGCGCCGGCTCTTCCCCTTCTTTTTCTTCTGACCAATAGCAGAAGAAAGGACAAAAAGCAAGAGCAGAAAAGAGACAGGAGAGAAGACGTGAAAGAGAAAGGGAGAAAAGATTAAAAAAAAAGGGAAAAAGAAGACTTTTGGGTCTTCTTTTGAACTCTCCCCACCGAAATCCGAGAGTCCGCTTGCGCCTGCAACTCTCCATCCCCGACGTCCGTGAAGCCCGCGTCGCACCACCGCGCGAGCCGTTCAGCCCGCCGCGCCTCAACCTCCGATCGCCTCCTGACCTGAAGACCCAAAGCCGCTGCGACCGCCGTGCCGATCGCGCCGTTCCGCGAGCTCCGAACGCCGCCCCTTCATCGACGAGCGGAGACCCACCCCGGAGCCCTCGCCGGAAACCTAGCGACCGAGCTTCCCCTCACCGACCGGCCATTAGTTTTACTTTTTTTTTTTCTTTCTTTAAAAAAAAAAAAGAAAAGAAAAAGAAAAAGAGAAAAAGCGAGAAAAGCAAAAATTAGGTAATTTTTATTTTTTTCTTTTGTTTATTTATCTTCTGTTTTTTTATTATTGATATCCCATATTATTTGTTTTTTAGTGTAATTACCCTTTAATGTGGAATTGAAATTGCATGATAAATTGCCTTGAAATTTAGTGATTGTCAGTCCGATTTTCGCGCCCGAAATCCGACTCGCAATTACTTAAAAGATTGTCAATCCGATCTCCCGCCCGAGATCCGATTCGTGATTTTTGTGAAATTGGCCAACTCGATCTCATGCGCGAGATATGGTTCGTCACATTTGAATATCAATTTGCTTGATTTCTTTGTGGTGATATTTGAACTTTTTTTAAAAAAAAAAAAAAAAAATCAAAAAAATGTAGTTTTAGGGTTTGCATGCTCATGATAGAAATTTCATTTTAATAATAAAAATGTAAAAAGAAAATCAAATCATTTAGTTTAGGTTGCTAGATTTATTTTTTAATTTGGATTGCATGTTTAATTACTTGGCAATTACTAATTTCGAAATTAAAAAAAAAAAAGAGAGGAAAAAAGGAAAAAACAACCAAAAAATCATCATGCATATGTCATGTAGAATTAGGAGGCATATTTTGCACGTCATTGCATATTAGGGTAAGATTGCATGTTAAATTTTATTTCCTAGTTAATAATAAGTTTAGATTAAAAAAATCTTAAGTAGATTGCATTTTAGTTAGGATTTCTAAGTTAGGATAATATTCTAGTTTAAATTAGGATTTGACATAACTTCATTCCTAATTCGAATTAGATGACGTTTTAATTTAGGTAGATAATTTCTATTTTTTTTATAATTTCGAATTTCATAAAAAAAAAAAACCAAAAAATGTCTTAGGATAAATTACTTCCTTTTTAGGGTAAATTGCATTTTTTAGGAAAAAGAAAAAATGTCATGAACATGTTATTTAGGATTAGATTAAATGAAGTGCACGTCATTTAGTTTTTAGTCCCATTTATTTAGAAATTGCCTGTCAATAGAATTAGGTCATTTAGAATTAGGTCATTTAGATTACATCTAATTATTTGCATTTTCATTTATAATTTACTCTATTCATGTCATATAATTTAGGTCATGTTGCCATGTCATATTAGATTACTAGCATGCATTGCAATAGATTAAGTTCCCATTAAATAAAGTGAAAACCAAAAGAGAAATTGTGTGTTAATTAGAAACCATATCTAGAGTAGTTGATGTGGATTTTAATTTAACATTGCAGATGCTTTCGTTGCTTTGAGGTAAGTTTGCGATTTATTTATTGTTTATCTGGGTGTTAAATTAGTGAATTGCGCACCCGCATGATCACCTCATATGTTAAGGAAATAGATTTAAAATCGATCCAAACTGCTTGCCAAACATTTTTTTTAAGAATGGTACCGAAAGGGCATTAGAGAAATCTAGTGTAACCAAGTCCCCGTATCCATAGTCTCTGGTTCGTAGGAGTAAAGTAAACCTCCCGTTGCTTTACTTGGGTTTCTAATCGACCCACCAAAATTAGATTAGTGGCGACTCCTAGTTAAAAATCAATTGCACGTTAAGAACTCAAACCAAAGTCGCGAATTGGTATGGGCTTGGGAGAGCCCGAGTTAAGTTTAGGCTTAACAATCCATTAGCCAAACCCTAGGTGGTTCACACCCGAAAAAAATTGGTCGCGACAGCTTGGCGACTCCACTGGGGACTTGAGTTGAAACTCTTAGTGGACTTAGGCCAATTTTCTTTTTCTTTTGAAAAATGTTTTTGTTTGGCAACGAGGATTCCGGGTACGTCCCTAACATTTAATGTGTTAAATGTTCTTGCAGGATGGGAGGTATAAGGAGAAGTGTTTGCTAACCTTTGTTTTGCAGGGAGGTGT
This sequence comes from Eucalyptus cloeziana, assembly GCA_014182715.1. Classification (NCBI taxonomy): domain Eukaryota; kingdom Viridiplantae; phylum Streptophyta; class Magnoliopsida; order Myrtales; family Myrtaceae; genus Eucalyptus; species Eucalyptus cloeziana. Next base: position 20,732,349 of record CM024641.1, on the reverse strand, counting down.
AGGAATGTATGATGTGTTTTCATATTGAAGTGTTGCTTGATATAAACTATTGTGCATGCATTGCATCTTGCACTACACTTTTACACACACAACCTACCGCCGGACCTGGGCCGCATAGGATCATTTAGGATGGTGTTGAGATGGATACCACTCCGACCGCATGCTCGCGGTATGAGTCGCCCATCTTAATCTCGAAGTTTCTTTCATGGTGTCAAGAGTACCCACCTTGGTTCGCATGCCCGCGACCCGGGTCAGCTCTTTAACTAAGCCGGAATCATGAGGACCCGACATAGTCCACAAGCCTGTGGCTAGTCCGATCATCCTTGTGGCTCCACCTTGATAAGCCTTATAGATTAGAAATCGAGCCACTTATCATGCGCATGTCTATGTGATTGCTCACCATTGGTAAAGTAAGTTCTCTAAATTTTTGCTTTTGCAATTTACTTACTTTATCGCATTATTTTTGTCGGTCCATGGCATTAGGATTGTCCCGAGTTTTGATCAATATACAATGGGGACTTCGGACATTCGAATTATTCTCCCTCCAAAGGAAGAGCTTAGCACTTGGTGGGACAAGTTAGATCAAGATGGCCGTCAGTTCATAGAGTCACATATTGGTCACCTACTTCCACCGCTGCGCATCAATATCCATGGCGGCCTCATCCAAGCACTCGCCCATTGTTGGTGCCCGAGACCTCTACCTTTATCTTCGGCGGTAAGCATGAGCTCACTCCCACCTTGGAAGAATATTGCATGGCCATAGGGAAATCCTTGAAAGCTGAATTGATTAATCCGCCTATCGGAATAGATCCTGTTATGGCCTTATCTGATTTTCTAAGAACTAAGGAAGACAACATAAGAAAGGTTTTAAAGGCTCACCGTAATGCATGTCCTTTATCTCTTCGAAAGAATATTTTGAAAAAGGGACCTCATTTCAAATGCGTAGAGTTTTCCTGTTAGCTTTCTTTGGGTTTATAGTATTTCCTTATTGCAAGAATGCTATTAATCCTTTGATTGCTCATTTAGTTAGACAAGTGTTGGAAAGAAAAAAATTTGTAAACACTGTCCTGACTGAAACTTTTCTTTCCCTCACTCGATTCAAAAGAGATGGGGATAAGACTCTCCATTCCTCTCCTGAACTTTTACAAATCTGGTTCCTTTCTCATATAAAGGGATTTGGTGGTTTAATGACTATACATGATGTTAGTAATTCAAATCACCCTATTATGAGATTTGAAAACAATCAAAAACATGCACCGGATTATCATTATTCTAGGTGGCTAGCTTTCATGAAAAAACCAACTTCCAAGGGTTTCCTATGGCATGCTATGTGGTTCCAAGTTCGGGTGGCAAGACTCACGTGTGGAGGTGTTGGCCCAATCCCTCTACTGGGATTCACTGGAGCATTGGAGTACTATCCAACTAGAGTGACTCGTCAGTATCAAGTCGTGCAAGAGCTTCCCCCAGCATTACAAGCGGATCCGCTCCGAGTTAGCTTCGTTGATGGAAGCCAAGGCCATGAAGATTCTATTCTCACTATCAAATCGATGTGGGATATGTGCCATCCACGAAAGCTCAAATGGCCCGAGGAGGAGTTGAGGGCAAAGAAAGAAATTACTATGCCTCGACTAAGTACATCCGACAACACAAGATTCCTGAGGAGCTGCTTCCGAAGATACCGGAGGCGTCGTTGAAGATCACCAACCGTGCTGAGAATAAACGCCTCAAAAGAGTTGCTGAAAAAGCTCAAGAGGAGAATAAACGATTGCGCCGAATGGTGTCCCGAGTGTATATTGATCAAGCCAGATGAAATGCTTGAATCAATATTGCTACTTTCATGTTTAGATTAATGTTTAGAAAGTTGAGTCGTTTACTTTCTTAGAACATTCTAAGTTGCTATTTTGATAAGCTTGTCAAAAACTCCATTAATGAATAAAGGTTCTAGACTGTTGCCATGGGCCGGCGTATTCCATATGAGATATTTATTTTTGTCCATTTCTTCAATTTATGTGATAACGGATCCTCCACGTTCACCCATTATCACGCGATTAAGAGCTAGAATGGCCGACCAATCAGAAATGCGTGATCGTATGTCTGCTGTGGAAGCTCAACTTCAACAAATGCTCGCCTCTCTACAGCTTGTGACGGATCAACTCCAATTCCTCCAAGTAAATCCAACAACTGCACCTGTTCTTCCTCAAATAACTATCCCGAAGCAAACAAACAAGGTTGACGATGACATGCCAAGTTTGGACGATGACTCGATCATTGTTAGAAAGACCAAGCCTGACAACATTCCTAAGACTGATCATGATGAACGCTTCACAAAGCTGGAAGAAAAATTGAAGCAACTGCAGGAGTCGCAGAATTCACTCCCGTTCGACCTGTCTGTGTATGAGAAGGTCAACATGCCAAAGAAGTTCAAAATGCCGGATTTTGAGAAGTACGATGGTACTTCCTGCCCAAAAGCTCATTTGCAGATGTATCACGTGCGTATGGCCCAATATGTCAAGAACGAGCCCCTCATGATCCAATCGTTCCATGCAAGTTTGACTGGACCGGCACTAAAGCGGTATGTCATGAAGAATATGAACTTTCTCGACACTTGGAATGAAATGACCGACGCATTTCTCAAGCAATACAAGTTCAACATGGATATTGCACCTTCCCGAGAGGATCTTGAGAGGATGGAGAAAAAGAGGAACGAGTCGTTCAAAGAGTATGCCGTAAGATGGTGAAATCTAGCAGCTCAAATCACTCCCGAGCCTACTGACAAGGAGTTGATGAAGTTGTTTGTCAAAACTCTCCCGTCTGAGTTCCGTAACCGGATGGCCGGCACGTATGTTGAAAACTTCAATCAGCTTATTCCCGTGGGAGAACAACTCGAAGTGAGGATAAGGGAAGGATGGTTTACTGAGCCATCTAGTAAAGGGTTTGCTCCCAAGAAGGAGAATGAAGCGGTTGAGGATGTGAACATGACTTATAGTCAAGAAAGTGCCAAACATGCCCCGGTTATCCAGATGAATCCAAGACAGCCACAAATTGCTGGCCGTCAATCATTTGCCCAAGCAAATAATACAAGGCAATTCTCTTCTCTCCCTGGGTCTCCATCCCAAGTGCTGACAATCCTCCGAAAGAATGGTTTGCTAACTAGTGAACCAAAGCATCCTAACCGTGAAAGTAATCGCGATTCTACGACCCGACGAAGAAGTGTGACTACCATAGTGGTGAATTGGGGCATTCAACTGATGAGTGTTTCGCCCTCAAGCACAAGATCCAAAATCTCTTGGACACGAAAGCCTTCTCATTTCAAACTGCTCGGCCGAATGTCCAGAAAGAGCCACCACTGAAGCATGAGGATATGGTCAATGCTATCCTAGAACCAGACATTGAATCCGAATCGAGTTACCACTCATTTGAGTTGGTGTCCACCATACATGCATTTCAAGACTCACCACCACCCACTTCTGAAGCTTCAAATGCTGCCTTTATGATGGAAAGGATGATGGATGTGAATGTTTTGTTCCTAGTAGTGGCTTTGGAAGAAGTAATCAGAGTATTCAAAGTCCAGATGAAGTCCCTCAGAGGCCCCATGATATTGAAAGAGGAGGGGAAAGTTCTGAAGGACGAAGACAGGGAGAGCGGAACCCGCCACCTGACCAAAGGCGAGGGAGGCAAAACCCATTACCCCGAGCATTCACGAAATATTCCCGGTCCTCCAAGAATGATGCAGGATGAAGTGAAGTCATAAACACTGGGGCAGCCTAGTGGCAAGTTTGATTACTTGGTGAAGTATTCGGCCCCTCCCAGTTACTACATTGATCCTCATGAGATAATCCCAGATGGATGGGGTGGCATGGATGATCCGATACCCCCGAAGGCAGAAAACCCTGATAATGATCTAGAAGGAATTGCAAGCTTGTTCGACGATCTCATCATAGAAGCTATCAATGAAGGACCCTCAGAAGAGATGGGCTTTGGCCCACAAGAGTAACTCTTTTACTATTTTTGCATATTCCCCTGCACGGGAATTTTTATTGTTTTTAGAGAGATGTTTCCACTTTCCTTTTAATTCTTAAGTGTTGCATTTTTTTTATTATTATTTAATAAATGTAATTTATTGATGAATTTCAATAAAATTACAAATTTTATTTTGAGGGCATGATGAGGTACTCCAAACTAGTCCAATGACGATATCCAGCCATGAAAAGAAAATATCATCCACGGAGAAATCCTGAGGGCTGGACTTTCTCATGCTTCCTCCCAAATTTTTTTTTTGAAAACAAAAAGCATTTCATCGAAAAAAAAAATCATTTTTCAAGCAATTTCCAAAAGCATGCATTAGGCTACCCTTGTTTGTTTTTCTAACTCATTTACTTCATGTCTCAGAGCATAACAGAGAGGCATTTGAAAATAATGCGTCAATTTCTAATGATAGTTTGCCCGTTGATTTGGGAACATGCATCCGAAGATGAAGAATTGTGGCACTACAGATTTTAGTAGTGACATGACTGAGATAAAATCTCGATCCGAGCCAAAATGGTTGTGCAATTTGAATTTACTCTGATGTTGCATAGTATCCTATTCATGCACGTTCTCTTGTGCAGGGGCAAAAGCGGGTCTTCACTTTTAATGGATAGAGACAATCCAAGGACATCCTTTGCTGAGACAATTCTTTTGTGGAGCAATTCCCCTAAATGAGTGCTTAAAACCATGTTTTGAGTGCAATAAATTGTTTCTTTTGAAGTAACAAACTCTTTTCATGCTTAAAGTTGCAAGACTCTTTTGAAAAGGGAATTTTCATATTGATTTAGCTCACCAATTTCATGTGGAGATTTGTCAAGATAGACAATTCAATAAAGTGACATCAATGCTTAAGAATGCGAAATGAGACATGTCAGGATGATGAAAGGCAAGCCCTATTCTATACACAGTCCCATACTTATACACTTGAGAGATGAGTGTAGGAAGGTTCATATCCATAAGGTAAAGAGTTCTCTCGCAAAAGGTACGGCAACTGAAATGATGAGAGGCAATTCATTTCTCTATCCCAAACACTACAAGTAATCCATTGCTTAACCCTTTTGAGCCCATACACTTATGGATGTTCTTTTCAAATTACCCCTGTCAAGAATCACCCCACATCGGGGCAACTAAGAGATCAAATGGTATCATGAGGTGAGGAAAATGAATTGAAATTTTCTTGCTCTCACTTGTATCAATCTTCAAGTTATGCTATTACGTTGAATTTATGTGTTAATTTAAGTGCCTTAGTATGACGAAGAGCATTTCTTTCTCTATCTTATACACTTATATCCCTTGCATAGCCCACTTGAGCCTGCAATTTCATTTCTTTAAACCCAGATTGATGATCATCCCCCACACTGGGGCAAGGCAAAACCAGTTGATGATCAACCCCCACACTGGGGCAAGGCAAAAGGCAGATGAAGACTCTTGAAAGGTTATAGTGTCATTTAAAGTGTAATTGCTTGACGCATGCATTATGCGCAAGAATTGAATTCAAAATAGAACTAATGGGCATGAAAAAGCAAGGCCGATGCCCATGAAAAAAGAAGTGAAAAAAAATGCATGAGAACTAAGGGGCATGAAAAAGCAGTGTGCTTGGTAAAAGCAAGGCCAATGCCCATAGATGAAAAAAGAAAAGTCAAAATAGGTGACTGTCAATTGCAAGAATTGAATCCCAATGGAACAATACTCAAAGAACTCAAATGTCGAGTTTCCACAATCAATGGGGCACTTCATGAAGACAATCCCCGATGGTGAAAAAGAAAACTGGTGGCAATGCCAATATGATCATCAACTCTCACCCTTTACACACTTTTTGAGCCTAATGATCCTTTCATTTCTCAACCCATGAACCCGACCTACGTTACGTCCCTTACAAAGTCTCTTCAGATTAGGGCACTTGAATTAACGTAGGAATTCATATGTTTATAAGCATCGCTTGAAGAGGTGCGAGCAAGATTATTTCTTTCTCGTTTTTGCAGGGTTCTTGACTTATAAACCCGGAAATGATTACAAGACTGTTCATTCAATAGCCTTGACTCAAAGAGTCCATTTGTTAAGCCATTGGCTAAAGCCTACATTATGGTCCCTGTTAAAGACCTCTCAGATTGGTAAGATCGTACTGCTTGCGAGAATACTCGAACTCATGTCGATATGAAGAAATTAAGTGATTCTCATAAAATAACCATTCTAAATGAGAGTGAGTGAAAGTCCTTTCTAACCGAAAGTCTCTCATTTAGTATTCTTAAGAAACCCATGTCATGAGTGAAAATTGTCTTGAATGATAATTCTCTCTAGTGGAACTTCGGATGATGCAAAAGTCATTATGCATGAATCTTGATTGAATTGATAAAAGCTTCAGTAGATTTTGAAGTATGCATTCCAGAATAGCCTTAATTGCTTATTTCTTTGGTGAATGCATTTTTGCTCTAATCATGTCTGACAGATAATGTTTTCTTAAAGACTCGAGAGCTCCTAACATTTAGGTTCTTTTCAAGATGCCTCATGATATGAGGAGATGAGAAACCATCATGAACATTCAAGGTGCATCATTGTGAGGTGAGAGGTCTCCACGGGATATCTAAGTTCCAGAAGACATATTCCAAAGAATCAGAGATATCATCAGATAAGTATATCTCTACCCATTTCTTGTCGACACTTCTCTCGGCATCGACACATGAGTTGTCCTTTATATTATCCTGGCGTGCTTTTGTAGCCCAATGCCCATCTTTACGGGAGACATATCCCCAAGAAGTAGAGATGTCACCAGGTAAGTATATCTCTATACCCCAAATACTTGTTGTTGCACAGGTATTCCCCTTTTGAATACACCGACACTCGATTGAGTTGTCCCCAAAGATTTTTCTCCAAGTTGCAATGGTACGGGTCCTAAACAATATTTATTGCTCTAACGGGCGACCGAAGAATGGTTCGGGTCCTAGCCAAGCAAAATCTCCGTTTAGGCGACTATTCTTTAGAATGGTACGGGTCCTAAACAACATTTATTGCTCTAACAGGCGACCGTAGAATGGTACGGGTCTGGAAAAGCAATTTCCCCATTCAGCGACCGAAGAATGGTTCGGGTCCTGAAAAATCAATTTTCCGTCAAGGCGACCGTAGAATGGTACGGGTCCTCGACAACACTTATTCTTTATTCGTAGAATGGGTACGGGGACAACACTTATTCTTTATTCGGGCGACCGTAGAATGGTACGGGTCCCTGGAAAATGAATCCCCGTTAGGCGACCGTAGAATGGTACGGGTCCTAAACAAAACTTTTCTTTATTCGGGCGACCGTAGAATGGTACGGGTCCTAGGAAAGCAGTTCCTTACAAAACTTTTCTGCTGTATTGGGCAACCGTAGAATGGTACGGGTCCTGAGAAAGCAACCCATTCTTGCCGTATTGGGCGACCGTAGAATGATACGGGTCCCGAGAAAGCAACTCCTTTCGCCATCTTTGGGCGACCGTAGAATGGTACGGGTCCTGGGAAAGCAGTATTGTCACAAAGTCATGTTACTATTCTAGGCGACCGTAAAATGGTACGGGTCCTGGACAGGTAATACCCACTACCTCGAATTACTCTATCCTCCTCGAAGGTAAGTTATTCCAGGTAGGTTCATCTATCATTTGCATTAGTATTTCCATGCATCATATAAATTGCATTAAAAAATGGAATTCATGTTCCAACAAAAATCATTCATTGCATGAACATGACCAAAATTTAGGCCTCAATTTGTCTTTAAAGGCAACCTCTCTGCGAGCTCGCCTTCAAAGAGAAATTGCCGTTGACACCTAAAATTTTGGGATTTGATTTTTGCTTAAATTAAAAAAAAAAAAAAAACAATCACATGGCATATAGGTTTAGGAAAATTTTATTTTTGTTTTCATAGATTTAGGTAATATACATTGAAAGATGCATTTTTTGTGCAAAAGGGAATTTTTTCTATCAAATATGCAAAAAAATATTACACGGGGTGAAACGATATATTCAATGGAATTTTACGTGAGCAAAATTGACAATGAAATATACCACAAGGATACATTTTTTTGGTGTATAAAAGGGTCACGTACGGTAAAGAAAAGAGGGGGGTCTTCTTCTTCGTTTGGGGGAGGAGAACGAAAAAAAAAAGAAATCAATCACAAAAAAAGAGAAGCTTCGTTGGCCGAGTAAAGGGGTGATTCGTTTGAGGGTTTTGCAGGTTTGCTTTTCGAGGTAAAAGAAAATTGAATAAAAGAGAGAGGGGAAGCCGTCCGCCGGTCTTCGAGAGGAGAGAGGAGAGGAGCGCCGGCTCTTCCCCTTCTTTTTCTTCTGACCAATAGCAGAAGAAAGGACAAAAAGCAAGAGCAGAAAAGAGACAGGAGAGAAGACGTGAAAGAGAAAGGGAGAAAAGATTAAAAAAAAGGGAAAAAGAAGACTTTTGGGTCTTCTTCGTGAACTCTCCCCACCGAAATCCGAGAGTCCGCTTGCGCCTGCAACTCTCCATCCCCGACGTCCGTGAAGCCCGCGTCGCACCACCGCGCGAGCCGTTCAGCCCGCCGCGCCTCAACCTCCGATCGCCTCCTGACCTGAAGACCCAAAGCCGCTGCGACTGCCGTGCCGATCGCGCCGTTCCGCGAGCTCCGAACGCCGCCCCTTCATCGACGAGCGGAGACCCACCCCGGAGCCCTCGCCGGAAACCTAGCGACCGAGCTTCCCCTCACCGACCAGCCATCAGTTTTACTTTTCTTTTTTCTTTCTTTAAAAAAAAAAGAAAAGAAAAAGAAAAAGAGAAAAAGCGAGAAAAGCAAAAATTAGGTAATTTTTATTTTTTTTTTTTCTTTTGTTTATTTATCTTCTGTTTTTTTATTATTGATATCCCATATTATTTGTTTTTAGTGTAATTACCCTTTAATGTGGAATTGAAATTGCATGATAAATTGCCTTGAAATTTAGTGATTGTCGATCCCGATTTTCGCGCCCAAATCCACTCGCAATTACTTAAAAGATTGCCAATCCGATCTCCCGCCCGAGATCCGATTCGTGATTTTTGTGAAATTGGCCAACTCGATCTCATGCGCGAGATATGGTTCGTCATTTGAATATCAATTTTGCTTGATTTGCTGTGGTGTTATTTGAACTTTTTTTTAAAAAAAAAAATCAAAAAAATGTAGTTTTAGGGTTTGCATGCTCATGATAGAAATTTCATTTTAATAATAAAAATGTAAAAAGAAAATCAAATCATTTAGTTTAGGTTGCTAGATTTATTTTTTAATTTGGATTGCATGTTTAATTACTTGGCAATTACTAATTTCGAAATTAAAAAAAGAGAGGAAAAAGGAAAAAACAACCAAAAAAATCATCATGCATATGTCATGTAGAATTAGGAGGCATATTTTGCACGTCATTGCATATTAGGGTAAGATTGCATGTTAAATTTTATTTCCTAGTTAATAATAAGTTTAGATTAAAAAAATCTTAAGTAGATTGCATTTTAGTTAGGGATTTCTAAGTTAGGATAATATTCTAGTTTAAATTAGATTTGACATAACTTCATTCCTAATTCGAATTAGATGACGTTTTAATTTAGGTAGATAATTTCTACTTTTTTATAATTTCGAATTTCATAAAAAAAAAAAAACCAAAAAATGTCTTAGGATAAATTACTTCCTTTTTTAGGGTAAATTGCATTTTTTTAGGAAAAAGAAAAAATGTCATGAACATGTTATTTAGGATTAGATTAAATGAAGTGCACGTCATTTAGTTTTTAGTCTCATTTATTTAGAAATTGCCTGTCAATAGAATTAGGTCATTTAGATTACATCTAATTATTGCATTTCTTTAGGATTTACTCTATTCATGTCATATAATTTAGGTCATGTTGCCATGTCATATTAGATTACTAGCATGCATTGCAATAGATTAAGTTCCCATTAAATAAAGTGAAAACCAAAAGAGAAATTGCGTGTTAATTAGAAACCATATCTAGAGTTGTTGAGGTGGATTTTAATTTAACATTGCAGATGCTTTCGTTACTTTGAGGTAAGTTTGCGATTTATTTATTGTTTATCTGGGTGTTAAATTAGTGAATTGCGCACCCGCATGATTACCTCATATGTTAAGGAAATAGATTTAAAATTAATCCAAACTGCTTGCCAAACATTTTTTTAAGAATGGTACCGAAAGGGCATTAGAGAAATCTAGTGTAACCAAGTCCCCGTACCCATAGTCTCTGGTTCGTAGGAGTAAAGTAAATCTCCCGTTGCTTTACTTGGGTTTCTAATCGACCCACCAAAAATTGATTAGTGGCGACTCCTAGTTAAAAATCAATTGCACGTTAAGAACTCAAACCTAAGTCGCGAATTGGTATGGGCTTGGGAGAGCCCGAGTTAAGTTTAGCTAACAATCCATTAGCCAAACCCTAGGTGCAGACACCCCGAAAAAAATTGGTCGCGACAACCTGTCAAAACAAATATAAAAAATAAGAGGGCCACATTGACCAAAAAGTTCAAGTGCTTCATTGCATTTTGAAGCTTCAACATCAAGGCAATAACAAATATTCATCTCGTAACACTGACTCTATTTTTTTTTTTTTTTTTGCTACAATGTCTAATTAATTCAAGTGATAGACATCATCGAGGATGTCATTAGTCAATGAGATTGTGATGGAAAGCAAAATGTGCGATACATTATCCAAATGAGAACTATACAAACATAATTCATTGCAGAATGAGCCTTTTACGATTGGGATATCCCGTTGAAAAATTGGGATGTCAATCTCATGCAGTAATTGAGGAAGAATATGTCCCAACTTAGGTTTGATACATATCCCTACAAAGTCATGAAGAAAGGAGCAGAAAAAACGACATCACAAGTTTTTGTACGTAAAATTCCTTCTATATCACCAGCATATAAATATTTGCTCATCACGATTTTTCTGGATGGACTCGCGACAAGCGTGACCCCACCACGTGATTGTAGATAAAGGCCCAAAGCAGTTCACTTTCCTTGTTCCAACTCCTCCTTTAAAAAAAAAAAAATTGCGATTGATGTGACACGGTAGGCTACCATAAGAAAAATGGAGGAAAGTGAATTGAAAGCACATGCATGATTAGGCGATGGCCATCGTGCCTTTGCTAAGGAAGGCTGCTTTTTCCTTTGAAAAAGCAAGAAAGATTAGTAGAAAAAAAAAATTCCACTTTCTAATTTGCTCCTTCGCATGATTCCACTTGTCATCATCGCATTCCCTTTTTCGATCCGTGAAATGCGGCTTTCTTACTTAATAGGACATCACTTTGATCGTTCCTCATCATTATCCATCCGTCTCTTCGTGACTTAAGGTTATCTTTTACTCTGCTTTTGAGGCTCGTAATAATTATAATGAAATGAAAGATTCGCATCTTACTTTACCCGATTCCAAGGATTAACTTTTCGTAGAAAATTTGTGGCCAAGAGGTTCTTTCCTTTTCCAAGTACTCATGTACTTGCAACAGACTCTTTACATTTTCGGTGTACCAAAAACATAAATATACACTATCAATCGTTTACATTTAGGGCTTATTTGAAAATCAAATGACATAATATATAAATTCATAAAAATCAATCTATAGAATACTTTTCCTTGCTATTGTAATTAGACTGAAAATGCTCTAATGCTAATACTTTAATCTTGGCTACGTGCCATCATGAGAGCAAGTTCGCGTATTGCATGAGGTTTGTTCACTGAGCTGGAGTATAATGGAATAAATGGATTCATCCTACTTTGATACCCAAAAAAGTAAAGGTAAATTGAGTATGAAGGCCATGTTCTTTTGTTCCGGTGTACCAGTTTTACATAAGTGGAATCGAGGATTGAAGTAACAAAACAAAAGGAGACTGTTGCTAAAAAGCAAAGAGTCATGGCACTTTTTTTTCATAGAAACCCAAGTGGGCTAGTAACCTAATAAAAAGCAAACGACTTGCACAATAATACCTTAGATTATCTCAAATAAACTTCCAGAATAAGCCCAAGTCATTATAGGACCTTCAAAATATTCGGAAGCCCAACTTGATTTGAGAAAACAGAAAAGATTTTCAAAGAACTCAACTTCGGATGGATTGCATCCCCCTTGTCTAGCAAGGATAAATTTGGAAGTCCCATCTTCACATACGAAACGGCCACCTTTTACTTCGAAAACTCCAGTAAAATTGAATCTTCAAGTCTCAACCTCTGCTGAGTTTCTACAACTTGGAAATAATAGACGGAAGGCCTGCTAGGTTCTTGCATTTATTTAAAGAGATGAGGCTTTTCTATGAATGCAGTCCCTTCAAATTGAAGTTCGAACAGACGATAAGTTGTGCAGAAAGACAGTGAAACCAACTTTGATAAACATTCTGAAGCATTCATGTTCAATATGTTGAGTCCACGGCCTACAACTGATCACAGCATTCTTTATTGACAATGTGGGGGCACTCATCAACATTGTCCAATATCACAAGGAGCTTGATCATCACTCTCTCTTCCATCAATTCCAGATATTCGGTGAGATGATAAGGATCCTTAATGTTGACCCACTAAATTCATGTTCAACAGTTTGCTCTTATCAGTGAAATTGTATGGATTTTGATGTAAAATCCGAAAATTAAACTTAATGACTTTTTTTTCCTGCAAATCACAAATTATTTTTCTATTAATAAGTTTGTGAAATTTTATTATAATTTGTGATTCATATGCACATGCGAGGGGGAGAGATAGAGATAGATGCATGTATGACTATGTCGGTGAAGGAGGCGATCTATGTTGGCTTGAAAGAGAAAGACAAGTTAGAGAGAGGTGACCAACACAGGGCACCGCGATGTTTTCCATGCAAAGTGCACGTCACATGGCAAGGCTTGTGATTGTGTTATGGATGGAGGAGGTTGCAAGAATGTTGTAGCAGCTGTAATGGTCGAGAAGTTGAAGTTGCCGATATGAAAGATCATCCCCACCCTGACAGATCACAATAGTTAAGGGAGGAGAATGAAGGAAAGGTCTTCGACTTCATTAATTCAATTTTCTATTGCAAATAAATATCACAGCAAACTATGGTATAATGTGATTTCAATGGATGTGCGCCATATGCTACTTAGACTATCGTGGCAATATTAACATCGAACTATTCAGGATGGACACGGATACACTTACTCCTTCGAGAAGGATGGTGCATAAATTACAGTTGCACCATTAATAATTGATAAGGAAGAAGTTTTAACATCCTTGTCTGGACTAACAAAAGCCTATGAGGAGACATGTGTTGCGTGTGCACTAGTGGTAGAGAACAAAGAATCACTTGGATTGCCAAGACGATTAAGCCACTTGAACTTTTTGATATTGATGAAATTTTAGCTGCCATGCCGCCCTTGTGTGATATTCATTACTGCAGTTATCCCCAACAAAGTTGCCTACCCCACGAGTCCTAAGGAGCATGAACAAAGTCAACTGCAAAAACCTTACGGCCAAAGGCCTGGTGGAAGAAAGTGCAAGTCCTTCTGCGGTACCGGCTAGGAGGGGCCAAAGGGCCGTTCTCGGCTCGTTTGGTCTGGGCCCATTTCTTTTTCTAAATTAATTTTAATTCTTTGAATGAAAATTCAAAAAAACTAAACTATTTTTTCAAAATAAAAAATTAATTTAGAAAATTTTATAAAAAAAAGCACTCATTTAATTAAACCAATTGAAAGACAAGTATATCTTCAAGTAATTTGAAAAAGAAAAATACACATAATGGTGCCCTAATAACAACTACACACAAATTACACCAAAGAGAATGTCTAATAAATTAGGCATCTTCATGTCTTGTTCCCCACCTTAATTCAAATGATACAATCTCATTGTTGCCCTCTTGTTCATATTGGGCACATTCCTCTAGAGTCAGTTCTTGCACAAACCAATCGTGTCCAGCCAAAACAATTTCTAAATTTTCCACCTCCACCTTTTGTCTTCCAAGATCCGTTAGCTAGTTTTAAACATGGGCTCATAAACACTGGTGCGATTAATAAATAAAAACTAGTGGCTTCCCTCTTCCACCATTTCAGAATAACTCATTGGTAGACAAAGACGAAAAACTAACAGAAGGTTCGGAGTGTTCTTCTGCTTAGGAATTAGAGACCATAGAAAATTCTGGCCTTCTTTGATGAAGTCATGCATCGCCAAAAATTATTTTTTATAACAAGCATCAATACAATCAACCATATATTACTTGGTCATTTCATGGATATTCTAAAGACTTTTAAAAATGTTTCCTAGAAACAATGTGTTCATAAACCACGATAAACTGGTATTTTCTTTTAATCATTTTAAGCACGCTTTTACATGGGAAGATCATTTGTTTTGGCTCCTTCCTAAAAATGGATCTTAAGAACATGAAGGGACAAAGGCTACTTGCGTTAACAATCTATTTTTTTTCTATTGATGATTATTAAATAGCTGACAATTTGAACAAGTTTTGGTTGACACCTAAATTTTGGTTAAATATTTATAATTAAATTGCGTAGAAACTTAGAGATCGATTTGGCCTTAACAAAAAAAGATTTTTACGTCACATAGTCATTAATACTATTTGCATCAACTAAATTTTATTTATTATTTACTTTCCCTTCATTTTACTACATTTCAGATAAAAATTTAAAAATTTAAAAATTTCAAATCTGTTATAAAATACATGAATCAATGAAATACATGAATGGATATTCATTATATTCATCTTATCTAATGTACTTATTATGGTACATTTGTATCATACATTCTAAGTACATCTCCCTATACAATGAACGTTCATCTCCCTTATCTAGTACATGTATCATTCGATACATTGATATTAATGATAAGTACATTCTTGTTCTCCTATAAATAGGAGTTTAGTTTTGATGTACAACAACCACTGTGAACAATGATCAGAATAAACAGTCACACCATCTTCTCTAGCTTTCTCTACTATCTCTGGTGTCCCCATTTTCTCTACTCAATCTCTCTATTCTTTCCATTATTTATTCGCCACGCAATATTTTACAACACGTTATCAGCACGAGGATCTACCGACTGAGTAAGTAATTTTTGCAAGCACGAGGATCTACCAACTGAGTAAGTAATTTCTGCAAGCACAAAAATCTACCGACTGAGTAAGTATTTTTTGCAAGCACGAAGATCTATCGTGAGTAAGTAATTTTTGCAAGGTGGGTATTCATTTTATTAATCATCCTATACTTCATCTTCTTCTATCAATTATTCATCTTTATTTTTCTTGGCCCGAAGCCAAATTTCAAATCTAAAAATATATTTTTGCTCCTGAAGTGGCGATGGATATTTAGAAATCCTTCTAATTAATTTAAGGATTTACTTTTGCAAGGATTATGGCAAATATTGAAAAGCTCAAATTCCACATCCTAGAAGTGAGTGGAAAGAATTATTTATCTTGGTGCCTTGACATGGAAATGCACCTCCAAGGGCAAGGTCTCGCTAATGCAATTATAGAGGATAGAACCTCAAATGAAAAGGATAAAGCAAATGCGCTAATTTTTATTCACCGTCATTTGCATGAGAGCCTGTAGACTCAATATTTATCCGTTTGAGACCCTCAGATCTGTGAAGGAGGTTGAAGGATAGGTATGATCATACCAAGATTGTTATCCTTCCTCAAGCACAATATGATTGGCAAAATCTCAGACTGCAAGATTTAAATCAGTGTCTGACTATAATTCTGCTTTATTTCTCGGCTTGAGTAATGCGATATCAAACTCGCTGATGCAGAATTATTAGAGAAAACTTTCTCCACCTTCTATGCTTCAAATATTGTATTGCAATAGCAATATTGGCAACGTTAGTTTGCCACATTATGAATTAAAATCTGTGCTTCTCACTGCTGAGCAAACTAATAAATTGCTGCTAAAAAATCATGATCTTAGACCTGCTAGCTCAAAAGCATTGCCTGAAGCACATGCTAACTTTGAGAAAAATACTGGCCATTTTAAAGGCTATAAGCGCAGGCAAGAATATAATCCTAGAAGGGATGGCAAGAAATTTAACCGCCCTAGGAAATCAAACTTTGGCCTGAATCATGGCAAAGAAAAGAAGCCAAAGAAGGTGATTAATGAAAGTATTTGTCATCGCTGTGGCATAACTATGCACTGGTCACGTACCTGTCGTACGCCAAAATATTTTGTTGACCTATATCAGGCATCTTCAAATAATACGGGCAAGCATGGTGAATCTCATGCCATTAAAATCAATCCTACTGTCATAACCATTGTTGAGACCAATAATATTTCCATTGGTGGGACTCCTCTTGCTCTCGAAGTAGCAAATGCATCATTGGATGTCTCTCGATTTCTTTGAGGACCTCGATTACTTTGATGAGGCATTAGATTGGTGGATGATGATTTAAACTTCAAATTTTATGATACTTGACACCTGAACTTGTCAACATAAATGCAAATGGAAAATACTGAGAAAAATGGAGATGTTTGTTTGCTTGATAGTGCAACAACACATACTATATTTCGTAGTAGATACTTTTTCTCGAGTATGACATTGCGTAAGGCACAAATCCATACAATATTTGGTCTTGTTCCGATTATTGATGGTTTTGGAAATGCCACAATTATTTTGCCAAATGGCACCATCCTGCATATTGAAAATGCGTTTCTAAGCATTATATCAAAAATAAATCTGCTTAGTTTCAAAGATGTACGCCGTAATGGGTATTATATCGAGACTATTTATGAGCAAGATAAGGAATACATTGGCATTACCTCTTATAAGATGGGCCTGAAGACCATCCATGAGAAGCTAGAAGCTTCTTTTATGGGTTTGTATTGTGTCATGATTAAGGCTGTTGAAACCTACGCCACCACATCCTGAAGATTGGTAAGCCCTGATCAATTTGGACTGTGGCATGATCGCCTTGGTCATCTTGGTGCTTCAATGATGCGTAGGATAATTCAAAATACAAAAGGGCACCCTTTAAAGGATATAAAGGTATTGTTGTCCAATGATTATAATTGTGAGGCTTGCTCACAAGGAAAACTCATTATCAAACCTTCTATAACAAAGGTTAATCTTGAATCCCTTTTTATTCTTGTAAAGAATTCAGGGTGATATTTGTGGATCAATACAACCACCAAGTGGACTATTTCGATATTTTATGGTACTAGTGGACGCATCCTGTAGATGGTCCCATGTTTGCCTATTATTTACGCGCAATATCACATTTGCATATTTATTTGCACTATTATCATATTCCAGTTGCAAATGCTCCAGCTAGGATAGCTGTTCCCGAAGGACAGGCTAAAATGGATTAAGATCCCCCGCACTTGAAGTGTGGTAGACTGATACGATCAAAAGATATTGCTCCTAAAAAACGAAGGGGAAAGAATCATGAATCTGCTCCAGAAGAGCCTAGCGTTGTGCTTGCTCTTGAAGAGCTTATTGCCCCTGAAGAGGCGCAAACCCATGAAAGGAACACCAATCCCGGAATACCGAGAATTCCATTACATATTATAATGAAATTTGGGATCGAAATGAAATCATCATTGATGATGCTTTTGCATTCTCAGTTGCCCATAAAATTATGGATGATGATTGTGAGCCACAATCTATTATTAAATGTCGTCAAAGGCAAGATTGGCCTAAGTGAGAGGAAGCAATTAAAGCTGAATTAGCTTCCCTAACTAAACGAGAGGTTTTTGGACCTGTAACTCGTATCCCCGATAATGTAAAGCCTGTTGGATATAAATGGGTATTTATCCGAAAACAAAATGAGAAAAACGAGGTTGTCAGGTATAAAGCCCGACTCGTTGCCCAAGGATTCTCCCAGAGACCTGGGATTGATTATAATGAGACATATTCACCGTGATGGATATGATTACATTTCGTTTTCTCATTAGCCTAGCAATCTTTGAAAGATTGGAAATGCGTCTTATGGACGTTGTGACGGCATATTTATATGGCTCATTAGATTATGATATTTATATGAAAATTCCCGAGGGATTCAAAATGCCCGAAGCATGCACTCCCGCAATTTATTCTCAATAAAATTGCAAAGATCCTTGTACGGGTTAAAGCAATCCGGTCGCATGTGGTATCAACGCCTAAGTGAGTACCTAATTAAGGAAAGGTACAAGAATGATCCTATCTGCCCATGCGTATTTATTAAGAAATCAGAAACCGGATTTGCTATTGTAGTAGTTTATGTCGACGATATAAATTTAATTGGAACTCCAGAAGAGTTAGCTGAAACTGCTGAATATTTGAAAATGGAGTTTGAAGTTAAAGATTTGGGTAAAAACCAAACTTTGTCTTGGTCTAGAGCTTGAGCATAAAGCAAATGGAATAATCGTCCATCAATTAGCATACGTTGAAAGATTGCTTAAACGCTTCAACGTGGACAAAGCTCACCCATTGAGCACCCCTATGGTTGTAAGGTCTCTAGATCCCCAAAAGGACCCATTTCGTCCTAGAGAATCAAATGAAGATATATTTGGTCCTGAAGTACCATATCTCAATGCAATTGGGGCTTTGATGTACTTGGCACAATGTACGAGACCGGATATCGCTTTTGCGGTAAATTTATTGGCACGATTTAGTTCGAGCCAACTTGGAGACATTGGAATGGAATTAAACATATTTTCCGTTATCTCGAGGAACCATAGATTTGGGATTATATTATTCCAAAGATTCCACTAACTCTGGTTTAGTTGGATATGCCGATGCTGGATATAGATCCGATCCACATAAGGCTCGCTCTCAAACCGGGTATTTATTTTGTTATAACGGCACCGCTATTTCTTGGCGTTCTACTAAGCAATCGCTAGTAGCTACATCTTCTAACCACTCTGAGATTATTGCTTTATATGAAACTGGAAGAGAGTGTGTTTGGTTAAGATCCGTTATAACGCATATTCATAATTCTTGTTGTTTAATACCGGTTACAAATTCTCCCACTATAATTTATGAAGATAATGTTGCTTGTGTTGCACAAGTCAGGGGAGGATATATCAAAGGTGATAAGACCAAGCATATCTCCCCGAAGTTTTTCTATACTCATGAACTCCAAGAAAGTCAACAAATTGATGTTAAACAGATTCGATCCATAAATAATCTTGCAGATCTTTTTACCAAATCATTGCCAACATCAACTTTTGAGAAATTAGTATATGGCATTGGTATGCGGCGAGTTCATAAGATGCAAGATTGATTAGCCCCAGAAGTGGCTATATGGCTCAATTGAGGGGGAGATATTATGAACTATGCATTGCAACATTGATATACTGCAAGTTCATAAGATGCAATATTGATTAGCTCCAGAAGTGGTTATATGGCTCAATTGAGGGGGAGA
Source organism: Eucalyptus cloeziana (assembly GCA_014182715.1). Lineage (NCBI taxonomy): Eukaryota > Viridiplantae > Streptophyta > Magnoliopsida > Myrtales > Myrtaceae > Eucalyptus > Eucalyptus cloeziana. The sequence continues at coordinate 20,712,997 of CM024641.1, read as the reverse complement.
TATTATGAACTATCCATTGCAGCATTAATATGCGGCGAGTTCACAAGATGCAAAATTGATCAGCCCAAAGCAGTGGCTATATATACATTGCACTCTTTTTCTTTTTGTCCGGTTTTTTCCCACAGGGTTTTTCCGGCCAAAAGTTTTTAACAAGGCAATTAATGCATCCATAAAAGGGAGAGATCATAACATTTGTGCTCTGCACTCTTTTCCCTTTTGTCCGGTTTTTGTCCCACTGGGTTTTTCCGGCTTAAGGTTTTTAATGAGGCAGTATCATTTGATGCACAATCATAATGAATACAATGAATATTCAAGGGGGAGTGTTATAAAATACATGAATCAATGAAATACATGAATGGATATTCATTATATTCATCTTATCTAATGTACTTATTATGGTACATTTGTATCATACATTCTAAGTACATCTCCCTATACAATGAACGTTCATCTCCCTTATCTAGTACATGTATCATTCAATACATTGATATTAATGATAAGTACATTCTTGTTCTCCTATAAATAGGAGTTTAGTTTTGATGTACAACAACCACTATGAACAATGATCAGAATAAACAGTCACACCATCTTCTCTAGCTTTCTCTACTATCTCTGGTGTCCCCATTTTCTCTACTCAATCTCTCTATTCTTTCCATTATTTATTCGCCACGCAATATTTTACAACAAAATCATTATTTTAAAAATTAGAAAGACGTAAGGGGACTCGGGGGCGGGGCCTGACCCCAGCTCCCTTTCTTTCCTCCGCCCGGGCGGGGGCCCAGTTCTCCTCATTTTCTCCTCGGCCCTGTTCTCTCCCTTCTCTCCTTCTCTTCTTCCTTCCCTCACGGGAAGTCTGGCCCTATAAGATGAGGGGCCCAAGGGCGAGATCCACGGGGATGAGAGAGAGGGATCCGAGAGAGAGGGAGATCGAGATCGAGAACGCGAAGAATGAGGGCGAGAGTGGGGAGTTTCTCCGGTAGCCACCGCGCCCGTACGCCACCCGCCGATCCTCGCCGACGTCCTCAAATCAGATCCAGTAAGCCAGCCTTGTTTCTGCCCTGTTTTGGGGTACGTCGGGCCGGAGCTCGCGGCCGCCCGGCTCATGCAAACTCCGGCCCCATCTCTCCCTCTTTTGGCTGCCGTGGTGTTGTTGTTTGCTCGGCGAAAGCTTCAGCCTTTGGTTTGAGTCCCGATGGAGCCAAAACCCGATGTTTCAGCAGCGTGCTCGTTCGACGGAATGCCCGAGATAGACCTAGTTCTTGCCTGTTTATTTTGGACGGTATCGAGTTGTCCGGACACCATCTCGGTCGGTCGAGACGCCTCGGTGACGTTTGGCGCTTGGCCGTTTCGACGCGTCCCCGCCGCCCACTCTACCGTTTTCGCGCATGTCCGAGAGGGAGCAGCCCCTCGGCCGGCGGTGTCGGGTCCTGCCGGGAAACGGGGACCCGGGCGGAAGCCGAGCCCTCGGCTTTGTCTGGCCGAGGCGACGGCGGAGTAAGCGTGTGGCCAAGCCGAGACGAGCGGCGTCGCCACGGCCATCCGCGACGGCGTTGCGTGGGAGCAGGGGAACGCGAGGGGCTACTAGTCGGGTCGGCCTGGGTTGGGTCGGGGTCGGTCCCGGGTCACACGTCTAACTGGCTTGGGCTCATTATATTAGCTTTGGGTCGAGCTCGGTTTGTTGGAGTTGGGCTTAATTCTATAAGATTGAGCCCAGTTCGTTTTTTAAAAGCCTCTTAATGGGTGAGGCCTCCCAACCTGAAGACCAGCCGTAGCCCACATTCGGATCGGGCTCAAAGGCCAAGCCCGGGTCCCATTTCGGAAAAAAAACCATGAAAACATATATTTTAAAAAGATATCTAAAAAAGAAAAATTCAAAAGAATTTCGAAAAAAATTCTCAAATTAGGAAAAGTAAAAAAAAGAAAAGAAAAGAAAAGGTTTCTGAGTATCTTTCTCTATAAAATGCATGAAATATCCTTCAAAATAAAAAAATAAAGGTTTAAATAAGGTTTGGTTTTGAAAGAGTATTAATTAATTAACTAGTATAATCAAATCCACAATCCTAATTTTTTATGTTGCGTAGAAGTAAAATATTTCTCTTAATATTTTATTTTGTTTCAAATCGATCCACCACAAAATGATTAGTAGCGACTTATAAATGAAAATGACTTGCGTGTTAAAAATTTAGACCATAAATCGCGAATTGATGAGCTTGGGAGAGCCCAAATTAAATCTAAACTTAGTAGGCCATTAGCCTCCATAGCTGCAGGAGGGTCCAAGGAGGTCACAAAAGTTTATTTTACATGGCATAATCCTTAGTTCTAGTTCAAATATTTTGAACCTGTTAACTTTTTTTTGAATTTTTTTTTCATGATTCATGCGTCCAAATATACTTGAACATGAGATAGTTGTATGTTCATGTTATAATTGGATCTTTAAGAGTCATATAAGGGACATACGTTGGCCATGCTTCGGAAAAATTGATATCAAGAGGTCAAAAACTTGTTGAATAGAAAATACTAATTTAAATCTAAATTTCAATGCCATAACAAATATGGAAGAAATTCGTAAATAGCATCAGCTAAATAAAAAATTACATTTCAGAGGAATTCATATGAATTCTTGTAAATCAACTTTTTTGCAGAGCATCTATCTATCTATCTAATGGTGAAAATTATCCAATTATCTGATTTGTAACGTCTTGTACTCTCCAACGAAATAGAAAATATCAAACCAATTATCTGCTACACATGGACGTCATGGATTGCTTTAATATATGAAAAGTCTTTAACTCTCGAATTTTTTGGAACACAATTTTTTGGTTTTTAAGATTCAGGAGCATGCTTTTGATTGAATATGTATTAGGTTTTGTCATTTTGTGTTGTATCATATGCGGTTTGACTAGTGTTTCTCTATGTCTATAATTTGTGCTTGCCTGAGATGGGTCGTACCTATTTTGTCTCCTCCATCCACCAATCATAATATTTTGACTAAATCGAAGACGTGGTTAAAGGACTTTGATCTGCATATAGTTCGTGCGCCATATGCTTCTATTTTCAGAATGCACAAGTTGTTATAAATTATAATAGATGAGCTACAGTGTCGGTCTAGGATTGTACGAATAAACTACTATTGCATCATATCTTATTTGGAAAAATCACGGATTATGATCTTCTGTCTATCTATGTTTCTAATTAATTGTCATACTGAATTTTTTGCTTTCTATATTTTACCGAACACAAGAAGATTTCGTGTCAACATTACAAGTGTAAAACGATGACACACTGTTTGAGGATGAAGAATGTGAAATAGAAGCTACTGGTGATGAAACAAAATAAAATCAAATCGACGAAGCAAATGTGATTAAAACCGAGGGAATGAGAGTTATTTTATTCTGTGGAGGATCTATTAGAGAACGATAAAAGATGCATAAACAAGTGGGATTGGGTGTCTCTAGGAGGAGCTAGAAAAACGCAGATGATGATAAGGTAAAATACTTAACCCTTGCATGTTCTCTTCATGGAAAAAGTCTATGCATCTACAGCTAGTATAAGGATCAACAAACTTTAACTTGTCTGTTGTTGAGGCAGGAGGGAATGAAAATCTTACCTTTGGTGAGAAGGCAAAGAAAGTTAGGACTTGGAATTGAAGATGGCGAAGCCAATCATAAATGTTTGTTAGGATGCAAAATAGAAGTGACCTTTTTTCTATGTGATGGAGCTGGATGACAGTCCCAGGTTAAAGAATGTTTCCTTGGCAAGTGCAAGAACTTGGGCATTATATGAAAGTTTTGAGAAGTAGTAACCTTTGATGCTATATATTTGACCAATCAATATGAGATGCCTTTTGCCCCTTTCATGGGTGTGAATGAGGATACTAACACATCCGTTTGGTTGTTTAAATCCTTGTCTCTTTTGGATGGGAGGACGAGTACCATTCGCTACTATTACAGACTAGGACAAGGCAATGCAAAATGCAGTTGAGCATCGGTTCCCTGATCCTAAGCATCAATGGTGCTTATGGCATATCATGAAAAAGGTTCCTGAAAAATTAGGTCGATATTCTGCATTTCAACTTATCACTCGACATAAAGGGCGTCCCACATCAAAATGGAAGGAATAAAAAATAGGTCATATTGATAGAGTAAAGAAGCAAAAAACTAAGGCTCGACAGACTAAGCGAAAGAAAAGCAAGAAAAGCAAGGATGTAGTTTTGAAAATGGTAATTGTAAATTTATTGATATCCTTTTTCTCTATTTCATATCATAAAATGGACTTCTTATTTGGTGGTACTCTCATGTTTTCGGGAGTTGATGGAGCCATAAAGGAAATAAAAATGGAGTCTCGACGCTTACAGTTTTTGCTTTTTATTATAAAAATTATCTTCATTCTTAAAATGGTTTTTGTATGACTCACTAGTGGGTAACTCAAGTGCACTGTCGGCTAGCATACATGATCTACCAAAAGCTTCTTCTTTTCAAGCAGAAACTATTTAAATGTGGGGAAGGTCCTTTCGTCCATAAATTAATCTTCTATTTGAGAATATTCTATACAACATTTGTGCTTTGTAAATAACGGTCAAAGTATGTTTATCTAGGACAACTCGTACCCATGTGAGGATTGGACATGATAATCAATGCCGCAATACTCAAAATGAGCTAATCATACTTATCTTCGTTCAATTTAAGAAATTCTCATATATGATTGTCACATTCGCTTACATAGATTTCTGATCTTAGACATTTCATAAGATTCTTTGAAGTATCATTTTTCTACATTTTAATCTTGTGCATTTATGAAGTCGTTTGAAATTTCAAAAATGGTATGTTGATATTCTTAATACTAATTCATAATTTTTTTTTTTTTATTTAACAGGACTAAACCATGGGACAACGTCAATCTTATTATACTTTTAATCTTTTGAGGATCACACCACAACTTTTTAAAATTAAAAATTATTAATCTTATTATACTTTTAATCTTTTGAGGATTGCAACACAACTTTTTTAAAATTAAAAATTATTAAGCATTCATTTTGCATAATGATTTTTGTATTTAGCTATTTTCCGCGGGAAAAAGGAGTGAGAGAGAGAGAGAGATTCTTAATTTTTGTTCGTGATCAACAGTTGACACTTGCAAAATCCGAACCGAAACTTTTATTGTACAAGAATGTTGTAGACTGTTTTCTAGAGAAGCCTTTTGTATGTATATGATTCTTAGAATCATCACCCATTTCTTTGTAGAGAGAGTGAGCTTCTTGGATTCATGTCCTCTCTGAGTACCATTTTACTCAACAAAGCTGCCCACCATCTCTGATGTGTAGGTCATCCATCCGAGCAATTCTAGCATGCAAGAATTTGTCCATCTGTGCACCCACGATTGATGCATTATAAACATGGGATCAGCTGACATTCAATTGAGGCCATCCATCTCAAACTTAGTTTCTCATTTCTAATTTCTCATTCATAAGAAAACAAAGTCATGTCCACATCATTCTTTCTAGCAGTATACAGAAAGGAAAAATAATCACAACTCCAACAGCGTTACCTTCTCAAATGGCACATAACAAGAATTTCACATATTTTCAAATACAAACACAAACTCTCCCCCCTTGATCTGTTGTCTCTCGTGATATGTTAGGCTCGATTAGAGTCTTCTGCTAAGTACTGTTTTCAAGAGTTGACTTCTACGATCCAACCATGGAACTTCTAAACCTGTGAAGACCACAAGTCATTCTAGAGCAACATAAAAACGAACAACATACTACATTTGAGGGGAAAAAACATAAGATATCAATGCAGACCTACCAACAAGATAAGATTATTATAGACTCTGCCTCCCAAACACAATAAGAACAATTCTCATCGAGGACTAGTCTACAAGACACGATTACGTTACACCGGTTTAATTCCAGCATTACACTGAGGGACAGCTGCATTCCTTCCAAAAAATTTTGCGGTAGATTGAAGGTAACTTTGCTTTGGAACAAGCTGCTACGTATTTTAAAAAACAAATAAGTGCACTAATTTCATAAAACTAGTAGTCAAAACATTTAAATCCTTGAATTAAAACCAATGGGTTTGGTTTTTCTCGAGTGGTTTAAAGCTGGGTTCAGTTAGGCCAAAAACACCAGGTGGACGTCAACCAATGGGGTTTCTTCAGACGAAAGTGAGAAGGGACAAGCACTGGCGGTAGGAGATGATCTTGTTCAAGTAGTTGTCAATGGCTTTCGAAGCTCTTAACGCTCACTCCACGGCTAAGCCATTATTCATCTTCACAGATGATTTTCTTCCATCTTTAGCTCGTGGAATTTGGGACTGAACAAAGCCGTCCAAGGGGACTCTATCACCATCCCTCTCTACCTCACCAAACATCATTTCCACCGTAGCACTGCATTATCCCTTTGTAATTGTGCCACGACCTTTGCTCGAGTACCTCGGCAGCAAAGGATAGTCGCGACACACCAGAGATCAATCGAGCTTCTTTGAAGTCATCGGAAAAAAAGAAAAAAGAAAGAGAAAATCCAAAGGATCGAGAGCAGAAGAAGACAAACAGGTTCGATCCAAGACCCTCAAAGCCTTCGCTTTCATGATCTTCAACTATTCTGATTTATATTCCTCACTCGCGTTTACTAAGCGTCGTATCAAATGCCAACGTAATCTGCCACGTCAACCATCACCTCATTTTGTCAAAAAAAAAAAAAAACCGTCACCTCATTTGTATACCACAAGATATTAAATTTTAATTACTCTAGTATCGTTAAAATAAAATTGGGTTGTTTAAGATCTCAATTGGCTATAAAAAAGTTAAAGAACTAATGGTACATTATAAAACCAAAATACCTTCTTATCTAACTTATTCTTCTTCTTTTATTTGGAAAGAAAAGAAAAAAGAAGTGCCACAGATTATCTCTTTTAGTAAAGCTAGTGGATGGACGGTCTTCATACATCATCTATCACTTCACTCATAAAATAACTATTGAATCGCTTTCCCATGAATATGATATTATCAGTCATAGAAGGTATCAATCAAGTATGTCCTGTGACATGAAACATGCTTGCTCTATCGTATTTCCATGTTGATCAAGCCAAAAAATATTTATATTCATATTGAGAACTTTTCAGATTTATTAGCTGAGTAAGAATTAAGTCTAGGCACCGAATTCCTGCAAAAAAAAATACTCGAAAAGCTATCAGCAAATTTAGGTCTAGTATGCGGCTCTTCGCAATGTCATAAGGAAAGGTAGATAGACCACAATGATCTGAATGAAAGTTTTGAGCCGCGATTCACACTGAAATGGTTGCACCCGACAATTCTCTTGGTACATCAGTAGCCTGTTGGACGAAGCTTGTATCCATATGGATTTCGAATTGGATCTGAGCGAGCAGACATGCAACAAGTTCTGGGGACAAAAATGAAAAAGGAAAAGGTAAAACGTGAAGGCATGAAAATCAAAATCGGCCGGTTCGTTTCCCTCACAATTATTTCCTTAAGAAGCCGCGATCGATCCAACAAATATTGAGTGTTGCGAGCCAGCACTACTATGACAGCAGGTGCCATTTGAACTCGTACTACACCGTAGTCATGGTTGTCACGCCTTTCTTGGGGAAGATGATCTTCCTTTGAATCCATTTGAACTTGACCAGCTTTCTCTGGCTCTGCTTGATTTGAATCTTCTTCCTTTAGAATAAGGTCGAGTATGTAAAAGGTTGAACAAAATTTGACCACACGATGTCGTGGGTTTGTATTCGACCTTTTGTATGCCCTACTCCCAAAGATATCAATTTATATCATTGAATAGATTGGATAATGATTTCACAGCTCAACACAACACTAGAGATTGCTCAAACATATTTGATTGTGTTCCTCCTAGCCTGTTTCAAGCATCTGATTCGTTTCGACTGGCTAAGGCTATTGGAGCATGACATTACTTCAATTGCACGCATATTAGATGGGATCCACGGTTCATTAAGATCTCTTCAGATGCTCTAAGGCAAACTTGACAACGACCCCATTTGTTCTGCAGAAACTTGTCTACTTTGTGTAGTGCGCTAAGCGAGGATTTTCGAGGTCAGACCCTCTCTCTCTCTCTCTCTCTCTATATATATATATATGACAGGAACTCATCGTGAATTGACATTCTCCTAATTGGAAGACAGATGCCAGAATGGTTTCCTAAAATTGTAGAGAGTTTTCCATATCTCTCAATGATCCAAGGACTTGTATGACAACTTTTTAGGACTAGCACTCCATGTTGTTCTCGGCCTGGAGGAAGGAAAAGTGGCCAATGCTTCGTGTGATATCCATATATTTAATATATTACCAAAGGGTGATTTGGCACATGAGTAGCTTGATTTCGTTGGAATCCGATCCTGTGTGGCTTGAATATCTCCTCTGCAGTAGTTTGTTTGAAGTTCAAAAGCATCTGCGAAACGATTGGAGCCATTTCCAAGTTCGCCTCAGAGCATCAAAAGGAAGCTTAAAGAAGTGTTGATTTCGTCTAAAATGCCAGCAACAGAAGGATGTTCTAAGGTCGTGCTCCAACACTGTCAGCCGATAGAAAATAATTGGATTCTCAGGGAAAGAGACTCAAAGGAAGACAACTCAATAGATACCGAGGTAGAAGATATTCCAGGAGAAGCAGATGTAGAGGAAAGCTGAACAATTTAACAAAGAAGATAAGATGGTCTTAACTATGCCGAGACCATGGGTTCCACTCGCACCAACTATTATTTGCGCGTTGGCTTGCGAAACATGCCTATTTGGATTGATGACGACTTGTTGAGGAAGTGGTTCTGGGGGAAGCAAATTGGATGATTTTGATTCCAATGGCTTTTACTTTTCCCTTTATTAGTCTCTACTAGAAAAGTTTAAATGCACGCTCCTTTGATCCAAATTAAAATCACTACGAAATACAGATTTCACATCATGCTTACCAGTACTGACTTTGGTTGAGGATCTATTTTTTCATCTCTTTCTTTATGAATTGTGATGCAAATTGCATTAATCCAAACTGCTTGATGAATGGCCGTAATCTTCCAAGTTGCTCTGTAGAATTTATCAAATAGACCTCAGTCACCTCCCTTAGTCCAATTTATTGCCAATACTTCGTACTCTAGAATTCTGAAATGGTCAGTTTTGCTCAATCAAATCTAATTTATATCTTCTGGCGGTGCATACTTAGGTTCGACATCCCCAACACCATTGCCATTTAGAGTAATAAGGTTGAACAAGCATAGATATAACACATGTGAGATCAAAACGAAGCTCCTCCAATTTTGTTTGAAATTGGACTTGTACACCAATGAAACCTAAGGGAAGCAAAATCCTAAAATCATACATGCAAAAATCTCAAATCTAGACTAGATCGAGATAAAATCCTTCTCAAAATGGGACAGAGGAGCTTTAAAATCTAGACTAATTTAGAGGAGGAAAGCTTTGCGAAATGAGAGGAAAGCAAGAAAAACAGAACAGAGAACCAAATCAGCCGAAAAAAAAGGGAAAAGGGGAGAGAATGCTAGCTTAAACCCTCCCCTCCGTGGAGGCCGAAGAAGAAAGCTGCATGAAGATAAGATGAAGAGAAGAAACCCTAGATAGGAGAGAGGAAAAGCAGCAATTTTTATTCGTGACATTTTAGGAGTAATGTCATACAACAATCTCCACTGAAATGAAACTATATTCTGTTTGATGGAACTAACATTTTGATCTTTTTCATCCTAGCTATCATTCGATCCTTTGCATCATTTCTCTATCTCTTTAACAATTTTAGGGATGCAACCATGTATGTTCCCCGTCGAAACAAAAAAAAGAGAGAAAAATATGAATGTTATGAAATATAGTCATCAACTAGCATGAAGTGAACATCATAATCCGATAAGAGGAGCACATTCACAGGCCAAGAGAGTTTCTAATTAGGCTGAGTCTTTTCTAGTTAATATCGGCTTATGTAGCAATAAAATTGATTGAATTACCAGAAAAAAATATTTATTGGCCGCTTCTAATTGGAGAATGAGCAAAGCATATGCTCCTATTGAGCAAATCGACGAAATCCAAGTTTTGATATATGCCCTTCAATTTATATTGAGGACTTTACCGTATAACTTATACAATTGCTGGATAATGGACATAGTGGTTTTGATGAATACGGATCATTTGATTTGATTAACATATTTAATGCATGGAATGCGGACATCTTCTTATGAGTTGCACTGGACTCAAATTGCAAGTTCTCTTTCCCACTGGAAGTATATGTCAGCAATCGTAATAGAACGTTACGTCAATACAGTGGCCCTTTCCTCATACCCGACAAAAAAACAAGGCAGAAATTATGCGTTTAGCATAATTATTTCTGAAAGGAGAAGGTAAATGAGTTCGAAATCTTACCCATCATGCGGATGTATTCCATTCACATTGGCAGCTTTAGAGATAGCCTCCTTCCTTTTTTTTTTGACCTTGCGCTTCCCAAACTCGCTCTCATGTGGTCGGTCAATGCTTTCTCATAACTCTGTTTCTTTCCATTCACTTCCCGTGGATTCTGTCCCCTCACTTCCCCCGGCGCCACCTTATAAAATATCGGTAGCAGCTGTTTTGTTCTGTTCTTTTCCCCAGAATCTGCCCCAACTCCTTCAGACACCACCAAGATTCAGCGTAGTACGTATATGCGAGATTGTTCGATGGCCTCCTTCAGTTTTGATGGGAAATCCTGGCCCATCATTAAGTTCTCACTCCCCTTTGGACCAAGGCCTCGTTCAGACTCTTAACGAAGTTTTCGCAAACTTCCTTACCTTTGAAGCTTAGGAACACATCGTACATTTTCAGTCCAGAGATCATTTTGACAATATCTTTGATTATCTTGCCCTCCAAAATTCTAATATGATAGACGACAGAGACATAGATAATATAAGCTGCCCAAGCTGGCGAATTAAATGAAGCGAGCAATAAGAATTCGATCCAAGAAGAATAAATCATGAAGATGTCCATGCAAAAGGACACCGGCACAAATTTTAGGATACAATTTTATATGGCCACTCCTCATAGGCTGTGATGGTGCCGATGCGGAAAGAAACACAGTGTTATCTCGAGGCATTATATTAAACTAAGACATGTTAATGAGGACATTTGTTAAGCATGCGTAAGGAGAAACGAAGTTCTCCTAAAAAGAAGAAAGAACGAACAAAGGAGAGACAATGCAAAGTCCACATGTAGTTATTATTGCCTTCGACTGAGGCTTGGCAAACAACCAACATAATGTAGCCAATTATCCAAGAGAAAAAGAAACAACGAATTCACAGAAGCTGGTTCACCCTTCATAGTGAATATTCTTTCAGCTTCGATTATAACTATATATATAGGAAAATAGAAGACAAATGTAAATTAGAATAAGCCAGATTTTTATGAATTATGTACTGTCTTTGATATTGACAACACTTAATCTATTTGAAATTTGCGCAACTTTTCTTTTAACAAATATCTCAATTTGCCCATTAAGAATATGAGTTTTGTGGATATATATACATACTATGACTTTAATTTGGGGAGAAGTGCCAAAAAAGTCATAAACCTTTTGGTTTTGTGCCGATTTAGTTCTAAACCTTTTTTTGGTGCCGATTTAGTCCTAAACCTTTTTATGTTGTGCCAATTTAGTCATTTCCGGCCAAAATTGGCCGGATTTTGCTGATTGGACACCGGTCGGGCCGACGTGGACAACTTTTAATAATATTTTAATATTTTTTAAAAAATTTTAAAATTTTTAATTTTTTTATCATCTTCTACCTCCAGCCGGTCGCCGGAGTTTGGCGACCGGCCAGAGGCAACGGCCGGCGAGGTCGACCTCGACCTCGTCGACCACCTCACCTGGGCCGCGGTCAGGCGAGGGCGGCTCGCGCCGGGCGGCAGGCTCGCCCCGCCGGATCCGGCGAGGGCGAGGCTCGCCCATGGCCGGCGAGGGCGAGCCCCGCCAGCCCGGTCTCGCCGCCCAGCCTCGAGGGCGGCCTCGCCGGGCGGGCGAGGCTCGCCCGAGCCGAGGCCTCGAGGGCGGCCTCGCGCCGGCAAAGCGAGGGTCAAGGGCGGGCGAGGCCGCCCTCGAGGCCCGGGTGGCGAGGTCGAGTTGGCGGGGCTCGCCCGCCAGCCATGGGCGAGCCTCGCCGCCCCGAGGCCCGGGCGGCGAGGCTTGCCCCGAGCCGAGGCCCGAGGGCGGCCTCGCGCCGGGCGGGCGAGGCTCGCCCGCCGAACCGGGGCGAGGGCGAGGGTCGACCGCCCGCCCGAGGCCACCCTCGAGGCCCGGGCGGCAAGGCCGAGCCGGCGGGGCTCGCCCTGCGCCATGGGCGAGCCTCGCCTCCCGGATCCGGCGAGGGCGAGCTCGCCGCCCGGCGTGAGGCCGCCCTCACGGCCGTCGCCCCGGCCGGCCGCCAAGCTCCGGCGACCGGGCCGGAGGTAGAAGATGATAAAAAAATTTAAAATTTAAAATTTAAAAAATTCAAATATTATTAAAAGTTGTCCACGCGCCGATCAAGCCACGCGGCCGGCCGATGTCCAGTCAAGCAAAATCGACCAATTTTGGCCGGAAAGGACTAAATTGGCACAACATAAAAAGGTTTAGGACCAAATCGGCACCAAAAAAAGGTTTAGGACTAAATCGCACAAAGCCAAAAGGTTTGACTTTTTTGACACTTCTCCCCTTTAATTTGTTACTTTACCCTTAAACTCAACCTAAGTTTCCCTGCCCCTTTCTCTTCTCCACGCCTCCTTTCCCACTGCCCCGCCATCGCCGCCATTGCGCCCGCCGCCGCCGCCACCCACCCCCACCCCCGCCCCGGGGCGCCATCAGGTCCCTGCCACCGTGGCATTCCTGTCACCATCGCTAGTCCTAGCTGGTGTTGCACCTCTCTTCTGTTTTTGTCCCTTTGTCGCGGAAGACTGTAGAATGTCTCAGCCGTAGCCAGCCTCAGGCGACATAGCCCGAGGGAAATGACCCCAGATCTAAGGTCGCGAGCCTAGATTCGTCCCCCGAAGCCGATGGACGCAGAGAGATAGAGGGGGGCTGAGGCGACGCGGCTGGGGCAGCGGCGTGAATCAACGGAGGCTTTGAGAGGAGGTTCTTTGTTTCTTGTGCAACGTAAGTGTGCTCCGCGCTGCAGCTCCAAGAACAATGAGCAGATCCAGCCGACGAGCGTCATGACAAGCATGATCTTGATCATGGTACGAAGTAAGCTGATCAGGAACGTCGACACCTACTTGAGCCTCATTAGCCTCACATGATCCTCGATTGCCTTTGCGTAAGCACATAATGAATTATTCAAAGAATACTCTTGGATTATACTTTCATGATGATTTTTTTTATCATCTTATGGTCATTATTTAGTCGTATCAAAAATTGCTAATTCATTTCACCGGCTGGTACTAAGGTTTCTGGTTATTTCTTTAACTATTTGTGTTTCAGGAGTTAGTGTGAAAAGTGAAACTGATTTGGGGTGGCCTTTCTCTGTGGTCGCGGTGGTGCAGGTGGCATGTGGGAAATCCCAAAATAGTAGTAGTCAGTGGGGATTTCTACAGTGCAATGTTATATGGTGCCTCAGGTTTTCAAACTGGCAAATACCGGTTGCCCTTTTTCCTCTTCAAGATTTTACGAAATATACACGACACTCGTTTTAGACACGATGAAAATATCGTAAATCAACAGATTTGTGAACAATTAAAACCACGTGTGTGCCCATGAAAAGAAACGCATATGGAATATAAAGAAAAAATATTGTTTGTGTGCAGAAGAGATAAACGTTTAAAAAGGCAATTGGAATGAAACTTAAATGATTGTGAGATGGGGAGATATATCTTCAATTTTGAAAAGTATGATATTCTCAAATTAATAGATAATAAAATTAATAGAAATGACATTTTCATAACAACAAAATTATTAGTTTAGAACTTTTTCATATTTTGATTAAACTAACCTGAATAGGCAAAAACGAGAACAACAAAGATAAACAAAGAGAAATTAATGATAGTAGAGCGAGCGAAATAATTTGGTTAAGAGTTACTCTTTAGATAGACTGAATTGTCGTCATCCTTGTGGATCTAAGAGATCGCTTCAATCCATGAGAGAGAGAGAGAGAGAGGAAACAGGAGTAGATGCAAAGAGAACGCAAAGACAATGAGAAGGTACAGGAGTGAGAGAGCTTCACAATCTTGAAAAAGATGGATTCAAAAGTAGAGAGCTTCGCGATCTTGGAGAGTCTCCAATGCAGACAATAGATTCGGGAGCTAGAGAGTCTCTAACAGAGAAGATGGATTTGGAAGTGATCTGGAAGAGTATAGCGTATTTTATGATATCCGATTTTTCACATAATACCCGAACACATAGAATACCCGACCTGAAAAATTCAAAATAAGCAGTTTGATTTGAGTCAATTCCGTTCAGACTGGTTCAGTCTAGGCTTTTTCAACAGCTTTAGATATATGTTTCTTAAAATTATCACCCGTATCTTATGTGTATGCTATCTATCCAAGCATTTCTAGCTTGCAAGAATATTTCCATCTATGCTATCACAATTGATGCATTATAAACTTGGGGTCAGCTAGCATTGAGTCAAGGCCATCCAACTCAAAGTAGTTTCTCATTTCTACTTTTTAATTTACAAGAAAACAATCAGACCGGAAAAAAAATAATAACAAGAAACAAACTCATCTCGACATCATCCTTTACAGTAACGATGCACAAAGTGAGAAGGAAAAAAAAAAGATCGAAACCACGACAATGTTACCTTCTCAAATAGTATATAACAAGAACTTCACTTTCCAAATTCAAACAGAAACTTGCCCCCATGCTCTGTTGTCTCTCTTGCTATTTGTTAGGCTCAGTTAGAGTCCTCCACTAAGCAGTATTTTCAAGAGTTAACTTCAACTTTCCATCCATAGTTGGTACTTTTAAACCCGCGATAACATAAGTCCTTCCTATATCAATTATGTAGCGAACAACTTAACAGGTTTGGGAAGAAAAAGAAATAGATGCTAGTGGATATGTACCGACAGCAAGAGATGAAAATAGACTCTGCCTCCCAAGCACAATAAGAACAATTCTCATCCAGGACAAGAAGTCTACAAGACATGATCACATTATGCCGGTTTTATTCCGGCATTACACTGAGGTATAGCAGCAATCCTCCAGAAAAACTTTACACGAAATTTTGTGTATATAGAATATCCTGATCCATCTAAAGTGACCTGAGCATTGATATAGTAGATTGAATATCACTTTGCTTTGAAACAAGCTGCTACATAAAAATACTAAACAAAACAAATAGGACAAACTTCACAAAACTAGTAGTCAAAACATTTAAAACGGTAAATTAAACAACGGGTTTGGGTTTTTTTTTTTTTTTTTTGGGAGTAGAGGGTGGTTAAAGCTGGATTTAGTTCTTTACCCCAAAAAAAAAAAAAAAGCTGGATTCAGTTGGGCAAAATCACAAACACCTGGCAGACATCAAGCAGTGGGTTTTCTTCAAACGAAATAGAGAAGGGACAAGCACTGGCAGTGGAAGATAATCTTGTTCACGCAGCTTTCGATGGCTTTGGAAGCTGTAAACTCTCCCTCTACGCCCAAGCCATCATTCAAACTCATGGATGAGTTTGTTCCATTCTTACCTCGTGGAATTTTGGACAGAACAGGGCAGTCCAAAGAGACTCTATCACCCTCGCTGTCCACCTCATCAATCATCATTTCCATCACAGCACTCCATTATCTTCTTGTAATTGTGCCCTAGCATTCACTCGTGCACGAAACAAAACTTACAATGTGCAAAAAAACGTTTGAAGAAGACAAGAGGATAGAGTACCATAGCTGCAAATAAGAATTGCGAAACACAGAGATCAATCGAGCTACTTTGAAGTCATCAGACAAAAAAAGAGAAAAAATAAAATCAGGTTGTTTAAGATCTCAATTGGCTAAAAAAAGTTCAGGAACTAATGGTACATTATAAAACCAAGATAACTTTTTGTCTAACTTTTCCTTCCTTTTTTATCCAAGAAAACGTAACATACAATCTCATTTTGTAAAGCTAACGGACGAATAATCTTCACATAATATCCATTCATGGCACTCATAAAATAACTATTGAATCGGTTTTCCAAGAATATGGCATGATCAGAGTCATGGAATGTATCAGTCAAACACACCCTATGACATGAAGCAAGCTTGCTCTCTCATATTTTCGTGTTGATTAGGCCAAAAGCTACTTCTATTTATATCGAGAATTTTCGGATTTATGAGCTGAGTAAGAATTAAGTCTATGCACCAAACTCCCACAAAGAAAATTTGAAGAGCTATCGCCAAATACAGGTCTAGTACACTGCTCTTCATAATATCAAAGCAAAGGTAGAAAGTATATATCATGTTTTTTTATTAATAATTTTGAGCCATAGTTTACTCTGTAATGTCTGCACCCAACAATTCTATTGGTATGTCAGTAGTTTGATGGTGAAGCTTGCATCAATACGGATTCCAAAGTGGAATATAGCAAGCAGACATGTAACAAGTTCTTCTAGAGCCAGCTCAATTTGGTATGTAGAGTCAGCACATCCCTTCGGCTCAAGATTCATTACTCTTATTGAAAACCATATGGGGTCGGAAAGCAAGTACATAACCACATACCACAATCTGCTTGAGGAATCATTATTCATTGGGTGAAATATTGAGCATAAGATATGTGACCCATACATCGAATATGGAATGACATTTGTGTACAATGCAAACCAAAAGCCACATGGGATAAAGTGTTACGTTGTGGAGTCACCTCTTGAACCAGTGGTTGCTAACTTCAGAATCCTATTATAGTGCAACCACTTGTGTACATTGGCCTGTTTAGCTATATGATACTGTTGTAGCAAATTCGCTAGATGTTAGTTGATCTGGCCGTCAAGCAGTTGGGAAAACAAATAACAAGCTTATTGTTATAGTAAATTCGCTTCTGTTAGTTCATCTGGCCGTGCAGTTGGGAAAACAAATAACAAGCTTATTGTTGTAGCAAATTCACTAGATGTTAGTTGATCTGGCCATCAAGCAGTTGGGAAAACAAATAACAAGCTTATTGTTGTAGCAAATTCGCTAGATGTTAGTTGATCTGGCTGTCAAGCGGTTGGGAAAACAAATAACAAGCTTACTTTCTGATTCTAGCTTGACTCTAAAGCAATCAAACTTCTCACAAAACAATTTTTCCAAAGATGGCTTTGATGGTGCGCGTGTATGCATTCCAGCTCTTGAAAGCAATGTATAAAATGATTTGACGGAAATTGATATAATCGACAAGAAGAGTCAACTGCTTGGAAATTAAATTGGCAGTACTGCGAATTATTTAAAGGTGCAATGCAAGGAATAAAGGAAATCAAAGCAAAGAACACTAAACTCAAAGGAAAGAGCCAAATGAAATCAACTGAAAACGAGATTACAAGAACATAAACATTGCTGGAATTGAAATTAATCACAGTTTGTACAAATGACGCTCGAATGGAAACATTAACATGAACGTTACAACAATACTCAAAGGGAAATCAGCTGTAATTTTGGAAGGGTCTCAGCATAATTTGAACATATCTCCTTCCTCTGCATTTCTTCTATTTATAAGTCTTAGATTCCCTTCAATTATTACCAGGTCCATGTCCATTTCATAACTTAACTGCTTTCATATATCCATGATTTCTTAATTTAACTGCTTTCATATATCCATAATTTCTCAACTTAACTAAACTTCTGATCCCTGAGCATTTCTCCTACTGTTTCTGCTTATTTTGAATTTAAATTAGGTTTAAGACTCTCTTCCTCAAACTTTGGTGGAATGGTCTTTTATGAGCATCAAAACGAGATTGAACTTGATATAGCTTGGCTGTGATTTATTCACCACCAATTTATAGTGACTTACCACGACAATTCAGTCACACGACCAAAGGAGACAAAGTAAACCGAAGCACCAAGGAAAAGAGAACTCTCTGCCATCAAAGGATGAAGCATCAAATTGCACAGTATATGATCAGCATGTCGAACAAGGACATCCAGATCACTCTATGCAATCTCAGATTGATCAATGATGAAGACAAATTCGTCATTATCATCTCTGAGGCAAAACGTCGAACAGGTGGTGATCATGACGGGTGAGGTGTTCTACAAATAGGAATTCCTATCAATCGGCAAGCAATATAACACGAGCAATTTGAGATAACATTTTGAAGCTCTCGGAAAAAGGCAAACACTGAACAATTGTATGATCGAGTCTCGATGAATCGACCGCGTCCTACCTTGGGGGAGATCCGATCCGAATGGTTACCTGCTAATAAATGAAGACACTGAAAGACTTCAAGAACCTCACGAAGACGAAGCTAAGGCGACGAATCGATTAGCGACAAAATTGTTTGACGAAGATATTCAGCTGCAAATGGCTTTGACCGCGCGCGTGGACACTGGACTCGGTCCAGAGCGCTCAAAGATGAAAGAGGGAGAAAGAGCACGAGAGGAGTTCCGATCGGTGGTGATGAGCATCCGTTCTCTGCTCCGTCACGGCCGCGGTTGCACTGACCGGCGAGGGAGATTTGACGGTGGCTGTCACCGATCGGAGATGGGATAGACGTTCGATTGACGGTGATGTAGCTGAAAGGAAGGGGTATCCTCAATCATACTCTTCATGTTGTGTATTTCACCAGCTATTTATTTCCATGATTTTATGATTTAAATATTAGGGAATAACATAATCTTGACCATTATGTAACAGTACAATTCAAATCAGTCAAATGACAATCACGGATAACTTTTACGGTAGATTTTGTTAGAAGATATGCAATATATCTTTGGAATTGATTTTATTCTATACATATCAATTCAATATCAGATCTAGGTTTAGATTGATACATAGAATTCTTTAATACCATTAATTGTACAAACCTAGCTCTATATCTTTAGGATTTGTATAGTTTACAATTAATCAGAGGAAATACAGAAAAAGCTTCGTTCCTCTCTTCTTCACCTTCGGCTTCTTTCATGGTATCAGAGCCACGAGGCTTCTGATTTGCTTCCGCTTTGTTCTTCTGCCAAAGAGTAAACCTACAAACAAAAAAGGGGAAGAAGTTATTCTTTCGGCATAAGAATCAACTTTCGAAAGTTTTTTTTATCTTACCATGACATCCCCGCAAGCTAGCTTCTCGGCTTCTGGAAATCCACCGACTGGAGAGACGTTGCACCAAGATCCGCAGGATGAAGATCGATCTGCAACGCTTCCACCTGCAGCACTTCCATTCACAAGTCAGCAGACACAAACACCGCTCGCTCAGTGGTGGCCCACGCAGACTCAGTTTAATGCGGGGCAACCCTTAGCGGGTCAACCATACCAATGGATCCCGTATCCATTTCTCTTTGGGGCAAACCCAAATCCATCATCGTCTACATTTGTGGATCACCAGAGCCACGTCCGACCCGATGGGGATTCGCCAACCACGAATGGGGCAAATCCAGCCATTGGATCGGAGCAGTTAAGCGGGTCGGGTCAGCCGGGTATGGGAACAAATCCCTACTCGGGTTTCTATGCGGGTTATCCGATTGGGGCAAGTGAATCGGGTCAAGGCACAAATACCTACTCGAACCTCGCGCCCGGTTTTCTACCTTTCCCAGCCGGCGGCGCTCGCCGACGCCCGTAACCCAGGCGATCCATTGTTCGTTTCCAACGCCGACGGACAGAATTGCGGCTCATCAGCCAGCCAGCCTAACTAAGCGCCCGAGAAAATTACACAAGATGGTCGCAGGAGTTCCGGCGCGAGATCTATCAAAGACAGGGAGAAAGCTACACACTTTCTCCTCATTTTGAACGAAACTTACCTCGGATTTTGTTCATAGATCCTCGCCATGGATCCGATGCCGCCGATTGGGCGCATATTTCAACTGGCCGTGCAGGAGGAGAGTCAGCGACACGCGACGCCAAAACACACCAGGAGCAGCGAGAGCGTCGCTCTCGCCGCCCGCGACGATCGGCGAGACGCGGCCACCAGGACGCAAACCCTAAATCGAGAGAGACGAGCGGCCAAATTGGGGCTAGGGTTCGCAGAAGAGGAATCCCGCGTATATAAGGCAGACCGGATGGACGGTCAGGATGTGTTGCGAGGATTAGACGGCTTCGATCATTTGATCGGATCCAACGGTGGACAGGAGCTCGCGGCGACGGCCAGATCTTCAAGGCATCAGACGGTCAGATCTTCGTTGCGATTAAAGGCACGGACGGTCAGATGCTTGCCACGTCAGCAAGGAATTTCGGGAGAAATTTTAAAGGCAAGAATAAATTATTTTGTGATTATTGCAAGCGTGCTAATCACTCAATTGATAATTGCTAGAAATTACATGGAAAGCCCGGTGAAAAAGAAAAAGGATTTCAGAGCTTATCAAATTCGGTTCGACCGGTAAACAAAAGTGACCAATCTATCACAACTAATCGTATCATCAATTGATGGAGGCACTTCAGAAAATGGACACCACAAACAGAGGAGCAAGTTTCTCAGGTATTACACATTGCTTGATTAATTCAATATCCAGAAAATCATGGATAATTGATTCAGGGGCAAGCGACCATATTATATGTGACGGGGCAATTTTCTCAAGTATAAATCCTAGATTGGATTTCCCTATTTCTGTGCAGTTGCCCCTCGGGGATATTACTCATGTCCATGAAACAGGGACAGTCAATCTCAGTCCAAAAATTACTCTTAGAAATGTTCTATGTGTCCCAGAATTCCAGTTTAATCTAATATCTGTGTCAAAAGCTTGTCAAGAAAATTCATGCCGGGTCATTTTCAATGCTGATGCATGTTTCTTTCAAGACCTTTCGATTTGGGAAACCGATGGGCTTGGGTAGTCTCTCTGAAGGCCTTTATTTCTGGAATAATTCCTCGAGTAATTTTTCTTGCATTTCTTTGAATAAATCTTCATTGTGTAACTTGACTACCAATGATAGAAATTCCATTATGCATTTAAGATTGGGTCACAGTGCCTCCTTTCCATATCCACAATTTTCTATATGTCCTCTTGCTAAACAATCTCGTGCTCCTTTTCCGTCTAGTAATACCCGCACTAGTGCAAGTTTTGCCCTAATTCATGTCGATATATGGGGACCATATCACACATTAAATCATGATGGGTCTCGATTTTTTCTCACTATAGTCGATGATTATTCTCGTGCGACTTGGATTTTCTTGATGCAGTCTAAGAACCAAACTTATTCTCATTTGAAAAGTTTTCTCTCACTCTCAAAGAATCAGTTTGGGAAATCCATACAGCGGATTCGTACTGATAATGGCAAAGAATTCTTCAGCCATGACTGTTCTTCATTATTCACTCAATATGGAATATAACATGAGAGCACTTGTGTCTATTCACCACAACAAAATGGCGTGGTAGAACGGAAACATCGTCATTTATTGGAAGTCGCACGAGCCTTAAAGTTTCAAGCGTCAGTTCCGGACGATTATTGGGGAGATTGTGTGGTCACAGCCGCTTACCTAAACAATCGTATGCCGACTTGAATACTTAAAGGGAAAACTCCATTTGAGTTATTGTTCCAAAAAAAGCCAGAGCTTCAACATCATAAGGTCTTCGGATGTCTCTGTTTTGTCACAACAGTGGGACCTAGAGACAAATTCACTCCTCGAGCTCGACGATGCATTTTCATGGGATATCCCAATTTACAGAAAGGCTATCGCATTCTCGACATATCTACAAAGGAATTTCTAGTAAGTCGTGATGTCATCTTTCGTGAGGACATATTTCCTTTTCCGAGCAACCCACTACGAGATACGATACTGTGGATGACGGCTCCTTCGGGCAAAAGATTGATGAAGCAATACCTCAAGACACCGCCTATATACCATTGGCGAATTGAGGCCCATTCCTACAACTGCTTCATATCTTCCAGAATCAATATCAACACCTGTTGATAGGGCCATTTGCCCAGAAGAAATCTTCCAGCCACGACTAGAAAATACCAACGATGTTGAAGAAAGTCGGCATATTGAGGCAGCATCTACCAATGGAACTCCCACAGACATTATTCATCCAAGGCGTTCAGGTCGCAGCACACGACCTCCCACATGGACTAAAGACTATATCTATGCCACTCATCATTCTCCGTGTACTCAATACCCGGTTTCATCATATGTTTCCTTCCATAGATTATCACAGGAACATAGATGTTGTGTTAGTCGTCTCTCAGAAGAACAGGAACCTCCTAGTTATAAGGAGGCGTCTACTAACCCAAAATGGCAACAAGCCATGAAGGCAGAACTCCAGGCACTTATTGACAACAAGACATGGGATCTTGTCTCTCTTCCATCTGATCGAAAGCCAATTGGCTGTAAGTGGGTCTACAAGATAAAGTATCGTGCTGATGGTTCCATTGAACGATACAAGGCACGATTGGTTGCCAAAGGATTCACACAAAGGGAAGGTTTTGATTACCACGAGACCTTTTCTCCTATTGCCACTGATGTCACTGTTCGTTCTTTTTTATCTGTTGCTGCTATTAATAATTGGAGTTTACATCAAATGGATGTGGATAATGCCTTTTTGCATGGGGATCTTGATGAGGAAATCTACATGGACATTCCTCAAGGCTTACGGAGACAGGGGGAGAATCGAGTATGTCGTCTTCGTAAATCCCTTTACGGATTAAAGCAAGCATCCAGACAATGGTATGCTAAGTTTGCAAATGCTCTTATAATAGCAGGCTTCAAGCAGTCTAAGTACGACTATGCTTTATTCACACGGACCGAAGGTATGTCATCTATTTATTTGATGATATATGTTGATGACATACTTGTTATGGGAAACGATAAGGCTGCTATAGACAATTTCAAGGATTATTTACATGCTACCTTTCACATTAAAGATTTAGGAGCACCTAAGTATTTCCTTGGAATTGAAATTGCACGATCTGATCAAGGGATCTCTCTTAGTCAACGGAAGTTTGTCTTAGAGATTATATCATAAGCAGGTTTATCGGGATGCGGACCATCCGTGATTCCTATTGAATGTAAGAGAACATTAAGTTGACTACTGCAGAATATGATAGGGGCATTTCACAAAATGATGACCCCATTCTCAAAGATTCGTCAGGATATCAAAGACTTGTCGGGAAACTTATATACCTAACAATGACTAGACCTGATATCTCTTATGCAGTACAAACACTTAGTCAGTTTATGCACAGTCCAAAGCGGTCTCATTTGGAAGTAGCATTTAAAGTTCTGAAGTATCTAAAAGGGTGTCCAGGACTTGGAATTCTTTTATCCAAGAAATGTGACATGAAGATGAGGGCATACTGTGATGCTGATTATGCTACATGCTCTACTAGCCGAAGATCAGTCACTGGATATTGTATCAAATTAGGAGACTCACTTCTCTCGTGGAAGACCAAGAAGCAACCTATTGTATCCTTGTCTTCGGCCGAAGCTGAGTACCGAGCTATGGAAAAAAACTACTTGCCAAGTAGTATGGATACGAGGGTTACTTAAAGATCTCGGAATACAGGTACAAGGAGCAACAACATTATATTGTGACAATGATGCAGCTCTCAAATTGGCAGCAAACCCTATAGTGCATGAAAGAACTAAACACATAGAGGTGGATTGTCATTTTACACGAGACAAGATTCAAGAATGGGTGATTGAAACAGAAGGAATTGGCACAACAGAGCAGCCAGCAGACATCTTCACCAAACCTTTATGTCATCGACAACATACATATCTATTAAACAAGCTAGGTGCCTTGGACATATACAAGCCACCAGCTTGAGGGGGAGTGTTAGAAGATATGCAATATATCTTTGGAATTGATTTTATTTTGTACATATCAATTCAATATCAGATCTAGATTTAGATTGATACATAGAATTCTTTATTTCCATTAATTGTACAAACCTAGCTCTATATCTTTAGGATTTGTATAGTTTACAATTAATCAGAGGAAATACAGAAAAAGCTTCGTTCCTCTCTTCTTCACCTTCGGCTTCTTTCAGATTTGATTATGTAATTCTTTCGTTTGTTTGAGATCACATACTATCCCAAACAAAGCAAGTATTTCAAATTTTAATTACTAGAACATCGGATAAATTTCTTAAAATTTGTATTATTTAGTATTAAATGCTAAAAAAATTTAGGATTTAAAAGGACAAGAAATATAGCAAAATGGTATTATCATGTTTACTACATGCAAATAATAGCTTTACTTTGTTAAATTTTCGAATATCAATTTCTTATGTACATGTAGTGTCATGATATTTGATAGTATGTAAAGAATTTGAACCCTTCTAAAAGGTAAGACAATAAATACTAGAGAGTTCTTTTGTATTCATATTTAGAAGATAAGACGTTAATTGGTAACCTATGAATCATCTTCATTATTTCAAGTTATGATTTTGTTCATCTATAATTATGTATGAGCATAGTGTATTCTACAAATATGCATGGCGTGTCTATATAATTTCTTTTGGCAAAAGTTTGAGACAGGAATGCTCATTGGGTTTACTCAATTAATAATACAAATAACAATTTCTATTTGGGATGGATCTTTAATCAAATGATTTTTAATCAAGAGAGTGATATAAGGGCAATGGTGTAATTGAAGACAGGCCATGCCAATTGGACGGGGAGTTTGCTTACTTCTTCCATACGTATCATTGCTCTATTTATATGTACCCAAACAAGCGCATACCAATCAAATCTCCCAAATAGTTCTCCCAATTACAGTAACCGACCAAAGCCTCAACTTAATTTCAAAACAATTTAGTCGATCTCTACGGTAACCATAGAAGTAATTCAAAGTTCGGTTGAAGCTGCTAAAAATTGAAAAATCAAGAACATCCAACTTTTCAAACTTACGATGCTTGCGGGCGAGTAGTAACTGCGTTGCCTACTAGTGACGAGGAGAAGAAGGTGGAAAACAGGTAACATCCATGAGAAAATCCACTTCGATGGACTGCAATTTCTTAGATTCAAATGAATTAGATTTAGCAATCCAACGGCGCTATCCGAAACAACTGAATTATTCTCCATCTTGTAAAGAAACTTACGAAGCTTTGAGCAACCGTTTGCATAAATATACCTAAGAGCTCGCAACCCGTGGATGCAGCCCGATCAAACACGTAGCTGGAAAAGAGGGGAAGCGGTTCTTCATCACACTTTGGAGGGCATAACAAAGTGAAGAGGAGGTCGCATCGGCGCTCTGCAAGTTGGTTTCCATGAACAGAATCAAGCTTGCTTCGATAGATATCAAACATTTGCTGCTAGAAGTGTGTTGGAAGAGACGGAATATAGACTTTTGAGTTTCTTCACACAGGATGGATTTAGATTTAGGCAAATGGTTTTAGCTAGTCGGGTTGGATTTGGTTTTCTGTCGGTGTCTGTGGAGATTTATGTGAACTGGTTTTATACTCATTCGATCAAAGGCGAGAATGATAAGAAGGAAATAATTCACGAGTCGTTTTGTGAATGGAACGTTGATTATTCTAGAACATTAATCCTAAGGGTGATTTGCAGGGTTTAGCTGTCAGCGGTACTTGCATGACTGAGAAAAATGACGATTTTTTCTGAACAAGTGAGGTGATTAGTTCATGATCTTAAGGCGGTGCATTCGGATGTCAATATGCATTAGTCTCCATATGATTGTGATAAACTGCCTGCTTCCCGTTTCTGGTCATAGAGCTAATTTGTTTGAGGAACAACTCAAGTTGACGTTCAAGGTCAAGAACGGTTTTCAGGTCTCCCGAAGTGACCTCCAAAAGTACTGAATTTTCCATGCGGGGGATGGCCTTAACTCTCATTTTGGAACTTTTGATGTTGTCCGCGGAGGTGAGACGCCTAGAGTCCTAAACAACTGCCAATTTATTGGAGAGTCCACACTAAAAGGTATGGACATCAGACAGAAAGGAGAAGTTTGGATATGGAAGAATGCTTGGGATGGCCAAACCAAACTCAAGGGGTATAGCCCATCACTGAATAACACGAGCTGCCAGAGTTGATACTAGGACGGAAATGAAGGTGATCCATTGGTAGAGGCCCTCTCTACCGAGCTTACTTGGCTTTGACTCCACTTTGAGGGAGATCCCACATGGTCTGCAATGACATGCGACAAGAATTCTCCAAAATAGTTATTTATTTCCACAATATCCTCTTCCTCCACCAACCTATTAGAGTTTCTGTGCGTTGTCTTTATTTTTCAAGGACGCTGTGGCTTGTTTCTTACTTGATAACGTGGTCAAGATTCTTTTCATCTTGTTGCCTTGGGAGCTTATGTAAACACATGAGCTCGAGCACGTAGAATTGTTGAAAGCATTTGATCTACATATATCCAACTGAAGCCTTTTTTTGATGCTATGACAAAAGGGGGAGGATGCATGTGATATTTGAGTTTTGCCGAAAGGAGGCTGATGCTTAATTGAATTAGGGATATATTCTGCACAAATTATCTTTTCTGGTGAAAATCAGGTAATCGAACATTTACCTTTATTTGGGAAATGAGAAGACATAATTAAATTAAGAGTGGACTGAAGTAGCAATATTTGTTACAAATGTAGAACCGACAAATACAGATTCGAGCACACCCCCCGTTAACAGCACATCCAGAGATAGAGAAACATAATAGACCCAGCACAGGCTCAATCAACCGCTTCCTACAAAACACATCTACTTCAAGAACATCAATATGCGCCCTTTTTGCCAGTCACAGCCCTTAACCTTTCTCGATTTAAGTTGCATGTGCCAACCCTCGGATGGTATGCCAACTAAGATAATCAGACAAATTAGAGAAAGTGTGCAAGATGCTCGAACTTCATGATGGGTTTCTTCTACCCACGAATGTAACTTGCAAATGAAATTGAAGGAATTGACTTTGTTCTAGACGCCTCTTTACTTTCGAGCTCTTTCTTCCTATCCTTCAAATAATATCCTCTTATACAAGTAATCCCACACTCTCTGATGAAAACAGAAACAAGAAAAGGGAACGGCAAATAGAAGGACAGTGATTTGGATGCACAGCGAAATGTCATTTTGAAACAATAGAAAAGTATTTCAATATGATATAGTGTTTGAAGCTATACACATCATGAATTTGTAGAAAAGAAGAGAGATTCAAATATATGGAACTTGTCAAGCTCATATTTCCTTAAACTTCCATAAAGACAGAACATCCCAAAACTGAGCAGAAGAGTAAAATTAACACCCGCCGCATTAATTTGGTCAAAAATAGACTCAGAGATACACGTGAGAAACTTGGGAAGGCTCATTTACATATCAAATTGTGTTACTTCTATAATCTTGCAGTATAAGCACCCCGACTAGTACAATAGGGGGAAACTGTAAGAGACGATAGACACATAAATATGAAAGAGAGAGCAAAGAGCTTTGTGACACAAGCAATTTGGAAGAAATTCTAGGATCCCCAAGAGTGAAGCGCAAAAACGCAATAAAAATGAAGCAGTTTCTAAAGCACAAGATCATAGTAACTCCAACAATACTTCCAATGAGGCCAAAGAGCAAGACCTACATAACTTCTTTTAACATCCTTTATATATAAGCATTTGAATAACTCCCCACTGCCTAAAGCTAAATTCAGCTGCAAAAAGTTTCAAATTTGTAACTGCTAAATAATATACATGGTATATGTATACTATTGAACATATGCAAAGTAATCCCTTGCAATTAAATTTCCAAAATTTTAGCATTAGCACTAGCTAAATCAACAAATGTCCCATCCATCCATCTTTTTTTGACAAACCAAGATGAAGTTGCTTGATGTGACAGCCACTGTGGTCGTCACATAGGAGAATTCCATTAGAAACCCATGAGAAGATGGACAAAGGGTCACTCTCACCGGGAAACGGCACAGGTATAGAAATTGCTGAAATTGAAGTGTAGGAAAACATTTAGCAAATGCAACAAATTACAGTAAGCATTCTGTCTAATATTCAAAATTGACTGCAATCTAGAAGTGGACCTTTGTGCCATGATTCAAGAACGTCTCTGACTACTGAGATTATCTTTAAAGGCTTGAGGCATTTCCTAAGGGCAATTCATGTTGGGATAGAACCCTTGGGTCATCCTCTACTTGCTTGCATATAAGGCGAAACCCAAACACCTTCTTAGTGTTGCTTTTGATACTTCAAATGAAAGCTGGAAGAGACTCCACTCAGTCTCTAGCATCTCATACAGTTCATCAAATGAACGGTGTGGAAAATAGTTAAACCATAAGTGATCAGACTATAATGAAGAGAAAGTGCTTTTATTGTAGTTGCTTCAAATGGGATCCACCAATACTCGAACCTCATATGAAAGGCTAGCCTGAATTCCCTCCTTCAATTTTAAAGCAACACACAAAGTCAATCCAAGGACATCCGCATGCAAATGTTGGGGTACCTAGAAAGAGAGAACACTCTTGACTTATAAACCAGCATAGAATCTCTCTTCCAGGAAGTATAGTATCCATGTAGTGACCCACTCACGAACATCCTGCTATAGCAAATCTATAAAATTAGAATCACGCCCGCTCATGCATGTGGTGGAAGTTTTTAGCAGTGCATAGTGAGGTAAAAAAAATCAAGCTTTCCTAGCACAGAAACAATGGAAGGTTGAAAGGGTGCATGAACGCGAAAAGCAATAAAGTCGCAGGACAATCCATATGCCTCCAACCAAAGGCATGGCACCCCACAACAATCCCCACACCAGCGCCACTACCTACCGGATCCAAAGCAGCACATCTCGCAAATGAATCTGCAACAACCACGAACGCATGTGATCAGTAATAACTCGATTACGCCAATGGAAAAGCTAACTTCGGGACCCAATCGAATTGTTCAAAATCAAATCAATTCCACTTAAAGTTGCACTTCAACTAATAAATCTATAGCACTGTAATAATCTACAATGGCAAGAGAAGCAAACGCTAGGGTCGGTCACCTCGAGTGATTAAATGAAAAACACACACTATAAAATCAGTAAATGGTACGTAACTAACCGTGTTGAGTAGAATATGACGTTTATCAATGAGATCACGATCCAATTGACAAGGAAACATGAAAAATAAACACTTTGCTATGAATTTGCTCTATGAGAACTGCAGTGGTAATTCATTGCTGTAAGAGTGTCTTATGATTGAGATATCGCAAAGGAAATTTGGTTGTCGGTCTTATGCAATAAAAAAGCATATGTCCCAACTTGAGTTTAGTAAATATACTCTTAAAATCACCAAAAAAAAAAAAAAATGGGAAAAAAAACAGTTTGGAACGTCGCTTTCAACGATTTCTCTTGACGAACTCATGACAAGTATGTCACTAACTTGTAAAATTTCACTTATAAATCATATGAAGAAGGCATAAAACAAATACTTACAGTTCCAGCAAAATAAAGTGTTTATGTCGAACGCCTCATGACAATTAGAAGGAAGTAGTAGCCATCCCTTAGAAATCGTGATCAAACTATCCAAAAAAATCGATGCGAATTCGTTCCAAGTTGCTCAATTATGATGATCGTGCCTTTGAGGAACAATATGATCTTCCCTTACGTCTACTTTAGGTTAACCATGCATTCCTGTGTATCCTCCATGGATGTGCGACGACTTGGACCCTCCAGCTTTCATGCGAATCAGACCGTGAAGAAGAGAAGAAACCACTGGTCCGAGTTTCTTCTCCCTTTCTTCTTTTTCGCTATTCAATCTACTTTTAGAGAGAGAATATTATCCAACCGTCTGTATCGCATCCCTCCGTCTTAGCTCCTTTCTTGAATCTTCATTTAATTGAGAAGCTTTGGCCATCGCCCTTCCTCCATTACCTCCTCTATCTTGCTTTCTTCATGTATCGTGCTCTCCTCTGTACTAGTATCACCACTTCCCTCTAGATTCATTTGCTTAGATAATGTTCCCAGCAAAGCGCAATATGCTCCAAACCTCTTGATCCAAGACTGCTTCATGGACTAGAGTTAGTTCTACTGGCTAAATCTGCAGGATCAAAATCCTCAAATCACTGTCTTGTTACTTGCATATCTGACGGATTCCCCAATTCTTCACAATTTCATGGGATCGTCCGAGGCTAACGTGGAAATGACTCGAATCTTTTCGCTCCTCCCGCAGCGCACCATGGTGGAGATACTTGAGCCAGAAATGATGCCCTGTTATGATGAATTCAAGCGTCTTGTGTGCCAAGTCACCCTCTCTTTCATGCATCTTTGAATCAAGCGAGTTTGAATTGAAAGCCATCTGTCACTCCAATAACAACACAATTCTAATAGTAGGAATTTCGCATACATTTGCCGGGATATAAGGATAAATATGCCACCTCCTAGCTTAATGATTGCTTCCTTGAGATCTGCAAGCCAACACTACTACACTCGCCTCTTCCCACTTAATCGTCTTCGCTTTCGCTTTCACTTTCACTATTTCCCAGTTTCTCTACAGGGAGGTGACATTTCCTTAAGAATTCTCTTAAACCTATTGATCCATCAAAATCCTCACAGAGTGCGGTTGAATCCACAAATTGATTGTCTTCAAGCACAACCTTCAAATCATCCTCCAGTTGCCCGCACCTTAGCACATAGCCCAACTTTTTCACGGTTCCACCCGATACTCTGATTCTAAGGCTAAATTGTAAATAACTCTCCTCAAATTGATCAAAATCAACTCCGCCCTCCAATAGTCCCCACAGCACATTTGATTTGAGATACTGAATCCACATGTGATCCGAATCAAATGAACCGAGAATTCCTGATAGCACATTCCGCCTTTCGCCATTAACATTTGGCACAAGCTCGAAAGATATTTCCTTTTCTCTGTCTTCTACATTGAAAGCAACACAAAGAGCCAATCCTAGAAACTTGTCATACAAGTCTTGTGAAGCCATGAAAGATATGGTACCGTCTTCAACAAGGACAAACTGCTCTGGCATCTCTCCTCCAAGAAGAACATTTCGGTAAGCAGGAGAAATTTGGGAATAACGATATTTCTGTTATATGGGTAAATTGTTAGAAGCACCTGAGAGAGAGAGAGGAGAGAGAGAGAGAGAGAGAGAGAGAGAGAGAGAGAGAGAGAGACCTCAATTGAGAAGTCAGTCATGTTCAATCCTTTGTGGACGAACTTGCCTAGACTATCTTCCTCTGTGCTTGTTTGAATTTCATCCAAACCTTTGTGGACAAACTCTCTTGGACTATCTTCCTCTGTGCTTGTTTGATTCTCATCCAAAACCTCATAAAATAAAGCTGGATCATGTAACTGATCATCTTGAAGCAAAACCTCTAGCTCATTCTCTAGTGATTTACATAATAGTCGAAATCCAAACTTTTTCACAATTATGCCACCCGAAGCCGTAATGCTACACTGGAAATGATTCCAGTAACCATTTGGACCAAAAGAGACATCTTTCCACAAGTATTTCATTTCCTTAACCACAAAAGCCACATGATTCAAATCCAATGGCATGGCTCTTTCTCTTTCGGATTCTTTCGTCATCCTTTCCCCATTAACATATGCTTGAATCTTAAGTTTGGCATTCTTGTTTCCTTTTACTTGGAGTACAATAGCCAAAGCTAATCCTCCGATCTTCTCATACAAGTCCTTTGAAGCCAAGAAAGTTATACAACCCTCTTTATTGGGGAGCAACCACTTTGGCATCTCTTCTCCAGGTAGTAAAACATGATTGTATTTTTGCACCTAAAAAGAGAAGTTTCAATGAGTTTCGTGGGTAAAGGGATTATACATCGCTACAGCGACCAATCAAAAGTCTATGGAGTCTACAATCTAAGAACTAAAAAGCTTATGATTAGTTGATACGTCAAGATTGACAAGAAAACACCAGCATGTGAGGACTCTACAGCAAAAGGAGAAGGTGAAGCATCAGACTCCACCACTTAAGACATAACACCACCATCCTCTCCAAGTTTGATGCAAGAAAATCTATTCTCGAATCTCCTATACTTAAGGTAAAATCTCTTAAAAGAGTTTACAAAACATGCATCTTCAATGTCTTAGAAATCGAATGCTATGAAGATGCTTCTAAAGAAGAAATTTGGATAAAATTCATAGAAGAAGAAATCAAGATAATTGAAAAAAAAAAAGACTTGGGATCTTGTCAACCACACCTAAGACAAATCCATGATTAGAGTCCAGTGTATTTCCAGGACTAAACTCAATGTAAACAGATGAGTTCGGAAGTATAAGGTAAGGCTCACAGTGAAAGAATATCGCAACAACCAGATATTGACTATGTTAAGACTTTTGCTCCTATCACACCCCCCCCCCCTGCGTGGACACTATTTATGCTCTCATAAAACTTAGCAACACGAAGATGTGTAAAATTTATTAGCTTGATGTAAAATAAGCATTTCTAAATGGTTATTTTCAAGAAAAAATCTATGTGGAACAATCATAGCTTCCTCGCCGGAGAAAAAAAGGTCCTAAGGCTCAAGAAAGCTATACACACATTAAAACAAGCTTTGTCTAGTGAAATCAACGAATACTTCAGAAAAAAAAAATATGAGAAGAGCACGAGCGAGCCAACACTCTATGTCAAGACTCAAGATAGGTGTAACACTCTTATTATCTCTATGTATATAAATGATCTCATGTACATATAACTTTTACCGTTCACTGTGGCAAAACACTGTAATCATGAGCACTATAAAGAAAGCACTTGCTCCAATTCAAGAGGAGGCCTTTTTTCCCCATTTTCAAAAACTCTCTGCCTCTCTCGTAATCCCTTTCCTCACTCTGCAACCTTCCCCTTCTACTTTTGTATCCCAATTACTGTGTAAGTATTTTCAAATCGTGGTTTGGATCACTTCTTTTATTTATCACTTGTAAGATTACCAAGCCATTCATGGTTGATTAGTCACTTTGTAAATTACTTATCAGCTATCTCCCTCGGGTACCGATTACTACCTTTGTGAAAGGTTTTACTTTCTCTAACTTTTCAATACATGTGACTTTCTTTTCATTTCAATATCAGTCTATACCACCTTCATGGTTGGTTTTATATTCTGCTTTTTCATACTTATCGTTTTATATATTTCATTTGCAATTCATATCATTTTAAATGTGCGTGACTTTACTTAGCTTTCTTTGTACCATTTATATCTACATTTACATCTTAGAGTACGTAGCATTTATTTTACTTCCTATAGTAGACTTTAATCTTCTTTATTTTCCAAGGAATCGTCATGGAAGCAGACGCTAAGATTAATCACACTCCCAAATCTTAGTTCTGTTAATCACTTCTAGGTTTAAATCTTTTCTCTATATAGATCTTCAGCTCCTCAGGCTCCCTACGGTGTATGTATATATATAGGGAACGATGAAAAATGATTTTAGAATTTAAAGAAGAAATGAAGAAGACATTTGAGATGATGGACGTAAGCTCTACTTCCTCCTCGTCGAGATCAATCAAAATGAAGGGGTTTTCTTTTTCGCAGAAGAAATATGCGGAGAACCTCCTGAAGAAATTCAAGATGAACTATTGCAAAATGGTGGCAACACAGCTCGTGACAACCAAGAAACTACTAAAGGAAGATGGAGCAAAAATGCCCGATGCTTCTTTCTACATAAGCCTTATTAGAAGTCTACTTTATCTCACGACTGAATGACCATAAATCAGGTACGTGACAAGTTCACTATCATGCTTCTTGCAGAATCCAAGCCAAATTTACTCTGGAGCTGCTAAAAGAAATCTAAGCCAAATTTGCTTGATTACTCTGATAATGACTGGATAGGTTCAGCTGAGAATAGGGGGAGTACTACTAGCTACGCATTCACACTAGGTTCCAAAATGTTCTCATGGGCATCCAATAAGCAAGACTTGCGAGCAGTCTACCGCAAAAGCTGACTATGTCGCAATCTCTACTACCACTAGTCAAGCATTATGTCTTCAAAAAATGCTATATGACATCGGAAAAGCACAAATGGAACCTACTTTCAATATCTTGAGACAAAAATTTCGCTACTGCTATTTCTTAAAATCCTGTTTTTCATGGAAAAGACAAACATATTGCTATCAAATGTCACTTAATATGAGAATTGCAAAGTATAGAGTGATCGAGCTCAAGTATTGCAAAACGGAGGATGAAGTCGTGAACATATTTATTAAGCCACTACAGCAAGTCAACTTTGACACATTGTGAAGCCTGCTCGGAGCATCACAAAAATTGATCAAGGAGGAGTATTAAAGTGTTGGATCATTTTTCTAGAAAAGGCTAGACTTCCCTATACTCATTCTGTAAGTCTCTGGTGGGTGGTCAAAGTCTCTGGTGTCTGCAAATCTCTAGCTTAATTTGTGTTAGTTAGAAGTGGCTAATAGAATGTCTAGCAAGCAAATTGAAGAGCAGGAAGAGATAATGTTGAGAAATATTTGCTGAAGAATGGCGGTGGAATGAGCCTATAAATAGGCAAGACTGTTCAGTCTTGGTGTACACAAGAGACCAACCAAAAAAAAAACTGTAATAACTTAACCCAATCTTATAGCCTTGTAACCATTTCGCGTCCAATAAAACTTATATATTTCCTTGTCCCATTGCCTTGACTTCCACTTGCATTCTTATTACATAAATCAAATATCAATGTTTAGCTATAGTCAGCAATATCATTACAGAAATATATATATATATATATATATATATATATAATTGGTGGAAACAAGATTTTGTTATTGGATCAACACGGGAGAATTAGCAAAAAAATTCTAAACCTATTGCAATTGTACCAATTCAGTCCTAAACTATTTTTTTTTTTTTTTTTTGCCAATTTAGTTCTAAATCTTTTACAATTGTGCCAATTTAGCATTGGCCGGTTGACGTTGACGTGGATGTGGCCGGTCGGCGTTGACGTGGATGCCGGCCG
Organism: Eucalyptus cloeziana; assembly: GCA_014182715.1. Lineage (NCBI taxonomy): Eukaryota > Viridiplantae > Streptophyta > Magnoliopsida > Myrtales > Myrtaceae > Eucalyptus > Eucalyptus cloeziana. Next base: position 20,678,121 of record CM024641.1, on the reverse strand, counting down.
GCGAACGCTGTGGCAATTTTTTAATTTTTTTTTTGAATTTCTGATTTTTTTTCCTCACCTTCTCCTTCCTTTGGTCGGCCGACCGGAAGTGAGGGCCGGTGAGGTTAGCCTCGCCGCCACCTTTGGCGAGGCTCGCCCCTACCGATCACCGGCGGAGGCGAGCCTTGCCTAGTGATCGCGAGGCCGTCATCGCCGATTTGGCGCTCGTTAATGGCCGGCGAGGCTCGACTCGCCATGGCCGGGTGAGGCCGAGCCTCACTAGATCTAGCCACGGTAGCCTCGCTAGCCACTAGCAAGGCTCGCCCGTCGGCCACCGGCGAAGGCGAGCCTTGCCCAGCCATGGCAAGGTCGAGCCTTGCCGGCCACCGGGAGTGCCGATTTGGCGACCTCGCCGTCACTAGGCGAGGCTCGCCTTCACCAATGGTCGGCGGGGGTGAGCCTCGCCCGTGGCCGGCGAGGCCGACTTGCCGCCCTCACCACCGGCCGGCTAGAGGAAGGAGAGGGTGAGGGAAAAAAAAGAAAAAAATTCAAAAAAAAATTAAAAAATAAAAAACAAAATAAAAATATTTAAAAATTGCCACATCGGCGTTCACCGGCCAGCTATCCCCTACCGCTATCCACATTAGCGTCGACCAGCCAATCTTGGCCGGATGGACTAAATTGGCACAATTGTAAAAAAGGTTTAGGACTAAATTGGCAAAAAAAAAAAATAATAATAATAAGTTTAGGACGAAATTGGCACAATGGCAATAGGTTTATGACTTTTTTGGTAATTCTTCCTGTCAAACATGTAGTGTTGAAATGTTTCATTTGGTTATCCTTGCAATTCTACAGCAAACTAGAGTTCTATAAACAGAAGTGAACATCCTTCCCATTTATTTATAACCACTTCCACAAACACTCAGTGCAGCCAACATGTATATAGCTCCATAATAGTCAGAGAAGGAGAGGGAGGGAGGAAGGGAGGGAGGGAGGGGGGCTAACCTCGGGCTTGTGGAAATCATTTACGATGAAACCATGACGGGCCAGTTCATAACATGAAGATAAAATATTCGACCTTGCGGGACACTTGTCGGTGGAAATTTTACGCAGAGATTCGCAACTTACTGCTGTCAGACATTGTACATGCCTCGGAATCTCAAGGACCTCTTGAAGTTGTTGGCAGTACGAAATATCCAAGTTGTGCAAATAATGTAGTTGCTCAGATATAGAAAATTTAGTAAAATTGTTTCCCGACAAATTCAAATCTCTTAAAAAGGAAAAACATGAATGTTTCTTTAGGAAATCTACCTCTAATAGACTGCAATTACGAAGATTTAACTCCAGTAACTTGGGAAATCCTATCTTCATATGGGGATCACTTGATTCATCCTTCTTTGGAAAGTTGATTAGCTTTGAGCAGCCATCAAGTATCAACCTTTCAAGATTTTGCAACTTGTAAATGCTAGACGGAAGGATTGCCAAATTCTTGCAATTACTTAAAGTCATATCTTCTAAAGAAACCAGATTTTCTATGGATGCAAAAAGTTCCTTAATTGGTGTCCCATCTAAATGAAGATTTAGCAAGCTTTTGTTTTCACATGGAATATCAGGGAATCTTTGCAATTTTGAGCAATCACGAAGATTGATAGATTGAAGATTATTGGCTTGAAGCACATCACAAAGATGATGAAGTTCAGAGCACCCACTTAAATTCAGCAATTGTAACTTGCCGTGATATGCAACTGATTCGTGGCCACGCTCCAAGTTTTTGCACCCATGGAGATTCAATTCCTCAAGATTTGGAGTATAATTGAGGTCTGGCATACAAACTAGTGACTGACATTCACTGAAATTAAGGAACTTCAAGTTTTTAAAATCCTGCAAGAACGATAAAATCAACTTAGATGGACATTCCAAACAAAATATGAGATAAGTATTCTTAAAAATCTGGCACTGTAATTTTTAATTAAAATCACTTGATAAAAATCTCCCTTTTTGAATATGAGATTAGCAAGTAATCCTCATAAATTGGACAAAAGACAGGGTAAAGAAGAAAAATGAAGCACGCTCGTCATTCCACCACACACTTGAGTTCTATCTTGAGACATGGAAGAGAAATCGTGCTAATGCTAAGTGGCGTAGCCACTTCCAGTAAATAAAAATGCATAAAAAATACTCGTAATTTAAAGGAGGAGAGAGTGCGCATAACCCCAAGTGGGAGGACCGGCGTTACGGTCGATCCTTTGCCAACTAATTCATTGCATGAATTTAAGCTACCATAGGTAGCAATCGACAGATCAAGAATGTTACAAAGAGATTTACAAACAACCGTCTGCAGAGCCGAGAATCTCTCATAATCATCACTTTTGAATTCATGGGGATTGATTTGATCGATTTTCAAAAATGTCAGATTTTGTACCATGTAACAAACCCCTTGATGCGTTATATATTGTTGAGCTTTATTTTCCCGAAATTGTCTACCTACTTGGCATTCCGAAGACAGCCCTTTCTGATGGTGATGTCAAGTTTTGCTAGCCATACTCAAACCACTAGACAAGCTAATGCTGCCAATAGAATTTTGGGCAATTTATTAAGGAGTTTTATTGGAATAAATGTTAAACAATGGGATTTGTTATTGGTTAAAGCTGAATTTGCGTATTATAATTCGATGAGTCAAACTACAGGATAATGCCGATTTGTTGGGTACCAAAAGCATCTTTCGATCTCCCACCATCACCCACTAAGCGTCAATTCAAGGGAGATGCTGAAGAAAGAGCTAAGGAAATCAAGCAGTTACATGAGGAAGTGAGGAAGAATTTTAAAGAAAGAGGCAAGGAAATCAAGTAGTTACAAAAGTGAACTTCATGGAGACTATGTACTTTCAACGTGGTTGATCTATCACCATATCATGAAGATCAAGAATTTCATGAAGTTGGCCTCGAGGATGACTCTTTTTAAACAGAGGGAGAGTATATCAAATACGTATTGGAAGATTTCAAGATCCTCTTTTTGGATTTGAATAGTTGGGATATAATATATATCTTCTTAATCTGTAAGTTTGTTTATAATAATTTTTTAAGATTGCTTCAATCTCAATTATAAATTTGATAATATTGTTGCTTATTCGATTTTTTTTATTTTAGGTAGTTTATCTTTCCTTTACTTGGGGGTTACACAGAGGTGACCTAGGCTCCTAGCTATAGATGCCCTCTGTGTGGTGTCCCTTGTAAATTTTCTTTGTCTTTCTCTCTGTGCCTTCGGTGGATTTCTAGAGTTCGCGAGTGATCAAGAGAGGATTGTATCCCATGAGTGGTTAAGGGAGACCTTAGATTATCTAATCTCATCCTTTCTATCCCTCGTAGTGGGTTCTTCCCCCGCACCAAAGTCCGTGGGACCAACGAGCATGACAGGAAAATTGGAAGACCACAAAGTATGTCTCATATGAGGCGTAGGTAGGGAAAAATGGAAGAGACTTTTTATACATAAAGTGCTATATGCACACAGGTTACGTGTACGCACAAAATTGATGTTTGGAAAATTGAGCAAAACTACCAAAATAAGGAAAGAAATTGTGATAAACTACACAATAAACAGAAGCATATAATGTATGAGGAAAGATAAACATATTTCAAGATTTCAATAATAAAAATTGCATTTGGATACAATATTTGCAGAATAAGTAATTGACAACATCTTGGGGAAGGAAAAAAATCGAGATCCCATGGAAGGTCCTTTTTGCTTCAAATAGTAGAATAGATGATATGAATATGAATATAAGGGATATTAAATGAATGGAATTGTGATATGAATGTAATATAATGAAATATAGCCTCTTTGAGGTTCCCTATGAAATGGGGCATGTAACGAATCTACTACGAAGAAGTTCTAGGAGTTACAAAAGAAACTTCGAGCTCATATTGGTTATGATTGAGAACAGGAATTAGACATGCATATGTATATATATAACCTTAGATATGATTTAGATTTGAATTAGTGAAGCTAACCCCTTGCTCATTTTTTAAGAAAGTTCCGGTTGTCAAAGCTTGAAAACCGTTGCAGACTACTAGCGTGCATCCTTCTTCTAGCTTCGAAGTGCTAGATGTAGCGTACTATCGCTTCTATAGGATAAGGCCCTTGTAAGAAGTCAACTTCACAAGCCTTGTTTTGGAAAAACAGAAGGCATTGGATCATCAATCTATCTCCCCTATTGTTCTACTACTAGGCGAGAGAACACCCAACAAGACAAGGGTCGCTTTCCGTCCCGTGATTTCTTACCTCTAAAAGAAATAAAGTAAGGGCACTAATGGACAGCTCGATTGAAAGAAAAAGAGGGGAACAAGTTACGTGGAAACAGAAGAGATTCGTTGGATAAAGTCACCCAACTTTACTCGAAAAGTGAATTTGTAACTATGTAGATTGCTTCTTCCTGTCTCTAATAATAAAGAAGTACTTGTCAAAAATCGCTGGTGAGGTTGTTCCAACCAAAAAGGACATTGGACTTCTAGGCCATTATTTGAGTGTCATCAAGCCTGAACCCTTAAGTAAAGACTAGCGTCCGATGAAGATCCTTCACTACACACTTTCTGTATATATTTCATTTTCAGCTGAATGCAATCGGAGACAGAACATTGGGAAGTTCAGTCAAAAGCATTTATTGTGCACTCATTTCAATTATCAAACAAATAAGCAAGAAAAATCTCTTTCCATATGTGATTTCGAAAATAGTTTAGTCAGCTCGTCTCTTGTACACAACATAGAATCTTTAATAACATTTTTAATATCTATCATTTCCAAATAAATAAAGATTAAATCCTCAATTCATGTATATTAAAAATTCAAGCAGTCTTCATTCAATCTTTAAATAATATCACCAAGTTGTTGCTCCAATTTTCGGTACCAAAAGTTACCGATGCTTTGAGTTCATTGTTCTTATAAATTTCCGTACTTGTACTTTATGGAAATGAGATTGGATTTTTTCTTGAATTTTTTTTTTTGTTCGATTCAACATCAAGATTCACATCAGAAAGTGTTTAATACTACCCTAAAACGGGGAAAATTCCACTTATGTGGGTTCATGTAGTAGACCGGCATCATGTATTTGATGCTTTAATCAAATTAAAACAATTTATTAGATGTAGACTTTCTTAACGCACATTAACGAGCATCATCAGAGTTAGTTATTGTTCCATTCGAAGTTTTGAATAATGCATGTACACATTTATAGTGATAGGCATATAGACATGGATATGTAAAAGATAAGGAAATAAAGACTATTCATTTAAATGCGCACCTTAAATTGCTCCCTCGCTACTTGTATGTTGCTTTTGCGCAGATCAAGTCCAACTAAGTTCTTTGGACCAGCGCACAATATTAGATTCCAAGAAGGACATTCGGGCCATTCTAACCATCTTAGTTCATTAGGAAGACAAATAGGACCTTGGAAAGAAGTATGCGCATTAATCATGATGAGTACCCTCAACTTTCTCATGTTTGTGAAAGCATCGGGATCGATGTATATCTCCTTTGGCTTAGGTAAATCCAAAACTATGGCTTTTACTGCACTCGTTCCCTGTATTTGATGAATTTGCATTGCAATTAATATACGAATTCACATAATAAAAGAGCAAAATCAATGTCTAAGCCAACATATCTTACCAGATCCCTTGACATAACATAATAAACATCGTCACAAAGCCACAACCTGCTACGTTTTCCAGGATCATCACGGCATTCTTGTCTAACAATATCCATGCCCATCAACTGAATCAAGTCATGCATCTGTAATTTCCCATACTCTTCGGTAATTAAGGACTTCTCAACAAGAACTTGTACTCCAATAGTTGTGTCAAAGTCGCAAGAGTCAAGAACTTTCCTAATATCCTCTGTATATCGCCCCTTGAAGAAACAGGCAATATCAAGAAAGATCTCCTTTTGATAGTCCTCTAGTGCATCGTAACTTAACTTGAGAACATCATTGATTGTTTTGTCCGGACTTTTGGCAAGTTTATTTAATGCGCTTCTCCACTCATGTTCTCTTCTACCACAAAGGAAAGAGCCCAATACCTCAAGTGCTAATGGAAGCCTATTAGCATACTCCAAAGCACTATCCACTAGATCTCGTCGTATTGCTATTTTGTTGCTTCTCAAAAAAGCATGCTTGTTGAAAAGTTTAAAAGCTTCACAATGCTCTAGAATTTTAACTTCATAGATTTGATCTTTATCTATCCCATGTGAAGTTAGCAAATGGTTATCTCTAGTAGTGATGATGATCCTGCTTCCTTTACCAAACCACTCACAATCTCCAGCTAAAGCATTTAATTGTTTTATGTCATTGACATCGTCGAGAACAAGAAGAACTTTTTTGTGGCAAAGTCTATATTGTATTAAATTTATACCTCCATCAACATTAAACACTGTGAATTTTTTTCCCCATAATATCTTAGACAACAATTTTTCTTGCAAGGGAACTAAATCCTTAGAATCTTTTGAAGCTTCTCGAACATTTGCTAAAAAACAAGAACCCTCAAATTTTCTAAAAATAGCATTGTAAAGGGCTTTCGCATAAGTTGTCTTTCCCATGCCCCCTGGCCCCCATAATCCTATCATGAGAACATCATCAGACTCAAGATTTAACATTGATACCATCTTTTCCACTCGAGGATTTATCCCAACTGGATACTTAGCAACATGTAGGGGTGTGCGGTCTAATTGCCTAGAGATCTCCTTCACAATACTCTGTATAAGCTTCGCTTCATCTCTGACAAAAAACCAGAAAAGAACTTAACACATTGATTCAACGGTTCAAAGACTGACAAAAAACCAGAAAAAGAACTTAACACATCGATGCAGCAGTTCAAAGAAATAATCACGTTTCTTAGGGGCAAAAAAAAAAATCGAACATGTGATTCAGCATATAAATGCAGGGTTACTTGGGACAAACCAGTGCATCAATCAATTATGACTTACCCATCATTCAAGTGCCATCCGGATAAGCTACCAGCATCAAAGAGAGCCTCTTTCCATCTTCTCACTTTCTCTGATTCCTTCCCGAACTTAGACTCATGCTTAACCATAGCTCTCCCATAACTCTCTCTCCCCCCTCTCACTTCTCTAGGTTCCACTTTGTAGAACACTGGCAACACGATCAGGTCTTTTTGTATCTTGCACTCCATGATTTTTGCCACCTCTTCCAAACACCATGGCGAGGAAGCGTAGTCCTTAGAGAAAACAATGATTGCGACTTGCGATTCCTCAATTGCCTTCATAAGCGCTGGCGATATTTGCTCTCCTTTCCTTAGTTCCTCACTGTCAAGGTAAGTGAATAAACCATTTTGATCTAAAGCCGTGTAGAGATGACTGAGGAAGTTATTACGAACATCGGTGCCTCTGAAACTCAAGAAAACATCGTAATTCCTCTTAGGTTTTGAAGAAGAAGAAGAAGCACTAGCCATTAGAATTTGGTTAAACGAGGCAGGTGCTGGTGGGTTTGCTTGGAATTTTGGAAAATGAAAGTGCTGAAGGATGAACTGAGATCTTCGAAGGTAAGCTACTCCATTGGCTCTCCAACAATATATTTGGCTGTGGCTTCCAGGAAATCGCATTTGCAGCCAATGAGATTTTGTTCCCCATGGGATCTGCTCGATATATTTTTTATACCCAGAGGCATGACTTTCTTTTCCGGAGAGTATTAAACAGATTTGTGGGCAAAGCAGATAGCAGATAAGAGGGATGTGGTAGGAAATTGGAGAGGAGGAGGCGGTGCCCGGTGGGCTCAACAAGCTCGGCTTGGGATCCTATTCTTGAGAACTGATGTATTGTGGCACGGAGAAATGTCGCTAGCGTGATTTGTTGCATACTACTATTTTGGTAGTTAAAATTGGCATGATTTTTTGCCATGCCTTCCAATAAATCAATATATAATGGGAATGAAGAAATCCGAATTTAGAGTGTGGACCTACTGGCTAACTCGAGAGGATAGCTTTGACATGTAAATCAATTGTAATATCCTACACAAAATGTATTAGCCATGCATGTATGTAGATACTTGTGCCGATTTGAGAGAAGGGCTTTGATATGAGCACATCTTCACCAACAATCGGTTTCACATTTTCTATGCATTAGGCAATCTAATTACAAATTGGATAAGGATTACCTTTTTCCTTTCATAGCTCAGGCATGAGAATAGATCAAGCTTTTTGTTCAATTGAAAGTAATGTGGTAGGTTCTAATGCATAAATTCAAAGACATGAGAATTTTTTTAGAAGAACATCTCTAAATTATTAATTGGCACACCAATAGCTTATCTTCTATTACTTTAGAGTGAAGGATCTTATGCTCGACTAGGACATTATTCATTGGATGCTTTTTTTGAATTCATATGCTTGGTGATGTCATTCCCTATCAAATCAAAGTGCTAGTCATTTTCAAAAACATTGGATGCCATTTGTAAGAAAGACTTTGACTAGGTATAAAAGAACCCATTATGTTCAAATTATTTAGTCTGAAAGTGGATCGTTGTGTTTAGACTCTAACGAAGAATGGTACTTCAAAAGTGTAAAAATTATTTTGTTATTATCTAAATTTATGCTGCGTATAAATGTCACTAATGTCAATTGAGTGCAATAATTATACCGATTATGAGTTTCATGTGATTTGATGATATCTCACCTTTTTTCTTTGTCTTTGTTGCTTAGTCAAAAGCGCAAGGAAATGTTTGCTCTATCAGTTTCGTGCTAGGTTCCCTCCACGCGGCTCAGAAAAGTAAAAAAGATCAAGCTGATTTTGATGGGCAGGTGGCCCCCACCACTTTGTTCCTTCTACGTGCTCATATCTTGAGCGATTCCAAGGCTTGACTCCGGTGGCTCATTCCCATTGCATTTTTTGTTCTATTTTTTTGGGTTATAAACAGAAACGGAATGGTTGTTATTATTCGGGAAAATTTTAAACAAGGAGATGGATTAGACTCGTTTTATAAAAAAAAAGCCTAAATTGAATATAATAAAATAATTGTCTAAAATGACTAAATCAATCTCACATGGGAGCCAAAGCTTGCTGATCGGCCAATTTTTTGATAACCGGCAAGTGTGTGATTGGTACAATAGACGAAACTTGGATATTTTTGTCTAAAATAATTTGGTAAAAATTATAAATCCCAAAAACAAAACACCACCACCACCCCCACACATCGCGCCCAAAGGTTTCTTCCTTCATTTCTTCGCATCTTCTCCTTTGCTTCCGGTCTTCATTTCTTTCCAAAGATGAAGACAAAGCTCATGCAAGGCCCACCTCTTCATTAGTCAGACTCACATGTAACATGAGGGCCCACCCGCCCCCGCACACCCCCCCTCCCCATACACCCCCCCAACAAAAAAAAAAAGAGGTTTCTTCCTTCATTTCTTCACATCTACTTCCTTTCCTACCGGTCTTCTTTTCTTTCCAAAGATGAAGACAAAGCTCAAGCAAGGCCTGCCTCTTCATTAGTTAGACACTCACATGTAACGCAAGGGCCAAACCAACCCCCCTCTCTTCTCTTGTTTCTTCACATTTTATTCATTTCCTTCAGGTCTTTGTTTCTTTCCAAAGACGAAGACCAAGCTCAAGCAAGGTCTACCTGTTCATTAGTCAGATGCTCACACGTAAAACAAGGGCCTCGATTCTCCATCTCCTCCTTCGAGTTTGTGCTTTACTTTGATCTCCACTCAAATTTGATTTCATTCAAATTGGTGTAGCCGGTCCTTCATTTGTCCAACAGAAAGTGATTGCATCTTGTTGAAACAACAAGTAATCAAAAAGTTAAGGTACTCAAGTGATTAAAAAAGAAAAGTTGGAAATGGAGTGGGCACCCATTTGGACCGGACCACTATAAAATGGTTCCGCATTCCTATGTCATTACTCCTTTTTATTTATATGCATATAACATATTTAATAAATTTCTTGATTTATATTTGTGGGTAAATACTTAATACTATGGAGCATATTCAATATTTAGGCCAAAATATTGCTCGTGTTTTTTTTTTGAAATTTTTAGAGCTAAGTATCATAGCATCACATGTTGATAAATTAAGAGAGTTGATGATATATTTTCATCACATTACATAATTAAACAATACTATGATCAACAAGTGTCAGAGGAGGAATTTGATACATCCACTCGCCTAATGCAGAGAGGCATATGTATCCTTTCGCACTTTTCCCCACATTTCATATAGCAATAGTCGTCAGACAATTTTATAACCTTTCGTGATGGAAATAGATCGAGCTTTTCATCCAATTGAATGTAATGCAATTGGTTCTAATATATAAATTCAAATAAATGAGAAATTTTCTAGAAGAACACCTTTAAATGATTAATTGGTGAGTTAATAGCTTATTTTCTATTACTATGGAGCAAAGAATCTTTTCCTAATGTGGGGCCTTTTTAGGGGGATGCTTTTTTTGGGAACCACTTTTTAGAGGTGCTACTCCTAGTCAAGTCAAAATGCAAGTCATTTCCAAAACAATTGGATACTTCATGCGGAAGTTCATAAGAAAGACTTCATCTAAGTGCGAAGGATGCATATATTCAAATTATTTAGTCCAAAAGAGAATTTTCATGTTTGGACTTTAATGAAGAATACACTTTAAAAGTATAAAGCATTCACTAAAGTTAGATATTCCATGTGATTTGATAATATCTCACCTTTTTTTCTTTGTCTTTTTTGCTTAGTCGAAAGCGCAAGGAAATATTTGCTTGTCACTTTCGTGGTAGCTTCCCTCCGCACAACTCTGGTCTAGAAAGAAAAATTATCAAAGTTGATTTTGATGGCAGGTGGCCCCCACCACCTCGGTCCTTCTACATGCTCAAATCTTGAGCGAATCAAAGGCTTGACTCAATTGGTTCATTTCCATTACATTTTATTTATTTATTTATTATTAACAGAAAGGCTTGATAGTTGTTATTCAAGAATATTCTAAAAAAGAATATAGAGTAGAGTCATTTAATCAGTGTATTTATTTTAAACAATAATTTAAAATAACTAAATCCATATCACATGAGGACTTGAACTCATCAATTGGCCAAATGTTTACTGGCTAGCAAGTACGTTATTTTTTCATCGGCCATACGTGTCTTCCCATTTTCTTCCTTTGCTTTTGGTCTTTGTTTCTTTCGAGAGAAGTAGACAAAGCTCGAACAAGGACCACCTCTTCATTCATCAGACGCTCACACGTAACAGCAGGAAAAAGGCTGTTCGATTGATAAAGCTGACAATGCACGGACGCTCCACTTTCCACGCACCACATGCATGGACCCTCCCTGATTTCAAACTAAAAACAAACAGATGATGTTCACACTACAATTTGTGGTCCCACTGAATTCTTGACTTGGGAGGAAAGGTGTAATTACTATTCCTAGCTACCCTATAATTGTTGGTGTGGAGCTATAGCAGTAAATTTCAATTCAGTGAATTTACTACTCCTAGCTACTTAATAGTTGTTGACTGGCATCGGGTCATTGGACTGCTTATGTATTTATCATGCTTGTCAATTACGACTTATTACCTACTCTATAATTGTGAACTATTGCTGCGATATTTTTTTTTGGTAAAGTATTGCTGCGATATTTTCATACTGCCCAAGAGAACTAATATAACAAAACGCGTAAAGCATGATGATTTCTTTTGGAAAAGCTCTACTGTGCTGTGCATGGAGCAAAAGGTTTGTCTACCTAAGAAGCAAGTATGCTTGGGATTAAATGATATTATTGGAATGGAACAATGCTTGTATCCTCATGTATAATTTGAGCATTTTCTTGAAATCCAATTACTTCTGAACATCTTGGATTGAAATTCATAAACTAAAAGGGAAGAGTTTCTTATCTTTAAAGTTGCGCTCTGAGTCCTATTGCTGAATTAAATGTTGAAGCTGTGTAAAATAGCCAGGCAGCTAATGAAGTACACACTGAGTAGGGGAGTACATTTTTCTTATGGTTTGATTGTGGCATCTTATGGCCATTTGCTTGATAAATATCCAACAAGAAATTGTCTATGGTTCAGGTCCATCTCTTGATCTTAATCAGCAGTTGTTTGGGAAGCATGGATTCAAGATCTGACGATTTGCTGCAAGTGATGGCTGCTTTATGCAGGATCCCTTTTCTTGCATCTTGCCATTGCTGCTCTGATGGAAGGTATAATTCTGCTTGCAAATGGAATGCAATTAGAGAGAAGCAGCTTGTCAATTGGCATAAATGTATTTGGCATAACCCATGTAATCGTAAGCATTGTTTTATAACCTGGCTGCTGAACTTGAACGAGTTGGGCCAAATTTTTTACAAATGTAGAACCAACAAATACAGATTTGAGCACACTCCCTCTTGGGCCCCCATAATTCCCACCATCTACAAGAACATCAGAATGTGCCCTTTTTGCTAGTCATGGCCCTTCACCTTTCTCAGTTTAAGTTGTATGTGCCAATACTAGGATGGCGTGCCAACTAAGATAATTAGACAAATTTGAACGCAAGATGTTGAATTCAGTTTGCAAAACCTCAGTAATAAAACTTTAAGGCAATGTGAGAGGACACTCAATGGCATTATAGCTCAAACTTCATGACACAAAAGATAACCGAAAAAACTGAAAGAACTCGGATACAAACATTGATGGGATTCTACATAGGAATCTAACTTGCAAATGCAACTGAAATGTCAACTTTGTTCTAGATGCCTCTTACCTTCATAGGATCCTCTAACATAAGTAATGCCACCCTTTGTCACAAAAACAAAAACAAGGCAAGAAAATGGCAAATAGAGGGGCAATCATTTGGATGCACAGCGAAATACCATTTTGAAAAATAAAAAGGTATATGTCTCTGAGCATTCGAAGGTAAACAAACCATGAATTTGTTAAAAGGCGAAGAGATTTCCAACAATTGATACTTGTAGCATAAAACATATGGAACTATTACCTTTACCGAAAAAAAAAAAACATATGGAACTATTTACTTGTTCAACCTTTTATAGAGATAGAACAGCCAAAAAGCTCAGCAGAAGAGTAAAATTAATACCTGCTAGCTTAGTTTGGTTAAATGCAGAAGAGCTACATCTGAGAAACTTGGAAAAGCTAACCTTCACATCAATTGTATTGCTTTTACAATCTTGCATAATAAGCATTCCAACTAGGATAAAAGGGGGAAACTTAGAGAGATTAATGGACGCATAAACATAAAAGAGAGAGCAAAGAGCTAGAACTTCAGTAAGAACTTCAGTATCCTTTTTGACATTGATACTTCGTATTGTGACGCAATAAGCAATCTGGAAAAAATTATAGGATCCACAGGAGGAAAGTGCAAGGAGCAATACAAATCTAGCATATTTTAAATCACAAAATCCTAGTGACCCAAACAATACTTACATTGAGGCCAAAAGACAAGATCTACATGACTATTTTCAATATCCATTTACATCTCAGCATTTGGGCTACTCCCACCTGCCTAAAGCAGAACTCAGCTATAAAAATTTCGAATTTGTAGCTGCTAAAAAATATAAATGGTCCATATGTATAATTTTGGACATCTACAAAGCAGTCCCTCGCAATTCAATTTCCACAACTTGGGGTTAGCACTAACCAAAATCAACAGATGTCCCATCCATCCATCTTTTGTCACAAACCATGATGAAGTTGCTTGAGGTGACAGTCACTGTGGTCATCACATATCCATAAAAGAAATCAGAAAATGGACAAGAGGGTCATTCTTGCCAGGAAACAGCACTAGTGCTAAAGTTGCTGAAAGCAGAGTGCGAGAAATCATTTAGAAAATGCGACAAGTTACAATAAGCATTACATCAAATACTCAAATTAATTGCAATCCAGAAGTGGACCTTTTTGCCATGAATCAAGAATATATCTGACAATTGAGATTATCTTTAAAAGCTTGAGGTGCTTCCTTAGGTCACTCTCTGCTTGCTTGCATATAAAGCCAAACCTACACCTTCTTAGTGTTGCTTCTCATAATTCAAATGAAACCTAGAAAGACTCCACTCGGTCTCTAGCATCTCATCCAGCTCATCAAATGAATGGCGTGTAACATATTTAAACCACAAGTAATCAAACTGTAAAAAGAGAATGTTCTTGTATCATAATTACTATGAACATGATTGACCAATACCCGAACCTCAAACAAAAAACTAGCCTCATTTCCTTCCTCCAATCCAAAAGCAACACACAAAGCCCAAGGTTATTCCCGGGCAAATCTCGAGGTACCCAGAAAGAGACAGAACGCTCTTGACTTTGGATAAACCAACATGCTATCTCTCTTCAAGGAAATATAGTATCCATGTAGTGATCCATCTCACCAACATCCGGCTATAGCAAATCTATTAAATCAGAAATCACATCAGCTCATGCACATGTGTAATGTTAGCCAGGTCGATACCTTCATGAACCAATCCATGACAAGAATCTAAGCGAATATACACTGACATGGAGGACTGAATGCACTGAATATGCAATTTTGGAAATCTGGACAATGCATCGCAGCCATTTGCTTCAAGGGTGCAAATGTCTGGTGGAAGCTCCAAGATCTCCTGTAGCTGCTTACAATCATCTAATTTTTAATGGACCATCAACTCCTCAAACTTGATAATGCATGTAGAAAGACTAACAAAATTATTTCCATAGAGATGCAAAATATTTACAGAAGAGAAGCAGGTAAGACTGAAGGAATTCCTCCTCTGATAGTTTGCACCCACTAAGCTTCAGGGAGACCAAATTTGGAATCCAAGTCTACCATTAGGGAGATCGAAGCTCTCACCGCTCCCTAGAAACAAGCCAAATAGTGAACAAACCTTCAAGAGAAAGGTGCTCTAGACTTTGCATCTCGTCAATGCTACTAGGGAGAATGATAAGACTTTTCCACAATCCTCAACAGACATAAGGTTTCCAATTGACGCGGGAAGTTATTTAATGGAGGTATGAGATATATGAAGTTTTGTTAATCTCTCCATATCCTTAATATCAGGAAATTTATCAAGCTTAGAGCAGCCAGTTACAGCAAGTTTTGAAGATATTTCAGCTTCAATTTGCTTGGAAGCTCCTTGAGTTTCGAGCACCTACCTAAGTTCATTGTCTCCAAATTGGCACCTCTGAGATGTCCAGAACACTAATCAGAGACTTACAGCAACTGTGAATTAGGAACTTCAAATTCCTAAAATGCTGCAAATTAAAAAGAACAGCCAAACAAGGTTTTGATAAATTTTCACTTTGTGAAAGGTACGAAATGAAAATCATCAATAAAAGAATGTATGATGTACCTTTAAGTTATCTCATAATCCTTTAATCCGGCTATTATGCACATCAAACCAAACAAGTTTCTTTAGACCAGCACTAAACTTCAAAGTTGATAAAGGATATTCAGGCCATTCAAGCCACCTTAAATCTTTCAGAAGACATATGGGACCTTTGCGGAGCTGTGCATTCAGGACTAGGAGCAATCTCGGTCTCCTCATATATGTGAAAGCACTGGGATTGATGTCTAGCTCTTCGTGTTGGTAAATCCAGCACTATGCCTCTAACAACATTGGTTCCCTTTCTAGGAAAACAAAATAATCATTATTACCCAATCCGAATTAGGGAATAGTGTGTAAATTAAAGAAGACAAGATTATCAATGATTTCATGAGAAGCTCTCACAATATCCTCCAAAAATACTTCAAAAACATCATCGTAGCACCATAATCTACTCCATTTCCCAGGTTCATCTGGACAATCTTGTTTCACAATATCCTAACCCATCAGCCACATCAAGTCATACATTTGTACTGTTCTCTGATTCTCAATGTTTATTGAAGATATCTCTATTAAAGTTTGAATCCCAATTAATGTCTTTAAACCACAACTGTCAAGAACTCTGGTTACATAATCACTATCCCTTCCTTTAAATAAGCAAGCAATGTCAAGAAAAATGTCATTCTCATTGTCCTCCAATGTATCAAAACTTATCTTTAGAACACTATTTATATCTTTGGCTTTTGGCAAGTTTACCCAATGTACTCTCCCATTCCCCCCTGCTTCTACCACATAAAAAGGGACCCAAGACCACAACCGCTAAGGGATGGCCATTAGCCTAGCCCAAAATATTACGTATGAGATCACAATGTATGTCTTCCATATGGTTTCTTGGAAAAGCATATGAACTCAGAAGTTGAAAAGCTTCACCTTGATCTAATGATTTAACGTCATATACTTGATCTATCCCATGAGAAGTTAGTACGTGTTTATCTCTTGTTGTAATAATAATCATGCTCCCTTTTCCAAACCATTCACATTCTCTAGCTAACGCATTCAACTGGTCCCATGATCCATATCATCAAGCACAAGTAGAATCTTCATGCAACAAAGTCTATCTCGTACCAGCTTAGCGCCTCCATCTACATTGAAGACCACTAAATTTTCTTTCAAAAAGATCTCGGATATGAGTGCTTTTTGTAAATGAACCAAGCCATCAGGTTTACGGGAAGTTTCTCTAACATTTGCAAGAAAGCCACACCCACCAAACTGACTAGCGACACTGTTATAGATAGCTTTAGTGATAGTGCTCTTCCCTATACCTCCTGCTCCCCATATTCCTATCATCCGAACCTCATCCAAGCCCGTACTTAACAATGATCTTACTTTCTCTACTTGGCAACCTACACCGACAGGATGCTTGGCAACACACAAGGGTACTCATCCTACTATAGTCGAGATCTATCTGACAACGCCCTCGATGAACTTGATCTCATCTCTGCCGAAACAAAGTAGCAAAGGGAGTGGGAATTAATGGCAATGTATGATCCATTGAGCTAAATAAAAACCAACACGAAGGAAACAATGACTCCGTGACATTCCAAAGCAAGATTCTTAACGCACTAATTGATCCCATCAAGTATCAACAGATTAGTGAATCCTATATCTTTTACAAGGTTGAACAGGAATACTGTGATTACCCATGGTCATAGTAATGCCACCCGAAAAACGGGCGATTGGCCAATGCCTTGCCATAACCCTCTCCGTCTCTCTGCCATCGAATCTCCATCGGCTCCACCCTGTAGAAGAGGGGCAACACCAGCTATCCCCTTGAGCCTCTTCCACTCCATTACCTTCCTTCAGCAGCTCGTCCAAGCACCACCGAGACGAAGCGTGGTCCTTGGAGAAGACGACCATGGCGATCCACGACTCCTTGACGGCCTTCGTCAGCGCCTGACAAGATCTCGCGCCCCGGGCCTTGAGCCATAGCCGTTGATGGAGGTGTCAATGCCGCCGTGAAGGGAGGAAGCCGGGGCGGACATGCTCGCCTCTGAAGCGGAGGAAGACGTCGAACGGCCATGCTGCTTCGGAAGAAGAAGGAGAGGACGACGACGGCATTGGAAGATAGAATGTGATGCTCTTTCCTCTTCAATTTTTTTCTAGAAACAACCACGAGTTAATTTTCCATTCAATTTTAAGTTAAATTGTTCGGTTTATGATTTACGAAAAACTGAAAACTGACTTTTTTTTAATATTTGCCCAAAATTATAAATTATTCAAAGCACGTAGCAAAATCAATTGTGGGTCTTCACTAGAATTTCTCCGCGTAGTAGAGGATAAGAAAAAGATCATTTTCGTTGTTCTTGTAGACGGCCATAAAATAAACCGGGGGAAATAACAACTAAGGGTTTCAGATCAAATCAAAATCGAAAGCTAATCGGACCAAATCGAAATTTAATGCATTTTCAATTCAATTCGAATAATGACAAAATAATTTTTTTCTGGTTCAATTAATCGATTCGAATAGAAATTTTTAACAAAAGCTGAACACCCAACTTAAAATCTCTTTTTTTCTTATTTCTTATTCAATTTAGTTCTCGTAAACAAGGTAAAAAGCGGAAAACCGAAAAAAACAAAATTGAATGGTTTAGCTATTCACTCTATCTGCTCAGTTTGGATTTCTTGAAAATTCGAATCAAACGGAGCCGTCAATCCCCATAATAACAACTCACAATGCGGCTTGCTCTAGTTAGTGTCCAAAGTAAGCTACCAAAAGCATCTCAAAACCACATATATTTGCAGTATATCCTGCACAGAGGTTACACGGAGTGAGTAGGGCTGGGCAAAGGAAGGGGGGAGGTATCGACATGTTTTGACACGAATCGATATATTTTGGTTGGTTAGGCCGATCGTGTGCATTAGAGACTTAGATTGAGTTGAGGACGCCATGTGGGTTGGCTGTCCCTTGAATGGATGTTTAGGGTACAACTGGAAACGTCTGATTACCTTTGATGAGCGTGATGGTGCTATACTAATCACAAATTTTGAAGTGCAGTTGTGCCCCACGGATCCTCACAATCCAGAGGCCTTACTTAATGAGATGAGATCGCCTTCTGAACTGCTTGGCTTTGGAGAATTTTGAGATTGGATGGACTTTGGAAGTAGAAGGCTATGTCAATGGTGACAAAAGCTACTAATGATACAAAGCCTTCAAACTTATTCTCATCTCTTTGACAGAAAGAGTCAGAGCGCAACTTTTTCTTTTTTGGTCGGAAAAAATAAATTCTTTGAGTGAAGTGTTCATTTTCGGTCCTCTCATTATGTTCTAATATAACCTATGCCAAATGGGAATCAGTGTGAATTTTTTTTTTCAAGTGTCTCTCCTATTCTAAACATCAGGGTTATAATTGCCTCGACTTTTTGTCTAATCCCCTTACTTTGGTCATCACACAAAAATACATGAGACCTGTGAATAATATGGTTCGATCTGACTACCCTCAAGAAGTGCTTAGGGTTCAAACTTTTGACCACGGATAGCCTTGAAGTGTCAAAAAAGGAGAAGTCGGCCTATTATTTTTCAAATAATCATTCAAGGGCATCGTTACCATCTATAATGGTCATAAAAGGAGAATTCGGCCTACTCTACAAGTCGCCAAAGACACGGGAAACTGAGAGAGAGGGGGTTTTGTCCAAAGAAAGACTACGAGGGTGTAATGACTGAAAACCTCGAGGAAGGTTTATTTCAGTTTTGTGATCTTTATTGGTTTGCAGCTGGAAATTTGTAATGGAGATGTTGAAAGGGAGAATAATCAAAGTCACTTTTGCGATTCTTTACATGGTAGGGAACTTAGAGTTGTTATTTGAAAGATAATAAACCATTTATAGCCAATTATCTGGAATATATGTTGGATGCATTTAGTTTAGTCTTCTCAAGGGTTTTCAGTCTCTAAAATCTCTTAAAGAAATGTTGAAATGTTTGGCAATCATTTCAAAAAGCTTTCAAGTGAAAGCTTAGTACTGAGGATGCTAAAAGCTCAAGACAAGTGGAGATTTGTTCTTTTTGAATTTTCAACATTTTCGAAATGTTGAAGGGCTGATTTGATGAAAATTAGTGAGTTGCAAATTTTGCCCTCAAAACCTAACTGAAAGTCCAATTTTGCCCCTTTTGAAAGAATTAAAACCCTAGATCTACAGACACTGCCTTCTTCACTCCGCTCGCTCTCCGCTAAAAATCAGTGAGTTGCCTATTTTTTCCTCAAAACCTAACTAAAAGTCCAATTTTGCCCCCTTTTGAAAGGATTAAAACCCTAGATCTACAGACACTTTCTTCTTCACTCTGCTCGCTCTCCGCTCTGCTCACCCTTTTCAATTTGCTCGCCCTAGATCTACCCCGTGCATTATGCGAATCTGTTGCGCCCGCTTCACTTTCTATCTCAGTGTCTCTCTCCATCGATGGCTTGTTCTTCGTCCCTCCTTTGCCTGATGGTTCTCATCGCGGTGATTGGTGTGGTGATGACTGCCGGAGAGGTTGATGACGGAGGCAACCGGAGAGAATTCGATTAGTTAAAGTTGACGGAGCAATGGCTGACCAGTCACTTTCTGCCGGCGAACTCGCCATTGTTGCTCCTCCAACGCGCTGCAGGTAATTCATAGTTGTCATTTGTTTCGTTAATTCCAAATGCTTGGTTGTTGATTGCTGGCTCGTATCTCGTGCTTTATGTATTTGATGTTCGATTGCTTTTTTATTGGGGTTTTGTTTGCACAGTCTGCGACTTGTGTTGTATGCATGTTTGATTATTATGCTGGTGTGGCGATCGAATTTGAAATCATGGGTGAATTTCAGCTATGGCTTCGTGTTGACAGCCTACGAGTTCGTTAGAACACTATTATATCAATGCGTTAAATGCCGAACTAGTGGTGTCAAACCTGCTGAATATCAATCTCATTGAAGCCTGAAAAAATCACATGCACGAAATGGAAATCTTCTGAAGCGCCACTAGTGCTGCTCATGACGATTTTTTTTCCTGTCACCAACATGATTCTTGTATGTCTTTTTACGGGTTGCGACAAAGAATTGATTTTTGTTTGTCCTGTTTTGAGTATACACTGAGAGATCACATATGGTCAATTGTTGATTGGAGTGGATCTGTCCTAATTGAATGTGAGAAGGGGATGTTAACCGATTGGTTAATTGTTGATTGCAATCCTATCTTAGGACCTTTGAGATTGCTTATATATGTGTTAACTTGATTGATGTTCTTCCATTATTTTCCTTGGAAGAACAAGTCAAATTAATTAGGCCTATCCCATTTTCCTTCAAAAAGCTGTGTGCAAAATGTGACATTTTTTGTAGGTATCTTGGATTTAAGAGAACTGTTCTCTTAGATCGTAAAGCGCTTGTGGCTTTACTGGATTTGCATCAGTATGGGACACTTTCACATGATAATTTTGAAGTTGTTGTACATCTGGCAAATGAGAAGATGTCACAGTCAAGTCATCATAGAGTAATAGAGTTATTGTTGATAAGCCCAAAGAGGAGGATTACTTCTGTGCAAATCCTCTGATGTGCCTTTGTGAGCAGCCTAACTGTGATGATTTACAAGGCCCGAGCAAGAGGAACTCTAGTGGAGTCTCTAGTTGATTGCCAGCAATGATAAACTATTGTCATCTGGACTTGTTCTGCACAATATGTTCATGAGCTTGACATTCAAGTTGATCTTGCAGCGCACGGTACAGACACTCTTGAATTTGATGCACAAGGTACTCCACTTTCATCAACGTGAATGGCTCTTTGTTTGTCCATGATATGAGGCTAACAAGAAGCAGCAAGCAAAGATTTGCCTTTCTTTTAGGGCAGCTACAAAGATAAATTTATCATTTGTTGCTGTCCATAGTTAATAATTATAATATGTTGAGAAGTCACTGAAAACAAGCGTACATTTTGCTCTTCTTGTGATTCATGTCCATTATTTTGGTTGGGTAAGGATCATTTGAGATGATGACTTGAGAGACATCTGCAAATTCATTTTAATTTTGCTTCAGCTACATAGATCGTTTCTTGTGGCAAAGTAGTGCCATGAACTTGGATACAAACAGAAATGTTTGTAGCTTGGGCCTCTCACCCTATTGTCCTGGACTGCAGAGAAATGTTGGCCCAAATGAAAGAATGTCTCCTTGCAATACGAACCATGCCAATCAAACCGAGCTGCCGATTGGATCGCCAAATCTCACAATGTAGGTTCTCTTCCGAGCAATTGGGTATCCCACCCCCCGCACGAACTTTATCTTATATTATGTTTGGACTTTTGTTCTAGTTGTAATCCATCATCCTAGTTATTATCAATGAAGTATTTTCGACCAAAAAAAAAAAAAAAAAAAAAACTTGGATACAAACGGAAAACTGGGGAATTTTTTTTTTGTGCCTACTCAATGAAAATTGATAGATACAAATCCCCGTAATTTCTTTTATTCCCTCAGAATTTCATACGAATTGGAATTCACTTGCCAAAATAAGGTACACAATTGTTGATGATGTAAATGAGAAGGGTAATGCTCTAAATAATGATGCAACTTTTGATAGGCACATGTATATGATCAAATAGCTATGAGTTTATGAAATATTTAAGGATATTTGTAATTTTTAAGGATAACAAATTTCTTTTCTTGGGACATATTATAATACGTTTATTGCAATGAAAGTTTTTTTTTTTTCAATTGAGAAATGGACCATTTTGATGTAAATTTTTCCATTTGAAATTTTTTTAGCCAAAACAAAGAAATTTTTCTAAAAATGTTGTTTACATTATATCTTCAACATTGTTGTCAAAATTTAAATTTAAAAAGTTGCAAACATTAATGTTTTCACTTTTAAAAAAATAAAAAATTTAAATTTTAAAATAATCATCCAAATGGGTTTTTCAGATGTGTTTTCTACCAAACAACATTTGTCTCAAAATTGTTTCTCAAAGCAGAGTTTACCAAATAGTCTTTGCATTTTTCAAAGCCCTTTAGGCTAAATTGCTTCAAGTCGAACCAAACGCAGCCGTTATCCTCCATATAGTGATCGTGCTCTATTAATAATCTTTACGGATTTCTAGCAAGAAGTTATGATGCTTCAGAACTCTTTCTTAATCCATGTTTGAGGGTTGCATGGATTTTCCCCTTTTTTGACCAAGCTTGCATGGATACCAAAATGCGTGTAGGCTTGGATTAAGTCGGTTCTTTTATGTTGTAGCTGAAATTTGAAAGCGAGGCGATAATGGCCGTGAATTCACCATCTCTAACCTTCAATTTGTGAATTGGCCCATCCTCCACTTACCCAAATCCATTCCAAGGCTTCGCTCAAAGAACCAAAATCCCCAACTTTCGAGTTTAGTGTTGGTGATATAGACTCATTGATATAAAAATGGTAAAAGGCAATCCAAACACGCTCTTAATAATCAAATCTCACTTTGTTGTCTCTGCTCTTATCCTAATCAAGAGTGACACCATACTAATGATTCTATACTCTTATCAATCGAAGCTCGCATGATACAAGCCATTTAACCATAACTAGAGTCTTTTTGACATGTGAAAAACACTGTCCATTAATTCAATCAAGTGGATCGCCATATGGTAAGATCCTATTTAACAACAATTTCACGTCTCTAATCATAAATACCCTTAGGTCATTCATTTGAGGTTTAGAGCAACGATAGAACTACCGATAAAAGTCTCTTTTGTGGCAAGGTATTAATCCTTGACAATTCTCACTTGTCGGTTACTGCACGAAGGCTAGTAATTACGTACCTGCGAAGGTCGCTGGATGGTGCCGCTCCACAGCCCAACTCAACCTTCTCTGTCTAGTCTCCCGAGCCTCCATTTTCTACCAATGGAGTCCAAGTCTTATTTATTATTATTATTTAGGGGGAGGGGGCCTTGTTTGTTTTCTTTAATATTATTTATTTATTTATTTATTTATTTCACATTAATGACGAGTTCAGAAAAGTGCATGGATGTTGTGCTGACATGGCTTTCCGTGTATCAATATTTCCGTCCATGTAAACGACAGATGGACTAAATTGAAAAAAAAAAGAAGAAGGTAATGTTGGAGTTATTGATACATGGATACACATTTTTTAAGCCTGGGAATTAGATTCGAATTGCCTTTTTTTTTTTTTTTCCTTTTTCTTTCTGGCTTAGTTTGTCATTGAATTGTGATATTTGGTGTCTAAAATTCCAGAGTGTAATTCTGATTGGATATGTGATAGGTTTTGTCATCTTGTGTTGTTTCTTATGATTTCTATTAGCTCTACGTATCCGATTTGTGCTTGCCTGAGATGGGTCGTATCTATTTTGTCTCCTCCATCCACCAATCCATAATAGTTTTATTATCTAGAAGACTCGTTACTAATAGAAAAGCTTGGGTTTGGGTTTACAATTTTACTGATAAACTATTATCGCATCATATTCTTATTGAGAAAAATTGCCTATTAGAATCTTCAATTTATCGCCATCTCTAATAAGTTGTTGTACTAAAATTTTTGTTTCCCATAATTTTAGCAAAGGATGGCATGCTATCTAATGATGAATAATGTGAAATAGAAGCTGCTAGTGATGAACCAAAAGGAAATTAAATTGATGGAGAAAGTGTGATAAAACCAGGGAAGAAATGGTATTTTAACCTGTATGTTGTTGAGGCAGGACGGTATGAGAATCTTGCCTTTGGTGAGAAAGATCGAAAAGGCAATAAAGTTTAAGACTTGGCTTTCTTTGAGTGTGTCCTGCAATTCTAAGTATCGATGGCGCTTATGGCATATCATGAGAAGAGTTCCTAAAAAATTAGGTCAATATCTTGAATTTCAACTTGTCACGGTGATTTTAAATACTATTGCCTATGATCCTTAACTGTTGAAGAATCTGAAAGAGCTTGGGATAGCATGTGTGACCGATTGATCTTCATGAGAACAAATGGTTGGCAAGTTACATAATGAGTAAAATGGTTGAATTCCTGTTTATGTGAAAAACATTTTTTGGGCGAGAATGTCTACCATGCAAAGAAGTAAAAGTAAGAAGTTTTTCTTGATGGATGTGTCAATCGCCAATTGTGATATAAGGTGGAAAAGGAGAACTTAGAGGATTATAGCTCTTTTAATCCCAGATTCCCCCTCATAACACAAAATTGCATAGAGAAGCAATTTCAAGATGTTTGCACGAACAGCAAGCTCAGAGAATTTCAAGAAAATGAATGTGTTAGTTATTCAACCCTGACCAAAATCGAAGGTTCCATTTCCACTAATGTCTCTGATGAAATTGAAACTTGGTTATGGAAAAAAGCATGTTGACTCCGAAGGGTACTTGGAGGCCGAGGAATGAATAATGAAAGGCATGTGCTACTTTTGTGAATCTGTTTGAGCGATGGGTCTGCTTCTTTGTGGGAGGATGGGGGTTTTAAAGCCAGATTGAGTTAGGCAAAATCCCGAACATCTGGTGGATTGTACCGAGCAGGGTTTCTTCAGACGAAAGAGAGAAGGGACAAGCACTGGCAGTAGGAGATAATCTTGTTCACGCAGTTGTCAATGGCTTCTGAAGCTCTAAACTCTCACTCCATGGCTAAGCCATTATACATCTTCACGAATGATTTTCTTAACTCGTGGACTGAACAAAACAGTCCAAGGGGACTCTCATCACCCTCGCTCTCTACCTCATCAATCATCAATGACTCCATTGACTAGAGAGATCGGGGTGTGACATCACTGCTGCAGCTAAAGGTCACGAAATTGTTGGAAGTCGACCTTCCGTGCACAAGATTTTGGCTGCTTAAAACTGTTTGTTCTGAGTTGAGAAAAACTGGCGTGCAACATTTTTACAAACTCAAAACATTACAGTTCGAAGAAGCCTCCAGTTATGACCACCCGACTTTGCACCTATCCAATGCAATCTGTTTAGTAACAACAGAGGAATCAACTAACCTTCCCTGTATAGATCTTTTGATCTTTGAGACAATTAGATCAACACTTCCCTAGATTATCTCAGATTGAGCAAAACTTACTATCTCAGAGTCTTAGAGTCTGAAGTATTGGCATCATTAATTGGATTAAGAGAGGTGACAAAGCCTATGTGATAGATTTCACAGATCAACTTGAAAAACCACGGCCATTCAACAGGCAATTTGGATTACTGCACTCTGCATCACAATTCATAAAGAAAGAGAAAATGGTTCCTCAACCATGTCAGTACTAATAGCATGATGCGAAACCTGTATTTCATATATTTTGAATTTAAATGGAAGGAGCAAACATTTGAAATTTTGATTGGAGACAAAATATGTGAAAAGCAAAAGGAATTGGAATCAAAATCACCCAGTTCGCTTCCCCTAGAGTCACTTTCTCAACAAATCGTGACCAGTATGATAGGCATGTTTTGCAAGCCAGCACTCATATAATAGTCAGTGTGAGTGGAACCACAGTCTCTCCATAGTTAAAAATAATCATTTTTCCGTTAAGTCGATCAGCTTTCCTCTATATCTGTTTCACTTAGACTATCTTCTTCCTCGGTGTCTACTTTATTGTCTTCCTCTATATCTGTTTCCATCAGCTTAGGGTGTCGGAGCACTTCTCCCAGATCATCCTCCTGCTGCAAACACATACTACTACAGTCATTAAACTCTACAAATATTGATAGCTACAAAAAGGAAAAGCTATTCATCACAAGAGCCTACCTTAAATTTGCCTCCCAACCCTTCAATATGACTTTCCTAGACATCTAGTCCAACAAGTTTCTTTAGACTAGAGCCAAATTTCTAGTTTCGGGGCACACTGGTCCATTAAAGCCATTTTAGCTCTTTAGGAAGACATACAGTGCCTTGTGATGAGATATGCACTTTAAGCAAAATGAACATTCTCAGCATCTCATATTTGTGAAAGCATCAGGGCTGATAGTTATTTCTTTTGGTGCATGCAAGTTCAATACGACTGTCTTTACTACTGCATTCATTTCCTATCCATAATAGAGCAAATTCAGTCGTCTCGCCAAATTTCCATTGAGATTTCCATTATACTGTCCAAATTAGAGTAATATAAAATCCATCATCTACTGTTACCGTATTTTCACATAGAATGCCCAGGTCTTCAAAATTTTTCAAATACTAACAGAAAGTTCTCCTATGCTCTGTTGTCTCTATTCCCATTTGTAAGGCTCGACTAGAGTCTTCCACTAAATACTATTTTCGAAATTATAATTTGACTTTCCATCCATGGTTTGTATTTCCAAACCCGTGCAGAGCATAAATCCTTACTAGATCAATTTAAAAACAAACAGCTCCATAGGTTTGAGAAGAAAAATAAATAGATGCTAATGAATACCTCCCAACAGGGTGAAATTAAAAATACACCTCGCCTGCCAAACAAAATAAGAACAATTCTCATCCATGACAATCAACAAGACATGGCACTAGTACATCGGTTTTATCCAGCATTACACTGAGGTTCAACAGCAAACCTCCCAGAAAATTTTGCACGAATGGTGTGAATGGAATAAACTTATCCATCTAATAGAAAAACCTAAAATCAATTTCACGAAACTAGTTGTTAAAACAATTAAATTCATGAATCATACAGTTGCTTCAGTTAGGCAAAATCACAAACATCCAGCGGACGTCGCTGAATGGGGTTTCTTCAGGCCAAAAAGTGAAGAGACAAGCATTGGTGGTAGGAGATAATCTTGTTCGTACAATCGTCAATGGCTTTGGAAGCTCTAAACTCCTACTCTATGGCTAAGCCATTTTTCAAATTCATGGATGATTTTGCTCATTCTTACCTCGTGGAATTTTGAATTGAACATAGCAGTCCCAGGGACGATCACCCTCACTCTCTGCTTCATCAATTATCAAGCACTAGAGAGATTGGTGTGTGACATCGTTGCTTTATCAAGGTCACGAATCTGTTGGAAGTTATCTTTCAGTGCATAAGACTTCGGCTGGTTAAAACTGTCGTCAAAACTCAAAAATCAACAAGGACATGGTAAGATGCTAGAGAATTAACACGGGATAGCAATCAGACTCGAATAAAAGAGAGAACTTGCTGTGAAATCAGTAAATGATTTGTAAATGACACGTAACTAAGCCTGCTGCTCAGAACATGACATGTATCAAGGAGATCATGATCCGATTGACAAGAAATCATGAAAAACAAACACTTGCGATGAATTTGCACTTGAATTTAGATATTACGATGATTTCTCTTGATGGACTCATGACCAGTGTGCTCGTGATTTCACTTTTAAATTAAATTTAGTTGGCATGATAATGAAAAGCCTGTACATTAGAACTCCGTGATAATAATAAGAGACAACAGAGCATAGGAAATCTACTTCTGATAGATTGCATTTACAAAGAATTGACTACTTTAACTCGGGAAATCCTACCTTCATATGGGGATCACTTGACTCGTCCTTCTTTGGAACTTTGATTAGCTTTGAGCAGCCATCAAGCATCAGCCATTCGCGATTTTGCATCTTCACTTGGGGATCAATTGACTTGTACGTTTTTGGAAATTTGAGTTGATTTGAGCAGCCGTCAAGCATCAGCCGGTCAAGATTTTGCAACTTGTAAATGCTAGATGGAAGGAATGCCAAATTATTGCAACCACTTAAAGTCATATTTTTTAAATTGACAAGATTTCCTATGGATGCGAGAAGTTCCTTAATTGGTGTCCTGTCTAAATGAAGATTTTGCAGGCCTCTGTTTTTATCCGGATTATCAGGGAATCTTTGCAATTTTGAACAATCACTAAGATTGATAAATTGAAGATACTTGGCCTGAAACACATCACAAAGATGATGAAGTTTAGAGCACCCACTTAAATTCAACAACCGTAATTTGCCGTCATATGCAACTGATTCATCGGCATGCTCCAAGTTTTTGCATCCACGGAGATCCAATTCCTCGAGATTTGAAGTACAATTGAGATCGGGCATACAAACTAGTGACTGGCATTCACTAAAATTAAGGAACTTCAACTTTTTAAAGTCCTGCAAGAGCGATAAAACCAACTAAAAGAGACATTCCAGGCTAAATATGAGGTAAGTATTCTATTAAAATCACTTTATAAAAATCCCCCTTTTTAAATACGAGGTGAGCAAGTAATCCTTGTAAAGTAGATGAAAGAGGGGAAAAGTGTTAAAAAAAAGTTCTAAACCTTTTGTATTTGTGCCAATTTAATCCTAAATCTTTTATTTAGTGCCGATTCGTCATTTCCAGCCAATATTGACCAAATTTTCTTGGACTGACGCTTACTTACTGACGAACTGATTGGCCGACGCGACAACTTTTAATAATATTTTAATATTTTTAAATTTTTCTTTTTTTTTTTTTTTTTTTTCTTTTTTCCTTCCCCTCCTCTAGTCGATCGCGCAGACCTCGGCAACCGGCCAGAGGTGACGGCCAGTGAGGTCGACCTCGCTGGACCTCGCCGGCCACCTTGCTAGTAAAGTCAATCTCATCTTAGTATTTGGGCCATAATTTTACACCATCAACGCAACTCACCATTTCCTTTTTCTTTCCGCAAGAAACAGTAACATCATTTGGATCCCCATTTTCTGTCTCTTCTACACAACAATAATTGTCAAAAAGCATGGCAATAACGATTTATGAAATTCCGAGAAGATGATCAGCTGGAAATAGTTACCTAGGTCAGAATCTATCCTTTGACCGAGCTTGTATCAAACAAAAGTTTTTGACTCATTCCATGGACCATATCGCAAAATTTTTTGCGCGATAGATTGTTTAATATATGCAATCAGTATCGAAGTCAGGCCTGCTTGGGAGAATCAAATCGATATTGCTTATGAACTCAAATTGCAATTGGACCCCTTGCTTATTTGCTCATTTATTATAACATCAATTATAATATAATCCACACTGAAGTACACAAGATGAGAAGAACTTACTAGTAGGGACATAGAAAATATCCGCCAATATAATAAAAAAAATTAACTTGATTGGTGTGGAGAAAGCGTGATTTGCAAAGTCGGATATGAATAGAAACAAGGTAATGTGGAAGAGGGATAGGGACGTGCCACATCAGTAGGCTTACCCGCTCCCCTTTCATTGTCGTCCCCTCCTTCTCCGCACTTTCATTTTTCTTGAGGTCCGGACGTCATGGGAGATTAGCGTGTTAGCTAGGGAAGTCTCTAACTTAGGCACCATTTAACTGCAAATTATTCAAGTCATCATTATTCTTATTTTATGGGTAAGTACAAATGAATTCAACTGGAAAAAGCAGGGGAGTAAGTAACCTACCGCATGCTCAAAGTTAAATCAAAGAATGAATTCATATTAACTGCAAAAGGGACAATAAACAACAAAAAGATAATATGTCATTTGATCTGTTCAACATCAAAAGACTTATGTTGATGAAGCTTCGAATCATGGAATGCTTTCCACTTAAGATGTTTCATGGGCCCAGTGGAACTCTGAACATCAACCTTGTAATTGCCTGTCAATATGGAAGTCATGGAGAATAGTAACACCAAGCCAATAAGCAGGAGCAGGGGACATCCAAAGAAAAGGTATTTAAGCTTTCATCTACTCCTACCATTAGTTATATTTATATATGTTTCTGTTCGGTTTTATATAATTTAATTATGAAATGAATTGAAAATCTGCACTGATCAACGAGGTTACTAGGAAATATTTCCTCATGAGGGTGATGAGCTCTTCTATTCCCGTTCAGTGATTCTCTTGATCACAATCAAGCTATTTGTCTGCTCTTGCCCAAAACTTCATGTCATCACACGCGTGCAGAGAATAATGCATAACTCAGTCAATTAAAGATGCACGTCAGTGTCAGAAAACAAAACCTGTAGATAATTTGATCAAAAGAGTTCTCATCAAGTTCCGATAATCAAACTTCTTTGTCTCTAAAACTATCTACACTTTACGTAACGGTTTCCCAAATTCGTAAGAAGTGCTTACAAGTTTTTTTTTTTTTTTGGTCGAAATGATAAAATTCATTCATGGAAGTTAAGCACAACCGGCAGCCAAAGCATCGGAATACAGTATGACTAACAAAGCAGAAGGAGGTGAAACGGGCCAGTTAAGGAGAAGTGTGCCATTTTTGTGGGCCTTTGCAGCCTAGTCGGCCACAAAATTAGCCCCCCTTCAACAAAACCTAATTTGCAGATTGGAGAAGCCGTGAAGGAGAGCCACCGCTTCAGCGAAGATGGCTCTGACCTCCCATGGTGTAGATCTTAAACCTTGGATTGTTTCCACCAGAATTTTTGAGTCAGATTTGAGCACCATCCGATCGTGCACCTTGCTCTGCTCCAGCAGATAGTGAAGAGTGATTGTTAATGCTTACAAGTTAATGGGCGTAATTCTCAACAAGAAGCATTCTTTGAGATTAAAATGTAAATAAGTGCAATCGTGGTAGTATTTTGTAGTTGAGAGTGGACAAGGTTCTTCCCACAAATTGGACAGCATTAATAAGGTCGCAGAGATGGCCTCGCAATGCGAAGTAGCCTCCAATTCATTTATTATAAAAAATAAAAATAAATAAAAATCTGCTTTCCTCAACCAAGGGGATTGCGAAGAGGAAGAAAAATTTTCCTTCAATATCTTCCCACGGATGCGGACTTCATGAGAGAAGCAGGAATCCATAGATGAGTTACCGAAAAGCAGAAGGATCGATAAGTTCATGAAGAAGTCCACATGAATTAATTCTTCTTTAGTAAGTTCAAGCGCTTAGTCAATTTATTTTCTATCCAATCAAGATGGACCACCTCTATAGTCTAGATTCTAGCTCTTCCTAGAAAAAAAACACGTTCGATGACGATGTGCCCGTTTTAATAGTTTTGTGGAATTTAAATAATTTCTACTACTTACAATCGTCATAATATGCTTGTGCCTTCCTATGATAGGAAAGCCCATATATATGCTAGATTTTTCGAAGAAAGATGCATTCCACTTATCTATTTGAAGACCATGAAGGCATGGGATATATTTTTTTCTTGAAATTGATGCCTTCGTAAAAATTTAAAAAAGGCTCATATTGGTTTTTGTGGTTAGGCGATTAAGGCATATACGGGTCATTCTTTGCACATCTTAAGCGGTCCACCTCCCAAATTATCTAAGCACGCACTCCTCCACATAAACGTGACGCTTTCCCAAAAATATGTTTATTAAACTGTGAGTTTCTTTTAATTATTTGAAGCACCCTTTTATATGGGAAGATTTTGTTATGCTCTTTCTGTTACAAATGGATCTTAGGAACATGAATACACAAAGGCTACTTGCATGAGCAATCCATTTTCTGTTGACGCTGATTGAAGAGATGACAATCTGAACATGTTTTTACATGGCATTATTCTAAATTTTAGTTCGAACATTTTGAAACTGCCCACTTGCTTTTGGAATTTCCTTCTGATTCATGCATCAGATATACATAAACGTGAATTAATAATACGTTAATGTGATGGCTGGATCTTTAAGAGTCATATAAGGGACATATGTCTGCCATGCATAGGAAAAATTTAATATTAAGGACTCAAAAAACTTTTGAACAGGAAAAAATTGATACTAAGATACTCTGAAAAAAAATTGTAAATAGCGTGGATTGAAAAATTAGTAATTCCGAGGAAATGATTTATGAAGTTCTATAATTTGACCTTTTAGCATAGCATCTATCTATCTATGCAATATATGTTGAAAATTAACCAACTATATTTGACCCAGAAGAAAAAGAAAATTAACCGATTATCTGTCACATATGGATGTGATGGATTGCCTTCATACATAAAGTTTTATAACTCTTGACTTTTTTGCATAGCATCTAGTTGTCGGTATTATCTATGGCAAAAATTAAATATAGATATACCTAAAGAGACTTCTCCTTCAAGTATCAATATGACACTATCCGACATCACGGTAGTCCTAATTATTGTCACCCAAACAAAAAATATATTGTCACCCAAACAAAAAATGAAAATTGGTTGATGAGAAGTCACTCTTGAAATATGCCAAGGACATTTTAGATAGAATGCATGTTTATCACAGCCAATTATTGAACTTCACAAGAAAAGTAGAATTTCGATGCACTCCCCATAACTTCAATGCGCTGGGGAGTTTCTTCCTTGGACGCCGTCCATTAGATCGGGTGAATCATAACAGCCGATTATGTGCATTTTAGAACGTCTCACGTAAGTTTCAGAAGATAAACACTTGTCACGCGTTTAATTTATTGAACATGAATCCACATAAGTATTTTCCATTGTGTTGAGAAGGCTGGCAGCAAGCCGGCGAGATCTCAGTATAAACATTATGTATCACAATGCCCAATCAGCTACTCCAAATGTTTGCCTGCACAATCAAAATTAAAAGTTTTATCAAGAAATTCAAACTGCAGAGGTCGAGCAATAAAAGTAACTCCGAGTCCTAGCAATGTGGGTAAATCTGACCACCGGAGGACCGACACTTCGATTGCTATTTTTCCATTAATTTATCTTTTTCTATTTTCCAGGCTCCTGCTAACCTGACCCAGCCAGGGCTTTTCGGGGACTGGTTAATGCGTGTCCGGCTAGAACCAACCTATAAACATCCCTGCCTTATGGAATATTGAATCATTGATATCTTGTGTCAATAACCCAAGAAAAAGAAAAAAAAATTCAAGAATCTCGAACTAAAGGAGAAGGCGCGAATGGACCAGCGCGCCATTGGGCCAGGTGTGTCTCGATCTGTCTATCAATTTTTATGGGTGATTATATATTAAAATTACCTGCTTTCCTGATGCCACCCCGACAAATTAGAAGCTCCAACAAGAGCTTCCTTCCATTTCTGTACTTAACTCCAAGCTTTGCTGCCCATGATTTCCCGTGCCTTCCTCCTACTTTCCTGGATTCCACTTTGTAGAATGCATCACAACCTGTTCATTCATCTTCTTGCACTCTAATGTCTTCACCAGCTCTTCCA
Organism: Eucalyptus cloeziana; assembly: GCA_014182715.1. Classification (NCBI taxonomy): domain Eukaryota; kingdom Viridiplantae; phylum Streptophyta; class Magnoliopsida; order Myrtales; family Myrtaceae; genus Eucalyptus; species Eucalyptus cloeziana. Next base: position 20,644,939 of record CM024641.1, on the reverse strand, counting down.
AACACCACGACGACGAAGCGTAGCTCTCCGAGAAGATGATGATCGCAATGAGCGATTCTTTGATCCCCCTCATGATCGAGGGCCGTATTCCCTCTCGCTTCCTTTGTTCCTTGCTATCCCGTGAACGTCATTAAGCCGGCCCGATCCAAGGCCTTGCATAGATGACCCACGAAGTTGTTGCCGATGTCTTTGCCTCTGAAATTAAGGAAGACATCATAATTTCATCCGGGCTGTGAAGAAGAGACCGTTAGAGTTGAGAGTCTTGAGACCTGGAAATTCATTTTGTCTCAACCATGAAGTCTAAATGCCACAACTAAATGGAAATTCATACCTAGACCATCACAACAGCAACACCTCGGGTTCTGATCATCCATAGAACTTCAATCGCAGTTGAATCTGTCACAAATAGAAGCTAGGATTTTCGGCCTCTGTTTTTGCTCATAAAAGAATCGAAACAGAGCATGTATTCTTACCTCGGCGAGACCAGATTTCTAGCCTCGGCGGATGAGAAAATCAGAGACTGGAGGTCCCAGACACTTCGGAGATGAAGATCAGCATTGGCGGAGGAGTCTCGAGAAAGGGCTGAACACTTCGGATTCCTTGGCTCGGAAACAGGGGCAAACAGAGCTAGTTCGACTTCAGCTAGGAAAAGTCGAACGGCGACGGCGATGATTGTCAGTGACCTGAGAACGTTGGAAAGAGTGAATTAGGCTAAGGAAATTCTTAGAGAGAGAGAGAGAGAGAGAGAGAGAAATCTCACTGAGCTTCGTCTGTCAAAAATCCTGCTCTGCTTCGGTGTTTTCTCATCTGGGTGGCCAGCAACTGGATAATATGGAAGTCTTCAGCGATTGGAGCTGGTGAGGCGCGAATGTTAGCGTCAATTCGTGGTCCAGAAGCTGAATCCTCTGGATCAGAGATGATGAAATTGTTCGTGTCCTCCTCTTTGCTCTGGTATTCTCGGTTCTCCGTCGGCCAGCGATCGGAGGGATTGCGGTAGGCAATGGAGAACGGCGGACACTGGCGTCGATTGGTGGCCGGCGAAGGAGAGGGTACCGGATAGAGGATTCCACCGTTTCACGTGTCATGGGCATTTTTTATGGGCTGTGGTGGGCTTTTAAATGATCTGGTGGGCTTGTGCTTGTGAAGAATTGATTGAATTTCTGGGCCGCACAAATTGATTGGCCGGGCTTGGGTAACTTTGATCAGGCCTTTTCCATTTTTACCAGATTGGAGTCCTTTTCTCTTCTTTTTTTTTTTTTTTTTTTGGTTATTTTCTTTCTTCTTTTTATTTATTTATTTATATATTTTTAAGAAAAATTTATGCTTGATGTGTCTACTAAAATTCAGATGTTAACATGTAGTAACATAAATACATTATCTCCACAGAGACTAGATTTTCTATGGATACCGAAAATTCCTCAGTTGAAATCCCCATTAAATAAAGTCTTCACAAGCCTTTGATTTTATATGGAATATGAGCAATCTTTACAATTTTAAGCTACCAAGTTGAGGATTCTTGGAATGGAGCACATCAAGGAGATGGGTAAATGGCTGCCTTTAGGTTGTTGAATAACCACAAGTAAATGGAGGAGAGCAATTGTGTGGTGTACCAAAAATAATTCTCATATGCCTAGCGGTACAAAACATTTTACATCTCAAACGGTACAAAACCAAGGTTAAAAATTAAATGAAGAGATCTGTATTGGTCAAAAGAAAAAAAAAAATGATTCAAATTTCCAACATTTTACATCTCAAACGGTACAGAACCAAGGTTAAAAATTAAATTTGACATTTAAAAGAGATGCCAATATAACCATTTTTTTTTCAACGTATATAAGAATTAGATAGCTACAAAATAAGAAAAAGTTGTGATAGTATGATGGGTTTGACAAATCGGGCATTATTATTCCCATACATTGATAAACAAATTCTGCACTCTATGCTTATGCCATTAGTGTGCCATTTATATGTTCATCTACTTAGAGTGTGGGTTAAGCCTCCATCAATCATCCTTTTGTTCGTCGGTACAAACCTCTCTACAAATTGAAAACCTAAAAAGAGAAAATATTCATCATTAACGAGTCTCTTCAGAGACATTAGATGGGGGCAAAAGAAAAGCCTCGCCGTCACTATTTTAAAGATGAATAAACGAAAAGAAAGCACGTCTAAGAATTGAAGTACTGATCTTACCAGAAGGGATAGAAATGCACTATTGTTTACCGGAATCAACCTGCGTTTGCTCTCCGTCCATCTATGGCAACTTAGACTCCATCAACAGCCACACTTAATTAGAAAACATATTTGCAAGCTAAAAGCCTAAAATCTGGCATTTATGAATCAATTGATAATTTGTTGGGAAAGAAATCAGAAAATGGGAGAACTTCTCGCAAATTCTTAGAATCGCTTGGAGGAAGCCCAATTTGAAGTTCTTGCATTTGCTTACAATTTTGAGCTATCACTAACCATCGCTAGAGAAGAGAAAATTGTTGTCCGCCAAATATTAAGTTATTTATGTCTGAAATAGAGGCAAGATCATCCAGAAGTTCTGCTTCACTTAGATTCCACCCCTCCAAATCTAAAAGTGGTAACTCTGTCAACTTTCCCAGCCACTGGAGATCTAATGGCACGCGATTTGGAGTCCGATCGGAGATCGGCACATACACCAACGATGGGCATTCACTGAAGTTATTGGACTCCATTTTTTTAGGGCCCTGCGGGAACAATGAAACCAATAAGGATAGACATTCTGGACAAAAAAGAAAATCTGAGATAAATATTCAATTCAAAACTGTCTCTAATTTTTAATAAAAAAAACTAGTGGTATGTTCGATTACTGGGAACCTATATACAAGAATTTTTACTCATCATAACTCAAAAGTATTATTGGAATACTTTGATGAACAACAAACAACTTATGTTGGTCCCTGAGCAAATAGATTGTCCTTGTACTTTTTCTAAACAAATTACAGAAGGATGATTCTGCTGTCCCACAGTACAAAAATCGGATCACTGTTACGTGCTGGTAAAAGGTGAAAGACGTCTGTAACTATCGAATTCCGTGGCTAACAAAACTTCGACGGGAAGTAATGCATTGGTAAGTTAACAATACATTTAAGACGGTATCTACAGTTATTGGATAGTTTTAAATTGCCAACTAATATAATAATTTACCCATATGTTTAAGTAACTTACCTATAAGTTAAAGTAACTAATGTTTTATGGAAAACTAGTAAGATGCCTGTGTATTTATGTCGTTTAAGTGAATTTTTCGCAAGAGAAATATGATATATGCAGAAATCAAAAGCAAAATAAATACCCATATTAATCAAATTCTCTATTGGAGATTACGTGAAACTTTATTTATAGTTAATCCAAGCCTCATCATGTACATTTATCTTCTGATTAAAAGTAATCATAAGACATAAAATTGCAATGTTTATTTAATAATAATAATAATATAAGTATATGCAATATTTAATAATAAGAACAAAAACAAAAATGAAAGCATCCAGTGATAATGGAAACCCCTCTCTCTTAATAGCTTTCCTTGATTTTGTCGAAGTCTTCACCTTTGCGCCATAGATTTGCAGTGGAAAAGGCGAGCAAGCTATTTGTGCGAAAATTTTCGTGAGAAGAAGGGTCAAGTGCTGGACGTAGCGCCCCAGCGCGTCTGCAGAGTAAGGCTCTTCTAAGAAGTCGCACTCCACAAGCCTTGTTTTCAAAAGCGAAACATACAATTGGATAATCAATCTATATCCCCAGCTGCTCTACCGCTAGGCAAGACTACGCCCCAACAAGGGGATGAGAAGAGTCGCTTGCTGTCCGTGATTTCTTACTTCAGGATAAAAGAGATTAAAGGCATTGACCGATGTCTCAATTGAAAGGAAATGAGGGGAACGAGTTACGTATTGAAAACTAGAAGGAGAGATTCCTGGGATGAAGTGTCCCAACTATTATTGAAATTGAACTTGTCATCCATTAAAATTCTTGCAGTTTTGCTTCTTTCTTCCCTCTAAATATAAAGAAATAGTTGTCGGAAAACGTTGATTAGGTTAGCCCAACTGAAAGAGACATGGGACCTTTTCGTCATTGTTTGAGAGTTGTCCGGACCAATTTAAGTAAGACTAGCTTCCTATAGAATTCTTCACTACACACTTTCTACACGTCATTTCATTTTCGGTCTCATACTATTGGAGAGAACAATGGGAGGTTCAATCTTAATGCAAACTCACTTCAATGATTAGGCAAATAAGCAAGAGAATTCTTTTTCTCTTTCTATACACAATTTTGAAAAGAATCTAGTCAGGCCATCTTTACCATACAATACAGAATCTTGAAAAACATTTTCGGAGTCTACCATTTCAAAAAAAAAAATAATAAATTAAATCTCCATTTATGTTTATTAAAAATGTAAGCCCATTCATCATTCAATGGTCAAATTATATCACCGATAAGTCTTTCTTCCAAATTTCGGTACACAAGAGTTACCGATGCTTTCAGTTCATTGTTCTTTTAAGTTTCAATACTTGTAATATATTGAAAACGAGATTGGACTTTTTTCTTGAATACATTCTGTTCGAATCAATATCAAGATTCTCATGGGAAAGTGCTTATAACTCCCCTAAAACGGGAGGATTCAACTTATGTTGGTTCATGTAGTAGATCGACATCCTGTAATTAATGCTTTAATTAAACATAAACAATTAAATAGATGTGGATGTTTCTTAAGCACAATAACGAGCATCATCAGAGTTAGTAATTGTTGCATTCAAAGTTTTAAGTAATACGCATGCATATTCATATTCATAAGCAAATAGATATGGATATGTAGAAGACAAGGAAATAAAGACTATCCATTTAAATGCGCACCTCAAATTGCTTATTCAGTGCCTGGATGTTGCTTTCGTGCAAAGCAAGTTGAGCCGACTCCTCAGGACCTGAGGAAGATTCTGTGATGCAAGGATGACATTCAGGCCATTCAAACCATTTTAGTTCATTAGGAAGATAGATGGGATCTTGGGAAGAGTTATACACATTCTTCATGATGAGCTTCTTCAACCTTCTCAAATTTGTAAGAGCATTAGGACCTATGTTTATCTTCTCTGGCTCAAGTAAAATTAAAACTATTGACTGTAATGCATCTGTTACCTGTATTTATAGAATTTGCAGTGCAATTAATATACAAAATTAAATAATGAGAAAAATCAATATCAACACCAGCAAATCTTACCAATTGCCTTGACAGAACATTACGAAAATCATCAAAAAGCCATAACCTGCTACGTCTTCCAGGATCATTGGGATATTCTTGTCTAATGATATCCATGGCCATCAATTGAATCATGTTACACATCTGTAGGGTCTCTCTCTCTCTTCAGTTACCAAGGACTTCTCAACAAGAACTTTTACTCCAATAGTAGGTTCAAAGTCGCAGGAGTCAAGAACTTTCATAATATACTCTTTAGAGTACCCTGTGAAGAAACAGGCAATATCAAGGCATATTTCCTTTGCATTGTCATCTAGTCCATCGTAACTCCACTTAAAAGTATCATTGCTGGTTTTTTTAAGAATTTTGGCAAGAATACGCAGTGAACTTTCCCACTCACCTTCACTTCTACAATACAGGGAACAACCCAATTCCTTAAGTGTTAAAGGATGTCCATTAGCATAATGCAAAACCTTATCCACAAGATCCCTCCTTATACTGTTGTTACTCGGAAAAGCATGTCTACGGAGAAGTTCAAAAGCATCGCAATTCTCTAGAGGTTTAACTTCATAGATATAATCTTCATCTATCCTACGAGAAATTAGCAAATGCTTATCTCTCGTTATAAAGATGATCATGCTTCCCGCACCAAACCACTCCATTTCCAGCTAAAGCATCTAACCGACTTACATCGGTGACATTGTCGAGAACAAGGAGAACTTTCTTGCGGTAAAGGTTATTTTGCATTAAACTAATACCTTTATGAACATTAGACACCACTAACCTTCGTCCCGGTAATATGTCAGACAACAATTGTTTCTGCAAAGCAGCTAAATCCTTGGGACCTTCCAAAGCTTTGCAAACATCCGCCAAAAAACATGAACCCTCAAATTGCCTAGAAATATTATTGTACAGGGCTAAACCTAAAGTTGTCTTCCCTATGCCTCCCGGTCCCCATAATCCTATCATGCGAACATCCTCATCAGACCCAAGTTTTAACATTGAAGACAGCTCTATCAGTCGAGGATGTATCCCAATCGAATGCTCAGCAACATGTACGGGTCTTTGGTCAATCTGCATAGAGATCTTGCTCACAATTTCCTTTATAAGCTCCGCTTCAACTCTAAAAAAAAACCGGAATCGTACTTGACATATTGATTCAACAATTCAAAGAAATGATTAAGTTTCATGAAAACAGAGTGAGGATGTGACTAAGTAGATACAAAACAGGGACAAAGCAGTGCAACACATCAATTAACACTTACTCATCATTCAAGGTCCACCCAGACAATTCACTAGCATCAAAAAGAGCCTTCTTCCATCTCTTCACTTTGTGCGAATCTTTTCCGAAATCAAACTCATGTTTAGCCATATCTCTCCCATAACTCCCTCTACCCCATCTCACTTCTCTTGGCTCCACTTTGTAAAACATTGGCAACACAATCAGGTCATTCTGTGTCTTACACTCCATGATTTTCGCTACCTCTTCCAAACACCATGACGAGGAAGCGTAGTTCTTGGAGAAAATGATGATTGCAAATTGCGATTCCTCAATCGCCTTCATAAGTGCTGGCCGTATTTGATCTCCTTTCCTCATTTCCTTGCTGTCGATGTAAGTGGATATACCATTTTGGTATAGAGCTGTATAGAGATGACTGAGGAAGTTATTGCGAATGTCAATACCCCTGAAACTTAAGAAGACATCGTGACTTCTTTTACGTTTCAAAGAAGAAGAAGAAGAAGAAGAAGCCATTATAATTTGGTAAAACAAGGCAGGTGCTGATGAAAATTTGGTAAAACAAGGCGGGTGTTCGTGAAAATGAAGGTCCGAGATCTTAAAAGGAAAGCTACTCCATTGGCTTCCCCAGTAAAATACTCGGCCGTGGCAACTTTTGTCGACACTTTTCGACACGCGTGTCCGAAAGACAATAGAGGGTGGAGGCGAGGGCGAGGGAACAAAGACGAGGCCGTGAGCGACGGCGAGCCCGCGACGGTAAGAGATAGCCAGAGTGAGAGCAAAGACTAAGGCAAGGGTCGCCACTCTATGATGCTGTGATGGATCAGCAACGAGGTTGCAGCTGCGAGGGAAGAAGGGTTGGAGGCGAGGCAGTGAACGATTGTGATGAGAACCAAGAGCAAGCAGAGATCGAGAGGAAGAGGAGAGAAAAGGGGTCGTGCGGCGAGGAGGAGGAGAAGAAGGGCGCTTCTAGGGTTTTGTGAAGGAAAATAAAAGAATAAAAAGGGGACTTGGCGACGTTGGCGTGTTGGAGAGGGAGGGGGAAGTGTCAAGTGGTGGGGAGGGAAAAAAAGTGAAAAAAATTTGGGGACGAGGGAAAGAGATGAGGCTAAAAAGGGAGTTTGGGTGGGGGCGTTGGGGGTGGTCTTCCAAGGGGATTTTTTATTTAATCGAAAAATTATTAAATGAAATTAAAAATAATTTCAAGAAATTATAAAAATTACATTTATGAGATACACTTTTCATGTGCACATTTTTTTTTTCATATTAGCGATTATTTTATTCCTAGCACAACGTCATAATATATTAATCATTTTAAATTTGGAGGACAGAATTATTATTAGATTTTTTTCCTCATTATTACAGCTATATGAATTCTTTTCAGGAAAGCAAACACCAAATGAACACTTTTGGTATATTTTTAGTAAAAGCAAACCACATTTTTTAGTAACATGTTTAAAAATTAAGATAGTTGATTTAATTAAAGTCCACTAGCTCATATTGAAAATCGAGTAAACGTACAATCACATGTAATGTCATTGTCTAAAAATGAAAAAAATATTAAAACCTTAAACTAATAAATTTTGTAATAAATTTTCCCTCTATTAGTTTCCATTAAAATAGATTAATACTATGAAAAATCACAAATTAGTGAACATGTGACAAATGGAAAGTACACCTGTCAATTAGTACACCTATCAATTGTCATGTGTTATTGAATTAAGTAATTTAACAGTACTATCTAATGAAAATTGACGGGCTAAATTTGTCTGAAGTCTAATAGTTGGAGATTTTTTTCTCTCGTGGCATTAAAAAGAAATAGTCTCAAAACACCAGCAAAAAAAAACTCCATGTTACTGTACTGTCTTCCCAGCAGCAGCAGGGACGTTCGAATTAAAAAAAGGTCACTCACATTTTCCACCATAATCCCCACTTTCACGTGACCTTTTGTCAGTCCCCCATGACCCCAAACTCCCACTCCACTCCAACCAAGCAATGACGCTCAGCACCGCCGCCCTCTGCCTCCTCCTCCTCCTCCTCCCGCCGCCCCCGCCGCTGCCGCCGCCGCCGCCGCCGCCGACCCGCCCCTCGACTCCCTCCGACGCCGTCGCGCTCCTCTCCTTCAAGTCCCGCGCCGACCTCGACAACCGCTTCCTCTTCTCCCTCAACGAGCGCGCAGTCGCAGAACGGCGTCGTCGTGTCGCCCGCGTCTTCGTCGCCGAGGAAGCCTAAGAGAACCGGCGTGATCCTGGGTTTCGCGCTCGGGGTCATACTGCTGGTTTCGGCATTGTTGATCGTCTTCATCCTGTGCAAGACCCGGAAACGCCAGACCCACGCGAGACCGAAAGGGCCCACGGAGCCCGACGAGCCCGTTGTGCAAGCTAGAGCCGTGAATTCTGCGGCTCCGAACTTGATGACGGAGTTGCGAGAGAAGTACAACAGCAAGATTCAAGAGGCTCAGCAGAGAGTTCAGAGGAGCGGGTGCCTGGTGTTCTGCGCAGGAGAGTCGCAGCTGTACACGCTGGAGCAGCTCATGAGAGCGTCCGCCGAGTTGCTCGGCAGAGGCACGATCGGGACGACGTACAAGGCCGTGCTCGAGAACCAGCTGATCGTGACTGTGAAGTGGCTCGATGCCGGCAAGACGGCGGGCACGAGCGAGGAGGTGTTCGAGGGGCACATGGACTCCGTGGGCTGGTTGAGGCACCCGAATTTGGTGCCCATGAGGGCTTTCTTTCGGGCCAAAGGGGAGAGGCCTGTGGTCTTCGATTATCAACCCAACGGCAGCCTCTATAATCTCATTCATGGTATGTACATTTTACTTATTTTGCGAATACCATTTTTGATCATTGATTCGATTCTTTTAGCATGTACGAGACAGTTTTGTTTTGTTCATTGAGCATCAATAAGTTTGGCTTCGTTTCTTTTGAGGTCTCTCTTTTTCGAGAAAATATTGGGTTTGTCGGATGAGAAAATATTAGGTGTATCTCCTATTCCACGTCATCGGCAAAACACTCAATTAATTAATTGATCCCACTTGTCAATTAGTGCCTCCCTTCTCTCTCATTGTTACTCTCCTCCCCTCCGTTACTGACCTGTGACTCTCTCTTTCTCTCTTCCTCTCTACTTTTCTTTTCTTTCCTCTGCGTCCGCCATGGCTCGAGTTCGAGCTCAAGGCTCATGGCCGCTTTGGCCATGGAGCTCGACCTCGAACACATGGCTTGGGGTAGCTTTGGCGGCTCGAGCTTCGAGCTCGTGGCCATGGTGGCCCGAGCTTTAAACTCCCCTCCATAGCCGCTAGATTAGAGAGAGAGGAATGTAGGAACTTGTTGCTGAAGCCTTATTGAGCGGGGACGGTGGAGCACAAATTCAGGTGCTATCGAGCTTGGCAAAGTCAACAGTAAACGCACAAGGTGACCAACCATGGCGTGATGTCTCCCGCAAAATCGCTGCGAATCCTCTGAGATCGCCGTCTCACTGCAAACGAAGCTCGACCAAGTCTCCACGCTCCTAAACCTCGGGACCTCGCGCCGAATCCCGCCCGCCCACCCCCCTCTCCCCCAAATCGTCGCCCCTCCTCGACCTGAAGTGGGCATGAGCCTTGCACTCGAGCTCGAGCCATGGCGGACGGAAAGGAAGGGAAAAAAGAGAAGTATGGAGAGGAAGACAGAGAGCGTGCCACGGTCAGTAACAACGAAGGGGAGGAGAGAGAGAGTGAGAGGGAAGGGCCACGTGTCAACTAAACAGGTGAGTGTTTTGTTGATGACGTGGAATATGACATGCCCCCAATATGATGCATTTTTTGTTTCTCTGCTGTAAAGAAGGGAAGGGACATTTCTTGTCGACTTCTTGAGAAATGCTGGATATACGCAGTAGATTATCAAATTCAGTCCAGTAATGAGGTGCGCTCACTATTATTGTCGCCTTCAAAAACTCAAGCTCGAGCTTTGGTTTGGTAAGATCAGCAACTCAACCACGATTGATAAATGGAAAAAATCTTACGAGTTTTCATCCAACAATGTGCAAAATGCAAGAGGGAAAAAAGATTTAAAACGCCTAGAAAGGTGATTGAAAGTACCTACATTAATAAAGAAAAGCACATTCATTTGGAATGTTTCCATAAGCAGTTGTATACTTGCTCTTGCATGCTCAGTGCCACAATGATGAGAACAATAATTTATCGACACCTAAATTTTGATTGTCATATTTAGTAAAAATTAGGGGTTGGTCCGACCTTTAAATAATAATACCATTAGCATAGTTCATATTGCATTTTAATTTATATTTGCATCACATGGAATTACATGGCACAAGCGCGACGCTATCACGTACCATCGTATATGCAATCGAAGGAATTTTTCAAAGATATAGTTGGCGTGACAAGTTTAAAATTCACACTCAACTCATGATTGATGAAATTTGATTCGCAATTATCGGCAATTATCAATTCAAGTTTATTATTTAATCTTCAAGAGATAAATAATTTTGAAATCAAATAAAAGTAGCAAAATCTGGAGGATGAAGAAGGCTTTTAGACATAAGAAATATCAGCACTTAAGTCGTCTTTTGAGCTTCAAATGGAAAATCTGATCGTGCGATGGGAGCGACCTCTATAAATAGAGGGCCTAGGGACTTCGTGGAGGAACCTCGCTTTCTACGAGAGAATTGAGAAAAGGAGTTCGGCCGCATTAAAAGAGAGAGGAAGAGTGTTCACAGAAAAAGTGGAGTGCTTGTACTCTCTCTCTTTTTCTCCGAAATATTGATAAAAAAAGGCAAGGGAGGGGAACAACATTTTGCACAAAAAGACAAAAAGGGGTCTAAAAGGGAAGCGTTGTGCTGCGGTTAGAACGAATGGGAGAAAGCGCTGGTGCACTAGAAGACAAAATGAGGGGCTCCCATATTTTATTATTATATTTTTATTGTGGGGGTAAAATGGTCATTGTGAAAGGTTTGGTTTCTTTCCCCTCTCTAATCCACTGTAGCCAGCCGCGCGAAGGAGCAATAAAGGAGAGGTGTGGGTTTTCTATCCCAGCTCTCGGGAATGGCCGCCACACAGTAGGGTTCGAGTGGATTTAGCCGCACAGTGATTTCCTAGAGAGACGCGTCGTGAAGACAGGAAATCGAGCAGCCGTGAGAAGAGAGCTCCTATCCGTCGGGGGCAAAACTAGAACTATTTACATCCAATTTAGTAGTTTTATTTATGAACACTTCATATGAAAATACTTAAACGTATGAACGATTATAAATTCTAAATCTCTCATTATAGTGAATTATTCATTATTGACTCTTCCGTAAATGTAGGTACTAATATTAGTATCAAGTTTTACGTCCTTTATTATTCTTTGTATATTTCTTTGGTAATTTTGTATTAACTTAAATTATAAGATCTTTATCAGCTTCCGCGTTGATGTTACGATGACTTTCTTACCCAATTGAGATCATAAGCTTCTATTTTCAAGAAAAAAAAAGGTACAAGTTGTTTTTAATAGATTGGGTATGGTTTTTGTTTATGGTTAGACAAATAAGCAACTATAGTGTCATTTTCTTAGTTAGAAAAATGATTAGTCATAATCTTCATTATATCAATATCACTAATTAATTGTCATAATAAAAGTTTTGCTTTTAGTTATTTCAGCAAACACAAGAAGAACTCATGTCAACACCAGAAGTGCAAAATGGTGTCATGCTATCCGACGACGAAGAATGTGAAAGAGAAGCTGCCGTAGATGAGCCGAAAGGAAATCAAATTGACGAAGATATTGTAATAAAACCGAGGCAAGGAATGGTACTCAATTCCGTAGAGGAACTCTTAAGAGTACTACAAAAGATAGGCTAAACAAGTGGGATTTGGTGTCCCAAGGAGAAGCTCGCAAAATGGAGATGACGGTAAGATCTAATACTTGACTTTTGCATGTTCTCGTCGTGGAAAGAGTATGTTTAGATCGGTTAATGTTGTCAAGCCAAGGCCTGTGTCAGGAACAATGTGATAGCAAAGATTAGTGCTTGTTTTATGTCCAGATGGAAAGTACAGAATATCATCTTCCCAACTTGACCACAATCGTTTAGTTCAAAAAAAAAAAAAAAAAAAACTTGACCACAACCGTAACTTGAATCCTAGGAAAGGTTGTGATCAAGGATGCTCCAAGAAGTTATATGCTCATGTGAAAAGAAGGCTTGAATTGAAATGATAGAGCTAGTATAAGAATCGACAAGAATTTCTTTTATCGCCTGTTCTTGAGACGAGGTTTTGCAAATCTTAAATTTGGTGAAAAAGAAGGTCAAAATTTCATTGAAAAATGCAAGAAAGTCAAGACTTGGAACTGGAGATGGCGAAGCCATTCATAACTATTTTGTTGGGATGCAAAGCAGAAATGATAGTTTTTTTCTAGGGACAGGTTTGGATGACAGTTCCAGGACATTCAGCATCACACCGAGTGTCAGCACCAATCCTCCCAAAAATTTATACACAGAATTGTGTAAACATGGAATTTCCTTATACATCTACTCGGGCAATATAGAACAAATTAAAGGTCAATCTATTTTCGAATAACTACTATATATTAGAAAGAAAAAAAAAAGAGAACTAATTTCAAACTCAAGTATGGGACGGGCTCGGAGGGGGTCATACAATGGACGGAGGCTCTCTCTGAATCCACCAATGTATGGGAACACATCTGTATGATGGTTGATCCCCAATTTCAAACTCATTTATCTTCTATCAAAAATAATTTTAATTGCCTGGGAGAGGAAGTGTCAAGACTTGACTAGCTTAACACCAAGACCTAACTTGAAATGAGAAAGCTGCGCTCTAAAGTCGAGTCCAACGCAGCCTTTGAGAAATTTTTGCATTCCGTCCATAAGATATATTGATTGAATAAAATGATCTATATTCAATGGCACCAATATGTAAAATTATCCAGCAATAGTAAAGTTGGATGGTAAAGTCTAATACGAATTGAAGAGTATATATCGAAACCTGGCATTCTTCGCCCTACTCAATAAGAGCATATGCTTTGTGCGTGTCCACCATAAATTTCATCGCTACCAAAGCCATTATTGACTAGAAAAGACTGAACTTAATCAGAAATTTCTGGCCCGTTTAAAACTCCTCTTCCTAGATTATGCCGTTCACTTCATTCTAGATAATGGCTATACTTTGTAATTATCCATAACTCTCTCCCTCTTCTGTTTCGACAGGAATGAATATGATTGGATCCATAGCATTGTTGAAGAGAGAGAAAATTATAGGAGAGATCAGATGTAAACTAGAATGAAGATCCTCGTAGTTATAGATAGATCAGACGGAATAGCTATTTCACTAGAGAGATTGGTGTGTGACATTGCTGCTTCAACTAAAGGTCAAGAACAGAAGTTTTCAATGTAGAATATTTTAGTTGCTTAAAACTGTTTAGAAACTTGAGAATTAGCACAGACAAGGGAGGACACTTCACAGCGAAAACTAAGAAAAGTAAATTGTTGGTTAAAGTAAGTGGCAGTGAATGGAGTTTTGTGATAATGTGACTCAACCATAGAATATCCTCTTACATAAGTATAGCCATACTCTGTCACAGAAACTGACACAACGGCAAGAAAATGCCACATAGAAGGGTAATTGTTTGGATGCACAGCGAAATACCATTCTGAAAAATAGGAAGGAATTTGAATTTATTTCTGAGTGTTTGAAGGTATATACACCATGAATTTGCTAAAACCCAGAGAGATTTCAACCAATTGATGCCTGTGGCATAAAACATATGGAGCTACTTGCTTGTTCAAACTTCCACAAAGACGGAACATCCAAAAGCTTTGCAAAAGAGTAAAATTAACACCAGCCAGCTCAATTTGGTTAAAGGCAGAAACAAAGCTACATCTAAGAAACTTCAAAAAGCTAACCTTCACATCAAATTGTATTGCTACTACAATCTTGCATGATAAGCATTCCGACTAGCATAAAAGTGGGAAACTTAAAGAGATTAATAGACACAAACATGAAAGAGAGAGCAAAAAGCCAGAACTTCAGTCTCCTTGTGCATTGACACTGATACTTCGTATTGTGATGCAATAAGTAATATGGAAACGAAAAAAAAATAGGATCCACAGGAGTGAAGCGCAAAAAAGCAATACAACTCTAGCAGATTTTAGAGCACAAGATCATAGTGACTCAAAAATACTTACATTGAGGCCAAAAAACAAGATCTACATAACTTCTTTCAATATCCATTTATATTTCAGCATTTGGATAACTCCCAATTGCCTAAAGCTAAATTTGGCTGCAAAATTTCGAATTTACAGCTTCTAGCTAATAGAAATGGCACATGTATAATTTTGGGCATCTGCAAATTAGTCCCTTACAATTCACAATTTAGAATTAGCACTAGCCAAATCAACAATTATCATCCATCTTTTATCACAAACCTAGATGAAATTGCTTTATCGCCACATATCCACAGAAGCACATCAAAAAATGGACAAGAGGGTCATAATGACCTCACCAGGAAACAGCACAACTACTAAAGTTGCTGAAAGCGAAGTACAAAAAAATCATTTAGCAAATGCGACAGGTTACATTCAACATTATATCAAATATTCCAAACTAAATGCAATCCAGAGGTGGACCTTTCTACCATGAATCAGGAATATCTCCGATAACCGAGATAATCTGTAACAACTTGAGGCATTTCCTAAGGGCAATTCATGTTGGTATAGAACCCTTACATCATTCTCCGCTTGCATGCATATAAGGCGAAACCTACACCTTCTTAATGTTGCTTTTGATACCTCGAATGAAACCTCAAAGAGACTCTACTCAACCTCTAGCATCTCATTGAGCTCATCAAATGAACGGCATGTAATATGGTTAAACCATAAGTGATGAAACTGTAATGAAGAGAATGTTCTTGTATCATAATTACTATGAACACGATTCACCAATACCCGAACCTCACAGGAAATGCTAGCCTCAATTCCTTCCTCCAATCCAAAAGCAATACAGAGAGCTAATCCAAGGATACTCCCATGCAAATCTCGGGATACCAAGAAAGAGACAAAATGTTCTTACATTTTGGATAAACCAACATGCTATCTCTCTTCTAGGAAGCATAGTATCTGTGTACTGACCCATCTCACGAACATCCTGCTATAGCAAATCTATTAAATCAGAATCCCACCAGTTCATGCATACAAGTAATATTAGCCAGGTTAATACCCTCACGAACCAATCCATGACATGAATCTAAGTGAACATACACTAACATGGAGTACTGAATGCACTGATTAGGCAACTTTGGAAATCTGGACAATTCATTGCAGCCATTTGCTTCTAGGCTGAAAATGTTTTGGTGGGAGCTCTAGGATTTCCTGTAGCAGCTTGCAATCATCTAATTTTTCAAGAACCATCAACTCCTTAAACTTGCAAATGCATGTAGGAAGTCTAACAAAGTTATTTCCTAAGAGATGCCAAATATTTACGGAAGAGAAGCGGGTGCAACTCTGAAGGAATTCTGCCTCTGATAGATTGCACCTACAAGTAGACCAGATTTGGAAATCCACGTCTACCATTAGGGAGATTGGATTTCTCACTGCTCTTTGGAAACAAGCAAAATAATGAAAAACCATCAAGAGAAATGTGCTCTAGACTTTGCATCTCGTAAATGCTACAAGGAGGACTGATAAGACTTTTGCACGAATTCAACAGCAAAAACTTAACAGAGATTAGGTTTTCAATTGATGCAGGAAGTTATTTTATAGAGGTCTGAGATAAATAAAGTTTTGTTTAGCTCTCCATATCCTTAATATCAGGAAACTTATCAGCTAAGAGTAGCCAATTGCATCAACTGTTTGTTTAGCTTCAGTTTGCTTGAAAGCTCCTTGAGTTTCAAGCACCTACTTAAGTTCAATGTCTCCAAATTTGGCACCTCTGAGAAGTTCGGAACACTAATCAACAACTTACAGCAGCTGAAATTCAGGAACTTCAAATTTCTATAAAGCAACAGCAAATTAAAAATAACATGCTTTTATCAAATTAAACAAAGAGAATGCTTGTGTCATAATTACTATGAGCATGTAAGACAGACCTTTAAGTTGTCCCTAATTATTTAATCCAGCTGTTATGCACATCAAAGCAAACAACTTTCTTTGGACCAGCACTAAACTTCAAAGTTGATAAAGGATATTCCATTCAAGCCACCTAAAGTCATTAGGAAGACATATGGGACCTCCGCTGACCAGTGCATTCAGAACTAGGAGCAATCTGAGTCTCCTTATAAGTGTGAAAGCATTGGGATTTATGTCTAGCTCTTCCTGTGTTGGCAAGTCCAGCACTATGCCTTTAACAGCATTGGTTATCTACTAAGGAAAAGAAAATAATCATCATTACCCAACCCGAATTAGGTAAAAGTGTGTATTTAAAGAAGATAAGATTATCAATGGTTTCATGAGAAGCCCTCCCTATATCCTCCGATAACACTTTAGAAACATCATCATAGCACCATAACCTACTCTATTTCCCAGGTTCATCTGGACACCCTTGTCTTACAATATCCTACATCAGCTGAATCAGGTCATGCTTTTGTATTGTTCTCTGATTCTCAACGGTTACTAAAGATCTATCTATTAAACTTTGAATCTGAATTAATGTCTTTAAACCACAACTATCAAGAACTCTGGTTACAGAATCACTATCCCTCCCCTTAAAGAAGCATGCAATCTCAAGAAAAATATCCTCATCATTGTCCTCCAATGCATCAAAACTTATCTTCAAAACACTGTCTGTATCTTTATTAGGAATTTCAGCAAGTTAACACAACATAGTGTCCCATTCCCTTTTGCTCCTACCACATAAAAATGGACCTGACAACACAATTGCTAAAGGAAGGCCAATAACATAGGCCATAATATTATCTATGGTATCTCCTTGCTTATTCTTTTTTCTTTTATCTTGGAAGAGCATCTGAACTAAAACTTCAAAAGCTTCACCTTGATCTAATGATTTAACTTCATATACCTGATCTATCCCGTGAGAAGTCAGTAAATGTTTATCTATTGTCATAATAATGATCGTGCTCCCTTTTCCAAACCATTCACATTCTCTAGCGAGTACATTCAACTGGTCCCCATGATCCACATCATCAAGCACAAGCAGAATCTTCTTGTAGCAAAGTCTATCTCGTATCAGGTTAAAGCCTCCATCCACACTGAAGACCACCAACTTTTCTTTCCACAATATCTCAGATAAGAGTGCTTTCTACAAATGAACTGGGTCGTCAGGTTTACTGCAAGTTTCTCTAACATTTGTTGGAAAGCAACCTACACCAAACCTGTAATTAACAACGATCTTACATTCTCTACCAGCAACCTACACCAAACCAAAGTAGCAAAGGGAGTGGGAATAAATGGCAATATACAATCCATTGAACTACATAAAAACCGACACGAAGAAAACAATCAATCTGTAACATTCCGAAACATGACTCTTAACGCACTAATCGATCCCATCAAGTATCAACAGATTAGTGAATTCAATATTCTTTAATAGGGTCGAACAGGAATACCGTGATTACCCATGGTCATAATAATGCCAATCGCACAAATCGGTGACTGGCCAATGCCTTGCCATATTTTTTCACCTCTTCCCCCCCTCTCTCTCTCTCTCTGCCATCGAATCTCCCCCGACTCCACTCCGTAGAACAGGGGCAACACCAGCTGCCCCCTTAAGCCTCTTCCACTCCATCACCTTCCTTCACCGAGCTCATCAAATCACCACCGAGACGAAGCGTGGTCCTCAGACAAGATGAGCACGGCGATCCGTGACTCCTCAACGGCCTTCGTGACCGCCCGGCGGGACCTCGCGCCTCGAGCCCTCGCTGTCGCTACAGGCGTCGATGCCGCCGTGAAGGGAGGAAGCTGGTGCGGACATCCTCGCCTCTGAAGCGGAGGAAGACGTCGAACCGCCATCTTGCTTTGGAAGAGAAAGGAGACGACGACGACGACGACGACATTGGAAGATATAATGTGATGCTTTTTCCTCTTCATTTTTTTTTTCCAGAAACGACGACGAGTTAAATTTTGAGTTGAATTGTTCGATTTATGATTTACGAAAGACGGAAAAATGACTTCGTTTTTTTATATAAATTATTCAAATCGAATAGTAAAATCGATCATGGGCCTTCACTAGAATTTCACAGACACGCATCTCTCATAAGCCTATCTCGTCAGCATTGTTTCTTATATGTAAATGCTAGTTTGAAAATGAATTTAGTTACGGTTGCATTATGTGGAAGGTTATGGCAATTGTGACAAAAGCTATAGTTGATAATACAGAGCCTTCAAACTTCTCATCTCTTTGACAGATCTGCGATTGACTTAGAATCTTGGAGATTTCATATAATCTTTTAGAACGGATACACTCAATTAATATCTAGTGATATTATCTTTTGAATTTTATTTCGTTTTTTTTTTTTAAATATTTCTAGAGTGGAACACAATCCATCATATATATATCGGCTAAGAGCAGATTATTTATTCGACAGATGACCTAGTGCTGCAGAGAAAAACTGCTCTGATCAATTGAGTTCAAACCCGATCATTATCAAGTAAGTAGTTTTACAATTCTTTAGCGTGATCCTTTCATATATTGCCTGAGAGTTTAGTGAGGTCGCTCACCACTGATGACTCGAGCTAATGCATAGAGGTCTCAGTGTTGATTTAGATGGCGAGTGATAAGGCCTTCCATCAGTTTCTATGTTTGAGCAGCCGCTCATGCACTCATTTTCATTGCTTAAACATACGTGTATACATACGTTTGGCCGCATCTATAGGATGGTGTGGCAACAGTAAAGGAAAGCAGGAAACATTCGTTTCTTGTACCCTTGCTCTATAGCTAGGGAGACAGAACTTAAGGACGTGACTGAGTTCCCTATAAGGCAAGAAAGCCCTCACAGACTGGTATAGACTCCACTGTGATTGATCCATTCCTGTGTCTCTCATGCATTAATAAAGTTAATTAGTTCTCTAGTAGCTTGCTATGCAGAAAAGTGACCGCCTCTTTCAGTTGCAGTCCAATTTCTTGAGTTTAGATGCCGATGTTTGAGGAGGGACCCGCCAGAACAACAAAAGTCTTGGCTTTGACGAATATTTGGAATCTTGTCGTCATTTTCTTTTCAAATTTTTTTCGATTGAATTGTTTACATCAGCGTATGACTTTTTGTTTCGTTAATTTCTCCAAGCTATTAGCTGATCGTTTTCAAGCATAATAAAGGAAGTTATAAGTCCATCGTGAAGAAAGGGATATGGGAAAATTCATCACCCCATCATCTTTGATTGTTTGTCTACTCCTCTCTTACTCTGGTCATCGCACCAAAATTTAAGAGACCTGTGAATGATAGTGGTTCGATCTTACTGCCCTCAAGAAGTGCTTCGTGGTCAAAATTTTCACCCGGGATAGCCTTAAAGTGGCATAAAATGAGAGATCGGCCAATTATTATTTTTTTTTTCCAAATAATCTTTCATTGGAAGGAGCATCGGTACCATCTACGAGGGTCATAAAAGGTGAACTTGGCCTACTCTACAAGTCGCCAAAGATGGGAAATTCAGAGAGGGGGTTTTGTCCAAAAAAAGAGTAAACGGTGTAATGATTTAAAAACCTCGAGGAAGGTTTATGGAATTTTATTGGTTTGCAGCTGGAAATCTGTAATGGAGATGTTGAAAGGGAGAATAATCAAAGTCACTTTTTTGTGATTCTTTACATGGTAGAGAACTGAGAGTTGTTATTTGAAAGATAGTTTTATAGTTGACTGTCTGGAAATATGTTATCCCTGCATTTAGTGATCGTGCTCTATTAATATTCCGTACGGATTTCTAGCAAGACGACATGATACCCGAGGACCCTTTCTTAAATCAATGTTTGATGGTTGCATGATTTTCCCCTCGGCTAAACCAAAATCATTCCAACGCTTCACTCGAAGGATCGGAGTCCCCAACTTCCAAGTGTAACGTTGGTGATCTAGACTGATCGATACAGTCACTTAATAGTCAGATCTCACTTTGTTCGCTGGCGAAGGTCGCTGGATGCGCCGCCCCACAGCCCAAGTCGAGCCTTCTCTCTCTAGGGTCCCGAGCCCTCATTTTCCATCAATGGTGTGTTTTTCTTCTTTCTTTTTTGTTTGGCTTGTTTCTTTTCTTTTATATTAATATTTATTTATTTTGAATTAATGATGAGTTTAGAAAAGTGCATTAATGTTGTGCTGATGTGGCTTTCCGTATATCAATATTTCCGTCAATATACACAACATGGACTACATTGAAAAGAAAAAATGGGTAATATTAGAGTTATTGGTATGTGGATACACAAATTTTTGAAGCCTAGGTATTTTATACGAATAGCCCTATTTTTTGTTTTCTTTTCTCTTTATGTTTCATTTTGTTATTGAATTGTGATATTTGGCATTTAAGATTCCAGAGTGTGATTTTGATTATCGGCGTGTTAGGTTTGTCCTCTTTTGTTGTTTCTTATGATTTCTATTCATTCTATGTATCCGATTTGTGCTTGCCTGAGATGGGTTGTACCTATTTTGTCTCCATCCACCCACCAATCAATAACAGTTTGATTATCTAGAAGACATGGTTGAAGGACTTTGATTTGCAGATAGCACAAGCTGTTATTAATAGATTGCTACTGCGTTGGTTTACGATTATACCAAAAAACTACTATAGCATCATATTCTTATTTAGAAAAATCACCTGTTATAATCTTCAACATATCGACATTTCTAATTAATTGTTGTACAAACATATTTGTTTTCCATAATTTTAATAAACGATGGCACACTATCTAATGATGAAGAACGTGAAACAGAGGCTACTAGTGATGAGCCAAAAGGAAATCAAATTGACGAAGAAAATGTGATAGAACTAGAGAAGAATTGGTATTTTAACTCGTATGTTGTTGAGGCAGGAGGGTATGAAAATCTTTGGTGAGAAAGATTGGAAAGGAAAGAAGTCAAGGCCTGGCTTTCTTTGATGGGAGGAACTATCATCACCAACCAGGACAAGGCAATTCAAAATGCAGTTGAGCGTGTGTCCCGCAATTCTAAGCATCGATGGTGGTTATGGCACATCATGAAAAGAGAGCGTAGAAAATTAGGTTGATATACTGACTTTTCAACTTGTCAAGATGACTTTACATACTATTATTGCCTATGATCCCAACGGTTGACGAATCCAAAATAGCTTGGGGATGTATGTTTGAGCAATTGATCTTCATGAAAATGAATGGTGTGGCGACTTATACAATGAGCGACATTGTTGGGTTCCTATTTATGTGAAAGATGGTTTTTGGACGCGAATGTCTACCATGCAAATAAGTGATGAACTCTTTCTTTGATGGGTACGTGACCGCCAATTGGGATAAGGTGGAAATGTAAAACTTAGAGGAATATAACTCTTTTAACCCTAGAACCCTCCTCTGAACACAACATGGCATTAATAAGCAATTTCAATATGTTTGCACGAACAACAAGTTCAGATAATTTGTTGAAAAGGAATACATGTTAGTTATTCAACTCTGACAAAAAATTGAGGGTTCCATTTCCATTGATAACGTTCCTGATGAAATTGAACTTGGTGATGGAAAAAGGTTATGTTGATTACGAAGTGTACTTTAATGACGAGGAATAAGAAATGGAGCACGAGTGCTACTTTTTTGAATCCTGAATTCAACAATGGGCTTGCTTCTTTTTGGGGAGGAGGGGATGGTTTAAAGCTGGATTCAGTTAGGCAGAATCATTACAGACGAAAGAGAGATGGGACAAGCACCGGCTGGGGGATATAATCTCGTTCACTCAGATGTCAATGGCTTTGGAAGCTCTAAACTCTCATTCTATGACTAAGCCATCATTCAAATTTATGCATGATCTTGTCCATTCTTACCTCAGTGGAATTTTGGACCGAACAAAGCAGTCCAAGGGACTCGTCATCACCCTCGCTCTCTGCCTATCAATCATCAATGACTACATTGACTAGATAGATCGGTGCACGACAGCGCTGTTTCAGCTGTAGGAAGTTGTCTTTCCATGTACAAGATTTAGTTGCTTAAAACTGTTTGTTGTAAATTGAGACACTTCGCAGCGAAAACCATGTAAAGTACTGTGTCTAAATAATGTTAAAGAAAGCGGGAGGCTATAGAGCTTTAAGATAACGTGGTACAAAACCAGGCGAGCAACCTGCTATAAGCTCAAAACCTTTCATCACAAAGAAGCCTCCCGTTACGACACAAGACTACTGCACCTATCCCATGCAATCTCTTCAGTAACAACAGAGGAATCGACTAGATCACAATATAAAAACTAACAACTTTATTGGTTCGAGAAGAAAAACGAACAGATGCTAATGAATACCTACCAATAGGGTGAGATTATAAATAAACTTGCCTCCCAAACAAAATATGAACGGTTCTCACCCATAACAATCAACAAGACCCAACGACAGCATGCCGGTTTTGTTGCCGCATTACACTGATGGACAGCAGCGATCCTCTCAGAAAATTTTACACGAAATGGTGTCACAATGGAATAAAATTATCCATCTAAATTGACCAGGACATCTCATATAATAGAAAAACACTAAAACTAATTTCAGAAAACTAGAAGTCAAACAATTAAGTCTGCGAATTATACAATGGATTCAGTTAACAAAATCAGAAACACCCAATCGACGTTACAGAGGGGTTTTTCTTCAGACGAAAGAGAGAAGGGACAAGCATTGGCGGCAGGAGATAATCTTGTTCCCACAGTTGAACTGGCTTTGGAAGCTCTAAACTCTCGCTCTACGGCTAAGCCATCAGTCGAAGTCATGGATGATTTTGCTCATTAATTTTGGACTGAAAAAGCAGTCCAAGGGACTCTGTCACCTTCGCTCTCTGCCTCATTAATCATCAGTCATTAGAGAGATTCATGTATGACATCCCTGATCCAGCTAAAGTTTATGAATCTGTGGGAAGTTGTCTTTCTGCTTCAAACTGTTGTTGAAACTTGAGAATTAACATGGACATGATAAGACACTCGAGAATTAAAATGGGATAGCAACCAGACTAGTCCAAAAATGAAAGCTTGCTGTGAAATCAGCAAATGATATGTAAATGACATGTAACTAAGTCTTTTGCACAGAACATGACATTTATCAAGGAGATCATGATCCGCTTGACAAGGAAGCATGAAAAAGAAGGAACACTTGCCATGAAGTCGCACTTGAGTTTAAATCAAATGAAGCTGGCATAATAATAAAAAGTTCATACGTCAAACACCCCATAATGATCATAAGAAAGAAGTAGTTCCCTTCTAAAGACATGGCAATAATAATAAAAAGGAAGCAGTTCCCTCAGAAGTCGTGACCAAGCTATCTAAAAAAACTAGCCATCCTATTAAGATTTATCCGCCTAAAGAAGCTGTATTCCCTTGATCTTAATAAATTTGATTTATCAGAATCCTCCTCATAGAGATCAGAATCCTCCTCATAGAGTGAAGCTGGATTCACTGATTTCTTGTCTTCAAGCACAGCCTTCAAATCATCCTCCAGTTGCACACATCTTATCATATATCCCAACTTTTGTAGGGTTCCACCAAATACTCTAACATCAAGGCTAAATCGTAAATATATCTCGTCAAATTGAGCAAAATCAACTTCTCCCTCCAACAATCCCCACAGCACATTTGGGTGGAGATATTGAATCCACGTGTGATTCGAATCAAATGAACCGAGAGTTCCCGATAGCACATTCCGCCTTTCGCCGTTAATGTGTGGCACGATGTCAAAAGATATTTCCTTTTTTCCATCTTCTACATCGAAAACAACACAAAGAGCCAATCCTATGAACTTGTCATACAAATCTTGTGAAGCCATGAAAGATATGGTACCATCTTCAACAGGCACAAACTCCTTTAGCATCTCTCCTCCAGGGACAACATTTCGGTAATCCTTGTCAATTTGGGAATAGCGATAGTTCTGTTAAATGAGTAAATAGTTAGAAGAACCCAACTTTGTAATTAAGTTCGAGTAGAAGAGCTTGATTTGAGCATATTCCTTGTAACTCAACCTAACCTAGTGTTCTATAATAATTAGATGCATTGATCCTTGCTTACGTTATCTTACAAATAGGGTGCATAATCACTCTAGATTAATTTGTTTATCTAGCATTTTCAATTTTTGCATTATAAAAACACACAAAGCACTAAACATAGACTCTCTGTATTTATCTCTCACCCACAGACACAACCACGCACAGAGAGAGACCCCCTCGGTGTGTTTGGGGGGGGGAGAGAGGGGAGAGAAGGACCTGGATTGGGATGTCAGTCACGTTGGATCCTTCGAGCATTAAATCACTTGAACTATTTTCCTCTTTACTAGTTTTATTATCTAGTAAATCTTCTGTTTCACTTGGACTTTCTTCCACCATGCTCGTCTGATTATCTTCATGTCGAACCTCATACAGTAAAGCTAGATCCAGGGACTGATTATGTTGAAGAAAAATCTCCAAATCATTCCCTAATGGCTTGCATATTAGTCGGAATCCACATGTTTTCACAATTGAATTACCCATTGATCTAATTGTTACCATGAAACGATTCCAGTCATTTGGACCAATAGAGAGTCCACGCCAGAGTACCCTTGGTTCGTCACACTGAAGGAAAACATGATCGAAATCTGGTAGGGAAGTCCAGGTCGTAGTAACACCTGCACGGCCATTAATGGCTGGGATAACTTTCAAATCGCCCACCCCTTTTTCACTTTTTTCTCGGGCTACAACACAGACAGCTATTCCCAAGAATTTCTCAAACAAGTCCTTTGAAGCCATGAAAGAAATATGACCATCATTATTAGGAAGCAACCATTCTGGCATTTCTCCTCCACGCACAATAAATTCTTGGCAACCATGAAAATGATGAAAATGCTGTCAAAATGCACACTATCAGATAGTTTTTCCAAATTGGCACCTAAGAAGAGGAGTTTGAATGAGTTAAGTGGGCAGTCTTATAGTTTAGCTATAGTTAGAAATAGCATTACAAATATTTTTTTTGTACTTAATTGGTGGAAACTGGATATGTATTGTTGAAGATTTTGTAACTGGATGAACATATATTGTTGAAGTTTTTCATTGGGTGATCCTTGTAATGACATAGAGAACTAGAGTTCTATAGATAGAGAGAATATCAATTCCATTGCCTTATAGCCATCTCCACTACGCATACATGCAACATCACTTTCAAAGTGTTTGCTTTTGTTAATTAGCCCACCAATTCAGGATTTTTGGCCTTCTACAGTGTACAAACACTCAGTGTAGACAACACGTACACGGTCTCATATCAATCAAGAGAGAGGGAGAGTCTAACCTCATCCTTCAAAAAAACATCATAGCGGAACACTTCATCGAGCCATTCATGATGTGAAGATAAGTCAACATTGTCAAAGTCACATATGTTCGAGGGCCTTTCACTTAGAGTTTCGGAGCCAATTGCCCATTGACGTTGAAATCGCCCTGGAATATCGAGGATCTCTTGTATTCTTTTACAATATGAAACTGGTAAATGACGCAACTTAGATTGTTGCTCGCATGTAGGAAGGTTAGTAAAATTGTTACTCTTCAAAAACAAATAATGTAAGGAGGGAAAACAGGAAGGATTATCCAGGAACTCTATTTCCGATAAATTGCATTCGCTAAGGTTTAGCAAACGTAACTTAGGAAATCCCATTTTCGTATGGGGACCACTCAAATCTCCCTCCATCTTTGGAAACTTGACTAGTTTTGAGCAACCATGAAGTGTCATGAATTCAAGATTTGGCAACCTGTAAATGATAGATGGAAGGATTGTCAATTTCTTGCAATAACTTAAATCCATTTCCCACAAAGAGACAAGATTTTCTATGGATGCAGGAAGTTCCTCAATCGAAGTACTTTTTAAATAAAGTCCTTGCAAGCCTTTCATTTTATCCGAAAAATCAGGGAGTCTTTGCAACTTTGAGCAATCATTAAGATTGAGAAGTTGAAGATTCTTGGAATGGAGCACATCAGGGAGATGATGGAGTTTTGAGCACCCACCTAAATTCAAAGCCTGTAACTTGTTGTGATACGAAACTGATTCGTGGGCGCGCTCCAAGTTTTTGCACCTATAAAGATCCAATATCTCAAGATTTGGAGTGCAATTAAGGTCCGGCATACAAACCAATGATTGGCATTCACGGAAGCTAATGAACTTTAGTTTTATGAAGTCCTGCAAGAACAAAGAAACCAACTTGGGTAGACATTCCGGATGAAAAAAAAAAAAAAAAACTCTGAGATAAGTATTTAATTCATAATTTGGCTCTAATGAATAAGTAATTATTTCTATCTGTCGAGAGGCAAATAAATGGTTCTTATAGTTTTCCTAAACAAATTACATGGGGACAATTCTGTTATCCCATTGTGTAAAATTGGAACACCGTTCCGTGCCAATAAAAGTTGAAAGACATCGTTAATTGTCAAATTTTGTTGCTAACAAAAATTTGATTGAAAACTTTTTTAACAGTAATGCTTTGGTAAGTAACCAATACTTTTAAGTTACTATATAGTTTTAAATTACAAACCATTTCATTACGTACCTTACTGATAAGATAATGGTATTGACTTATACAGAAAACTAGTAAGATGCATGTGCATCGCATGAATAAGACTATATTTAATATTATGAATGTTGACATCGACAAGACTTTTTCGCAAGAGGGATAAAACATGTGTAGAAGATTATAACAAAATAACTATACACATCAATGAAATTCTTTGCTAGAGCTTATAAGGAAATAGCAAGTTTATCCTCTGATTGACAGAGAGGGTTAAAATCTTGAAAGATCCTAAACTAGTCCCCTATGATATATTTACGTTAGACTAATTTCTGCCTCACAAAAATCTCAAGTTGATACCTATAGCCCAAACTAACCCTTTGTAATGCAAATCTGTCAACACACATGGCAGATGACTACAAGATTTATTTGATTTTGAGAATGATAGATTCGATGCGAAAAATCTACGTGTGATGATATTAAATCCAAACAGAAAATAGTGAACATTATTGGAAAAACTAAGTAAGACTTTGGTTTTTGACACATTATATCAATGAATACTACTCCTAACAACTTTGTGCACTGAAGGACTCGTCCATCACTTGGATGCCCTTAGGCGATAACCTTTACCCACTGTACATGGCCAGGAAAAATGAGTAACGCGTTGATTTGGGTCTCTCTTAATGGAATCTGACCAAAGCCCAAAAACATGTATCTTCTTGGATATATTTTATGTGCAAAAGCCCCCATTAAAATGAAAAGCACTAATTGAGGAATTACAATGAATAATTTTCACCATTAGAAACTTTAGTATCTGTAAGTATTGTCTTCTTCATGCGTTCTAATCGGACGGACCAGTTGCCCATTTCTTTTGGTCTAGTATGACCCGCCTATGAATAAATCTGACAAGCCAAGATTCGCAGATGGATTTACGTTTTCAAAGGGCACTTTTCTTTGTTAGGTCCAACAACATGTAATAGGTCGTGGGCTGTAGTTAGGATTAACTAACAGATACGAGATGGTCCGAAAGTGGGCCTCGGGATCATTGACTGGAAGGCCATGGAATGGCTGAAGTGATTGGGCCAAGAAAGTGGTCATAGTAGACTCATCCCCGAGATCAATATAATTGGGCAATCAGTTTCTACCCAACATGAACTCCACAAGGAGTTTGGATGGATGATCCACTAAACATCGGGGGCCTCACGATTACTTCTCAAATATGATTTCAATGATTTATTTGTAAAATATGAGCCAAATATGAATTTAATCTTTTCATTTATCATTGTTTGTTAAATGTAAGTCAAATATGAGATGGGTCAGATTCTTTTCGGACCTCATTATAGATAATCATATTTAAGCATATAATACACATGTATTTCTAAATAGAATCTATATATACATAAAAATATTATTTTCCAACATTTATTACCGAAATTTGCATTATTCTATAAAATAATTATGCAATAGAATATAAATTATATCAATTATTATTGAAATATGTGTAACAATTAGACATGTAGAAAAAGATTCCTAAAGTGACAATAAAAACCGAATTATTTAGCAAAGCTCATGAGTGAGCATGCCACGTAGCTCAACCTTGCACAAGCCTCAACTGCTTATTTATAACTCTTATTTGAGTCCATTTACTAGTGTTTATCTGATTGTCTTGAAATTTTCAATCATTATTTTATATTTGGCAAGAAGTTAATCTATTATCAAACAACATTATATTTTTCAATTCCTGTATTTATTCAGTACATAAGTTTTTAGCTTTTTTTAGTTTTACCAAAAGAGCCCTAACTCTTATGTGGGTAAAGTTAGAGACATTTATTTGATTGTTTTGAAATTACCAACGGTCATAATTATTTACTTGTTTTCATTTGCGGAGCTTACCAACACGCTAAATTTACTTTTTCTTATATGAAATTACCAACTCTTGTTTGAGTCATTTTCCGGTGTTTACTTGATCATTCAAATACTTTACCATCATTTATTGGTTAAATTTTTTTATTAACTCTCTTTATTGTTTTGAAATTATCAAATATTTTTTAATAATCTATCAATGTTTATTTGCCAACTTATCAACTTCTATATGATAGTTTCAAAGTATCTATTATTTTGTTAATATACCCACATTTGTTTGGGGAGCTTTCTAGCATATTTAAGTTACAATCAATTGAAAATTAGTAAATGTACTCAAATAAACATTGGCAATTGTTTTGCAAGAGGTCCTAGTTTGAACATGCTGAAAACATGAACAAATAAACATTGGTAAATTATTATACAATAAGTGAATTCACAACAATTAGATAAGCGTGGGTAACTTAATCAAATAAGAGTTAATAACTAAAATAAAACGGTAACTTAACCTGTGAAGAGCTGGTATATCACTCAAACTAATATTGGTAATTTGCTATAAGAGTTAGTAACTTTAATATGATGCTAATTTTAGCAATTTCGTAAGTTCTTGAACCAATTAGTAATATTTATAAAATCAAATAAAAGTTGATATATAGACTCAAATACAAGTTTTGTAAGAGGTCCTAGTTTGAACATGCTGAAAACATGAACAAATAAAAATTGGTAAATTATTAAAACAATAAGTGCATTCGCAACAATTAGATAAGCGTGGGTAACTTAATCAAATAAGAGTTAATAACTAAAATAAAACGGTAACTCAACCTTTGAAGAGCTGGTATATCACTCAAACTAATATTGGTAATTTGCTATAAGAGTTAGTAACTTTAATATGATGCTAATTTTAGCAATTTCGTATGTTCTTGAACCAATTAGTAATATTTATAAAATCAAATAAAAGTTGATATATAGACTCAAATACAAGTTGGCAATTTCCTATAAAATTAGTATCAACTATTCACATCATTCACCACATTTGCTTGGGGAATGTTTCAACTTGTTTAGTTATAATCAAATAAACGTTGCCAAATAGACTCAAATAACAACCGGTAATTTTTGTAAGAGTTGGTAAGTTTAACATGCTGATAACATCTGCAATTTAAATGTTGTAACTAATTAAGTGGGGAAGTGATTTTGAAACAATCAAATAAATGTCAATAGCTGAATCAAAAATCGTGTATTCAAATCTCTCTAGTATCAAATCTAAGCCAAATTTAGCCTATGTGGCCATTGAATGACCCCGTAGTGTGCTGTGGATTAATTATTGAACATACATAATGCACTCTTAGAATTAGCTTAAAGCGAAAGCCAGTCAAACAGCTTATGGCATCTCCCACCATTCACTACCCACAGGGGGTTTCCACATAGGCAATATTCAATCCACGTCACGCTCCGTTATTCTCCGAAGGCTGCGTCTATTGAATTTGGCTGGATTTGATACCGGAGAGACTTGATCATACAATTTATGCAAGGAGAAAGACTTGATTGGGAAAATAAAAAAACAGTTGAAGCACATGTAGATTGAAAACCCACATTCACATATGTCAGAAGTATAAATAATTGTAGCTATTTTCCCTAAGGACAATATTAACATCATTAGATTTAATACTTATTGAGTAATGAAGAAAGGACCACATAAATGCTCACCTTAAATTGTCCCAGTCCTTTGATGTTGCTACGCCGCATGTCAAGCCCAACTAAATTCTTTGAAGCATCTCTAAAGTCTGGAGGAGAGGCACAATGAGGCCATTCAAACCACCTTAACTCACGAGGGAGATGGATGGGATCTTGGCAAGAATTATCTACATTATGCAGAATGAGCAACCTCAATTTTCTCATGTTTGTGAGCGCATGAGGACCAATATGCATCTTCTCTCGCTCAGGTAGCATCAAAACTATGGCTTTTATCTTTTCAGTCCCCTGGATATGTATTTGAATAAATTTAGGTTACTTTTTAACTACAATAAATAAAGTCAAAGATAAAAACACAATATGAATTGTCACACTAACAAGTCTTACCCCATTTCTTGATAGAACATCAAGAACATCACCATGAAGCCATAGCCTACTACGCTTTTCGGGATAATCACGACATTCCTCTTTAACTATGTCCATACCCATTAACTGCATTAAATCATGCATTTGCAAGGTCCCATTCTCTTCACTAATCAAGGAGCGCTCAATGAGATTTCGCAAACCAATAGTCGTGTAAAAACCACAACTACTAAGAACTTTTGTAATGTACTCCGTGTTTCGCCCTTTGAAGAAACAGGCGATGTCAAGAAAAATCTGCTTGTCATTGTCTTCTAGTGGATCCTAACTTACCCGTAGCACATTATTAATCTCTTGGTCAGGATCGTGAGCAAGTTTTTCCAAGGTTTCTTCCCATTCCTTTTCTTCTCTGTCACGCAAGGAACAGCCCAACACCTCAAGTGCCAAAGGAAGGCCTCTGGCATAATGTAAAATCCTATCAACAAGATTGCGCCTCATTTCTATATTTTGATTGCTCAGAGAAGCATGCCTTCTAAACAGTTCAAGAGCTTGTCCATTCTCGAGAGTTTTAACTTTATACATACGATGAGACTCTTTCCAATGAGAAGTTACCAGACGCTGATATCTTGTTGTGATAATTATCCTACTTCCTTTACCGAACCACTCACTTTTTTCGGCTAAAGCAACTAACTGGTGTCTATCATCAACATCATCAAGAATAATGAGAACTTTCTTATTACAAAGTCTCTCTTGAATCAATTGACTTCCTTCACCAACACTGGCAACCATCAATTTATCACCCAGCAATAACTTTGACAGTAATTTTTCTTGCAAATGAGCCAAATCATTGGAATTGTCTTTAATACGTCCCAAGAAACAAGAACCTTGAAAATTTCTAAAAGTAGCGTTATAAATCGCTTCAGCAAGGGTTGACTTTCCTACACCTCCTTGTCCACATAAACCCACCATAAGAACATCACCCTCGGACTGTAGATTTAAGAATGATCTAAGCTCTTGTACTCGAGAATCCATCCCAACCAGAGACTTGGTTGCATTTAATGGTGTTTGACCTAGTTGAGTTGAGATCTCCCGTACAATCCGTTGCACAAGCACCGCTTCACTTCTGACAAGGGAAAATTAGTTGAAACTGCTTTTAGAGCAATGCAAGCAAATGAATAAGTGTTCAAAGAGAATCGATGAAAAAGAAACTAGTTTGCAATATATTTTGAGATGAATGCCCAAATATGTTCAACTAGCAAGATGCCAGGGTCTACATGAGTCTAAGACTAATTCTTATGTTATTCTAAATGTTCTTTGTTAATCCTTCGTGCATTTATTAACAATTCAAGCTAGTAATGGATATCTTAAACGTTGATTGGAATTGTCATGATCTCCTTACAGAGTTCTTTGAAATTGTCTTGTTTTTTCTCCAATTATCCAAATGCCTACCTATTGATCTGGTATTTTTCTTTGCGAAGAAATACCTGTGATGAAAATTAACAACGCGATGTTTAAGTTCGATAGAATACCAGATTTATGTTGTCCTATGGGATGATTTCAGTCCCATTTCCAAAGCGGACAAATGAAGACCCGTACTTTGGCCTTTGGGACAAATACTCCAGTAGAACACAATTTACTACTCGTTTCCACTTTACCGCTTCAAGTAGTTACAAGATGCCATTAGGCAGTATTTTCTTTAGACAAACTAGCTCTTCATTCTTTCTTCTATTTTTTTTTTTTAAATCTCTAATTTATACAAAAGTTTGATAGGATACCAGATTTATCTTCTCCTATGTGTAATGGGATGAAGTAAAATCTCTCTTGACAAAATTTCTCGCTCAATAAAATGACCGCGGATACAAAAGAAGGGAGAAATGCCCTGTTGGTCAATGAAAGGCTTGATGTAATCTAAAAAAGAGACGAAATTAGAGAAGCCTGAGGGACAAGCTTCAAATCACGTCCTTGAAGTGCAAAGAAAGACCAGACCAAAAAAAAAGTCCAAAGAAAGTAGCAAGAAAAGGTAAAACCATTCATTTTAGATCCTGTAAAAAAGCGGCTACTCTTAATGCCCTGTGTCACCGAAGACAGAGGAAAGTCTCAGCCATCACCGGCAGCCTCAGGCAACCATCGCCCGAGGCTACTGATCGCCGATCAATGCTCGACCCCCCAGATCTGTAGTCGCGAACCTGGATTTTCACCTAAAGCTGCTCGACCCAGACGGAGAGGGGCTGAGGTGACGCGGCTGGAGCCGTGTGGGGACGTGAGCACTCGGCTGGCGGCATGTCAAGATCCAGCGATGGCTGGGAGAGGACACACGGCTCACACATGGTGCTCTGTTTCGTGTGCTGCGTGAGTGTCCGATGGGAGTGGGTTTGCGTGAGGAAGAGATCTAGGGGCAAATTTACCCCCAACGTCATAGCCTCCCAAACCTTATAGCAAATCAAGTATGAAAAGATTTACACTAATTGAAGTAGTAGAAGTGTTCCCACGTACCCGTCAGTAAAATGCTCCCCTGACAAAAAACTAGCGTAAAAAAGAGCTTCCTTCCATCTCTTCACTTTCTCTGAATCCTTCCCGAACTTGACCTCATGCTTATCTAGAGCTTTTCTGTAACTCTCTCTTGGTGTTCTAACTTCATAGGGTTCCACTTTATAAAACACTGGCCACACAATCAAGTCCTTTTGCTTCCTACACTCTATGATCTTCGTTAACTCATCCAAACACCACGACGAAGAGGCATAGTTCTCGGAGAAAATAATGATTGCAATTTGCGAGTCCTTGATTGCATTCATAAGCGCATGTGGTATCTCCTCTCCATTCCTCAGTTTTTCATCGTCCTTGTAAGTGCGTATTCCTGCTTGGTCTAGAGCTGAGTAGAGATGACTAAGGAAGTGATTGCGGACATCCGGGCCTCTAAAACTCAAGAAGACGTGGTAACTCCTTCTGGGCTTGGAAGAAGAAGAAGTCATTAGAATTAGAAAATGGAGGAGGTTAACAATGAGCAATGAGTTGCCTAAGATTTGGTACTATGTAAGCGGTAGTTTGTTCACCATTTGATCTTCTCTATATATGTTGATTCCCAGGTGCATTACTTCCTTTCTGTGTGGGTCAACAAATAATATTTTAATAAAAGTGCTCAAGGATGAGCCGACACCTCAGCATATGAGTGCTCTTCACGCACATGAAGTGTTGACAATATGCGCAATAAATTTTCCTTCATGGAAGATCACATTTGTCACATTAGATAGATGTGCGTTCGCCACATATCTTTGGTTAATGTTGAATTTATTGCTAAAGTGAATGGTTGATAAATTTGACTATTCAACGTAGGATAAATTTCTATGACTATAGTATCATACTATTAATTAAAGGCCAATTTTCTGATTGATACATTTGGCTTTGGGAAAATGGCTTCTATTTTTTAGTCCTTCATTTTTCTTCTTCTTATATGGATAATGAAGGGTCGATCACATTAAAATGATACTTCACTGTGGCTATATGGTAAATTTGTGAGTGATGATTGATGCACCTCTAGATTAGTTGATCAGACACTAATCAATTAATTTCTTGTCATTATAAAATGAAAAAGGTGCTATGAGATCTGAGGTGGCACCATGTGTACCAATCTTTGTTGCATGTGAAGTGAAAGGGGTCCCTGAATGTTATTGAACTATGTGTTAGACTCTGGATATGATTGCAAAAGCATCTTGGATTTTTAATTTGTACTAAACTTTACACTCCAACTATTTATAAAAACCTTGTACCCGTGACTTGAAGTAGGCCATATATTTACTATTCTCAATAAATATATCAGATTGAACAAAAAAAATGCATATTCGGATACATGTTGGAAGTTATGATTTAAAAAAGAAGAAGAAGGTTATTGGGTTCAAGCTCCAAAATTAGTGACATAAAATTAGAAGTTCAGGTTGCAAATAAAAACTTCAATTGCTAGAGCATGGAGGTCATTACATCATTACACAAGGAAGTAAAATTAGAGACAACGTAAATGTGGGAGGTGTAACTCTTCAGCCTATGATCGTCAAATTACACCAATTTCTCATGGGGAAAGAAGATAGGAAATTATTTTGTGATTGTGTAATAGACACTAAAACACATCCAACTATCGCTCACCATATTTAGCCACCAAAAATTCTCAATCAACAAAATGATGAAAGACATCATAACAAAGATTATTAATTAAACAAAGTAAGCAGATTCTACATCGTCACAATTCGTCCACTCACACGTGCTTAAAAGTCTTTGGTTCTAAGAACATATTTCGCAAGTTACACTAGCAATCACCTTCCAGCCCACTTTCCTTCAATTTCGTCTTGACATCTCCAAAGTGCAAAATTGCTTTTCTTCAATCATTGATTTGTTTCTACAATTTGGTCTTGACATTTCCCGTGTTCATCCGAGGAGCTAAAAGCCAAATGATGAAGTCAAACATAATGTCGGCATATATGGTTCTAGTTCCAAGATCACATTCGATGTGCCATGCTTGTTGCACTTACTATTTTTATCAAGGCTTCCACCATCAACTTTAGCCCTACGCTTCGGTAGCCAAAGGTCTGCAACATTTAATCGTAATCAATAACTTAATGCCGCAAGTTTGAATTTTTTATTTATTTATGACAGTTTACAAAGGTTTGCAATGCTTCGTGATAACCAAGAACATGACGTAGTAGAACGACATTAAAATATGACTTTTGCTGGGTTGGACGTCTATATGCTAGTGCGTAAAGTTTCCTAAATTTTCCTACCAAAAAAAGAAAGTATTGCAAATTTCACTTCCATTTTTATAGCGGGCGGAACGTTGCACCTTGTGCCCAATCAGTTGCGACTGACTCAAATTCTACAGCTGAGGTTTTCTCATCTCATCGTGACAACTGACAACCGATATTTATGCGGTATGGTACAGCACTGTGCCTCGAAAGTCTCTTTCCTCCCTCTCTCTCTCTCTCTCTCTTATTTTTTCATTTTTCTTCTTTTTCGGGGTAACATCTCTTTCCTTTCTTTTATTGGTATTCTTTTCTATTAGACATCTCCATTAATATTCTTTGTTTAGCTCCTTTCCCTCGTCTTACTTATAGATAACTTCAGCAAATTGAGTAACGTCGGCCAGTGTCCCAAATTATGTTTCCCACATCACGACAGTACCAAGGCTACTTGATTGAGAAAGCTGACAATACACCGACACTCCACTCTTCACGCACCACAAAAAGAAGTTGAATAACGGCAAAACTTGAATTAAAGGACGGAACTTCCATTCATATGTTGTTGTATACAATGGGTGGGGGACTGCACCTGTCTGTACTCAAATGTACGTGAAGATTCCACGAATGTCCGATGCGTATAATCATTTCATTCGTGTATTACATTCTATTTAATTAATTAAATTATACACATTATATTTGGATACAAAAATTGATGGAGGTATACGTATATTTTATGAAAGTGGTGGTAACTCCTTACTAGGAAATTGAGCGATCGGTCGCTCAGTGACTCTTTTTACCAACGGTTTTCTTTAATAAACTACTACTACTTGTAATATCCCTCTTGTATACATTTTGTAATCAAATTCTTTAGATATCAATGTTATGAGAGCATTTCTTTGTAAAAGAGCGCACTGTGTTTATAAATGAATATTGGCTCCATTGCAAACCAATCTTTGTACGAGGCTTCAAGCATAGTTCATTAGGCATAACTCTCAAACAATTTTTGGAAATGAAGTTGGCACCCATGTGGATCAGACCACTATAAAATGGTTATGTGTTCCTCTATCACTACTCTTTTTTATTTATATGCATATAACATATTTAATAAATTGCTTAATTATATATGTGCGTAAATACTTAATACTAGGAAAAAGTATCAAAAAAGTCCTAAACCTATTGCATTAGTACTAATGCAGTCCTAAACTTTTTAATTAGACCAATTCAGTCATAAACATTTTTACATCGATACCAATTCAGTCCATCCGGCCAATTTTGGCCTACCCAAGACCTTGATGTGGACATCGGCCGGTGACTGCACGACGTGGTAATTTTTAAATATATTTTTATTATTTTTTGAATTTTTTTTCCCTTTTTTTCTTTTCTTTTCTTCCTTCTTCCTCTTAGACTGTTTCGGCGGTGGCCGGCGAGCCTCCGATGAGGCTCGACGGCCAGTGGGCAAGGGCCGCGAAGCCCTTGCCTACTGTCGGCAAGGGTCGCGGCCCTCACCCGGCCTTTCCCAGGGCCGCCGATGAGGCGGCTTCGCTTAGATCTAGGTGAGGCCGGCCTCGCCTTGGCATCGCCGGTCGCAGCAAGGCCACCTTCGCCCACGGCAAGGCAAGGCGAGGCTGGCCTCCCCCAAACCGGCAAAGCCGCCTCGCCCGCGCCCCGGGTGAGGCCAAGCGAGGACCGCGGCCCTTGCCAACCGCCGGGCGAGGGTCGCAGCCTCGCTCGGCCTTGCCCGGGCCGCAGGTGAGGCAGCTTCGCTCGGATCCGGGCGAGGCTAGCCTCGTCGGCCCTCGCCCACAGCCAGCGAGGCCAAGGCGAGGCTGGCCTCGCCCAGATCCTAGTGAAGCCCGCCTTGCCGGCGGCCCTAGAAGGGGCCGAGCGAGGACCGTGACCCTTGCCGGCGGTAGGCGAGGGCTTCAAGGCCCTCGCCACCATCGCGGAATAGTCCAAGAGGAAGAAGGAAGAAAAGAAAAAGAAAAAAGAAAAGAAAAAGGAAAAAAATTCAAAAAAATTCAAAAAATAATAAAAATATATTTAAAAATTGCCACGTCGGCATCCGGGGCCACCGGCCGATGTCCACGTTAGCGCCGATAGACCAAAATTGGCCGGATTGACTAAATTGGTATCGATGTAAAAGGTTTATGACCGAATTGGTCTAATTGAAAAGTTTAGGACTGAATTGGTACCAATGCAATAGGTTGAGGAATTTTTTGGTACTTTTCCCCTTAATACTATGAAGCATATTCTATATTTGGGCCAAAAATTACTTGTGTTTATATGAATTTTTAGAGCTAAATATTAGGGCATCACATGTTGATAAATTAAGAGAGTTGGTGATAAATTTTCATCAAAATACATAATTAAACAATAATATGATCAACAAGTGTAAGAGGAATCTGATACATTCATGTGCCAAATGCAGAGAGGTCCATGCATCCGTTTGCCTTTTTTCCCCACATGTCATAAAACAATAGTTGTCTAGCAATTTTATAAGCTTTTGTAATGGATAAGTATTACTTTGTCCTTTCATAGCTCGGGCATGAAAATAGATCAAGCTTTTTGTTCAGTTGAAAATAATGCAGTTGGTTTTAATGTATAAATTCAAAGAAATGAGAAATTTTCTAGAAGGGCACCTTTAAATGATTAATTGGTATGTAAAAGCTTATTTTCTATTATTTTGGAGTGAAGGAGCAAGGCCTTTTTCATTGGATGCTTTTTTGGGATCAAATCAAATTGCAAGTCATTTCCAAAACAATTGGATATTTCATGCAAAAGTTCATAAGAAATAATTCATCTAGGTGTGAACAAATGCATATTCAAATTGTTTAGTCCAAAAGAGGATTTTCGCATTTGGACTTTAATGAAGAATGGCACTTCAAAAGTGCAAAGCATCCAATAACGTTAGATGTTCCATGTGATTAGATGATACTTCACCTTTTTTTCTTTGTCCTTTTGGCTTAGTCAAAAGTGCAAGGAAATATTTACTTATCACTTTCGTGCTAGCTTCCCTCCACACAACTTCGCTCTAGAAATAAAAACTATCCAAGTTTATTTTGATGGGCAGGTTGCCCCCACCACCTTGTTCCTTCTCCATGCTCATAGCTAGAGCGAATCAAGGCTTGACTCCAGTGGTTCATCTCCATTACATCTTTTATTCTCTCTCTTTTTCTTTTTCTTTTTGTAATTAACAGAAAAGATTGATAGTTATTATGTGAGAATCTTCTAAAAAATAGCATAAAGTAGAGTCATTTCATCAAAAAATGACCTAAAATGAACATCATTTCAAATAATAATTTAATATGACTAAGCAATCTCACATAGGGACCTAAACTCACCAATCAGCCAAATGTTTGCTGGCTAGTAAGCATGAGCAACCAGAATATAGATACTTTTGTCCAAAAAAAAAAGAGTAAACAATTACAAGCCCTACAAAGGAAAAAAAAAACTGAAACTCTCCTTCCTTCATTTCTTTCCATGTTCTTCCTTTGCTTTTGGTCTTCGTTTCTTTCAAGAGAAGAAGACAGAACTTGATCAAGGACCACCTCTTCCTTAATTAGACGCTTGCATGTAACACAAGGGTCTCAATTCTCCATCATCTTTTTTCCAAGTCTCTGATTTACTTCGATCTCCACTTACATTCAATTGAGGTCAGTTTCATGCGAATTAATGTTGTCGATCTTTCATTCATTCAAGAGAAAGTAGTTGCATTTTGTTGAAGTAACATGTCGACAAGGTGTGGGCATGTAGCAGAATACCACAACAATAGAAATGGTAGGAGATTTTTTGTTTTCATTACTGTTTTTGTTTGTTTTGTTAGGTATTTTAGTGCATTATGTCTCCATTTGTCCAAATCAATGCATATCAATAGCGTCCACTATGTATTTTTAAATTGAATTTGCTGCCGTCATAGTCCCACATGTTGTTAATGGTCCCTATTTTGTAATTTTGTTAACGCTTTCATTTTGTTTTATTCTAGTGTATCTTCTGTCGTTAATGGCCATAGCTTGTGAGGATGGCAATAATGATGAGGGCGTCCAACTTAAATGCACACTATAAGCCATAACAAAAGGAGTGGGCGATATTGATATGTGCTTATTATAGAATCGGGTGGGTGATTAGTTGTTAATAGTTTACAGTTTCAGATCTGCCATAAATGAAAGTGTGCTTCTAAGTATAAATTATGCTTTGTTATTTACTTTATGGGCTTTACTTTTCTATAGTTATTTGAGATTTCTTAGGCTTAAAAATCTTCTATATCCCTTTCAAATATCATTTTAATATATGAATGATATCTTTATTTTGATAAAGAAAAACATGTCAACAATAATTCCGCGCTCCTTCCAGGCACTAAAAGTCAAACGATTCAATCAAACATAATGTCATCATATATAGTGTCAATTCCACGTCACATCTAGTGAGCTGTGCCATTTGTCTCTACTTCTTTCGAAAACTCCACAAGAGGCATGATACAACATCGTACCTAAAAAGTCTCCTTTCTTTTTTCAATTTTTTTTTCTTTGTTACATCTCTTTCCTTTCTTTTATATGCATTCTTCTCTATTAGATGTCTTCATCGACCATTCTTTGTTTAGCTCTTTTTCTTGGTCTCATTTACAGGTAATTTAAGCAAATTGAGTAATGCCTGAGCCAATCCTCAACCGACATTCCTTGAAGCAAACTCTACTCCATTTTATTAACCAGGCTTTTAAATCCTTCAAAAAGGGAGTTAATTGTTGCATAAATATGATTGTGTGTGGACGAATAATAGTCCAAAAGAGGATTTCCGCATTTGGACTTTAAGGAAGAATGGCACTTCAAAAGTGTAAAGCTTCCACCAATGTTGAATGTTCCATGTGTTTTGACAACGTCTCTCCTTTTTTTTTCTGAGTCTCTTTTTGCTTAGTCAAAAGTGCAAGGGAGTATTTGCTCATCACTTTCGTGCTAGTTTCACTCCACGTAACTTCGCTCTAGAAAGGAAAATTATGAAAGTTAATTTGGATGGGCAAATGGCCCCACCACCTTGTTCCTTCTTCATGCTCCTATCTAGAGCGAATCTAAGGCTTGAGTCCGGTGGTTCATTTCCATCACATTTTCTATCCTTCTTTCTTTTTTTTTTTTTTTTTGCTATTAATAGAAATGGCTTGATAGTTATTATTTGCAAAAATTCTAAATAAGGACATCAAATAAGGCCATTTTATCAAAAATGGGCCTAAAATAGACATTCTTTTAAATAATAACCTAAAGTGGCTAAATCCAACTCACATAAAAACCTAAACTCACCAATTGGCTAAATGTTTGTCG
Source organism: Eucalyptus cloeziana (assembly GCA_014182715.1). Taxonomy (NCBI): domain Eukaryota; kingdom Viridiplantae; phylum Streptophyta; class Magnoliopsida; order Myrtales; family Myrtaceae; genus Eucalyptus; species Eucalyptus cloeziana. The sequence goes on along the minus strand of CM024641.1, from coordinate 20,603,980 downwards.
ATCGGTGAGCATGTGATTTTTCCATTGGCCAGAATATGGGTACTTTTGTCCAAGAAAAATTTGAGTAAAAAATTAAAAGCCCTAAAAAAAAAAAAATACTCAAAACACTTCTTCTTTTGTTTCTTCACGTGTTCTTTCTCTCCTTCCGGTGTTCGTTTCTATTGAGAGAAAACAAACTAAGCTCAGGTGAGACCCACCTCTCATTAGTCAATACTCACGTATAACACAAGGGCCTTGATTCTCCATCATCTTTTCCCAAGTTTGCGATTTACTTCGATCTCCTTTTATGTTTAACTGAGGTTAGTTTTAGTCAAATTGGTGAAGCTAATCCTTCAATCATCCAAGAGAAAGCAATTGCATTTTGTTGAAGCGTTGACAAGGTGTGGGCATGTAGTGGAATATCGCATCGATAGGAGTGACGACAATGGCAGGAGACTTTTTTTGTTTTTTTTTTTTAAGAATTGTTTTTGCTTGTTTTTTTTTTTTTTATATATTTGTTGATGCATTATGTTTCCTTTCGTCCAAATTAATGCATAGTAGTTGCATCTATTGCAAAATTTTAAATTGGATTGGCTGCCGTCATGGTCCTACATGTTGGTAGTGGCTCCTATTTTGCAAATTTGTTAATGCTTTTATTTTTTTTAGCGTACGTTTTGTCATTAATGACCAAAACTCGTGAGCATGGCATGGAATTTAAGTGTTGTTTTTTTTTTTTTAATGGTTTTTGAGTTATAGCACATTGACGATGCCAAGGGTAAGATCCCTCACCTTAGCAGCAAAAATCGTTGGTTTTTGGTAATGTTCTTGCACCGGAGGCCTCATAAGCAATTAAGCATAATGATTAAGCTTATTGACCACACCAACGATAAGGTCCCTCACCATAGCAAGGGCACTTATGTGTCCACACAGGAATCTGAATGCAGATTACCAAACAACTAGCACATAAGACATTTTAAGTCCATAATGCTCGCTTTTTGTGACAAATAACATCCAATAAAATATGAATCTATGGAAGAGGAAGAGGGTATATAGTCACTTGTGTGACTATTTTTCTTTCTTAGATCGGGCATGAAGTTGTTTCTAGTGTATAAATTCAAAGAAATGAGAAAATTTTTTAGAAGAACACCTTTAAATGATTAATCGGTATGCCAATAGCTTATTTTCTTTTACTTCGGAGTGAAGGATCTTTCCCTCCAGTAGGGCCTTTTTCATTAGATGCTTGTTTGGAATTCATTTGCTTAGCGATGTTATTCCTCGTCAAATCAAAGTGTAAATCATTTTCAAAAACATTGGATACTTCAGACAAGAATTCGTAAGGAAGATTTCGTCTAGGTATGAAAGAACACGTTGCATTCAAATTATTTAGTCCAAAAAGAGGATTTCTGTGTTTGGACTTTAATGAAGAATGACACTTTGATAGCGTGATGTGTCCACTAATATTGAATGATGTAATAGGCATTGCGTCTAGAGTTTAGCTTATTTTGTTACTATCTAAATTGATGTTACAAATGAACATCATTAATATTATTCAAGCGCACTAACTTTACTGACCATTATGAATTCCATGAAATTAGACCAAATCTCTCATTTTTTTTCTTCGTCATTTTCACTTAGTGAAAGGCGCAAGAAGTAGCTTGTCACTTTCATGCCAGCTTCCCTCCATGCAACTTTTCTCCAAGCCTCCGTGCAACTTCGCTCTGGAAAAAAAAATGATGAAGTTGATTTTGATGGGCATTGGGCAGGTGGCCCCTACCACCCTGTTCCTTTTACATGCTCTCATCTAGAGTGAATCCAAGGCCTCAGTCCGCATTTCTGATACAAAAATGCCCCTATTCTGACTATCAGAAATATCATATGCTCGTCAAATACCGATTATTTGATCGGTTGATGAGCTAAAGTCTTTATTTGACACTAATTTAATCATTTCAGGTCTTTATTGAAATAATTTTCACTCTAGGTCCTCTTTTACAAAAAATAGCCTCGCTTTAGGCCTTTATTTGAAAATTTTCCTTATTATTTTTTAAAGATGCTCCATGATTTCAACCGAGAGGACTTAAAAAGCTACAATAAGCCATGATTTCAATTGAATACCTTCAACCAGCTTTCTGAAAATGAGCCTCAATGCCTGTGTTGCTCCTTTGGCCACAAAACAATCAACTCATCCTATTTCATTTTCAGGACTTAAATAAAATTTTGCCATGTCATTAAAGAAATATTCCACACAAGAGTCAAGTGGCACATGCCCCTGAGCATTAAACCAAACCACTTGGGATAGTGATGATCCTTGCACTTCAAAGCATTTTCACAACCATCCGATATCAATGTTTTCACTTTCGTAGAAGTAAAAGTCATGTAACTCTTTTTTCCCATGATTTTGACTGAAGGGACTTCGAAAGACTAATACACCTTATATTCACATGAAAGAAGTTTTCACACCTATCCAAAAAAAAAAAAAGGTTTATGTTGACCCTAATTCACATTTGATAATTACAAAGCTCACTCAAATATGTTACTTATTAATTAAAATTATATCTGTTGTACTTGAGTATTTTTTATTGGATTTCAAAAGGGTAAAAGGACTGCATTACCCTGAGACACAGGATATTATAAGATATTTTAGTAATATTAGTGTGTGCGCCGAAAAAGTTAATGATTTGCGTGTCCAACTTTTCTTCACTGAAGATCCAATTTACTGCATTAGTTCGATGTTTGATTGATACAAATATTTGTTTGACATTCATTTATGATTAACTAAATTATGAATAAATTCGACAAATCGATAATTTTGGACTCTAAAATCATCATCCCCGTCGCCACGTTTACATCGAGATTTTCTCCTGCTGGTTTTTCATAAAGCAAAAATCGTCAAACAATTTTATAACCTTCTGCAATTTCGCCAGTTTCCCGCATTATATTCCCCAGGCTCACAACAGGATAAAGGCTATTTGATTTGATAAAGGTAACAATGCACTAACCCTCTACTTTCCACGCACCTCCCTGATTTCAAACCGAAGACAGACATATCGTGTTCCCATTGCATTCTTGACTTATGAAGGTTAAAGGGCTTTTTCCTTTTTTTTAATCTGTCGACTGGAATTGGTGTTCCCACACTGTATTATTGAGTTGGGCGGAAAGATACAATCCTACTCCTATATAATACTCTATAATTGTTAGTGGGAGCTTGCTTGCTTTTCAGAGGGCAGAATTGATTAAGACCAGATGATCTGTCTCCTCCTATTTTTTTTTTTGTGATAACAGTACAAGTTTTCGTTAAAACTCTGCAGCAGAGAATGGGGACGGAGATTTACGCACAAGAAAATCGAATTTACGAACTCGTACCACTGTTTGGCCATTTAGGGCTTATTTGTTAAGTTGCCAAACAGTGATAATTTATATTTTTTTATTCTCGAAAGTAGATTTGGAACATAAATGTATTTGGTAAAAATTTTATTCCAGGGAACAAATTTTTATTTTTTTGTTCTCAAAAGTAGATTTGGAACAAAATCGAGAAGTAAAAAAAAGTTAATTTTTTGTTCCCGGGAACAATTCTAGAATCAATCAACTATTTTCTCTCTTTTATTTTCTTTTTCTTGTTCTTCTTCCCTCTTTCTTCTTCTTCTGCTGTCGCCGCCGCGGCCGTTGCCATTCGCCACCGTTCGCCACTGGTCGCTAGCAATCGGTCCGGCGAGCTTGTTGGAGGCTTGCCAAGTCGAAGTGAGGTTCGGCAAGCTCGCCGGTGGCCTGGTGGGCCTCACCCGGGCCTCTCCCGGCCACCGGCAAGGCTTGCCTAACCAAATGAGGCTGGCCTAGCCCTAGCAAGGCTCGAAGTCAAGCCTCAGCTGCCGGTGAGGCTTGGTCGATGAGGCACAGCCTCGCCGAGGGCCGGTGATGCTCCGGTGAGGTCGTTGGCCCTCATATGACCGATCGCCGATCATCCCAAGGCCGGTGACCGACAAATAGAAGAAGAAGAAGAAGAGAAAGAAATGAAAAAAAGAAAAGAAGAAAAATGATAAAATTATTTAAAAATTAAAATAAAATGATTTGAAGTAGAAATTTTGAGCATGGTACCTAACGTAATTCTATTTCGGGAATTAAAATTTTGGACAGTTACCAAACGATTTAAAATATTTAAAAATTATTCTCGAAAACAGAATAAAAAAAATAATTTCCGATCGAAATTATTCTTGAGAACATTAATTGTTACCAAACTCGCCCTTACTCACTTACACACTTTGCTAATAATCATCCGATCTACTTGAATGGAGATAAGGAGTCATTTCTTATCTCTGGTCAGAAACTCGACCTCTAAAGGACGAAGATGGTCGGAGCTAAAATCAGGGCCAAACTATTAAGTGACTTCTTGAAACTCAGTCACTTCAAAGCTGGTTCAAACAATCGTAAAGCAATAAAAAAATGCTCCTAATTTCACACTTGAGCTGAAAAGTGCATGAATGTGGCTTTAGATGGAGAGATGAGACTCCACAAATCTAAGCACAAGAAAATGTTAAGTTGTATTATAATTGCAATTACGATCAAATGAAAGAGTTGAAATTGAAATTACATTGAAATGAAATTACAAGGAAATGGGAAATGAAAGTACAAGGAAAGGTAAAGAGAACTCTCGGAGATAAAGGGCGTGTTGGTTGCCCTGCTTCTTCAACGTCTTCAATGTTCTTTAAAAGAAGTGGCATCATGTCTTTCCACTTTGCTTGAAATTCTCCTATTTTGCGGCCAACCACTTGAACAAATGGACTAGCAATACACACTTTTTGGCAGAAAAAAAGGGGTAAAATTAGGTATTAACACAAGTATGTTTGATCATTTTTTCTACATGGTGTTCATTCTCGCGTGGTCATTGAGGAATAATGTGCCCAACTTAGGTTTGATACGTATCCCTACAAAGTCATGAAAAAAGGAGCAGAAAAAATGACATCGCAAGTTTTTGCATGTAAAATTCATCTATATCACAAGCATAAATATTTGTTCATCAAGATTTTTCTGGATGGACTCGTGACATGCGCGACCCCCACCGCGTGATTCTAGATATCAATCCAATGAAGTAGGCATAAAACAGGTACTTACAATAACGATAAGTTTCTAGCATAAAAGGTCGAGCACACAATGAACAGCAAAGAGGGGAAAAATAGAATAAAAGGCCCAAAGCAGTTCACTTCCCTTCTAACTACTCCCTCAAAAAAAAATTCTGATTGATGTGACAAGGTAGGCCACCATAAAATAAAATGGAGCGAATTGAATTGAAAGCACATGCATGATTAAGTAATGGTCATCATGCCACTACTGAGGGAGGCTGCTTTTTAATTTGAAAAACCAGGAAAGTTTCTCAACAAAAAGAGAAAATCTACTTTCTAATTTGCTCCATCACGTGATTCCCACTTGTCATCATCACAATCCCTTTTTCAATCTGTGAAATGCGGGTTTCCGTACTTAATGGGACATTCACTTCACTTTGATCGTTCCGCATCATTACCCGTCCGTTTCTTTTTTTTTTTTTACTTTTAGGGTTTTCTTTTTTGACCTTTACTCTACTTTGAGGTTCGTAATAATTATAATGAAATGAAAGTTTCCCTTTGCATCGTACTTTACTTGATTTCACCATAAAATAAAATGGAGCGAATTGAATTGAAAGCACATGCATGATTAAGTAATGGTCATCATGCCACTGCTGAGGGAGGCTGCTTTTTAATTTGAAAAACCAGGAAAGTTTCTCAACAAAAAGAGAAAATCTACTTTCTAATTTGCTCCATCACGTGATTCCCACTTGTCATCATCACAATCCCTTTTTCAATCTGTGAAATGCGGGTTTCCGTACTTAATGGGACATTCACTTCACTTTGATCGTTCCGCATCATTACCCGTCCGTTTCTTTTTTACTTTTAGGGTTTTCTTTTTTGACCTTTACTCTACTTTGAGGTTCGTAATAATTATAATGAAATGAAAGTTTCCCTTTTCCATCGTACTTTACCTGATTTCACCATAAAATAAAATGGAGCGAATTGAATTGAAAGCACATGCATGATTAAGTAATGGTCATCATGCCACTGCTGAGGGAGGTTGCTTTTTAATTTGAAAAACGAGGAAAGTTTCTCAACAAAAAGAGAAAATCTACTTTCTAATTTGCTCCATCACGTGATTCCCACTTGTCATCATCACAATCCCTTTTTCAATCCGTGAAATGCGGGTTTCTGTACTTAATGGGACATTCACTTCACTTTGATCGTTCCGCATCATTACCCGTCCGTTTCTTTTTTACTTTTAGGGTTTTCTTTTTTGACCTTTACTCTACTTTGAGGTTCGTAATAATTATAATGAAATGAAAGTTTCCCTTTTGCATCGTACTTTACCTGATTTCACGGATTAGCTTTTGGTAGAAAAACTATCGCCTGGAGGTCCTTTCCTTTTCAATATACTCATCTACTCATAACATACTCTTCGCTTTTTCGGTGGACCAAAGAACATAAATATACACTATCAATCATTTTCATTTTGGGCTTATCTGAAAATCAAATAACACCATGTATAAATTCATAGAATCAATCTATACAATACTTTTGCTTATGGATGTAGACAATGAAACCAATTTTGATAAACATTTTGAAGCATTCGTGTTCAAGTGTGTTGAGTTCACTGCCTATAACTGATCACACCATTCTTTATTGACAATGTGGGGGCACTCATCAACATTGCGCAAAATCATAGGTTGCTTGATCATCGCCCTCTCTTCCATCAATTCTAGGTATTCGGTGAGATGATATGGATTCAAAATGTTGACCCACTATATTGCATGTTCAACAATTTGCTCTTTTGGTGAAAATGTATAGATTTTGATGTAAAATCCAAAAATTAAAAATAATGACCTTTTTTTTTTCCCAAATCGTGGATTATTTTTCTAGAGAGAGAGAGAGAGAGAGAGAGAGAGAGAGATGTGTATGACTGTGTGTTGGTGAAGGAGGCGATCTATGCTAGCTTGAAAGAGAAAGACGAGGCAGAGAGAGATTTGTGACGTCGTTATGGATGGGGAAGGCCGCGAGAATGTTGTAGCAACTGTGGTTGAGAAGTTGAAGTCGTCAATGAAAGGTCATCCCTACCTTGACGGATCACAATAGTTAAGGGAGGGAAATGAAGGATGGGTCTCCAACCTTGATTAATTCAATTTTCTGTTGCAAATAAAAATAGCGATTAAATGTGGTATGATGTGATTTCAATGGACGTGTGTCATAAGCTACTTAGATGATCATGGCAATATTACCGTTGAACTATTCATGATGGACTCGGATACAATTGTTCCTTCGAGAAGGATGGTGTATAGATTACTCTTGCACCATTAAAAATTGATGATCGCTCCAAGTAGGCAAAGGAAGAAAGCGTTTTTAACATACATGTCTGGATTAATAGAAGCCTACAAGGATACACATGTTGCTCGTGCACTAGCGATACTGGTATCCAAGAGGACGAAGAATCACTTCAATTGCCTTCTTGAAGAATTTAGAAATTTTGTTCCTGATGAAATGCCAACTGGCTTGCGGCACATGCGTGATATTTCGACACTGCAGATATCCTCAACAAAGCTGCCAACCCATGAAGAACTACAACGCCAAGTGAAAGACCTTATGGAGAAAGCCCTGGTAGAAGAAAGTGCCAGTCCTTGGGCTGTGCCACCTAGGAGTGGCCATTGGGCCGCGCCAGCCCACGTTCCCATTTAAAAAAAAATTAGTTTTAATGAAAAAAATTCAAGAAGAAATTAACTAACTTTTTTAGCAAATTTTACAAATAACTAAAAATTAATTTAGGAGAATTAACGAAGAACACTCATTCAATTAAACCAAATTGAAATACAAGTATATCTTCAAATATCTTGCAAAAGAAAATTACACATAATAGTACTCTAATATTGGACCAGAGCAAGTTCTTAAAAGGCTCATGGGGAAGAAACAGGTAGGAGATCTAACTTGGGGCGGGAGACCCTACAATGTCATTTCCTATTCCCTCCTTCTCAGGAAGAAAAAACTAGAGGAGGGATTTGGGGGCTTTACAATAGTAAAAGTAGACATTACGTCAAGGCTTTGGCTTTAGCTACTGTCGAGTAAGCTAGTATAGTAACCACCCGCATCTAGAGTGAGTGAAGGTAGGTGAAACGTCTACTGTGGGCCTGGCTGCCTTACAACAAAGTCTACGATCGACTGCCAGCACCCATACCCCCGGTTGTAGACTTTGTCGTTCAAATATCTTGCAAAAGAAAATTACACATAATGGTACCCTAATAATGAATACACGCAAATGATTCCAAACAACATTTCTAATAAATTCTATATCTTTGATGTCATGTTCCCCACCATGATTCAGATGATACGGTGTCATCATTGTCCTCTTATTCATATTAGGCATATTCCTCTAAAGTCAATTCTTGCGAAAACCAATCATGCTCTGTTGCAACCATTTCTAAGCATTCCACTTCTGTCTTCCAAAATGTGTTGACAAGTACTAAACATGAGCTCGATGTTATCATAAATGCCGGTGGCGTTAGTAAGTCATGAGCCGTGGTGGAAAGAATAAAAAAACTAGTGACTTTCCTTTTTCCATCATTTTGAGAATTTCAATGTCGTCTTCATTAAATTTACTAATGTGTTTGGATTGATCCATTCTCAAGTACGTCGCCAATTTATTGGTAGACAAAGATGAAGACCCAATGGAAGGCTCTGGGATTTGTTCTTCTTAGGAAATAGAGACCATAAAAGTTTCTGACCTTCTTCGATGAAATCATGCATCATCATATATTATTCTTTGCAACAAGTACCGATACGCTTTACGTATTTTACTCGGTCATATTATAAATATTCTACTAGACTTTTTAAAAAGTTTCCTAAGACAATGTATAAATAAAATCACTTTTTTTTTTTGTCAGTCCTACTCTATTCCTATTCTACACTCACTCTGAGTTTTTGCCCGCTCTTTGCGGGCGTGGGAATCGAAACCCACTCGAAACTTACGCGTCCCCACCCCATTCCCCACTTTAAACTGTTTTTTTTGAATCATTTTAAGCACGCTTTTAAATGGGAAGATCACGTTCGTTTCTAAAGTGGATCCTAAGAACATGAATGGACAAAGGCTGCTTGCATGAACAATCCATTTTCTATTGACACTAATTGAATAGATGACAACCTGAACAAGTTTTTGCATGGCATTATTCTTACTTTTAGTTTGAAAATTTTGAACCCGCCCACTTTTTTTTGGAAATTTTTCCATGGTTCATGCATAAAATATATATGAACATGAGATAATTATATGTGAATGTGACAGTTGAATACTCAAGAGACACATAAGGGACATACGTCGGCCATGCGTAGGAAAATTTCATAGTAAGGATTGGAAAACTTTTGAATAGGAAATAATGCTTTAAGAATATAAATTTTGATACCATAACAAAATATGGAAGAACTATTGGAGAATGTTTTGTTTTTGGATAATGACCAGTTAACTACCAGAATTAAAAGATGAATATATCAGTTATGAGGTTTAAGAAACTTTCTAGATTTAAAGTCACTACCATACTAGTGATCAAGGTGAAGAGTTAACTCTTCGTGAGCTATTGCTTTCATATTTGTCAATTAATGAAATAATCATGCTACAACTTCGTGCTTTTACGCAAGATATTTTGGGAGAAATTCGTACACAACGTCAACCGAAAAATTTATAATTCAAAGGAATCGATCTATAAAGTTCTCTAAATCGACCTTTAAGCAAAGCATATATCTATCCATACAATCGATGGTGAAAATTAACCAATTATCACATAGACATACCTCAAGCAACAATAAGAGCGACTGAACGGAGGACTGGAAACCATCACGCTTACGGACATCATCTCCAAACCATTTCATACCGGCAACCGTAGCTAAAAAACCCCGTCGCAGTTGAGCATATAACGTGGACAAAGAAAAAGCATACTCACCCATTCAGACTTTAAATAACCGAGACGAATACCAAGAAATCATGCTTAATAACTTAGTGTAAACCGCACTATCTCATGCGTATTTTGTTGAGGCACGTTCAGATTTAGCCACTAATATGGATTAGCTCATGTCCTTATCTTTGAGACATAGTATCGATTGCGGGCACAGAGAACACGAAACCAAATCATGGAATCGACACAAATTTTTTTTTCTTTCGCGTCTAAACCGATTTAAGAATTAGCAAGTGAGTGGAGATCGTGAAGAACAATTCTTATTCGTAGTTATTTTTGCGTAGACAATATTAACGCAGGTAAAATCCACTCATTAACGACAAAATCCCCTCACTTATGTAAAGCCGACTCAAGAATTTCTTTCCTAGAACACAAATCCTACTTCTGCACTTTCATCACCATTTCTGTTCATGCCTTTCAGCATCATCAAGCCATGAAACTCAGATTCTTCTCCTTCACGACTCGAACGACTCTCAGAATCTCAATACGCATTCCAGCCCGCTCATTCTTTGAAAGTGCAGCGGTTGACTACGAATGGTGATCGGACCAGAGAGCGGAGGTCGTGGAAGCGTTGGTGTTGAAAATCGGGCCAGTGAAGGAAAAACGAATCAGCTTTGAATACTTCGATCGATCTGACCGGAAAACAGAGCATAACAGAGGAAATCCAATCCAACGCGATCTTCGACGACCTAAAGAGAGCAGACTTCAGCGACAAACATCTGAAAGAATCAAAGGTAAAGCTCGGCGAAGAGAAAATATAGATCCTGAATCGATAGCGTCGCTGGAGATGAGCTCCTAAACTGATTGCGTCGGTGGAATCAGAGCTAACCGAGGCAAAACGCTGGTGACACACGCGAGATATCGATAAATCAATGTCGCCAATTGAATCAAAAATCGAAAAAAAAAAAATAGAAATCAGAGAATGAGAGAGAACATTTGGCTTTTTCTATTTAATCCTGCCAGAGCGATCGAATGAGTTTATAAACTTCCATGCCAAGTGAAAACTGGAAGCTCAAAGGCTTCGGGTTGCTGAGGGTCCAGGTAACAAGCTCGAGCTCATCGACCGAGTAAACGATTTGAAGCTCAAGCGCGAGAGCATCGCGATTGAAGAGCACGAATGCGGCGAGAAATCTGAAAACCGATTCCTCGAAGCTCGAAGACGAGCGATGAAGTTGAAATCGTGAGCCGAATTAGAAGGAGATCCAGGCCTTGGGCTGCAAATTATTGAAATTTATTCCAGTCTTTTCAAAGGGGCCCATGCCAAATTGAATCAAAATTTGGACTTGTATGATGGACTAGACCCAATCAAGCACTTTTTAATCTGTTATTTGTTATTCATTCATTTCATCTCTCTCTCTCTCTCTCTCTCTCTCTCATAATTTTATTTTATTTTATTTATTTTTATGGTGAACACAACAATATCAAATCCAACTCTCTCTCATAATTTTATTTTATTTTTATGGTGAACACAACAATATCAAATCCAACTCTCTCTCATAATTTTATTTTATTTTTATGGTGAACACAACAATATCAAATCCAATAGGTTTATGACTTTTGCCACAATTTTTCCTAAAGTCTTACAACAACTCAACTCTTTTGCATAGCATCTATCTTTTGATACTACCCATTGTGAAAATTAAATAATTTTTTTTTCCTTCAAGTATCAATCTTACGCTATCTAACATCATGATGAATCCTAATTATTGCCAACCAAACAAAAAATAAATTGCTTGATGAAGAGTTACTCTTGAAATATGCCAACGACATTTTAGATATCATGCACGTATATCAAAGCAAACTAATTAACTATTCGAAGCTTTACACGAATAATAGAATATCAGTGCACTTCCCATAAAATTCACTACATTGAGAATATCTTCCTTAGACTTGGTCCATCGAATTGTATGGATCGTAACTATTAATTTTGTAAATCTACATGAGTGCCATATGTCAGTCTCAAAAAATCAACAATGATCATGCATTTAATTTACTAGACACGATCCAAGCAAGTATTTCCCATTGCATTGAAAAGGCTGACAACGAGCCTGGTGAGATTTTGGTATAGACATCATGTATCATCACGCACAATCAGCTACTCTATATGTATGCCTGCACAATCACGATTAAAGGTTTATCAAGAAATGCCGACGACAGAGGTTGAGCAGTAAAAGTAACTCCTAGCAACTTGGGTAAATCTCAGCACTCGAGGACCAAGGCGTGCCATTTCGTCGTACACCTTTAAGCAGTTTTTATTTTTTATTTTTTATTTATTATTATGAGGGTAATTTTAGAAGTAAAGCAAAAGTCAGACAGAAATGGGTTTTCCCTTATTATATACACTAGTCCTTGTGCACTGTAGAGATTACTTCCGTATTTCTTCTTTTATAAATTTAGAGGAATGCAATAGTTAAAACGGCACACGAGTGCGTGCGAGCTGAGTTCCATAGATATTTTCCATGTGAATTTCCTATTTTTAATGATTATCGCATAACTTTTGTTTTTGTATGCATAAAAAAGAATTTATGCATATGGAAATTCACTCAACTCAATTTAGTAAAAAACAACTGCTTATTTACGCTGAGAGGTGAAAAAACTGCAATATCAACTGTTTAGTACAATTATTACACCTATGTACGCTTGATGATTGAGAAAAAGTATACACTGCCTTTATTGTCTTCACAATTGACCAGCGTGCATTTCTTCAAACAAAATGCACAATCATTAATACGATGCAGGATTTAGATTGTTTTCTAAAGTGAAGACAACAATATTGAACCGAACAAATTGCCGTCATGATTGATTCGATAGAGAGGGACGAACTCCTATTTTTTCATGGAATCCTTAGTAGCTTCTAAATTTGCCTCTACCCTGTTGATGCAACTAGAAAGCGACAATACGAGAAGAAGCAAAAGGCTAAGGCTCAACAGACTAAGCCGAAAAAAGAAGAAGAAGCAAAGATGCAGTTTTCAAAATGTTAATTGTAAATTTATCGATATGCTTTTTCTCTATTCCATATTATAAGAAATACTTCTTATTTGGTAGTAATCTTATGTTTTTGGGAGTTAATGTAGTCTCGTTAACCATTTTATCAGCATCTTTTGACGTACGAGCACACAATGGAAAATTTCTTATATGGTGGAACTCTTACGTTGCCATGAAAGTACTTTCCTAGATAAATTAATGACATTGAGGGCTAGTATGATTTATGTAGTATTATTCTCCTTAGAAAGGTGAATCCCATCATGTCTTTTTGAAGGTGGGGTTGGGCATGACAATGCTTTTGATCCATCTGTAAATCAACAAAGCGTATGCTTATTTAAGCATACAAGCTTTGTATCTGACTCTAATGGAGGACAGATGGACCGATCCTCAATTCAATATTACATGTGCTCATAGGACCTTCGAAGAAACTTGATTGATGGTGGAAATGGATGCAATGATAATAATGCTTTCTTGCTTAGATGCAAACCAAGTGCAGGTACTTATGTGTATCAGGGAAATTTACTTAAAAAAAGTCCTAAGCCTAGTGTATGTATATGTTTCTTGAAGTTTATCGCCTGTATCTGATGCATATGCCATCTATCCAAGCAGTTCTAGCATGCAAGAATTTTCCCATCAATGCACCACAATTGATGCACCATAAACGTGGAGTCAGCTAGCATTAAGTTAAGGCCACGCAACTCAACCTCAGTTTTCCAATTCTAATTTCCAATTCATAAGAAAAACAAAGTCACCCCTGGCATCATCCTTTCTAGGAATGCAGAGAAAAGAAAAAAAGAAAAATCAAAATGAACAAGATTACCTTCTTAAATGGTACATAACAGGAACTTCATAGATTTCCAAATACAGACAGAAACTTCCTCCCATGCTCTGTGCCACTCTTGCCATTTGTTAGGCTCGATTAGATTCTTCCACTAAAGTATTGTCAAGAGTTGGTACCTGTAAACCTGTGAAGAACTGAAGTCCTCACTAGACTGAGCCTCCCATACACAATAAGAAAAAATCTCATCAAGGACAATTCTACGAGACACACAACATAAGTCGGTTTCATAACAGCATTAAACCGACGGACTGCAGCAACCCTCCCAAAAAAATTTACACGAAATTGTGTGGAAATAGAATAAACTCATCCATCTAGATTGACCAGGGCATCAATATAACAGGAAAAAACTAAAAAAGAGAGAGAATATCACGAAACTAGTAGTCAAAACATTTAAATCCGTGAATTACACAAAGGATTCAGTTGGGTAAAATCACAAATACCTGGTGGACGTCACAGAGTGAGGTTCCTTCGTACGAAGGGACAAGCACTGTCGGGAGGAGATAATCTTCCTCACATAGATATTAATGGCTTTGGCAGCTCTAAACTCTCACTCTACGACTAAGCCATCACCATCCAAATTCAAGGACTGGGCCTGTGGGAGCTCTTGTCAGGTATGCAGCACAGAGCTGGCAATTTCAGGGAAACTGCTTTGTCTTGACATTGTCTCTCATCGGCATTGTGCTCAAATAGAAACTTTTTTGGGGGGCAATCACCCGATGGTATAGTAAAATTCATCCATGTGGTACTTCGCTTCTGAGTGATGGTTGAGGGCTTTCCAGACGAGGGTCTCATTAGTGAGGCCAAATACTAGGAAGTTGCAAGGGGATGAGCATTTCCTCAGGACGTCCGAGATGGGCTTGAGCTCGGGGTAGGACATGCGGAAAGAGTCGTTGGACTTGGATGCATAGTGAAGGAGGGTGTTGATGACGGTCAATGGCAGAGGCGCGTTGCTATAGGCCGTCGTGGTGGAGGGAAAGGTGGTGGTGGCAGCGGAGGCGGCGGCGGTTGTGGAATACTCTCTGGTGTAAATGAGGGTGACGACGAAGGCCGTGGTCAAGAAGGAGATGAAGGCGAGGAGCCATAGGCGGTTGGAGCTTCCTTGCTTCTGGATGTATGGGTGGAGGAGGATGAGTCTTGTGTTGCTGTTGTTGACATTCTTCATTTTGCTCTGTCTCAGTGAGAGAGAGAGAGAGAGAGAGAGAGTGACCCTCCTCTGGTAACCTTGCAGATCTTGAACTTAAATGAGGTCGAGACCTCTTAGCTCCTTTAAAGGAGTAAAAAGGGACTGTAGGTAAACGGAATTTTAAAGAAACGAATTACTATAATGATAGAAAATATTAGCTAGGCTTACATTATTATCATTGAAATATATCATATTAATCATAGCGTTCTTTTTTCCCTTTCGAATTTTTATTTTGTGTGTTTGCATCACATTATAGTTACAACACTATTTTTCTAAACTACGAATGAGTGAAATCTCCTACTAATATATTCATGCAATGATATTTAAATATCCCTTCATCAATCCGTGAAAAATAGAATTGATAATATGCTTTGATCAACGCAATGGTACGGTGTTATTGTCACTCTTTCTTATCAATGGAAATTAATGGGGCGTGAACTTCATTCAACGCTATGTGAAGTGGACCCATCTTAGGACTCAGAAGATAGGCTAGCGGCGAGGGATTGGTGATGTAGCGACCCAACAACAGATTACAAGCCAAGAGTCTCTGTTGCTTCTTTGCGTGGGCTTCGCTTCTTAAGTAACCTCCCCAGTTGCCCTCAAACAATTACTTGTTAATGAATCTAGTTATCTATTTGGATTTTGAGGGTGACATGTCAACTATAGCAGGCTCTATCTTGGTAGGATGCCTCGCAAAACTCCTAGGATGGGATGTCAGCCGTGTAACTACCACCATGAGGGGAATCAGAGGGTACCTCCCACCAGAGTGGATTTCAGGGGAGCCATCACGTCAAAAGTCGACGTTTTCAGCTGTGGAAAGCTTCTCTTTGAGATCATATCGGGAAAGAGAAATATTGAGGAGCTGACTAGCAATATGCGCAATTATCTACCACTTCAGGTAGCTAATCCAATCGCCAAAGGAGGAGAAGTCTTGCCACTCGTGGACTGCAGATTGAAAGGACTCGTGGCGATGGAAGAAGTGTGCAGAGCATGCAAAGTCGCTTGCTGATGCATTCAAGACAGCGAGCGACATAGACCAACTATGTCTCAGGTAGTTCAGGTTTTGGAGGGGATTATGGTCGCAGAAAAGCCACCAATACCTAGAATTTTCTTGCAAATTGTAGGAAGCTATGAGAGTGATGCATAAAACAAAGCACTATGTCCTTTCTTTGATAATTTGTGGGCACGATGTAGCCCTAATTCATCATCCTCGAGTCTATACTTACATCTATGCACCTCTTTGGCCGATGCCTTTTGTAATATAAAGACGCAACAGTTAATGTCGCTGGTGGACTGACTGGTCTAGAATTTGCATCATGCTTACCAGACTTTGTAGGTTCCAATCGTATGCTACCATTTCCCCGTCCTCTAGTGGCAGAAGATCTGGTAAAGGAGTTTGTTGTCTATTCAGCTCATGTGTCTGCTCCTGATGAAGTAAGACGAACTCTATATTAAACATTTATCTGATGCCCTTATTGCATCCCTGTAGAACTCTCGACACTCGACAGTTGGCGTGTGCTGCTGAGCAGCGGCGTGCACACGGTATTCTTTGGTAAAAGGCGAAAGAACAGTTGGCTCTGTGCCTTCCAAAGCTTCTTTTCTGTTTCTCTTTTATTATTTGTTTGGATTTGTAACCAATGGAAACGTAAGAGCGGTCGGGTAACACGTCATCACCATTGTGTCCTCTGTCAATGAAGACAGGGGCTTTGGGCGGTCGCAAGGCCGCGACCACAGCAATGAGCACCGTCAGATCTAGGCTTCCAACCTCAAATCCGATGTGTAGAGAGAGAGAGAGAGAGAGAGAGAGAGAGAGAGAGAGAGAGAGGGAGAGAGAGAGATGTGATTAAGTTTGGGGCCTCGACGGCAGCGTCATGCAGCTCGGACGGAGTCGAGACTACGTCGATTGAGTTGAGCAGGGCCAGCCACGGTGAGTGTTAACGTGGCAATGGGTGATGGGATTGCAAAGAGAGGAGGTGGCCATGGTGATACGTAGGAATTTGTTTCTTAAAACATGAACACATGTATTGGTAAAATTGAATCAAAATGATTCGCACGGGAAGTAAAAACACATATACACAAATCTCCAAAAACATTGTTCATGCATTTTATTAAGAAACATGGAGAAATGAAAAGGAGGCTAATCATATTAGCTGTGTACCGTACTAAAAAAATTGATTATGATGTTCTTCAAGTCTAGGCCACAAATGTCTGATGTCCTTGCGGCGCAAATTATGACGTTCTTTAGATCCAACTCTACAAATGTCGGACTTCTAGTTCAAACACACCACCAATCTTGTGTCCAACAGTAAAGAGAAATTGAGAAAGCTCACCATTACAATTGTGTTAGTAATTGCTTTCATGTGTATCTTCATGTACTGATATCACTAATCAGTTGTCATACTAAAAGTTATGTTTTTTGTAATTTTAGCAAACACAAGAAGAACTCATTTCAACACTAGTAGGTGGAGAATGATGTCACACTTTCTAATGGTGAAGAATGCGAAGAGAAGCTACTACAGATGAGCCAAAAGGAAATCAAATTGACAAAGAAATTGTAATAAAACCGAGGCAAGGGATGGTACTCGATTCTGTAGAGGAATTCTAAGAGTACTAGAAAAGATAGGCTAAACAAGTGGGATTTGGTGGAGGAGCTCGCAAACTGAAGATGACGGTAAGATCTAATACTTGATTTTTGCATGTTCTCGGTATGGAAAGAGTGTAGATTGGTTAACGTTGTCAAGCCAAGGCCTATGTCAGGAACAATGTGTAAGCAAAGATTAGTGCTTGTTTATGTCCAGGTGGTAAGTACAGAATATAATCTTTCCATATTGACCACAATCGTAACTTGAGTCCTGGGAAAGTTCGTGATCAAAGCTGCCCCAAGAAGTTGGATGCTCATGTGAAAAGAAGGCTTGAATTGAAATGATAGAGCTGGTATAAGGATCGACAGAAATTTTTTTTAATCGCCTGTTGTTGAGGCAGGAGGTTATGAAGATCTTAATTTTGGCGAGAAAGAGCGCCGAAATTTCATTGAAAATGCGAGAAAGTTAAGACTTGGAACTGGAGTTGGCAAAGCCTTTCATAACTATTTTGTTCAGATGCAAAGTAGAAATGGTAGTTTTTCTATGGACGGAGTTGGATGTCAGTTCCAGGACATTCAGCATTACACTGAGTGTCAGCACCAATCCTCCCAAAAATTTATACACGGAATTACGTAAACATGGAATATCCTTATACATCTACTCGGGCAACATAGAACAAATTGAAGGTCACTCAGCTTTCGAACAAACTGCTATACATTAGAAAAAAAAACTAGACAAAAAAAAGAGAACTAATTTTAAACTCAAATATGGGACGGGCTTGGAGGTGGTCAAGAAATGGAGGGAGGCTCTCTCTGAATCCGCCAATCTGATGGGAACGCATTAGTATGATGATTAATCCCCGATTTCAAACTCATTTACCTTCTCCTATCAAAAATAATTTTAACTGTCTGGGAAAGGAAGTGTCAAGACTTGACTAGCTTAATGCCAACACCAATCGACCAATCGAGTCATCGACCTAACCTATGACATCGATTTCTACCCTGTTTTTGTTGGTTATAAGTAAAGGGCATCTATATTGAAGTATGGTAGTTCTATTATCATTTCCGACATATGCTTCAAGTGGGAAAGATGAATTGAGAAACCTGCGCTCTAAAGTCGAGTCCAACGCATCCTTTCAGAACTTTCTGCATTTCATCCATAAGATATATTGATTGAATAAAATGATCTGTATTCAATGGCACCGATATGTACATTATCCAGCAATAGTAAAGTTACAAAGTAGAGTCTGTAATATGAATTGAAGAGTATATATCGAAACTTGGCATTCTTCGCTCTACTCAATAGCAGCATATGCTCATATGCTTTGTGTGTGTCTAATAAATTTTATTACTACCGAAGCCATTATTAACTAGAGAAGACTGAAATTAATCAGAATTTCTGGGCCCGTTTAATACTCCTCTTATCAGATTATGCTGTACACTTCAGGCTAGATAATGACTTATACTTCATGTACATCCATACCTCTCTCCCTCTTTTGTTTCAACAGGAATGAAGATAATTGGATCCTGGCATTGTTGAAGAGAGAAAAATGATGGGAGACATCGGATGTAAACTAGAATAAAGATCCTCGTAATTACAGTTTGGTCAAACAAAATAGCTATTTCACTAGAGAGATTGGTGTGCAACTATGCTGCTTCAGCTGAAGGTCAAAATAACAGAAGTTGTTTTTCATTGTAGAAGATATTAGCTACTTAAAACTGTTGTTGAAACTTGAGAATAGTACAAACAAGGGAGTACACTTCGAGGTGAAATCTATGTAAGGTAAATTGTTGGTTAAAGGAAGTGGGAGTGAATGGAGTTTCGTGATAACGTGACTCATCCATAAATCGCCATTCTGCCTACTTCTCTTTTCTCCCTTCAAGAAAGATTTTATTAATGGCACAGCAGGTGAGCAACCTGCTACAAGCTCGAGACATTACAGTTCAAAGAAGCCTCTAGTTATGACACAATACTTTGTTTACCTATCCAATTCTGTCTACCTTGTAACAGAGGAATCAACTAATCTTCCCATGGTGTAGACCTTTTGATCTTTGACGCAATTAGATCAACACGTTCTTAAAGATATAAATCATATCAGATTGAGCAAAACTTGCTATTTCAGAATTTTAGAGTATGAAGCACTGGCATCATTAATTGGATTAAGAGAGGTGACAGAGGTCTAAGTGACATTCATAGAGCAACTAGGAAGACCATGGCCATTCAACAAGCATCCACTTAAGTTTGGATTAATGCATTCTGCATCACAATTCATATAGAAGGAGAGTAAGGAATAGTTCCTCAACAATGTCAGTATTAATAGCATGATGCAAAACCCGTATTCCATTGTGATTTTCAATTTTAATTTAAGGAGCAGACATTTTAAAATTTCTAGTAGAGACAGAAAAAATAGAAAACGGAAAAGCAAATTGCATTGGAATCTAAATCAGCCAGTTCACTTCCCCTATAATCAACTCCTCAACGAGTTGTGACCAATTCGATAGGAATGTTTCGCAAGCCAACACTCATATGATAGTTGGTGCCAGTGGAACCATACTTGAGACCATCTTATCTTTGTTAAGTTGATCAGCTTTCCTCTCCATCTGTTTCGATTGGACTCTCTTCTTCCTCGGTGTCTATTGCTCTGAGTCTCTTTGAGTCTCTTTCCTTGAAATCCCAATTTGTTTCTATCGTAATGGGCTTGACTCTCAAATCATCCTCCTGTTGCTGGCATATTAGACGGAACCCACACTGCTTTATGCTTCCTTTCGAAACTCTAAGGCGAACTTGCCAATCCCCTCCTTTACACGGTTTTCCCCACGGACTATATTTGAGCCACACATTATCGGATTCCAGTGAAAGGAACCGACAAAACCCATCCTCTACGCCATTAGTGCCTTTATATAATTGAACATCGACGACTTTTGCTTCCTCCAGCCCAATAACCACACAGAGTGCAAGTCCTAAAACCTTGTCACGCAGGTCATC
Source organism: Eucalyptus cloeziana (assembly GCA_014182715.1). Lineage (NCBI taxonomy): Eukaryota > Viridiplantae > Streptophyta > Magnoliopsida > Myrtales > Myrtaceae > Eucalyptus > Eucalyptus cloeziana. The sequence goes on along the minus strand of CM024641.1, from coordinate 20,583,425 downwards.
GGGAACCTTGAAAGATATAGATCCCTCTTCACAATGGTGAATCCATCCTGGCATCTCTCCTCCAGTTAGGATAATTTCGACCTCTCTCTTCGCGTTCCGGAGATACTGTCATACAGATCTAGCATTCAATGAGAGAGAGAGAGAGAGAGAGAGAGAGAGAGAGAGAGAGAGAGAGAGAGTCTGACCTCGAGTATTGACACACCAGCCAGATCAAACTCTTTCCGTGATAATCCACAGCATGAAGAGAAGTCAACTTCAGAGAAGTTGGAGAGACTCGAAAAATCTGGGAGATTTTGTAGAGATCTGCAATTTCGTGCTCTTATGATCCCAATATTTGATGGAAGCTGAGGAATCTCTTCGAGTTGCTGGCAATTATCCAACAACAACCATTCCAAATTATTGAATTCGTTCAAGCACCTCGGCAGATGAGTGAACTTGTTCCCGAAAGATATAGGTGCGTCAATTTGGGAAAATAACCCTCGAGGAAATCTAACCCTGATAAATTGCAACCCTTAAGATCTAGCCAACCTAGATTTGGGAATCCCAAGCCACCATCAAGATCAGTTGGATCCTCCAAGTTCTTCGGAAACATGATAAAATTTGAGCAATCCGTAAGATGCAGGGAGCCCAGATTTTGCAATTTATAAATGCTCGATGGAAGCCTTATGAGATTTTTGCAATATTCTAAACCTATATACCTTACAGAGCCAAGATTATCAATGGATGCAGGGAGTTCTTTAATAGCCGTTCTTGCTAGATGAAGTTTCTCTAGATGTTCCATCTTTACCATAATATCAGGGAACTTCTCGAGTTTAGAGCAACCACCAAGATGAAGACAGCGAAGAGATCTTGTCTTGAGTGTGCTAGGAAAGATACCAAGATTAGAGCATGATTCTAAATATAAATATTCTAACTTGTCAAGATCTCCGACGGATTGGTGAACCTCCACCAAGCTTTCGCATGCAAAAAGAATCAATCTCTTCAGATTTGGAGCTGACGAAATGTCATGAACATGAGTCAGGGACTTGCAAAAACTGAAATCGATGTCCTTCAACATTATAAAATCCTGCAAATACATATCAGTGCAGTCATTAAGTTTTGCAAATATTTATAGTTATAACAATGAAAAGCTAATCATGGCAAGGGCTTACCTTAAATGTGACTCCTAATTGTTTGATATGACTATTAAACATAAAATAGTGACCAATTATTTAAAAAAAAAAAAAACATAAGAGTAAGACTTCGGTTTTTGACACGTTATATGGATGAGGACTATTCTTAAATGCTCGGGCCCCGAAGGACTCGTCCATCACTTGGATACGCTTCGGCAATAACCTGTGCCCACCATGCATGGCTTGAAAAAAATGAGTAGGACTTTGGTTTTGGGGTCCCTAACGAGCTCCGACCAAAGCCCAAAAGCATGTATCTTCTTGAATAGATTTTAAATGCGAAAGCCCCACCACAACAAAAATCACTAAGCGAGAAATTATACTAGATAATTTCTTCACCATCATTCGTAACTTTACCGTCGATAAGTAGTGTCTTCTCCACACATTTTAATCGAGCGGGCCAGTTGCCCGTCTCTTTTGGTTTAACATGACCCGCCTAAGAATAAGGCCGACCGGCCAAGATTCTCGCCGATGGATTTTCGTTGTTAAGGCCAATTTTCTATGTTAGGTCAAACAACAAATCCAAGATGAACCTAAAGCGGGCCTCGGGATTTCTGAATGGAAGGCCATGGAATGGCCAAAGTGATTGGGCAAAGAAAGTGGTCATGTTAGATTCATCCCGTGAATCAACAAAATTAGGCAATCAGTTTCTACCCAACATGAACCCCCAAGTAATTTGGATGGACGACGCAAGTAAACATCTGGACCTCAAATGTAGAGCTAATTTAATGTTGAAATGCACGCAGTCATGTAATAGAACCCTCTAAACATAAATTCATTTTCTTTTTACGACAAGTAGTTTTATTATATTTATTTATTTGTAAATGATGTTACATAATTTTTGTGAGTATGAATTTTTTATTGATTTTTTACTATTATTTATTTTCCAAATACTTTGATCTCGATCGAAATTTTGATTATATTGTTACTTGTTTGAATTTCATACTTTAGGTAAGTTATTTTTTCTTAACTTGGAGGTTATTCAAAGGTATCCTAGGCCCCTAGCTATCAAAATCGTCTGGTCCCTCATTGTAAACACAGTTGATTTATTAAAGTTTTAGTCTGGGAGGTTGTCCCTTATTATTTTTTCTTTGTCTGTCTCTTTGCTCCTTCAGGACCTGTTGGTAACTATCCTGTTTTTATATTTTTTCTGTTCTTTTGTTTTTTGGAACAAAAAAAAGAACAAAAATCCGTTGGGTAACGTTAGTTAATTTTTTTATTTTTCGGAATAGAAAAGTGGTTAGGGAATAAATTTGAAATAGAAACAAGAAGTAAAAAAATTTACTTCTTTGTTTCCAGGAATAGAAATGAAAAAAATTATTTCTGAACAAAAATTATTCCCACAAACAGAAATGTTACCAAATGCATAGTAGATTCCTAGAGTTTACAAGTGATCAATAGAGTGTTGTGTCCTTGGAGTGCCTTACAAAAACGGTGCTTCGGCTAAGGGAGACCTTTATCTTGTCTCCTCGTTCCTATTAATTGTAGTGTTCTCCATCTCACTAAGATGGGAAAAAAAAATCGTTATTTGTTCCTTCAACACAATCCGAAGCTCGTGGGACCGAAGAGCGTGACAAGATAATTGAAAGACAATAAATATAGTAATATATGCACATGGGTTAAGTGAATGCACAAAATTGATACTTGAAAAATTGAGCAAAGCCACCAATTTAGAGATATTTAAGAGAAAGAAGTTGCTGATAAAATACACAATACATTGAAACATATTAATGTATGTGGAAAGAAAAAAAGATATTTCAAGATTTCAAAAAAAAATCTGTCCTCTAATAAAAAAGATTCAAATCTTGATATTGAAACTTGTGAGAGATCAAATAAATTTACTTAGGCATTACTCTATGGATACAACATTTGCAAAATAAGAAACTGACGACATTTCGGGGAAGAAAAAGAAAGAGATCCTATCGAAGATACCTTTTACTTTATACAGTAGTATAGATTATATGAATGTCGATATAATTACACATACATACATATCTACGTATATAACTTACTTTGCGAAGCTACCATCATGTGAAAAGTTACCAATGTCAAAATTACTCAGGCATTTCTCTATTGATACACCATGCAAGTAATTGTCTGAGTTAGGCTTATTTGACTAAAATATGATAGGCTGTCCTACATGTGAAAAGTTACTGACAAATTTGGGAGATTTTTCGTATATATAATTGGGAGGTCTAAGACGCTTTAGTAATTGATTAATTTGGTTGAGTGTTTTATCAAGTGTCCCACACAGACCGGATAATTTCTGGAGTAGCCCCAAGAAAATACACGTGTTGGATGGAACATAAAAACTAAACTGTTAACTTCTTGTACTTAACGTCAAAATTTGAAATAGTATGCTTGGTGATACGGAGATTAGGTGTGGAGTAAGTAAGACCGGCGAATGAATCCCGAGCAAAACAAAAGGTAAGATATTACAGTTCTAGTAGTAGTAACAACACCCAAAAACATGCCCATTTCAAATTCATTTTTGAATTTTTCGAAATTCGATGAGACCTTCTTAGGAACTTAATCTTTTGAAAACTCAATTTCTCTTTTGAGGATTTACGCACAATTGGCCGGACACGGGACATCACGTAAGTACCTGCGCTCGTGTTTAATATTCTGCATTTGATTTCTCGTTGATGATTAATGTTTGAATTTGGTCTCGCTAGTCGATTCCACGTTATACGAAACGAGCCCTAAATCTTATTTGAGTGAGTTAGCAACATTTACTTTATTGTTTCGAAATTATTAAAGGTTATAATGATTTAGCAACATTTTGTCTGCGAAGCTTACCAAAATGTTAAATTTACTATCTTTTAAAAAATACCAACTCTTGTTTGAGTCCTTTTACCAATGTTTATTTCATTTGTGAAATTAGCACCCGTTTTTTCGGTACTGCATTTTTTTTTTGTTTGAGTTACCAATGTGTTAAATTTTTACAATTTTTTTTAGAAAATAACCAATTTTTATTTGAATCACTACTAATGTTTTTTTCTAGTGTTTTGAAATTATCAACTGTTTCAATAATCTATGAATGTTTATTTGCCAGATTACCAACTTGTTTAAGTTACTATCTCTTCTAGAAAATTATCAACTGCTAATTGAGTCCACTCACCAACGTATATTAGATTGTTTGTAAAAATTAAAGTTGCTTTTATAATTACCAATATTTATTTGTTGAAATTATGACGAATTGAACTAACTCCTATACTAAATTACCTACTATTTCCCAAATTACCAACTAATCCAATAATTTACCAACAATTATATGCAGAGCTAATTTAAGACCTCTCACATGAAAGTACCAACGGATATTTGAGTTAGTTTTCAATATTTATTTGATTGTTTCAAAGGTACTAACCATTCTGATAATTTATTGACATTTGTGGCAACTTACCAACTGGAAAAGGTTAATGAGTCGTATCCAAATTTGTCAACTCTTATTTGAATTAATTACCCATATTTAATTAATTGTTTAAGAACTACCCACTGTTTCAATATTTTACCAAGGTTAATTTGGAAAGCCTACTCGCATGTTAACATTAGCACTCTTTTATGAAATTACCAATTCTGTTGAATATTACTGACATCATTTCAATTACCATCATTTGTGGTGAGTAAGTTACAAACTCCTATTTGAGTCACTTACCAACTTTTATTTGATTGTTTCAAAAGTATCAACTATTCACATAATTTCACGTTTGCTTGGGGAACGTTTCAACCTGTTTAAGTTGCAATCAAATAAACATTGGTAAATAGACTCAAATAAAAATCGGTAAATTTTGTAAGAGTTGGTGACTTCAACACGTTGATAACATCTGCAAATTTGTTAGTAAATTATTAAATCAAAAGGTGATTTTGAAAGAATTACAAAAATGTCTTTAACCAAATCAAATAAGAGTTAGACTAACACTAGATGATACCTAACCTGTGAGGAGTTAGAAAATCACTCAAATTAATATTAGTAACTTGCAAGTGCTTGGAAGCTCATTGAGGTTCGACCGCCTACTTAAGTTCAATATCTCTAAATTTGGCATCTCTGAAAGGTCAGGAACACAATCAGCGACTTACAGTGGCTAAAATTCAGAAACTTCAAATTCTTAAAACGCTGCAAATTTAAAAACACAGCTTAACAAGATTTTGATAAATTCAATTTGAATGCACCGAAAATGAAAACCGTCAACTAAAGCATTTATGACGTACCTTTAGGTTCCCTCCAAATTCCTTAATCCGGCTGTTACGCACGTCAAAGCAAACAAGCTTCTTTGGAACACATACGGGAGTGGATAAAGGACATCCAGGCCATTCAAGCCACCTTAAATCATTAGGAAGATGTATAGGACCTCCGTTGATTTGTGCATTCGGAAGTATGAGCAATTTCAGTCTCCTCATGTGTGTGAAAGCACTGGGACTGATGTCTAGCTCTTTTCCTGTTGGCAAGTTCAGCACTATGCCTTTAACAGCAACGGTTCCCTATAGAGGAAAAAAAATAATCAATAATAATCAACTGTGATCAGGTGATAGCATGTAAATTAAACAAGATAAGATTATTGACCGTTTCATGAGAAGCTCTCACCGTATCGTCCGACAATACTTCAAAAATATCTTCATAGCGCCATAATCTACTCCGTCTCCCAGGGTCATCTAGACACTCATTTTTAACGATATCCTGACCCATCTGCTCAATCAAGTCATGCATTTGTATTGTGTTGTCATCCTCAATTGTTACTAAGGATCTCTCTATTAGAGTTTGCATCCCAATTAAAGTCTTTAAACCACAACCATCAAGAACTCTGGTTACATAATCCCTTTTTCTTCTCTTAAAGAAGCAAGCAATGTCAAGAAAAATGTCCTTCTGATTGTTGTCCAGCGCATCAAAACTTATCTTGAGGACACGATTTATATCTTTATCAGGACTTTCAGTAAGTTTTTCCAATGTACTCTCCCATTCCCCTCTACTTCTACCATGTAAAAAGGGACCCAAGACCACAATCGCTAAGGGAAGGCCATTAGCATAGCCCAAAATATTATCTATGAGATCCATGCTTATGTCTTTCATCTGATTTCTTGAAAAAGCATATGAACTCAGAAGTTCAAAAGCTTCATCTTGATCTAATGGTTTAACTTCATATACCCGATCTATCCCATGAGAAGTTAGTACATGTTTATCTCTTGTGGTAACCATGATCCTGCTCCCTTTTCCAAACCATGCACATTCTCTAGCTAATGCATTTAACTGGTCCCCATGATCCACGTCATCAAGCACAAGAAGAATCTTCCTACAGCAAAGTCTATCTCGTATCATATTAGCACCTTTATCCTCACTTAAGACCACTAAATTTTCTTTCCATAATGTCTCAGATAGCAGCGTTTTTTGCAAATGAACTAGGCCGTCAGGTCTATTGGAAGTTTCTCTAACATTTGCAAGAAAGCTGCACCCGTCAAACTGACTTGCAATACTGTTATAGACATCTTTAGCAATAGTGGTCTTCCCTAAGCCTCCAGTTCCCCATATTCCTATCATCCGAACATCATCCGAGCCCATACTCAACAACGACATTACTTTTTCTACCCGGCAACCTACACCAACAGGATACTTGGCAACACTCAAGGGTACTCGTGCTACTGTAGTTGAGATCTCTTTGACGATCTTCTCTATGAACTCGGTCTCATCTCTGCCAAAACAAAGCAGCAAAAATAACGCAAATAAACAAAAACATACAGTCCATTGAACTAACTAAAGCTAGCGCAAAGTAAACAATCACTCTTCAACAGTCCAAAACATTACTCTAGGCCAACATACTAATCGATGCCATCATGTATCAATAAAATTAGAGAATTCCAAATTCTTTTACAGGGTCGAATAGGAACACTGTGATTACCCATGGTCATGATGCCAACCGGACAAATCGGCCGCTTCGATTAGAGCTTGCCTCCATTTCTCCACCCTCTCAGAACCCTTTCCCAGTTTCTCCTCGTGCCTGGCCAATGCCTTGCCATAACTCTCTCTCTGCCCTCGAACCTCCCTCGGCTCCACTCCGTAGAACACGGGCAACACCATCTGCCCCTTGAGCCTCTTACACTCCATTACCTTCACCAGCTCGTCCAAGCACCACCGAGACGAAGCGTAGTTCTCGGAGAAGACGAGCACGGCGATCCGCGACTCCTCGATGGCCTTCGTCAGCGCCGGCGAGATCTGGTCCCCGGGCCTCAAGTCCTCGCTGTCGATGTAGGCGTTGATGCCTCGATGAAGCAGACACCTGTGGAGGTCAGCGAGGAAACCGCGGCGGACGTCCTCGCCTCTGAAGCTGAGGAAGACATCGAACAGCCATTTCGCTTCGGAAGAAGAAGAAGAAGACGACGACGACATTTTTTTTTTCTTTTTTGGTCGAAAAGAAGAAGAAGAAGAAGAAGAAGACGACGACGACATTGGAAGATAGAATCTGAGCTTAGTTTGGATTCGTGTCGAGCGATGAGTGATGCTATTTATCGTGGAGTCGGTCAAGAAATCGATGCGGACTGAGAAACATCGAACGTCGCACCGCGTTAGGAAAAGCGCCTTTTTCATTTTTGTTTTTTCTTTTCATTTTTCGTAAATGGGCGAGAAGTTTCTTTTCGTTCATTTTTATTTTAAAATTGTTTGTTTTTGTCTTACAAAAAACCGGAAAGTGACTTTATTTCATGGGTGTTCAAAATGAATCGTTCAAATTGGGAACCGCGGATTAAGCCAAATCAGCCAGTTGGGTCCGATTCTCAAGAATGTCCATCCAATTCCTAATTCTTAAAAGTGAAAATTGGATTGGACTAGACTAACCAAATATACTTTTATTTCTTCAAAAAAATTTGTCAAATGTAAACTAGTACTATCTTATCCAATAGCATCACAAGTTACAACATAATAACTTTTCATTCATCATTACTTCCATCAATATTTTAAGATTTGTCACTTTCTCATTGTGCACAAATACTCTTAAAAGTGATCGATTTCATTAGATCGGATCGGGAATCGAACATTCCTACTTTATTTTATTTGCCAAAGTTCAATATTATTCAAAGCATATAAAAAAATTAGGTATAAATTTATGTATGCAATAAAAAAAATTATCATTCTCAACCCAAATCCGATATATTCCATTCCAATATTTTGTCTTCTATGAATGGCAACATATCTTTCACATTATTAGGTAGGAAATTGTTTAGATTTTTTGCTTATTCAATGCATCGTGTCCCCAAAAAATAAGTCATGAAATAGATTTTTTAACGCATACTTCTGTTTTTTCCCCATTAATTGATTTTAATATTTTTAAGTAGCCATCTTTTGCTTAAGAATGGAATGAGGGAGTCATGTGCATGTTCACATCATTCAACTCATCGTGTCCCAGAAAATTCTATTTTCTATTTTATTTTATTACTTAAAAAAAATATATGCACCGGGCTTAACCTATGCGCTTTGTCTGTTATTTACACATGATACGTACGAAAGATCCCAGCTTGGTAAAATATAAGTAGTGTTGTTTGAAATCGAGGATTTACCTTTTCCAATTATTTTAACTACAACCTATTTTTTTTTTTATCGGTCAAACTCTATTCTTATTCTAACACTCACTCTCAAACTTTTGCTTTGCCTCCTTGCAGGGCGTGGAAGTCAAAATCCACTCCTGAAACTACAGCCCACTTTGAACGATGTGACAAGCTGTGATCTCAATCGAATATTTTTTTTGTTAATTCCTTTGGCGAGCTTTCTGAAAACAAGCCTCAATGCCAATGTCACTTCTTTGGTCGCGAAATAATTAACACAAAAGAAGAAGAAGCCATTAGAATTTGGTAAAAGGAGGCAGGTGCTGGTGTGAAGGATGAAGCGAGATCTTAAAAGGTAAGCTACTCCATTGGCCACCCAATAAAGTACTTGGCTGTGGCTTCCAGGAAATGGCGTTCGCGATCAGTGAGATTTGTTCCCCATCGGATCTTCTCGGTATTTTCTTTGCACGCAGAGGCGTGACTTTCTTTTTTGAGGGTCAACAAAGAATATTATATTAATTTCCAGCTCTGTGGGCAAGGCAGATGAGAGGATGTGGTAGGAAATTGGAGAGAAGAAGGCGGTGCCCGGTGGTCTCAGCAAGCTCGGCTTGGGATCCTATTCTTGAGAACTGATGTATTGTGGCACGGGGAAATGTCGCTAGCGTGATTTGTTGTATACAACTATTTTTATAGCTAAAATTCGCATGATTTTTTGCCATGCCTTCCAATAAATCAATATATAATGGGAATGGAGAAATCCGAATTTAGAGTGCGGACCTACTGGTAACTCGAGAAGATAGCTTTGACATATAAATCAATTGTAATATCCTACACAAGATGTATTAGTCATCCATGTATGTAGATGCTTGTGCCGATTTGAGAGAAGGGCTTTGACATGAGCACGTCTTCACCAACAATCGGTTGGACATTTTCTATGCATTAGGCAATCTAATTACAAATTGGATAAGGATTACATTTTTCCTTTCATAGCTCGGGCATGAGAATAGATCAAGCTTTTTGTTCAATTGAAAGTAATGCGGTAGGTTCTAAGGTATAAATTCAAAGACATGAGAAAATTTCTAAAAGAACACCTCAAAATGATTAATTGGTACACCAATAGCTTATCTTCTATTACTTTGGAGTGAAGGATCTTTCACTCGACTAGGGCATTATTCATTAGATGCTTTTTTGGAATTCATATGCTTGGTGATGTCATTCCTTGTCAAATCAAAGTGCTAGTCATTTTCAAAAGCACTAAATACTTGGTATGAGAATTTGTAAGAAAGACTTTTATTATGCATGAAAGAACACATTCTGTTGAGATTATTTAGTCCAAAAGAGGATTTTTACGTTTAGACTCTAACGGATGGTACTTCAAAATTGTAAAGCATCCACTAACATGGGATGCATTACACATAGAGTTTAGCTTATTTTGTTATTATGTAAATTTATGCTGCATATAAACGTCACTAATGTCAATTGAGTGCAATAATTATACCGATCATTATGAGTTTCATGTGATTTGATGATATCTCACCTTTTTTCTTTGTCTTTGTTGCTTACGTCAAAAGCGCAAGGAAATGTTTGCTCCATCAGTTTCGTGCTAGCTTCCCTCCACGCGGCATCAAGCTGATTTTGATGGGCAGGTGGCCCCCACCACTTTATTCCTTCTACATGCTCATATCTTGAGCGATTCCAAGGCTCGACTCCGGTGGCTCATTCCCATTGCATTTTTCATTCTTTTTTTTTTTTTTTGTTATAAACAGAAATGGCTTGGTTGTTATTATTCAGGAAAATGTTAAACAAGGAGATGGAATAGACTCGTTTTACAAAAAAAGCCTAAACTGAATATAATCAAATAATTGCCTAAAATGACTAAATCAGTCTCACATAGGAAGCCAAAGTTTGCTGATCTACCAATTTTTTGATAACTGGCAGGTGTATGATTGGTCTAACAGACGAAACCTGGATATTTTTGTCTAAAAAAGTTTGGTAAAAATTATATATCCCAAAAACAACAAACCACCACCACCCCCACACATTGCGCCCGAAGTTTCTTCCTTCATTTCTTCGCATCTTTCCAAAAATGAAGACAAAGCTCATACAAGGCCCACCTCTTCATTAGTAAGACATTCACATGTAACAAAAGGGCCCACCCGCCCAAAAAAACAAAAGGTTTCTTCCTTCGTTTCTTCACATCTTCCTTTCCTTGCGGTCTTCGTTTCTTTCTAAAGGTGAAGACAAAGCTCAAGCAAGGCCTACCTCCTCATTAGTCAGACACTCACGTGTAACGAAAGGGCCAAACCCCTCCTCTTTCCCCCTTCTCTTGTTTCCTCACATCTTATTCCTTTCCTTCCGGTCTTCATTTCTTTCCAAAGACGAAGACAAAGCTCAAGGCCTACCTCTTCATTAGTCAGACGCTCACACTTGACACAAGGGCCTCGATTCTCCATCTCCTTTTTGAAGTTTGTGCTTTGCTTTGATCTCCACTCAAATTTGATTTCGTTCAAATTGGTGCAGCAGGTCCTTCATTTGTCCAAGAGAAAGTGATTGCATCTTGTTGAAATAACAAGGGATAAAAAGTTAAGGTACTCAAGTGATTAAAAAAAAAAAATTGGAAATGGAGTGGGCACCCATTTGGACTGAACCACTATGAAATGGTTCCGCATTCCTATGTCATTACTCCTTTTTATTTATATGCGTATAACATATTTAATAAATTTCTTGATTTATATTTGTGCGTAAATACTTAATACTATGGAGCATATTCAATATTTGGCCAAACTATTGCTCTGGTTTTTTTTTAATTTTTAATTTTTTAGAGCTAAGTATCATAGCATCACATGTTGATAAATTAAGAGAGTTGATGATATATTTTCATCACAATGCATAATTAAACAATACTATGATCAACAAGTGTTAGAGGAGGAATTTGATACTTCCACGCGCCAAATGCAGAGAGGCATATTAAACCTTTTGCACTTTTCCCCACATTTCATATAGCAATAGTCGTCAGACAATTTTATAACCTTTCGTGATGGAAATAGATCAAGCTTCTCATCCAATTGAATGTAATGCAATTGGTTCTAATATACAAATTCAAATAAATGAGAAATTTTCTAGAAGAACACCTTTAAATGATTAATTGGTACGTTAATAGCTTATTTTCTATTACTTTGGAGCAAAGAATCTTTTCCTAATGTGGGGCCTTTTTAGGGGGATGCTTTTTTTGGGAACCACTTTTTAGACGTGCTACTCCTAGTCAAGTCAAAATGCAAGTCATTTCGAAAACAATTGGATACTTCATGCGGAAGTTCATAAGAAAGACTTCATCTAAGTGTGAAGGATACATATTCAAATTATTTAGTCCAAAAGAGAATTTTCGTGTTTGGACATTAATAAAGAATACACTTCAAAAGTATAAAGCGTCCTCTTACATTAGACATTCTATGTGATTTGATGATATCTCACTTTTTTTCTTTTTTTTTTTGCTTAGTCAAAAGTGCAAGGAAACATTTGCTCATCACTTTCGTGCTAGCTTCCCTCCACACAACTCTGGTCTGGAAAGAAAAATTATCAAAGTTGATTTTGATGGCAGGTGGCCCCCCACCCTCATTCCTTCTACATGCTCAAATCTAAAGCAAATCAAAGGCTTGACTCCATTGGTTCATTTCCATTACATTTTTTATTTTATTTATTATTAACAGAAAGGCTTGATAGTTATTATTTGAGAATATTCTAAAAAAGAGTATAGAGTAGAGTCATTTCATTAGAGTAGATTTATTTTAAATAATAATTTAGAATAACTAAATTCATATCACATGAGGACCTGAACTCATCGGTCGGCCAAATGTTTACCGGCTAGCAAGTATGTGATTTTTTCAATGGCCATACGTGTCTTCCCATTTTCTTCCTTTGCTTTTGGTCTTTATTTCTTTCGAGAGTAGACAAAGCTCGAACAAGGACCACCTCTTTATTCATCAGACGCTCACACGTAATAGCAGGAACAAGGCTATTCGATTGAGAAAGTTGACAATGCATGGACGCTCCACTTTCCACGCACCACATGCATGGACCCCTCCCTGATATCAAACAAAAAACAAACAGATGAAGTTCACGTTACATTCTTGACTTATGAAGGATGAGGTTTTTTTTTTTTTTTTTTTTTTTGTTAATATAATCTGTTGACTATAATTTGTGGTCCCACTGAATTCTTGACTTGGGAGGAAAGGTGTAATTACTATTCCTAGCTATCCTATAATTGTTGGTGTGGAGCTATAGCAGTAAATTTCACTTTAGTGAATTTACCACTCCTAGCTACTCTATAGTTGTTGAGGGTCATTGGATTGCTGATAAATTTATCATGCTGGTCAATTACGACTTATTACCTACTCTGTAATTATGAACTATTGCTGCGATATTTTTATCCTGCCCAAGAGAAGTAATAGAACAAAACGCGCAAAGCGTGATGCTTTCTTTTGGATAATCTCTACTATGCATGGAACAAAAGGTCTATCTACCTAAGAAGCAAGTATGCTTGGGGTTAAATGATATTATTGGAATGGAATAATGCTTGTATATAGAGTTTAGCTTATTTTGTTATTATCTAAATTTATGCAGCATATAAACGTCACTAATGTCAATTGAGTGCAATAATTATACCGATCATTATGAGTTTCATGTGATTTGTGATTTGATGATATCTCACCTTTTTTATTTATCTTTGTTTCTTAGTCAAAAGCGCAAGGAAATGTTTGCTCTCAGTTTCGTGCTAGCTTCCCTCCACGCGGCTTTGCTCAGAAAAGGCAAAAAGATCAAGTTGATTTTGATGGGCAGGTGGCCCCCACCACTTTGTTCCTTCTATATGCTATCTTGAGCGATTCCAAGGCATTTTTTATTCTTTATATATATATATATATGCTCAGTTGTTATTATTCGGGAAAATGTTAAACAAGGAGATGGATTAGACTCATTTTACAAAAAAAAAGCCTAAACTGAATATAATCAAATAATTGCCTAAAATGACTAAATCAATCTCACATAGGAGCCAAAGCTTGCTGATCGGCCAATTTTTTGATAACTGGCAGGTGTATGATTAGTCCAATAGAGTTATAAATCCCAAAAACAAATCACCACCACCACCCCACACATCGCGCCCGAAGGTTTCTTCCTTCATTTCTTCGCATCTTCTCCTTTGCTTCCGGTCTTCGTTTCTTTCCAAAGATAAAGACAAAGCTCATGCAAGGCCCACCTCTTCATTAGTCAGACTGATGACAGTGCAAGTTTTCCCTAGAATTCTGCAGCAGAGAATAAGCAATTGAGATTTCAACCCATGCACAAGAAAATCAAGTTTATGCACTCATAATTCTGTTTGGCCGTACTCACTCATACTTTGCTAATAATCATATGATCTTGAATGTAGATAAGGAGTCATTTCATACTGTAAAATCTGTTTTGTGAAATTTCAAAATTATATCCAGTTGGAAACTCGACCTCAAAGGATCGACGTATTTGGAATTAAAATCAAGGCCAGACTATTAGGCGACTTCTTGGAACTCAGTCAATTTAAAGCTAGTTCAAACAATTCAAAAGCGATCGAAAATGCTCCTCTGTCTCACACTGGAGCAAAAAAATATATTTATTTGGTCAAAGCTGTTCTATTTGACCGGTCAATGGTCGTGGGACCAACCACTTTTTATTATTATTAGTTTTTGGATTTCTTTCCCCTGTAGTATATTATTAATTGGGAATATCAACTCAGTTAAAATATACTCCATTTGCTCCCCAATAAAATCTTTGATCGTGGCTTCCAATAAACAGTTAATATCACGAAAAATCTCAAATTGATATACCTATGACAATGTTACCTCAAATTAATTTTTTAATCACAAAGAACCCCAAATTAATACATTTAATCATTCATTAAATTTTACCATTAAATTACTAAGTTAGATAACATATATATCAGTTTTGAGTTTTACCATTCATTTATTACAAGTATATCAATTTATAATTTTAGTGGTATCAATTCAATTTAATAGAAAATAATTGATTGTAAGTTTATCATAAATATATCAATTAGAGATTTTTGTTATTAATTTAAAATAAATTTATTACAGGTATATCATTTTGATATTTTTCTTAGTATTAACCCTCTAGTAAATGGCATTTGAAATCAATGAGTTATTGCCCTTCTTTCTTTCTTTCTTTGGAATATCATGACTTCTTTTTGTCGAAAAATATCCTCGTTTTCTTTCTTTCTTTTGCATATTATGACTATCACTACTCGAAAGTTCTGTCATTTTCAGTTTGTTTTTGTTTTTTTCTTACGTGCACATTAAAGTACACTAGCCCTCACGCACGTACTATTATTTTAGACGTCGGTCAATCGTTTTTTCTTGCTTTAATTTTCGTTAAAGTAACCAAAAAACGAAATCCTTTAACTCACGTTCACGAATTGAACTCGTCTCCCTCAAACCTATACTAGTTTCGCCGCTAGAGAGCCAAGATAACTCGCACCTCATTGGCCCCACAGGTCCTTGACTACCTTTCTGCCCACTTTTTTTTTTTTTTTTTTTTTTTTTTTAATTGGTCTTGACAAGATTTAGTTTCTTTAATGTAAGATCGTAAGCATACTTGATAAATCATCCGCAGGTTTGAATTGCTATTTGTCCTGAGTCAACATTTCTTTCTGAAACAAAACTTATTCAATGAAGTACAACATAGCATATGGTTCATTATGTCTTTTTCTAGTGCCTTATGTGATGTGATTCCTATGATCACTTCAATAGTTTTACTTGCTGAGTCGCTATGTTTGCATATTGTCTTCGCAAGAAGCATGTGAAATTCTGAAAATTGCTAATTAAAAGTGTATTCACCATGTCTTTAATTGATGGATACTGCCCAGGTTTGTCAATATTTATGTTTTCCACGCATGCTCCGGCTTTGGCTGCATCGATCCATGTGCATTTACACATTGGCTGCATTAGAGCATTCACACGCTGAATTTGGAAAAAGTGGCACCATGTTTGTCCACTTTGCTTGAAATTCTCCTATTTTGTGGGCAACCACACGAGTAAATGGACTAGCTTAACACACTTTTTGGGGAAAAAATGAGTAAAATTTGGTACCAACACAAGTATATTTGATCATTCTTTCAACATAGTGTTAACAATATTGGAAATCTAAGAAATTATAACAATATGAGGTTACAATTATGACAGGTCTCTCTGGAATATTTTAACTATCTTTCGCATAATTATATCAATGTTACTAGAGTTTTCACTAAATCGTCACGCAAATTCAGCTGATATAAAGGGTTGCACGTGTTCAAACACAAAAAAACTCATCTTCCATACTTTTGCCATTGAGAATTAGAGTTTGCGATAAACCGGTTACATGTCAAGTCATATTGTAAGTCAATAAAAGAACGAATTGAATATCAAACACCCAAATCCTACACTAAAATGTTGCAATCGATAGAAATGTCTAGCCTCTCCAATTATAATTGATCAAATAAACTCAACATAACCGTTCAAAACAAATAAAAATAAGAAGAATGCCATATCAACCAAAAAGTTTACATTTGGAAACTCCAGCATCATACATGCGATAGTGACATGAGAAGTTGATAACAAATGTTGATCCTATAAAATGACTATGTTTTCTTTGCCCAATCAATTGCCTTTTGATCCAAGTGATAGACATCATTGAGGATGGCATCGGTCAATGAGATCGCGATTCAATGAGGGAAAAAATGAAAAGCAAAATGTGCCATATATTATCCGAATGAGGACCATGCGAACATAATTTAGTGCAAAAGAAGCCTTTTATGATTAAGATATCCCAAGGAAAAATTGGAATGGCAATCTCATGCAGCCATTGAGGAAGCGTACACCCTACCTAGGTTTGATACATATCTTTGCAAAATCATGTGACCGAAGCAGAAAGAATGCACCATAACTTTTTTTGTGTGAAATTCATCGGTATGACAAGCTTAAATATTTTTCATCATGATTTTTCTGGATGGACTCATGACATGCGCGAACAGCACAACCCCTACGCCCCCCCCCAAAAAAAAAAAAAAAACAGCATGATTCTAGATATCAATTGGATGAAGTTGGCATTAAGCAAGTTTTTACACAAACGATAAGTTTCTAGCTTAAAAAGTCGAGCACACAACGAACCGTAAAGAGGGGAAAAATGAAGAAGAAAAACCTAATCCAAAGCAGTCTACTTCCATTCTAAGTTCTAACTACTCCCTTAAAAAAAATCCTAATATTTTTGACACGGCAGACTACCATAAAAAAATTGGAGCAAATTGAATTGAGGAAGTGATGGTCATCATGCCTATGCTGAGGAAGGCTGCTTTTCAATTTGGAAAAATGGGAAAGATTCGCAAAAAAGGAAAAGCTACTTTCTAATTTGCTCCTTCGCGTGATTGATTGCATTTGTCATCATCGCATTCCCTTTTTCAATCCGTGAAATGCGGATTTCTTGCTCAGTGGGATTTTGTTCCCCATTGGATCTTCTCAGTATTCTCTTCATATCAAGAGGCATTAGTTTCTTTTTCGTGGGTCGACAGAGATTATTATTACCGTTAGCTGGAAAAAAGGACGGTGAATCCTCAGCCACACGTTGTCGGCAAAGCAAACGAGAGAGAGATGAGGGAATTGGAGAGAAGGAGGCGGTGGGGCCCGCCGGCCTCAACAAAGCTCGGCTCGGGCTTCGGTGCCGTGAAAAACAAGCAGATGCCGTCGGTCAACATGAGATAAATCTTTACGATCATAATTTCAGTGATTAATGTTAAAAAAATTTCAAATTAATATATATGATAAATTTATTTTTTGATTATAAAATATTTTTAAATTATTACATTCGTTTCATTAATTTCCATTAGATTAGATAATTACATGAAAAACCAAAAATTAAATCAACTCGGGATAAAACAAAAAATTGGTGTATTCGTTAATAATTCAGTAATTTGATGATAAAATTTAATGAAAATTAATTGATGATAAATTTATTATAAATATATTAACTTGGATAGATTTGTAATAAAAATATAAATTTTGAAATTTTCGTGATATTAATTTAATTTTATATTATCCTGATTTGATGTTTTTGGGAAATGGCTTCCATCTCCTTAATTATCGGTTTCTTTTTCTTTCGCGAAAAATAAAGTATTCCATCTATAAAGTCCTTTCTCTTTTCTGCGGCCGCGCCGAGGGCACCAATATCGTAGATTTGACGGTCAAAGATTTTCGGCACCGAGCGCAACGATCTTTCCTTAATAAAGAGCCATTTGTCTGTTACATTCCAGCCTTTACGGTCGAGCATCGTTCGGCGAGGTGCTGATTGAATAGAGATTTGAAGTTTCTTCTTCTTCTTCTTCTTTCACAGAGTCATCTGTGAACGTGGCGGTGCCCAAAATAACAGAGAAGACTATGGGGATTTCCAACAGTAAATTGTTGGATTGTTCCCCAGGTTTTAAAACCGGCAAATGCCCAACCCATTGTAAACATGATGATCGGATTTATGATAAATTTGTCCTTAATAACAACATAGCATCCTAAAACTTTGTTAATTTGTTGTTTCATAAACGTGCTGTGAATAGTTTACGTCTAAGTGAAAAACGACATATTTATTGAATGTGATATATGATTGAACACATTAAACATGTTTAAATTAAATATTGTTATGCATGAAAATTCTGCAGTAAGTTATTATGTATTTTTACCTATATGTGTCACGTGCACTAACATTTGCTTGCATGATTAATTAACATACGTAGGTTTGTGCCATAAATTTGTGAAAACGGTTAAGCTGGATAAGGCGCAAATTTATTGGAAAATCCTGAGTTCGATCATTTCATTCATCTATGAAGTATACTTATGAACAGCTTGCAGTAGCACATAAGGAGATCATTAGCTTGCGAGTTGCTTGGGCTCAACTTGATGACTACTTGAGATCAGTTCACTCAGTTCTGAGTCGAGGTGGAGTGCAAGCTACTCAAGTTTTTTTGTAGAGACGAGCTCGAGCTTATCAATTTTCAGCTCGATAGGCTTGTGAGCCTAATTGAGCTTTCGTTATCTTTAAAAAATATTTAATAATGAGAAATATAGATAGAAAAATATTCGAACTTATAAAAAACAAGATTGAGTCTTATTTATATGTTGATTGTGATCAAGTGAAGTCGAGTTGAATTCGAGTATCTCGATTTTCTACTCAAGTCAAACTCAAGTAGAAAATTTGATATTTGATTGAGCACAAGTCAAGTTTCAAGCACCAAGTATTCGAGTGGAGTCGAGTCAAGCTAGAGCTTAGTAGTGCTTCAACCTATCTCTACTTAATTAGACCTCTAGATACTCATAAAAAATCATAAATTATATGACATTTCACCGTTTTGAAATTTACGATGATTTACTGTAACTAATAACCAAATATTGTAAAATTTGAAATACTTTTAATTGCAATAATTTACAACAGGTTGGTACACATAGTTGTAACAAAGAACATGAATTATGAATATGGAAAATTTTGAATAATGTCAATTTATGAAGAGTTATAAAGTTCCGTCGTAGTCAAGACCAAAGTGTCATAAATTCGCATTTTTTAAAAAAAAAATTTGCTTGTTCAAAATGTTTACGGCATCACATTGGAACAAAGAATAGAATGTCCTAAAAGTCCCTTTTTTTATATGGCAATGGTTTACATATGGTTACGAATGGTCCATAATAATAATAAAAAAAATAATGATTGAATGATAATTTTTAATTTATTATGAGAATAGCAATATATTTAGGATTATAAAAAAATAAATAATAAATAATTATAAATTATTTTAGAATTTACTTAGTTCATTTAATAAATATTGCAACTCAAAAATCATTATAAATAAAGCCCTTATTCTAATAAAACAAGGCAAGTAACTCTGGAAATAAAAAATCCAGGAGACTTTTATATTAATACTTTTGGAACAAAACGCGCTCATGTCTAAAGCAAATCCCAGGCGAAACTCTCAGCCCATTCTCATCAGTTGCCCATGCTACGACACTGAGGAAGAGTTTGTTAGTGGCCGGTCGTGGTGCGACGAAACTATGAGGATTGCGCTTCAAATCTTCAGGGAATAAGAGTTGATTTTTCGCGACGTTTCATATTCTCTTCCACAAATTCAATGGATTTATTAGAGAATTATTGCACTTTGATGATCGTAAATATTTACCTCCTTAAATCTAAAAAATCAAGTGAATTTCTTGGTGGAAATATACTTGAATATATTGCAATTCAGTGTTAAAAAGTTATTCCATTAAGTCTATAGCGTACGCATCAATGGGACAACATATTTTAAAGGGTTGTTACATAGTACTATTTTGATAGCTAAAATTCACGTGACTATGCCTTCACGCAGAAACTTGGTGCTTTTATTTTATATAATTGTTTGCTAAATTAGTCTCTCATGAGTGAAGATATCCAAATTTAGAGTGTGGCTTATTGGGTAACTCGAGAGGATAGCTTTGATATGTAAATTATTCGTAATATCCTACACAAGATGTATTAGTTATTGAAAGTAAGGAGATACTTGTGCCGATTTGAGAAAAGGGTTATGATTTGAGTATGTCTTCACCAATACTCAGTACTTCACATTTTCTATGCATTATGCATTCTAGCTATAAATTGCATATGGATTACCTTTTCCTTTCATTATTCGGGCATGAAAATAGATCAAGCTTTTTGTTTTGTTGAACGTAATGCAATTGGTTCTAATGTATAAATTCAAAAAACAAGGAATTTTCTAGAACAGCATCTTAAAATGATTAACTGGTATGCCAGTAACTTATTTTCTATTACTTTGGAGCGAAGGATTTTCTAATACTTTGGAGCGAAGGATATTCCGCTCAAGTTGGACCTTTTTCATTAGATGCTTTTTGGGAATAAATTTCACTCTCCCCCTCGAGAATCCCCTTCCCGTGTGTGGAAATCCGTTTTTCTGCACTGCTCCACTCTTCTGTTTAAAGCTTTGGGGACGCCAAATTTGATGTTTCAAAGAAGAAGGTGGTTAACGTTGGATATTTCATACGAAACTTCTTAAGAAAGACGTTGTCTGAGTGAGAAATGACTCATTTTCAGATTATTTAGTCCAAAAGAGGATTTTTGCATTTGGACTTTAATAAAGATTGGCATTTCGAAAGTGTAAAACATCCATTAACGTTGGATATTGTGGGGATTGTGTCTAGAGTTTCAGCTTATTTTGTTGCTATTTAAATAAATGTTGCATATGAGCATCACTAATGTTAATAGAGTGCACTAATTACGCTGACCATTATTGACTTTGTGTGATTTAAAAATTTCCTTCTTTTTATTTTTCTTTTTGCTTAGTCAAAAGTTCAGGAAATATTTGCTCATCACTTTCTTGCTAGCTTCTCTCCACATGACTTCACTTTGGAAAGAAAAATGATCAATTTGATTTTGACGGCCAGTGGCTCATTTTCATTACATTTTTTATCCTTTCTTTTCTTTTTTTTTTATAAGTGTATTAAAAATCTTAAAAATTATTACAAAAATGTAATTGAGTTCAAAAATCTTCAAAAGTACAATCAAATTCTAAAACATATTATGAAAGTACAATTGAATCATAAAACTTTCAAAAAATGTAATCAAGTTTTCAAATTTGTCGTTTGTCTAATTAAGTCCTTTATTGGTTGCACCTTTGAAAGTTTTAGGACTCGATTGTACTTTTATAATAAGTTTTAGAACAAATTTTAGAACTTTTGTAATATCCTATGCAAGATGTATTAGTTATGCAAGTACATAAATACTTGTACTGACTTGAGAGAAGGGTTTCGTTAGTATGTCTTCGCCAATAATTGATATGTCACATTTTCTATACATTGTTAGGCATTCTTAGTTACGAATTGGATAGGATTACCTTTTCCTTTCTAGCTTGAGCACAAAAACAGATCAAGCTTTTTGCCTAGTTGAAAGTAATGTGGTTGTTTCAAATGTCTAAATTCAAATAAATGAGTCTATAATGCACAAGTTTTCTTTCATAGCTCACCATAAATTGTGAATAAGTGGAAGAGAAAGAGGGTATATAGTCCCTTGTGTGACTAGTTTTCTTTCATAGCTCGGGAATGAAAATAGGTCAAGCTTTTTGCTCAGTTGAACGTAGTGCAGTTGTTTTTAATGTACAAATTTAAAGAAATGAGAAATTTCTCTAGAAGAACACCTTTTTGTGATTAATTAGAATGCCAATAACTTATTTTCTATTACTTTAGAGCGAAGGATCCTTCGCTTGAATAGGGCCTTTTCATTGGATGCTTTTTGGACATCTTTCTTTTTTTTTTTTTTGGTCGAATTTTGGAATTCATTTGCTTAGTTATGTTAAAAGAATTGGATACTTCATACAAGAGATCATAAGAAAGACCTCGTCTAGTTGTGAAAGAGCACATTACATTCAAATTATTTAGTCCAAAAAGAGAATTTCCGTGGTTGGACTTTAATGAAGAATGACACTTCGAAAGTATAATCATCCACTAAAATCGGATGATGTGATAAACATTGCATTTAGAGTTTAGCTTATTTTGTTACTATTTAAATCGATGTTAAAAATGAACATCACTAATATTAATCGAGCGCACTAACTACACCTATCATTGTGAACTCCATGTGATTTGACAATATCTCTCATTTTTTTCTGTCTTTTTTGCTTAGTCAAAAGTGCTAGGAATAGCTAAGCTCATCACTTTCGTGCCAAGTTCCCTCCACGCAACTTCGCCTCATGCCTCGACGCAACTTCGCTGTGGAAACAAAAAAGATAAAGTTGATTTTGATGGGCAGGTGGGCCCCACCACCTTGTTCCTTCTACATGCTCATTTCTAGAGCAAAAGTGCTAGAAATAGCTCATCACTTTCGTGCCAGGTTCGCTCCACGCAACTTCGCCTCACTCCTCCATGCAACTTCGCTGTGGAAAGAAAAGAGATAAAGTTGATTTTGATGGGCAGGTGGGCCCACCACCTTGTTCCTTCTACGTGCTCATATCTTGAGTGAATCCAGGGCTTGAGTCTCCTAGCTCGTTTTCATTGCATTTCCATTACAAAAATGCCCCTATTCCAATTGTTGGAAATATCAGATGCTTGTCAGCTAGTGAACATTTGGACAATGAGCTCAGGTCTTTATTTGACATTGATTTAGCCGCTTAAGGCCCTCATTGAAATAATTTCCACTCTAGGCCCTCTTTAAAAAAAATGGCCTCATTTTAAGCCTTTATTTGGAGATTTTCTTAATTTTTTTTAAAGATGCTCCATGATTTTAACTAAGATGACTTAAAAAGCTGCAATAAGCTGTGAATTTGATTGAATACCTTTGGTGAGCTTTCTGAAAACCAGCCCCAATGCCAGTGTCATCTTCATTATTCCACATTGCATGGTCATAACATGATTGAACAGACAAGCTTAAACTACTATTGGAAAAAAAAAAAAAAAAACAAGTGTAAGTAGAATAATAACACAAGTATATTCGATCATTCTTTCAACATAGCATTCTTGATATAGGAAATGTAAGAAATTTAAAAGCAATAATTCCAAGGTTTTAAATCCATTATTAGAAGTCTCTCAAAGAATTTTATCTGTCTTTCTCAATAATTATAGATGTCACTAGAGTTTCCATTAAATGGTCACACAAATTCAGTTGATATAAATCGGGAATTCCAGCTTCAGTATTTTGTAGCCCCATCATGCATTCCTCTGCACTGTTGGGCCACTTTCCTCATGATCCGTTTGACTTGGGCCATTTTCCCAAAGTGCAATATCCTCCTCCATAGCTCTGGATGCAAGTCCCTTTTTCATGGACCGAAGCTGGTACTGGTGGGTTCTCCCGTAATTCTACTTCTCTTGAGCTCTCTTCTTATGAATTTGTTTGATACCTCAACATGACAAACCTCGAAGAGTGTAAGTGACCAACCACATAGAGGAAAGCTAGATCAAGTTGAGTCACTGATTGTCTGGAATCACGCCCTTCAAGTTGTCCTCTAATTGCCCAGACATTATTCGGAATCCCCACTTTTGAAAGATTTCTCCTGTTACTCTTGAGGCTAAATTGGAAATGATTCAAATCATCTTGATTAAAATCGACTTTTCTGCTCTTGGTTGGGAATATGCAAGCCACATGTCATCGGAAATGACTTGATAGTATGGTGCATATAGAGTACTCCCTCTCTCCTTCTTGGCATTAATGTGTGGAAGGATCTGGACCAGGGCAACCACTTTTCCTCCTCTTGGTCCAAATACAAAACAAAAAGCTTATCCTAGGAACTTGTCGCCCAAGCAATGTGAAGCCATAAGCAACCACTTCAGCATCTCTCCTCCAGGGAAAAAAGATGGAGCCTTTCCCCAGCAACGATCTTCCTGCGACGTCGTGATCAATGTCTTGAACTACCCATCTAACAAAGAGACAAAAAATCTGGACGTAAACTACTTAAATGCTTAAAATATATTTGCTTGTGCAATGTTCTGGCAAACAAAACATAAAAGAACCTCCTCGGAGCCAAAGTCATCTTGTTGAGGTGTCAGATTCCAATTATGGGTGATCCCATGGTGTCGTGAGATTAAAAGCGGAGAAAATTCATTCCATTTTTACTGGCCATTGCTGGATCATTGAAGAAATTATTGCAGTAGTGTAGTTGCTGACTACATAAATGTATTTGGTTATCTAATATTTCAGAATAGCTACTACTTGTGAATGTTGCCAACTCTTGATATACTAGTAGGTATTTTATTATATTAAAATTATAAGCCATACCAACTAATTACTAATTAAAATTAAAGTTCTGACTTTTAAATCAAGACTTAAAATCTGCGAACTCTCGATGGATTGAAAATTATCTTTTCCTAAAGAAAAATTGATAATCAAACCAAGAAATTTGAAAGGTACATACTTCTTTTTTTTCCTGTATAAAAGTTTCTAATGAAATGAAAAGTCACTTCGACTAATTACATATTTGCCAATTGAATTAGGTGGAAATGTACCGCTTACTAATATTTTGAAAGCCACTTATTTAGGTGAAAAGTTACTAACTTATAGAAAAAACACTTTTTTCTTTG
Source organism: Eucalyptus cloeziana (assembly GCA_014182715.1). Classification (NCBI taxonomy): domain Eukaryota; kingdom Viridiplantae; phylum Streptophyta; class Magnoliopsida; order Myrtales; family Myrtaceae; genus Eucalyptus; species Eucalyptus cloeziana. Next base: position 20,558,632 of record CM024641.1, on the reverse strand, counting down.
AAGATATAGAAGGGAGCAACCCTCTATGGGCCTGGGTACGATAACTTCTCTATTTACTTTGGAAATTGGTTGAATCTAAGAAGGTCATTTTTGGCGCATCTAGCTAATTGTCTTTCATTCTAAGTACCCAATTGAAAGGCGATTATTGCTTACGACCGCCAACCCCTACTCTTTTCATCAGCAACATCTTCCTCCACTTGCATATTTGTCTGTTCATTCTCTTCCTATTCAAATAACCCATTTTTGTTATTGTAGCACCCCGTCTTTGCTGCTAGACTCTAATGGAGAGAGCATTCTGATCTTTCTCCATCCGGCACTAGCAAAAACATACACACCCTCTTTTCTTATATATCAGGTTACCCTTATTGTGAATATGGTATTGAGTGCAATTACTTTGCATATTGATGGTTACTATTTCGATGTTACAAGTAAGTTAGGAGATGAGACGATTCTAATTACCAAGTTTTTAAAAGTTACTTGACATCTTGAAAAATTAATAATAAAATGGAAATGTAACTCATTGGCAAGAGAACCGCATATGCTTCTTCTGTATAAGAAGTAACTAATAAGGATGAGAAAGTTGCTATAACTACTTTGATATTTCGTTACCTACTAAGTACTAAATTAGATGAAACTTACTCACCAAGTGATAAGTTAGGTGACAATAATAGTAGACAATTATGCACTTCAATCTTTCACGATCATAGTTATACAACCTCATTTGTCATTTCATATGAATAACAATTTAATATAAAAAACTTTACTCAATGCAATTGTATCACTTATGCCTCTCAAACCAGCCATTTGGCCAATCGGGCCTTGATTTGCGTCGAGTTTCGATCAGATATGGGCTCTCAAATTGGGTTCGTTGCTTCACATTTTCAACAAATTGAACTCAATTCAGGTCAAACTTTGGACCCATTGGGTCAAATGTATAACGATGTAACTTTTTTGATGAACCTCAATGCCATTATATCATTTATGCCTCTCAAGCCTACCATTGGGTCAATCGGGCCTTGATTTGCTTCTAGTTTCAATTAGATTTAGGCACTTTGGGTGTTGCATAGTTTGTCAATGAATTTTTTTATAAAAAAAAAACAAAAAGGTGGTTGTTTGCTTCACTTCAACAAATTGAATTCAATAGGCGTCGAGTTATAGACTGATCGGGTCAAATGTTTGACGATGCGAGTCACCTTTGTTATCGAAATTGATGCTTACATAGCGTTCTCTCTTGTTGGGTAGCAATGAAAATAGTTCAAAGACAGTAGCCCGGAATTAAAATATACACGCACATGCACGATTATTTTACTCCTCATGCAAGTCATATTAAATAAAGAATAAAATTTAATTATAATTGGATGACGATATATAATACTTGATATTTTTTTCTTATCTTACCCTATACAAATTCTTTTTAAGAAAACAAACCTAAACGAACGTTTTGGCTATGTTTTTAATAACTTGCCAAAAATTTATCCAACAATTCTATAAAATAGAATATGGTACAAGTTGACGTTGGTTGTTCACTGTCCAGACAATCGAGGAATTTCATCCGAGTGCACTGACTTCTTCTTTGGCCGACTTTACACTTTTTTTTTTCCTTTAAATTGCATTTCAAATTTAGAGATAGAGCGCTCCATGTAGATGAGGGAAAATTTTAGCGTGAGACGAAAGGGTACGCTGGTTCAAATACATAGATAAGAAATTTATCATGTACCATTGTTCCATAACGTGTCATTCACACACAAAGGACATAAAAACAAATCTGTTTACTTTTCATCTAAATAATATGATTGTGCGATAAATGCCTAATTTTCAAGAAATATATATTTTTATATTGCTTTGAGATCTTTTTTATTTTACGTACTTTTTGTTTATTTAATGGACAACTAGTATTTTCATGTAGGCAATGCGCCCATACGAGATATTTGTGTTTTGCATGATTTATTGTGAGTGAAATATGAAAATAATCAATTTCCCCCATCTGCTGCTTTTTCTCAGTTTTGTTTACTCCACTCATAGTCTCACTCTCTCTCTCTCTCTCTCTCTCTCTCAATCCACAAATTTTCTCACTCACTTAGATTTTGCTTCAAATTTCTTCAAATCAAAGCCTCTAATCGCTTTCTCTTAGCTTCAATCTTCCTCGAATCTAACCTGTTTCTTCCAAACCCATTCAATTCCATCCCAAACACCCAAAAAATCCTTAGAAATCCTCCCTCTCCTGTGAGAATGCCGATCAAACACGCAACTGGAAAAGAAGGGAAGCAGTTCTCCATTACACTGGAGGGCATAACAAAGTGAATGGGAGGTCGCGACTCCTCTGCAAGTTGGGTTTCGCAAACGGAACCAAGCTTGCTTTGATAGATATCTCACATTTGCTGCTAGAAGTGTGTCGGAAGAGACAGCATCTAGACTTTTGAGTTTTTCACACAGGAGGGATTTCCATTTAGGCAAATGGTTTTAGCCAGCCGGGTTGGATTTGGTTTTGGTCGGTGTCCGAGGAGATTTATTTTGAAGCTGTGAAATGGTTTTATACTCATTCAATCAAAGGTGAGAATGATAAGAAGAAATAGAATTCATGAGTCTTTCTATGAATGGAACATTGATTATTCTTGAACATTAATCCTGAGGGCAATTTTGAGGCGTTTAGCTTTCGGTGATATTTACATGACTGAGAAAATGATGGTTTTTTTTAACAAGTGAGACAATTAATCCATGATCCTAAGGCGCTGCATTTATGTCAGTATGTGTAGTCTCCATATGATTTTGATGTACTACCTGCTTCTCATTTCTGGGCATGGAGCTGATTTGTTCGAGGAACAAATCAAGTTGACGTTCAAGGTCAAGAATGGTCTTAAGGTCTCCCGATGCGACCTCCAAAAGGACTGAATATTCCGTGTGGGGGATGGCCTTAACTTGCGTTTTTGAAACTTTTGACGTTGACCTCGAAGGTGAGACGCTGGAGTCCTAAACAACCGCCAACTTATTGGAGAGTCCACGCTAAAAGGTATGGACATCACAAAAGGAAGGAGAAGTTTGGGTAAGGAAGAATACTTGGGATGGACAAACCAAACTCAAGGGGTATAACCACCATCACTTTATGAGGCTAGCTGTTGGAGTTGATATTAGGACAGAAATGAAGGTGATCCATTGGTAGAGGCTCTCTCAACCGTGCTTACTTGGCATTGAGGGGAGATCCACATGGTCTACAATGAGATGCAACCAGAATTTGAAGGAAATTCGGGAGTAACTTCAAATTTTGGTCAGTTTGCTCCACTTTCCTCCAAAATCCTCATTTCTTTCCATAGTATCCTCCTCCTCCACCAACTTTATTGGAGTTTTTACGTGTTGCCTGTATTTTTCAAGAACAATGGCTTAACAACCTAATCAAGGTCCATGTTTCAAACCATTTTTCAATTTTTTTCGATTTTTATATTTTTTATATCTTCATATTTTATTCATTTATTATTATTCTTATATATATTTCGAAAATTTCGGCACAAATGACACATATCAGATCTTGGGATTCATTGGGCTTATCGCCTTAAGAGGGCTCGATCATAAATTCAAACTGGGCTCATATCATATTGAGCCCAATTCCCACATGTTAATCAAACCCAAATTCGTGAAAACAAACGAGATCCATAGCCCAATCACCAGTAAAACCGAATTGAACATAACGGCACTAACCCAACTCTCTCATGCTAAGCCCACAATGAATTCATTGTCCATTAAGAGGCCCATTTTCCAATTTATTCTCCTCTCTCCTCCTTATTCTTCTTTTTGGCCCTACCGTCTTCTTCCTATCATCTTCCTCGCGCACATCCTGAGAGCTTTGCTCTGCTAAAGAAACCAACTCAACCTCATCAATGATCGACGTATTCAAGCATTGAATGTAACGTCGCCGTTGTCTGGCTTCAGTCGCCTGGAGCACGGCCATTGTCCGTTAATTGTCATGCATAAACCTAGATTAGCGGAAGGACACCCAGGATATGAGCGTAAAGAACTGGACCTCTAATCAACGTATGGTCAAAGATTTCGAGCCAAGTCTCTCACCAAGAAAAACGGCAACACCATGTGGCCATAGAGATGCAAAAAATAGCAAGAATAGATAGCCGGTGACATATTGGGAGACCACAAAGTGTACTGGAAAGCAGATCCGTAGCAAATGGGGAAAAAAAACTTTAATCCACGATGCTTAGACTAGCAACCACATCCCATAATCAGCATCTTTCAAAAAAATCAATCCGAATGTGCCAGTTTTGCTTCCTAATCAATCAACAACACGAGGCGAGGGTCATAGATTTAACTCATGCATTCCATCAAACAGGTGGTGAGCATCTCAGGAAAAAAAGACATCAACACCACAACACAATCCAAATAATTCTTTATTTGCAGAAAGGGTTTAATTCATCGAGGCAAAAAAATGATTTCAAACTTGGTCTCTTCCCAGACATACACCAACGTCGACTACAAACTAAATCTTCATTTATGAAATGACCATAAAAATGTTGCGAAACCAACCTTGCCGAGGAGGGATTTTCAACCACGGGTGCTGATTAAACTCGTCCCTGGAGGTTCAGGTAAGTGTCGATCAACGAACTTGAGATGGATTCGTGGAGATCGAGCGGGACTTGACAGCTTTAGAGTTTTTCCCTCCAAAACGGTGCAAGGCAACGGTCCTCCGGATACTTCACAGAAGCAAGAGTTCCAAAGCGACGAGCAATGATCAAAAGCCAGAATGGGGACTCCAAGTACGCCGGCTACACTGATCGGCGTAAAAACATAGGATGGAGTGAATGTTAAAACAGAGGATAACAGAGAGTTTTTCGGCCGTGGTAAGGGAATGGCCGCGAGTGATGACGGAAGACGTCTGACCGCGAAGGAAGGAGTCTGAAAATCTCCCGGAGTGCTCTCAAAATTTATTTTCATCCCCACTCTCGTTTTTTCTTCCAGAGTGATTTCTATCTCCCTTTCTTACCTCACTCTCTCTGTGACATTCCCCCAAAACACGAGCCTCAGTCCCCTCCTACTCAGAAAAAACCCGACAATCCCACCTTTGCATTGCGTCCTCTGGGCGAGCGGTTATGGAGAGAGAAAGTTCTGAGAGAGAATCACCAATGATGATGAATATTATCCGGTCTCCCCCTCAGGTTTGGAGGGAGGAGACTGTTTATGGAAGAAATGATGGATAGGGCTTCTTCTATTCTTTTTCTCTTTCTCATTTTTTTTTAAATTTTTTATTACTTAAATGCATATTTGATTTATCAAGTAAAATTCAAGTGTTAACACCCGTGTCTGGTTAAGCTTACTGTAGTGACATGTAAAATTGTGAAAAATTGCTAATCAAATGTATTGTCTATGTTTGCTGCTAGAGGTGTGTTGGAAGAAACGGGCTATAGACTTTGAATTTTTTTCACACGGGAGAGAATTCCATTTTAGGCAAATGGATTAGTCGGTTGGGTTAGATTTTTGGTTTTCTGTTGGTATCCGAGGAGATTTATTTTGAAGCCGTGAAAGGGTTTTATACTCATTCCATCAAAGGTGAGGATGATAAGAAGGAAATAATTTACGGGTCTTTTGTGAATGGAACGTTGATTATTTTTTAACATTAATCCCAAGGATGATTTGCGGTGTTTAGCTATTGGTGATACTTACATGACTATGCGAAAAAATGATGCCTTTTTCAAGACAAGTGAAGCGATTAGTTCATGATCCTAACGTGCTGCATTTGAATGTCAATATGCACAGCGTAGTCTCCATACGATTGTTAGATACTGCCTGCTTCTCGTTTCTGGTCTCAAAACAAATCAAGCTGACGTTCAAGGTCCAAGAACGGTTTTCAGGTCTCTCGAAGCGACCTCCAAAAGGACCGAATTTTCCGTGCGGGGATGTCCTTAACTCGTATTTTTGGAACTTTTGATGTCAACCTCGGAGGTGAGATGCCTGGAGTCCTAAACAACCGCCAATTTATTGGAGAGTCCACACAAAAAGGTATGGACGTCATAAAAAAAGAAGTTTAGATATGGAAGAATGCTTGGGATGGCCAAACCAAACTTGAAGGGTATAGCCCATCACTGTATAACACGAGTTGCCGGAGTTGATACTATGACGGAAATGAAGGTGATCCATTGGTAGAGGCCCTCTCCACCTAGCTTACTTCGCTTTGAGGGGGATCCCACATTGTCTGCAATGAGATGCGACAAGGATTTGTGGGAAATTCAGGAGGAACTTTGTTCAGTCGATTTGCTCCAATTTTCCTCCAAAATCCTCATTTCTTTCCACAATATCCTCATCCTCCACCAACTTATTAGAGTTTTTATGCGTTGTCTTTATTTTTCAAGAAAAATGTTTTAAGATTCTTCTGATCATGTTGCTCTGTGAGCTTATGTATACACCTGAGTTGGAGCACGTAGAATGTTGAAAGCACTTGATCTACTTATTTGCCGCTGAAGGCCTTTTTGATGCTATGACAAAAAGAGGGAGGATGCGTGTGACACTTGATTGAATTAATGAGCATTCTCGAGGGGAGCTTGTGAATTGAAGTTGCATCATGAGATTCGAAGCTTTCATGAGATTTAGAAAGTATTTTAGTTCCATTGCTGCAACAGTTACAGAATGCTTAAAAGGAGAGAGGTTTCGGGAGTTTTGAACCCTTAAAGAGGAAATTAACTTAAGCTCCTGTGTTAGCACCGCTGAACGTTGATTTGGTTTTCGAGGTTTATTGCAATGTGTCCAATGTTGGCATTGGTGTTGTTCTCAATCAAGAAGATCGTCCATTTGTCCCTGTCAATTAAAATTTGAATGATGCCGAGCTGAAGTATTTGACCTATGATGAGTTTTATGCTCCAGTCCGTGCACTCAAGCAGTGGAGGCACCATTTGCTAACAAAAGAGTTTGTTTTGTACTCTGATCATTAACCACTTAACAGATACAACTCTCAACAAAAGCTTAATTGCGCACTTGCAACTTGGAGTGAATTTCTGCAGCCCTTTCCATTCCTTTCTCAAACATAAATCTGGCACTTAAAATCCAGTCGAGGACACTTTACACTGCTGATATGTGCTCCTCCCTTCTACTATGTAAATCAATGATGGTGGATTTGAAGTTGTGATAAATTTGTATTAAGAGGATCCAAGTTTTGGAAAAAAAATGGGAGTTGACTCTTGAGAGTTCATACGGAAGGTTTCACCATCTAGATGGTCTTCTGTATATTGAAGGGTGGTCAATTAATTGTGCATTCTGCAATGTTCATGTCGTTGAAGTTCCTGATGGTGGACTAGCTGGTCAGTTCAGTCGTGACAAAACATTGGCACTCATTAGAGAGATTTTCATTTTCCAAAGACGCGTAAAAAGACCAGGCAGCTAATGACCTATAAATTGAGTAGTGGAGAGTTCTTTTTTCTTACGGTTTGACCTTGGCTTCATTTGGCCCTTTGCTTGATGATTCCCCAACAAGGATTGTCTATGGTTCAGGTCTATCTCTTGATTTTAGTCAGCAGTTGTTTGGGAAGCATGGATTCAAGATATGATGATTTGCTGCTAGTGCAGGCTGCTTATGTGAGGCCTTTTTTCCTCATCCTACTGTTGTTGCCCTGACGGAAGGTGTAGTTCTGCTAGTACATGGAATGCAATTAGAGAGAAGGGGGCAATTTGTTAGTTGGCATATATGTGTTTGGTATAATCCATGTATTCTTAAGCATCATTTTGTAGCTTGGCTGCTAATCTTGAACAAGTCGTCTGATGGAGAGTTCTTTCTTATTTTTCTTTTTTTGATGGTTTGACCTTGGCTTCATCTGGCCCTTTGCTTGATGATCCGCCAACAAGGATTGTCTATGATTCAGGTCTATCTCTTGATTTTAGTCAGCAGTTTTTTGGGAAGCATGGATTCAAGATCTGATGATTTGCTGCTAGTGCAGGCTGCTTTATGTGAGACCTTTTTTCCTCATCCTACTGTTGCTGCCCTGATGGAAGGTGTAGTTCTGCTAGTACATGGAATGCAATTAGAGAGAAGGGGGCAGTTTGTAAGTTGGCAAGTCATCTCCTGGCTGCTAATCTTGAACAAGTCATCTCCTCGAGCTCTCCTGATATTGCTTATCTTCTATCCCTTCCTTTTTTCTTGCCCATGTATTCCATGTCCTTATATAATTGAAGACAGGTCATTTCATTCAAACGGAGAAGCCGGCTTATTCCTTCTGCATATGTATCATTGCTCTATTTATATGTACCCAAACAAGTGTATGCCAATCAATTAAATCTCCCAAATAGTTCTCTCAGTTATGGAACCGACCAGGTCCTCAATATTATTTCAACGCAATTTAGTTTATCTCTACAGTAACCATAGAAGTGGGGGAACTTTTGCAGCAGCTGCTCACAATTCGACCAATCGAGAATATCTAACTAGTCAAACTTACTGATGCTTGCAGGCAAAGTAGTAATAGCATTACCTGCTAGGGATGAGGAGAACAAGGTGGAAAAATAGGTAACATCCATGAGAAAATCCACTTCTGATAGACTGCGATTGCTTAGATCCAGATGAATTAGATTCTGCAATCCGATAGCACAATCCGAATTGACTGAATCATTCTCTATTTGGTGCAGAAACTTACAAAGCTTTGAGCAACCATATGCATAAATATACCTAAGAGCTCACAACTTGTAAATGCTGCTAGGAAGAACTTAAAAGTTCCTTGCAGTCATTCATAAACAGAATTATGAGAAAAACAAGACTCCTAATTGAATCCGGCAATTCTTGAATTTTGCTGATGGCAGCTAACGCTTAACTAAATTAGGGACGTTTTCTGCACAAATTATCTTTTTTGGAGAAAATCAGGTAATCAAACATTTACCTTTATTTGGGAAACGAGAAGACATAATTATTAAGAGTGAAATGAAGTAGCAACATTTGTTGCAAATGTAGAACCAAGAAATACAGATTTGAGCACGCCCCCCATTAACTACTCATCCAGAGATAGAGAAACAGACCTTGAACAGGCTCAACCAACCACTTCCTACAAAAACACATCTACTTCGAGAACATCAGAATGCACCCTTTTTGCCGGTCATAACCCTTAACCTTTCTCGATTTAAGTTGCACGTACCAACACTAGGATGACATGCCAACTAAGATAATCAGACAAATTAGAATAAGTATGCAAGATGCTCGAACTTCATGATGGGTGTCTTCTACCCACGAATGAAACTTGCGAATGCAATTGAAGGAATCCACTTTGTTATAGATGCCTTTTTACTTTCAAGCTCTTTCTTCCTATCCTTCATAGAATATCCTCTTACACAAGTAATCCCACACTTGTCTCAAAAAGAGAAACAAGACGAGAACGGCAAATAGAAGGGCAGTGATTTGGATGCACCACGGAATACCATTTTGAAACAATAGAAAGGTACTTCAATATGATATAGTGTGTTCGAAGCTATACACATCATGAATTTATGCAAAAGAAGAGAGATTTCACCTAATTGATAATTCTGGGATTAAATATGAGCTTGACGAGTTCATATTTGCCTAAACTTCCATAAAGACAGAACATCCAAAAGCTTTGCAAAATAGTAAAATTAACGCGTGCTGCATTAATTTGGTTAAGAAAAAGGCTCAAGGATACATCTGACAAACTTGGGAAAGGTCACCTGCACATCAAATTGGATTACTCCTACGATCTTGCATTAGAAGCACTCCAACTAGCATAATATGGGGAAACTGAAAGAGATGATAGACACAACAATAAAAAAGAGAGAGGAAAGAGCTAGAATGTTCAGTCTGCTTGTGTTTTGACATTGATACTTCGTTTTGTGACGCAATAAGCAATCTGGAAGAAATTATAGGATCCCCAAGAGTGAAGCGCAAAAACCAATAAAAATGAAGCGGGTTCTAAAGCACAAGATCATAGTGACTTGAACAATACCTCCAATGAGGCCAAAAAACAAGACCTACATAATTTTTTTAATATCCCTCTATATCTAAGCATTTGAATAATTCCCAACTGCCCAAAGCTAAATTCAGCTGCAAAAAGTTTCAAATTCATGACTTCTAAATAACATACATGGTATATGTATACTTTTGGACATTTGCAAAGTAGTCCCTCACAATTAAATTTCCAAATTTAGCATTAGCACTAGCCAGATCAACAAATGTCCCATCCATCCATCTTTCGTGACAAATCCAAATGAAGTTGCTTGATGTGACAGCCACTGTTGTCGTCACATAGGAGAATTTCATTAGAAACCCATCAGAAGATGGACAAAAGGGTCACTCTTGCTAGGAAACGGTACAAGTGCAGAGATTGTTGGAATTGAAGTGCAAGGAAACATTTAGCAAATGCAACAAATTACAGTAAGCATTATGTCTAATATTCAAACTTGGCCGCAATCCAGAGGCGGACATTTGTGCCAGGATTCAAGAATGTCTCTAATTACTAAGATTATCTCTAGAGGCTTGAGGCACTTCCTAAGGGCAATTCATGTTGGCATAGAACCCTTAGACCATCCTCTATTTGCTTGCATATAAGGTGAAACCCAAACACCTTCTCAGTGTTGCTTTTGATACTTCAAATGAAACTTGGAAGAGACTCCACTCTGTCTCTAGCATCTCATCCAGTTCATCATATGAATGGTGTGGAAAATAGTTAAACCACAAGTGATCAAACTGTAACGAAGAGAAAGTGCTTGTATTGAAGTTACTTCAAATATAGTTCACCAATACTCGAAAAAATGAAACGCGAGCCTCAATTCCCTCATCTTCAAAAGCAACACAAAAAGTCAATTCAAGGATATCCGCATGCAAATATTGTGGTACCCAGAAAGAGACAGAACACTCGACTTTGGATAAAACAACATAGAATCTCTGTAGTGACCCACTCACAAACATCCTGCTATAGCAAATCCATAAAATCAGAATCACACCAGCTCATGCATGGGGTGGAAGTTTCTAGCAATGCACAGTGAGGACAAAAAAAAACAAAACAAACAAGATTACCTTCTCAAATGGTACATAACAGGAACTTGACAAATGTCCAAATACAAATGGAAACTTCCCCCATGCTGTGTGCCTCTCTTGCGATTTGTTAGGCTCGATTAGATTCTTTCACTTAAGTATTTTTAAGAGTGAACTTCAACTTTCCATCCATACTTGGTACTTTTAAACCTGTGAAGAACTTAAGTCCTTACTAGACTTGCATCCCAAACACAATAGGAACAATTCTCATCCAGGACGAGTCTGCGAGTAGTGAAAATGGAATAAACTCAACCATCTCGATTGACCAGGGCATCAACATAATAGAAAAATAACTAAAAGAAGAGAAAATAGAATTTCACAAAACCAGTAGTCAAAACATTTAAATCCGTGAATTATGCAATGGTTACAATTGGGCAAATTCACAAACACCTGGTGGACGTCACAGAGGTGGGGTTCCTTTCAAACGAAAGAGAGAAGGGACAAGCATTGGAGGTAGAGAATAATCTCGTTCACACGGATGCCAATGGCTTTGCCAGCTCTAAATTCTCACTCCACGACTAAACCATCATCCAAATTTAAGGATGATTTCCTTCATTCTTTTATCCTTGGGGATGCCTGGTCCTCTACAAGAGTTTCGAGCTTTCATAGAACAGAAACAATGGAAGGTTAGAAAGGTGCATGAACACGAAAAGCAATCAACTCACGGGACAAGCCATATGCCTCCAACCAAAGGTATTACCCCACAGCAATTCGCACATAAGCGCCATGACCTGCCAGATCCAATGCAGCGCATCTCTCGATTGATCCTGCAACAACCACGGACGCATGCGATCATTAATAACTCGATTATGCCAATGAAAAGCTAACTTCAGGACCCGATCAAATCGTTCAAAATCAAATCGGTTCCACTTAAAATTGCATTTCAGCTAATGAATCTATAGCACTTTAATAATCTACAACGGCAAAAGAAGCAAACGCTAGGGCGGTCGCCTCGAGCGATTAAATGGAAGATTATCCATTCTTTAGCGGAAACTAAAGCTACATTAACTAAAATCTAACATGCCCCTCTGAGCATAAGACAGCTCCGGGCGTAATGCCTAATCAAAACATAAAAGTGCAGACGGGCTTTAGTATTTTGTGGTTCAAAACAAATTATCATTTTCATAATAGATTAAAAATTGTCATTTAATAATTTCTCATTTTGGATTGAGCAAAGCAGTCCAAGGGACTCTATCAATCATCAATCACTAAATAGATTGGCGTGTGACACGGCTGTGAGTGTTTGTTTTTCCATATTTACGAACACTTTATAAGGGATCGCAACTAGACTCGTTTAAAAAACAAACTATAAAATCAGTAAATGATATGTAAGTAATCATGTTGAGTAGAATATGATGTTTATCAATGAAATCACGATTCAATTGACAAGGAAACATGAAAAACAAACAGTTTGCTATGAATTTGCTATTTGAGAACTGCAATAGTAATTCATTGCCGTAAAAGTGTCTTATGATTGAGATATCGCAAAGGAAATTTGGTTGTCAATCTTATGCAATAAAGAAGCATACCTCCCAACTTGAGTTTAGTAAATATACTCATAAAATCACCAAAAAAAAAAGGGAAAAACATTTTGGAACGTCACTTTTACTTTTAAATCAAATGAAGAAGGCATAAAGCAAATACTTACCATTACAGTTCCACCAAAATAAAGTACTTACGTCGAACACCCGATGACAATTAGAAGGAAGTAGTTGCCATCCCTCAGAAGTCGTGATCAAACTACCCAACAAAAATCAGTGCAAATTCGTTCGAAGTCGCTCAATGATGGTGATCGTGCCTTTGCTGAGGAACAAAATGATCTTCCCTTGCGTCTATTTTAGATTAACCAAGCCTTCCTATGTATCCTCAATGGATGCGCAACGACTTGGACCCTACGGCTTTCATGTGAATCAGACAGTGAAGACAAGAAGAAAACACAGATCCGAGTTTCTTCTCTCTTTCTTCATTTTTGCTATTCACTCTATTTTCAGAGAAAGAATATTATCCGACTGTTTATATCGCGTGCCTCCATCTAGCTCCTTTCTTAATTCTTCATTTAATAAGAAGCTTTCAGATCGCCCTTCCTCCGTTACCTCCTCTATTTTGCCTTCTTCATGCATCGTGCTCTCCTTTGTACTAGTCTTACCACCTCCCTCTAGATCCATTTGCTTAGACCATGTTCCCAGTGAAGCGCAATATCCTGTGAACCTCTTGATCCAAGACTGCCGTCATGGACTAAAGCTGGTTCTACTGGCTAATTCTGTGAGATCACAACCCTCAGATCACTCTCTTGTTGCTTGCATATCAGACGGATTCCCCAATTCTTCACAATTCTACGGGATGGTCTGAGGCTAACGTGAAAATAACCGGAATCTTTTTGCAAAACCTCACTTACCTCCCACCCCATGCCGGAGATACCTGAGCCAGAAATGATGCTTTTCTTATGAATCAAGCGTCTTGTGTGTCAAGTCATCCTCTCTCCATTCATAGATCTTTTAATCTCACGAGAGACTGAACTGAAAGCCATACGTTACTTCAACACAATTCTAATAATAGGATTTCCCCATACATGTCCCAGGGTAAAAGGAAACATATGCCGCCCCTAATATATTTTGCTAGCTTAATGATTGCTTTCTTAAGAACTGCAAGCCAACACTACTACACTTGCCTGTTCCCATTCATTCTTCTTCACTTTCAATGGATTCCGATTCACTTTCTGTCCATTCCAGGTTCTCTATAGGAAGGTGACATTTCTTAAAGAATTCCATTAAAGCTTTTGATCCATCAAGATCCTCACAGAGTGCAGCTGGATCCACAAATTGAGTGTCTTCAAGCACAGCCTTCAAATCATCCTCTAGTTGCCCACATCTTATCATATATCCCAACTTTTTCAGGGTTCCACCAAATACTCTAACATCTAAGCCTAAATCGTAGATAACTCTCCTCAAATTGATCAAAATCAACTCCTCCCTCCAATAGTCCCCACAACACATTTGGTTTGAGATATCGAATCCACATATGATCCAAATCAAATGAACCAAGAGTTCCTGATAGCACATTCCGCCTTTTGCCATTAACATGTGGCACAATGTCGAAAGATATTTCCTTTTTTCCATCTTCTACACTAAAAACAACACATAGAGCCAATCCTAGGAACTTGTCATACAAGTCTTGTGAAACCATGAAAGATATAGTACCATCTTCAACAGGCACAAACTCCTCTGGCATCTCTCCTCTAGGGACAACATTTTGAAAATCACGATAATAGGAAAAGCGATAGTTCTGTTAAATGAGTAAATAGTTAGAAGAACCCAAGTTTATAATTAAGTTTGAGTAGAAGAGCTTGATTTGAGCATATTCCTTGTAATTCAACCTAAGCTAGTGTTCTATAATAATTAGATGCATTGATCCTTGCTTTCGTTATATTACATATAAGGTGCATAATCACCCTAGATTAATTGTTTATCTAGCATTTTCAGCTTTTGGATTACAAAAACACACAAAGCACTAACCATAGACTCTCTGTATTTCTCTCACCCACAGACACAACCATGCACAAAGAGAGACCCCCGGGGGGTGGAGGGGGGGGGGGGGGGGAGGGGTTGGCGGGGAGAGGGGGAGAGAGAGACCTGGATTGGGAAGTCAGGCACGTTGGATCCTTCGAGTATTAAATCACTTGAATTATTTTCCTCTCTACTTGTTTTATTATCAAGTAAATCTTCTATTTCACTTGAACTTTCTTCCACTGTGCTCATCTGATTATCTTCATGTTGAACCTCATACAGTAAAGCTGGATCTAGGGACTGATTATGTTGAAGAAAAATCTCCAAATCATTCCCTAAGGGCTTGCATATTAATCGGAATCCACATTTTTCACAATTAATTACCCCATGCTCTAATGGTTGCTATGAAACAATTCCAGCCATTTGGACCAAGCGAGACTTGGTCCCATAGTAGCCTTGGTTCGTAACACTGAAGCAACACATGATTGAAATCATGTTGGAAAAGCCTTCCTACACCCCAACTACGTTGACCATTAATGGCTGGCCAAATGACTAGTCGGCCATCCTTTTGTCCATATTTTGCTCGGGCTACGACACAAAAAGCTAATCCTAAGAATTTCTCAAGCAAGTCCTTTGAAGCCACGAAAGAAATATGACCATCATTATTAGGGACCAACCATTCTGGCATTTCTCCTCCGGGCATAAAAATTCTTGGTAACCATGAAAATGATGAAAACATCAAAATGTCATAATGCATATTTTTCCAAATTGGCACCTAAGAAGAGGAGTTTGAATGAGTTAAGTGGGCAGTCTTATAGTTTAGCTATAGTTAGAAATAGCATTATAAATATTTTTTTTGTACTTAATTGGTGGAAACTGGATATGTATTGTTGAAGATTTTGTAACTAGATGAACATATATTGTTGAAGTTTTTCATTGGGTGACCCTTGCAATGACATAGAGAGCTAGAGTACTATAGATAGAGAGAATATTAGTTACGTTGCCTTATAGCCATTTCCACCACATATACATGCAGAATCACTTTCAAAATGTTTGCTTTTGTTAATTAGCCCACCAATTCGGGATTTTCGGCCTTTTATAGTATGCAAAACACTGAGTGCAGCCAACATGTACACGGTCTCATATGAATCAAAGAGAGAGGGAGAGTCTAACCTCATGCTTCAAAAAAACATCCAGTGGAACACTTCACGGAGCGTCCATGCCATGAAGAAAGTCAACATTGTCAAAGTCACGTATGTTTGAGGGCTTTTCACTCAAAGTTTCGCAGCCAATTGCCCATTGACGTTGAAATTGCCCTGGAATATCGAGGATCTCTTGTATTCTTTGACAATACGAAACAGGTAAATGGGGCAACTTATATTGTTGCTTGCATGTAGGAAGGTTATTAAAATTGTTTCTGTCCAAAGACAAATAATTTAATGAGGGAAAACAGGAAGGATTCTCCAGGAATTCTACTTATGATAAATTGCATTTGTTAAGGTTTAGAAACGATAACTTAGGAAATCCCATTTTTGTATGGGGATCACTCAAATCCCCCCCAATCTTTGGAAACTTGACTAGTTTTGAGCAACCACAAAGTCCCAGTGATTCAAGATTTGGCAACCTATAAATGCTAGACGGGAGGATTGTCAATTTCTCGCAGTAACCTAAATCCATTCCCCCCAAAGAGACAAGATTTTCTATGGATGTAGGAAGTCCCTCAATCGAAGTCCCTTGTAAATTAAGTCCTTGCAAGCCTTTCATTTTATCCGAAAAATCAGGGAGTCTTTGCAAATTTGAGCAATTATTAAGATTGAGAAGTTGAAGATTCTTGGCCTGGAGCATATCAGGGAGATGATGGAGTTTTGAGCACTCACCTAAATTCAAAAACTGTAACTTGTTGTGATATGAAACTGATTCATGAGCACGCTCCAAATTTTTGCAATCATAGAGATCCAATATCTCGAGATTTGGAGTACCATCAAGGTTTGGCATACAAACCAGCGATTGGCATCCACTAAAGCTAATGAACTTTAGTTTTATGAAGTCCTGCAAGAACAAAGAAACCAACTTGGTTAGACATTTCGGATGAAAAAAAATCTCTAAGATAAGTATTTAATTCAAAATTTGGTTCTAATGAATAAGTAATTATTTCTATTTGTCCAAGGCAAATAAATAGTTCTTGTAGTTTTCCTAAACAAATTACATAGGGACGATTCCATTGTCCCATTGTGTAAAATTGGAACACCGTTCGGTGGTGGTAAAAGTTGACAAACATTGTCAATTGTCAAATTCCATTGCCAACAAAATTTTGAATGAAAACTTAATTAACAGTAATGCTTTGGTAAGTAACCAATACTTTTAAGTTACTACATAGTTTTAAATTACAAACTATTTCATTACGTAGCTTACCAATAAGTTAATGGTACTAACTTTTATAGAAAACTAGTGTGATGCCTGTGCATTGCTTGGATACGACTATATTTATGATTCTGAATGTTGATATTGACGTGACTCTTTCACAAGAGAGATAAAACACGTGTAGAAAATTATAACAAAATAAATATATACATCAGTGAAATTCTTTCTACAGCTTAAATGGAATTAGCAGGTTTATCCTTTGATTAATAGAGAGGGTCAATATCATTAAAGACCCAAAACTGGTCCCTCATGACACATTTACGACTAATTTCCACCTCACAAAGATCTCAAACTGGTCCCCCTAGCCCAAATGGACCCTCCATTATTACAATGCATGTATGTCAACACATGTGGTCGATGGTTGCAAAATGGATTTGATGTAGATAATGACAAATTCGACGCAAAAAATTTACGTGTGATGATATTAAATCCAAACAGAAAATAGTAAACATTATTGGAAAAACTGAGTAAGACTTTGGTTTTTGACACATTATATCAATGAATACTACTCCTAACAACTTCGTGCACCGAAGGACTTGTCCATCACTTGGATGCCCTTAGGTGATAACCTTTACCCACCGTACATGGCCAGGAAAAATGAGTAACACGTTGATTTGGGTCTCCCTTAATGGAATCTAACCAAAGCCCAAAAACATTTATCTTCTTGGATAGATTTTATGTGCAAAAGCCCCCGTCAAAATTGAAAAGCACTAATCGAGGAATTACATTGAATAATTTTCACCATTAGTAACTTTAGTATCTATAAGTATTGTCTTCTTCATGCGTTCTAATCGGACAGACCAGTTGCCCATTTCTTTTGGTTTAGTATGACCCGGCTAAGAATAAGTCTGACAAGCCAAGATTCTCGGATGCATTTTCGTTTTTAAAGGGCACTTTTCTTTGCTAGGTCCAACAACATGTTATAGGCCGTGGGCTGTAGTTAGGATTAACTAACAAATCCAAGATGGATCGAAAGTGGGCCTCGGGATCATTGACTAGAAGGCCATGGAATGGCTGAAGTGATTGGACCAAGAAAGTGGTCATGGTAGACTCATCTCCAACATAAAATTGGGCAATTAGTTTCTACCCAACATGAACCCCATAAGGAGTTTGGATGGATGATCCACTAAACATCCGGGGCCGTACGATTATTTCTCAACTATGATTTCAATGATTTATTTGTAATATATGAGCCAAATATGAATTTGATCTTTTCATTTATTATTGTTTGTTAAATGTAAGTCAAATATGAGATGGGTTAGATTCTTTTCAGACCTCATCATGAACAATCATATTTAAGCATATAATAATATACATATTTCTAAATAAATCTATATATACATAAAAAAATATTTTTTCAAACATTTATTACCAAAATTTGCATTATCAAGAATTATGCAATAGACTATAAAGTAATATCAATTATTACCGAAATATGCGTAACAATTTGACATGTAGAATAGAGATTTGCTCATGAATGCCTTCATGTACTTTAAATTAAAATTTTCAATTACTCTAGCAATTACCAACATTTATTTTTAAAGTTGTCAACTTGTTAAAGCTATTAACTCATATAGCAAACTACCAACTTTGATTTTGGTGGTTTACCAACTTTTCACGAGTTAAATTACCATCATTAATTGGTTAAAGTTTTTTATTAACTCTTATAGGAAATTACCGACTTCTATTTGAGTCACTATCATATTTTTTTTTTTTATTGTTTTGAAATTATCAAATCTTTTAATAATCCATCAATGTTTATTTGCCAGCTTACCAACTTGTTTAAGTTACAATCTCTTTTAGAAAATTACCAAATGTTATATGAATCCACTTACCAACATTTATTAGATTGTTTTGGAAGTTAAAGTCGTTCCTATATTTCATAGACATTTATTTGTTGCAATTACCAAAGTATTAAAGTTAGTAACTCTTATACAAAATTGCAAACAACTTCCAAAATTACCAACTAAATCAATAATTTACCAATATATATTTGCATAGCTAATTATAATCTCTTATATGAAACTGCCAACTGATATTTGAGTTAGTCACCAATGTATATTCGATTGTTTGGGAAGTTTCAATAATTTGCCAACATTTGTGGCAACTTACCAACTAGCAAAGGTAATCATACCCTAGATTATCAACTCTTATTTGTGTTAGTTACCAATGTCTATATGATTGTTTCATAACTATCCACTGTTTCAATAGTTTACTTATTTTGGGGAGCTTACTAACATAT
Source organism: Eucalyptus cloeziana (assembly GCA_014182715.1). Lineage (NCBI taxonomy): Eukaryota > Viridiplantae > Streptophyta > Magnoliopsida > Myrtales > Myrtaceae > Eucalyptus > Eucalyptus cloeziana. The sequence goes on along the minus strand of CM024641.1, from coordinate 20,539,458 downwards.
TAACGTTATTATTCTTATAGAATTACCAATTCTTTTGAAATTGGCTGAACCATTACACTAATTTACTATCGTTTATTTGCGGAATTTAAGTTATGCACTCTTATTTGAGTCACTTAGCAACTTTTATTTGATAGTTTCAAAGTATCAATTATTCTGTTAATTGGGGAGCTTTTCCAGCATGTTTAGGTTATAATCAATTAAAAATTAGTAAATTGACTCAAATAAACATTGGCAATTTTTTTTTTTGTAAGAGTTTGTAATTTTAAAATACGAAAACATCGACAAATAAATATTGGTAAATTATTAAAACAATAAGTGATTTCTAAACAATTAGATAAACGTTAGTAACTTAATCAAATAAGAGTTAATAACTAAAATAAAATGGTAACTTAGCCCATGAAGAGTTGGTATATCACTCAAATTAATATTGGTAACTTGTTATAAGAGTTAGTAACAGTAATATGATGCTAATTTTAGCAATTAAATATTGTTAAGTTCTTGAACCAGTCGATAATATTTATAAAATCAAATAAAAGTTTATATATAGACTCAAATACGAGTTGGCAATTTTCTATAAAATTAATAGCTCTAACACGTTGGAAGCTACGCAAGTAATATTGATTATTTACAAAAATAGTTGGTAATTTAATTAATCAAATAAATGTCGGTACTTCCACAAAACTTTTGGTAACTTCTAGCCCGTGTATAGACTAAATATCTGTTGATTCTGCCATAGAACTATTGGCAACTTACTAATTACCTGCCAAATATGTTGCTGATCAAAATTAGTTACCAATGATTTTGAAATTTAACTATGCTCTTAAGAAATTACTAGCATGAAACATCATTGAGTTTTTTACGTACGAAATGCTAGAAATCTGTAGCATATAGCGATGTTGCTGCTTCTCAAGAATTGGGAGAAAGTAATCAAAACTGAATGATGACTTTTCTCGGAAGGTTCTTTTTTGTACTTAATTATGAATAAAGCTTTTTATTTTTCTTGTAATTTTCTAACACGAGATGGATAACAACCTCTTGGGTTTAGCATGAAAAATCAAAGTCTTAGTCAAGCTCAGTCACATTGATAAAATTGTTAAATTCTCTACGAATTAGTTAAATTTCGTTTTGACATTCTGATATTTTATCTTGTACACTACTTGAAACTTAACAAGTAGATTTGTCTATTACCATCCATAGAGTAATGAATACGTGGCTTCTCAATTCTCTCATGGGAGGGGTCTTTAAAGATATTGGGACTATTACATATATCAAAAGCCTACAAATCAAATAAAAAGTCTTCTCGTATAGCTTAAGCACATTCCACGTTCAAACGTTAAATTACATACAAAAAAGTATTTGTTTCAATTTTCAGCTCAGACTCATGATGGTTTGAGCTCACTGTTGTTTTTTTATATATGTACGGAAAACTTATACTTTTCATTCCTGCACTTTCACTATCTTTTTAATCAAGTACTTAATACTTTTATTTTTCTAATCAACTCCTTCTACTTACATAAATTTTCTAATCAAAAGTCCCCCGTACTAAATCTAGCCAAATCTAGCTGATGTGCTCATTAGATTCATTCCACAATATAACGTAGATTAAATATCGCACATATGTTAGCAGTCATAAAATTAGCTTCAAATCGAAGCTAGTCAAACAGGTTATGGCTTTGACCAATTGACAAAAAAAGAGAGAGAGGTGTTATGGCAACTACTACCATTCACTATTTACAAGGGGTGACCACATGGACAATATTTATTTCACGTCTTACTCCGGCATCCTCCAATGGCCACGTCAGCTAAATTTCACCAGATTTGATGTTGGTGAAACTTGATTAAACAATTTGTGTAAATAGAATGACTTGATTAGAAAAAATTAAAGCCACATGGACGTGATTAGGAAAGCAATTAAAGTACAAGAATAAAAAATGAACTATTTGCTATATATGTATTTCAACTATGATCAACAAGTTGACAGTTATAAGGTCGACTATTTACGATTGGAAGATTTTAGCTGCATTAGTTCTGTGCACTAGATTGCCAGCCTACATGTGATGGTTTGATATGTATAAGGAATATTGCAATTTTAGATGTTTTCCTCACGACAATAACAAATATCATTTCATTTAATACATATAGGAATAAGTAATGAAAAAGGAATGCGCACCTTAAATTGTTTCGGCACTTCCTTGATCTTGCTATTCCGCATATCAAGTCCTACTAACTTCTTTGGACCATAACCAAATTCTGGAAAAAAGGCACAATTATGCCATTCCAACCACCTTAATTGATTAGGGAGATGGATGGGACCTTGGAAAGAATTATCTATGTTATCCAGGATGAGCATCCTCAACTTTCTCATGTTTGTGAAAGCATTAGGACAAATGTATGTCTCTTTGGGCATTGGTAGCTTCAAAACTATGGCTTTTATTGCATCAATTCCCTGTATATTTATGTGAATGAACTTAGGTTACTTTGTAACTGTAGTAAACAACGTCCATGATAAGAATAGAATATGAATTGTTATACACTAAAAGTCTTACCATATCTCCCGATAGAACATCAAGAACATCATCATAAAGCCATAACCTACTGCGTTTTCCAACATCGTCACGACATTCTTCTTTAACAATTTCCATACCCATCAATTCTATCAAGTCATGCATTTGTAAGGTCCCGGCCTCTTCACTAATCAGGGAGTGCTCAATGAGAATTTTAAACCCAATAGTCGTGTCAAAATCACAATTGTCAAGAACTTTCCTAATGTACTTTGTCTTTTGCCCCTTGAAGAAACAGGCAATGTCGAGAAAAATCTCCTTTACATAGTCCTCCAATCCATCATAACTTACCTTTAACACATCATTTATTTTTTTGTCAGGACTTCTAGAAAGTTTCTGCAGGGTACTTTTCTATTCATGTTCTCCTCTACCGCACAAGAAAGAGCCCAACACCTCAAGAGCCAAAGGAAGGCCTCCGGCATAATGCAAAACCCTATCAACAAGATTGCTGCTGATTTCTATTTTTTGACTTCTTAGAAAAGCATGCTTTCTAAAAAGTTCAAGAGCTTTAACATCCTTGAGAGCTTCAACTTCATACATATGATCTGAATCTACTCCATGAGAAGTTAGCAGATGCTTGTTTCTTGTTGTAAAAATTATCCTACTTCCTTTACCAAACCACTCGCAATTTCCGGCTAAAGCATTTAATTGGCATTCGTCATCCACATCATCAAGAATAACAAGAACTTTCTTATTGCAAAGTCTATCTTGAATCAATCGATTTCCTCGACCAACACTGAAGATTGTTAGTTTCTTCCCCAGTAATACCTCTGATAACATTTTTTCTTGTAGAGGAACCAAATCATTGGAATTTTTGGAATTTTCTCTAACACTTTCCAAAAAACTAGAACCTTGAAACTCTCTAAACACAGCGTTGTAGATGGCTTTAGCAAGGATGGTCTTCCCTACACCTCCTTGTCCCCATAATCCTACCATAAGAATATCATCCTTGGACTGTAGATTTAGGATTGTTTGAAGCTTTGTACTCGGGAATCTATCCCAACTGGATACTTAGCTATATGTAAGGGCGTTCGATCTAGTTGAGTTGAGATTTCCTGTACAATATGTTGTATAAGCCCAGCTTCATATCTGACAAGGAAAATTAGTTGAAAGTGCTTTTAGAGAAATCCAAAGAAATGAATAAGTATTCAAAGAGAATCGCCAAGTAAGAAGCTAGTCCACAATATATATGGATATGAATATCCAAATATGTTCAACTAGCAAGATGCCTGACTCTAAGCATAACTAAAACAATATTCTTCATGTTATTCTAAATGTTGTATGTTAATCTATTTTGCATTTATCAATGATTCAAGCTAATTATTGGATATACTAAATCATTGATAGGCATTGTTTTCATCTCTTTACAAAGTTCACTGAAATTGTCTTGTCTTTTTTTTTTTCTTTTTTATGTCCAAATGCCAACCCATTTATCTGGTATATTCCTTTGCGAAGCAAAATCTGTGATAAAAATAACCCGCATGAAGTCTAAACTAGCATTTCCAATAGGGTAAATCCTAATTAAAATGAAGTACTTTATCTTTTGAGACAGTTTTAGGCCCGCTTCTGAAAGTGGAAAAATAAATAGCCGTTCTTTGGCTGTTTGGACAAACACGACCTACTGTTGGTTCCTGTAGAAATCTGTCATGTTCTTACCTTTTTGCTCTTTACTGCTTCAAGTATTTACAAAAATGCCATTAGGCCTATATTTTCTTAAAAGAAAAAAAAGACCTAGCTTTTCATTTTTTCTAAGAAAATTAAATAAACATTTATAATAAATAAAACAGGCTGATAGAACACCAGATTTATCTTCTCCTATGCATAATGGCTTACATAATGAAAACGACTATGTAGATACAAAGAAGGGGGAAATGCTCTTGCAAGAGGGGTCTTTATTGGTTAATGAAAGGTTTGATGTAATTGAACCAGAGACTAATTTAAAGAAGCCTGAGGGGCAAGCTTCAAATCAATCCCTTGAAGTCTAAAAAATGTAGCAAGAAAAGTTTAACACCATTCATTTTAGGTCTCGTAAAAAGAGGAGCTAATCTTAATGGTAATGATGCTAGTAAGTTAGCCCAACATCTTCGGCAATCTTTAGGACTTGGCTGAAGAAGGTCCAATACTATTGATGATAGTATATTTAATGAGCATTTAACAGCGAAAAGTACTTTATATAAGCCCGATTATCCACGTAGAGCAAAATCATAGTTTGTTCAATGAATAATCCATTAAGGACTATAGTTAGTTCTTGGTGCTTTTCTTAAACTCCGTTTGTTTCATGGAAAACAACTTCCAGGAAAACATTTTCCAAATTTTGTATTCGTTTCACGGAAAATAAACTAATCATGGAAAACATTTTCCATAAAGGAAAAAAAGTCTTCTAAAAGAGGGGAGAATGTTTTCCATTGAATGTTTTCCACAAAAATATTTTCTTTACTCACTTCCTCTTATTTCATACCCCGCTACAACCCCTTCTCTCTTTTTAAAATTTTAAAAATTCGAATTTTTATTTATTTTTCTTTTTCTCTTTTTATTTTTTTATTTTTTTTCCTTTAATTTTTTTCCACCTTCTTCTTCAACCAATCGCCAGCCACAACTACGGCCGGTAGCTGGCCATACAAGCCTCGAGCTTGCCAAATCGGTGAGTCAGCGGAAGCTCACCTACTGGCCAAAAGAAACAAATAAAGAAAACAAAAAAAGGAAAAGAAAATTAAAAAGTAAAAATCGATTTTTTTGAAAAATAAAAAATAATGGAAAATTTATTTTATAAATAAAATTATAAAAAAACTGCATAAGAAAAATATTTTTCCTTATCGAACAACCAAATATATTTTCCACTTCATTTTCCTATTTTAGCTAACACCAAAAATAATTACATTTTCCTAAAAAATGATTTCCTAGAAAATGATTTTCCGAAAAAAGATTTTCTAAAAATGCTACATTTTTCTACAAAATGAACAGAGCCTTAATCTTGATATTGAAAAAACATGTGTTTAAAAGGATGGATGAATGTGACACAGTTTTTCGTATGATAACAAATGCAGGAGGATATAGTCCAAATACGACGTATGAAGTATGGGAAGCCTTTCTTGTCGGTAAAGCTCAGAAGTTTGGGAATTTCTTATTATCTCAAACAGACTTAACGTATAAAATAGACAAGAGTTTATTGTAGATGGAATATAGGCCATCGTAACAGATTGAATATGTGCTGGGTAGATATGGCTGTAACATCCATCGAGAAACCAAAGTGCAAGAGACTTTCCTAAAGAATCGAAAAGAAGAAAGTTTATTTGACATGAAAAAAGTGTACCAAGGGGATAACTAAGGCCTTATAAATCTGAAAAGTCATCCAGATTTACAAAGAATTCAGGCCTTTAAAAGGAAACACAGAAGAACACCTCATTGTCCTCAGGGTAAACCCTGTTAAGTAGTTTTATCTATTTTGTGGATTCAAACCCCACAAGCCTCATGCTTGTCAATAAAAGTATCCACAAAAAGAGAATATTTATCGAAGATGTCACTCTTCATGAGGAACCTGCTTATAAACCTATAGATGAGCAGGAACTAGAAAATTTAGACTTTGAGATTTAATGTCTCTATGAAGTTTTCTAAGAATATGAGACTGACGAAGAACATCCAACATAGTGTAGTGAACAACTATCAGCGACGAACGCATGTGATGATATAGTGCCCTTAAAGTCAACATCTTAGGTATTAGAAAAAACTTTCCGATAAGATTATCCGTCGGGATCAACTTTGGAGCAAAAATAGCTCGAAGTAGATGTTAGTGCTGTTTATTGATTATTAAGATTTAACTTTAAATAGGCCATAGATTTCTCACAATCGACGTCAATGGCATAGGTGTCGTATAGGGAACTTCAAACCTTAGATGTACCTATGCTAAATCTCCAAAAAATTAGAGAGACGAGAGAAAGAACAAGAGGCACATGTCATTATATACATATATAGGGTTGATCATAATAGGATAAGTCCCGCTATTTCATCTTCCTATCGCCAATTTTGTGATTGCAACTGTATTGTATCAAAGATGTACGGGTTTTAGAGGTTAATTGATATCAGGAATACTAGCCAAGCTAGCACATGGGCTAGTCTACTTCCAAGCCCATCCAAATTATTTGATGGCTCTAAATGATATTTGTTTGGGGAATTCATGAACATTGAGGATTGATTCTTTAAACATGGATAGGATGAACCCGCAGGTCAAATGTTTGGTGTATCAGACTGGGATGATTTATAGATTCATTAATACCACAAATCCTAGAGGACGGAAATTAGATAGCAAATTTGTTTGAAGAGATTCACACGATTACAGACAATTTTGTAGGTAAAAAATTAATCCCCTAGAATTATAGGGAAAAGTGTTAAAAAAGTCATAAACATTTTACATTTGTGCCAATTTAATCCTAAACTTTTTTTTGCGCCAACTTAATCCTAAACATTTTTATTAGGTGCCAATTCAATCCTTTCAACTAATTGTGACCGAATTTTGTTGATTGGGCGCCGGCCAGTTGACGTGTCACGATTGGCACTTACATGGACATTTTTAATAATATTTTAATATTTTTGAATTTTTTCTTTTTCTTTTTTCCTTTTTTCCTTCTCCTCCTCCTTCCTCTAGCTGGTCACCGGACCTCGATGACCGTCCAAAGGCGACCGCCAGCAAGGGCTGCAAGGGTGGCCTCGCGATGGGCAGAGAGGCTCTCCCATGGTCGATGAGGCTCAATCCTTGCCAACCCAATGTGAGGCCACCCTCGTGGCTCGAGCGGCCTCGAGTTGGCCTTGTGTCGAGCTGGCAAGGTTGAGCCTCACCGAGTGTCGAGCTCGAACCTCGCCAGATCCGGCGAGGGCGAGCCTCATCACCCAAGCCGCGAGGGCGGCCTCGCATTAGACTAGCGAGGCTCGCCCTCGTCGACGAGGCTTGACCCTCGCCGGCCGTCGCCTCGGTGACCGGTTGGAGGAAGGAGGAAGAGAAGGAAAAAAAGAAAAAGAAAAAGAAAAATTCGAAAAATATTAAAATATTATTAAAAATTTTCAACGTCGCATTGATCGTGCTACGTTAAATGGTCGACGCCCAGTCAGCAAAATCCAACTACAATTAGCTGGAGGACTTAGGCTGCGTTTGGCAACCACTTTGCCAAGGATCTTTAGGGGGCCAAAGGCCTTTGGGCCAAATAGAGAGTGTTTGGCAAAAAACTTTGAGACTCCATTGCACAAATGCTAGCCTTTTGAAGGCTAAAAGCCCAAGGCAGCCAAGGGGCTGCCTTGGCTTTCTCGCATTCTCGGTAAGCAACAGTGAACTTTAAAAAAAAATTCGTTTTTCCTTTTTTACCCTTAAAATTTTACTAAAATTCCAAGTTTGACCCTTTTAAAAAAAACCCTAACTCTTCTTTTCCAAGTCCGTCTCTCCTCCCTCAGATACGCCGCTCCTTTCCCTTATGCTTTTCTCCTCGACTCTTCAGATACGCCACTTCCCTTCCCTTTTGCTTTGCTCTTCTCGACTCTTCGATCTCGCTCTTGCCACTTCAACGCCCGCCCCTCCGGTCGTCAAAGCTCGCATCTCCGGTCGTTTGTCGAAGCTCACCTCTCCGATTGGTCACCGAAGCTCACCGATTCGGTCGCCGAAGCTTCGGTGGATCTTGTCTCCGCCCAGGCCCTCGTTCATCGCCATTGCGTTGCTTGCCATCGCCCAGGCCTAGTCCCACGGCTCGACTCTCGCACCTGCTAGCGACGGTGAGCGTCCCCTCTCTCTCTCTCTTTGTGTCTCTTGCATTTGGTTTTCATTGTAAATGGCTTATCTGCTAGCAAATGGGCAAATTCAGAATGTGGGTGCTTGAATCGAGAGATTTTGAACTCAATGGAAGCGCGATTCGATCACTGTGATCGACATTACGCGAATTTCTGCAAATTACTTGAACTTTTCAGCATCAGGACGAACAACAAACAGGCTTGAATGACGTCAGTGCATTGAGGCCTGCATTTTGATGGGCGGTGGCGAGTTCTGCCACACGATTGCTATCTACTTGCTTTGTTCTGGGGATTCTCTGGAAGTGAATCGAGACATACGAATGGGATGACTACAATTTAAGCAGCCTTGGTTTTTGGTGGATTAGAATCAAGCACCTCTAATTGCAAAGAGTTATTGTTAATTTTTATTTTGTCGATTTAGATGCAGATTGAGCAAAATTTAACCTGATTTGAGTGCTTAACTAAACCACCTTTTATTTGGGGAAATGGGGTGACCACTGTCATGCATGAAGGAGATGGCTATATTTCAAAAACAAACTTTATTTTTCCACAAGGAAAATATGTTGTGCTAGACTTATGTACGCAACCATCATATATATTCTTTTAGAGAAGATATGATTTGATTTGGGGTGTGTTTGTTGCATTGAAAGTATTTTTTTTGGGAACTGTTTTCATTGATTTTTGGTGTTTGCCACTTGGTGGTCAACCCGAAAAGTTGTCAATGAAATCTCGGCAGCATGAAAGACAGATAATGAAGCTCCCTGCTAGAAAAGAGGAAAGTGTTTTCCAAGTAAAATGAGCTAAGTTTGGTGTTAATATGGCAAGGCTGAGGACTAGTGCACCTCTTCCTCCCTCTCTCATCCTTTACATTCTAATGCATACATAAGAATCTGTGATTCTGGTCTTGATGCCAATGAACATAGTAGCTGGTATGACACTAGGTAATCATTAGTTATGGGCTGGTTTGTCGTGCAACTTGCAAATAATAGACTGATTGGACTTTCCATTAGGGTGATGAGCGGGAAATGATAAGTTCTTGTCCAATGTGCTAGGTTGGTCTTTGGTAAGTTAAGAAGTGTCGGATCGTGTTTGTTCCCAGGATGCCAAACATAGCAAATAAACTTGAGGGCTCTATTTGGCTTTTTGACCTGGTCATTGATTAACAATGCCGTGAAGCTGAGATTTGGAAAAGTCAGCAATGGATTATTGCCTTGTTTCGAGTTGATTCACAAAGTTGAAGTCAATGTTAAAATGACAATGTTTCGACCTTTTTTAGGTCTAGTACCTATTTCAGCTTTTTAAAAGTCAGGTTAGTATGTTGACTCTTGTGAATTGTTCATATTCTTTCTTCTTTACTTCTCTTTTGGCTCAGAATCAGGTGCTGAACTCTCTCTTCGCTCACAACCGAAGTGCTCGCCTCTCTCTTCGCTCACAACCGAAGTGCTCATTCCTCGCTGCGATCGGAAATTGAGCGAGCTTTTGGTGTGTTGAAGAAGAAGTGGAAGATTCTAAAGCATATGCCAAGTTTTCCATTTGAAAAGCAAGTAAAAATTGTTATAGCAGCAATGACTTTGCATAATTATATACGACGAAACGCCGCCAATGATAGACATTTTGCAAGAGTAGATTTTGATCCCAATTATGGATATTCAGTTGACCTTGATAATACAAATGAGGGGGCCGGTACTTCAAATGACAATTTATTTTCTGACATGGCGTGTTTATGTGATCAAATAGCAATGACTTTAGTAAATACTTAAGGATGTTTGTAATTTTCAATGAAAACCTATTTCTTTTTTCGATGCATATGTAATCATGTTTATTATAATGAAATTACTCTTTCTTTTTGTTAATATATCTCTTTTATATATACATCTTAGTGCAAAAAAAAAAAAAAAAGTCATTGAATTTGTTAATATATCTCTTTTATATATACATCTCAATGCAAAAAAAAAAAAAAAAAAAATTCATTGAATTTGTTAATATATCTCTTTTATATATACATCTCGCAAAAAAAAAAAAAAAAAAAGTCATTGAATTTGTTAATATATCTCTTTTATATATACATCTCAGTGCAAAAAAAAAATCATTGAATTTTTTAATATATCTCTTTTATATATACATCTCAAGTGCAAAAAAAAAAATCATTGAATTTTTTAATATATCTCTTTTTATATATACATCTCGGTGCAAATATATATATATATATATATATATATATATATATATATAAAGTCATTGAATTTTTTAATATATCTCTTTATATATACATCTCGGTGCAAAAATATATATAAAAAAGGTCATTAAATTTGTTAATATATCTCTTTTATATATACATCTTAGCGCAAAAAAAAAAAAAAAAAATCATTGTTTTCGTTTTCAATTTAAAAAAAAAATAAAAATTAAAAACTTAAATTGGTCACTCTAAAGCACTTCCCAAATATGTGTTTACCAAACAGAATTTCCCCAAAGTTGCTTCTCAAGGCGCTTTTCAATTATAGTTTACCAAACAGTTTTTGCATTTCACAAAAACCCTTTAGACCAAAGGCCTTTGCATTTCCTTAAAGGCTTTTCCCAAAAGCTTTCCCAAACGCATCCTTAGTAAAAATATTTATGACTAAATTGGCACTAAAAAACGGTTTAGAACTAAATTGGCACAAATGAAAAAGCTTTAGGACTTTTTTTTAACACTTTTCCCTAGAATTACACAGCCTAGGAGTTCGACTATGGTGGAACCTATTGGAGCATCTAGAGAGATTAGTGCGCCTCAGGTCCAATAGAGGGGAGCAAAAATAACCTTATGTTTGTAACACTGTCTACATTCTCTTCACTAGGAAATTAAGGACTTTCGAACCTCTTACTATAACACAGGATACAGTACAACAAGTCAATCGGGAAGAGGTTGCATCTCAAAGATCTGTAAACTTAAGAACTTTATAAGAAAGATCATAGGATACAGACAAATTAATAGGCCTGTATATGAAGAAGAGGATGCATAGTCAAGAGAGAACAATGTTGTACTGGTAATGCACTCCGAAGGAGAAAAGATCAGCATACCAAGACATACATGAAGTTTTCCGAGCTTTAGGAATACAGCAGGGCAATGGTCCATAGCCATGGACAAAATTTGGAATATGATCGAACCCTCCCAAATGGCACATCAAGGAAGCTGGGTTAAGCACCTACGTGTTTGTGATGTTTAAATTTCCCGGGTGTTATCCATATTCATTAGAGACACTGGAGCTTGTACTAATTGAGCAAGACCTAATGCATCACCAGATGAATGGTGGAGACCATTAACAAAGCCTATTGCATTGAGAATGGCAGATGGGAATCAATGTTTATTTTTAGACGGATCTTTCCTTTCCCGACACTAGATGAGGATGTCATTCTTGGTAATGCATTCTTAATGGGACAAAACGAAAATTGGTCTTGTGTGCAAGACGGCACCAAGATTACTACAGCAGGTGTGACTCTTCAAAATCCTTGGTTAAGACACAAATTTGAGGTTTATCCTGTGAAACAATCAGAGTTTTGTGGAGACTGTCCACGTGACCAAGCATTTAGAGTGTGAGCTCAGCGTGGCAAATAATGGGAGCATAAGCTATTTGGATGCGAAAAATCTTCATTTCCAAATGATACCTACTAGTATCAAAATTTGTTCTGCCTAGAACAAGGAAAAATTCTGAGTATCCAACTGCCAGGAACGAAATGGAATAAGTTCCTGCTAAAACTGAAAAGTAACTTTTGTGACGATCCACAATGAGTCTTTTTTCTTTTTTTCTTTTTTTCTTTTTTTGTGTGTAAAATGTAAGTCAAAATGTGGAGTCTTAATGGTGTAAAAGCCAGACTAGAGCTAAAAGATCCAATTACCATCATTTGAGCAAAAACTGTGAGATGGTAGAGGTATTTGAAAAACAAATTCCTGATCTGTTCTCGAAAGGTTTTATTAGAGATGGTTTAAGTCCGCATTCTAGCCCAACCTTCATGGTCATTAACCATGCGGAGCAGGTACGAGGAATAGCGTGAATTGTTACAGACTATCTTCAGCTTAGCAAACCAACAAAGATAATGACTATAAGATAGCTGCAGCAGGAGATCTCATAGACAGAATGCCCTAGGCAATTTTTAGCGGGAAATGGATGATGCCTTCAAGTATCTACACAAGTTTTGTGCTGTGTATATACACGATGTAGTGGTCTTTAGCAAAAGCGAAGAGATGCAAATGAATCACTTATAACCACTGACAAATATCTTTAATAAAGAAGACATGATCCTATGTAAAAGAAGGTAAAAAGGATAAAGGAAAAAATTAATTGCTTGTGTATGGGGCTAGTATTGCAAACCTAAATTTGCGATATATAATAAACTTTCCTGACAAAGTAGAAGGTAAAAAGTCCAGAGGTACTGTAGATCTGCTAACTAGGCCAGACAATTTTAAAATATCTTAGTAGGCTACCCAAGAAAGCTCCAAGTAATACATCTCGATTTTGGGATGATGAAGACACTCAAGCAGTAGGTTAAAGAAAAGGTAAAGCATCTGTCACCATATTATCTCCTTCTGACGCATCAAATGAATACTAGGGAGAAGTACAAAAAACTAAATGAAGAATCAGTAAGGCTTCTATCAATATTGGTCTGCCACATTTAATTGGTCTGAACTCGATCGTTTTGACACATGAAAAGGATGTACTTGCCATGAAAAATTGTATAAAACTTTTTTTGACATATTCCTTACCCCAAAAAGGTTTGTAATGAGAACCAACTCTGAATATGTCGAAAGATTCTTGTATCTGAATCTGAAAGAAGCTCAGCAAACTAGGCTTCTCATTATACAAGAATGGTATAGTTATTACAACTTTGACATAGAATATATTCCTCCAGATAAAAAATCTTAGCTGCTTCTCTCTCTCTCTCTCTCTCTCTCTCTCTCTCTCTTGTAAATTGTCTTGCTGTGGAGATAAATCCTACAGCAGAAAGAAAAAAATTTTGGGTATGCAAGCAAGAGGGCCATCCAAGGAAGAAGTGCTCAAAGAGAACGAAGGAGAATGAGAGCAAAAGCTATGCTTCTATTAGAACGAAAGCAAATATTAGTTGGCCATGCAAAAGACAGTTATTTTTTCTCATTTTAGAATTATAGAGGAATGGAAAAAAGCCTCAATATCATCCGTTCAATGAATGTGGGGAATGAATACTGTGAGAGAGTTGCCAAGAGAATGAACTGGTTGGTTGAAAAGACAGTCGAAGTTCACAAGCCTCTTTTGATTTAGTCCCAAAAGAATTAAAGGAGATATACTTGAAGATTAAAATCAGGTAGAAGATGATATGTTTGGCAAACAAACGCACACACCAAGTATAATCTGATTCAGAAATGGTTATGTGTTTTTTAGGTGAACTATCTGGCATATAGGGCTTCAATAAAGTTATGGGAGCAAGATCTTGACAATGAAGCTCTTGGAAACTTTGTACCGGATGGCTATAAAATAATCACGAGGAAAATATTCCTGATAATAATAATCCTATTCTTGAAGATTTTGACATTGAATCTGGTGATAAAAACCTCGAAAATAAAAAATTTGAATATGTTTAGTTTGATATCTACATATTGATTCCATCAATCACGGCCTTCATGGGAAGGGTACTAAAATCTATGCAGAGTCGCTAGTTAGACTTGAGAAAGAGATTTCCAGCAACTTCAATGGTTCATAAAAGATCCTGCTTCACACATAAAGATTCTAGAAGTTGAGTTAAAATTTTACAAAAAAATCGGAGAAGAGTTCCTTGAATAATGGAAAGTTAAGGTGCGTATTCTCTGAAGCTCTACTACCTGGAGATTTGACGTTAATAAAGAAATATAATAGGCTCAAAAAGACACTTTTCTTTAGAGGAACTCTCTGCTCTAAATCCTTATCTCCATTGGGAAGGACAAGGATGACTAAGCTAGAAACTTCACACAAGCGTAGCAGAAACTGGACTCCCGCTTGTAGAAGCAGGGTTTGCAGACTCGATCAACATTGACAGAGGCTATCTACACCTTGTTAGTAAAGTTAAACCGTTGGTACTACATGCTTGAAGCTGCTTAGGCTATGGTCCTAGATTTTCTACAGTGATTGTTACCAGCACGATGAATGGAACTGGCTGATGAAAGGAAATAGATCATGTCTAACCGATCTGGGAGATTCAACAACTTGCAGATCCAAACAAAATCAAGAGAAACATAAATATGTGGTGAGACATATTATTTTTATCACTAAAGCCACTGAAATCGAATTCTTTAAAGCCGTCCTAGAGCATGCAATAGGCAACAAACAGAAGTATTATCTGCGAGGTGATGGAAGAATTTTCATCATCATTTTCCAAGGGTTATATGAGCTTTAAATAAAAAGAAGTCCGAGAGAGAAAACGAGAGAAAGTAATCGATCTGCCCCCTAAGTTTATGGCTTAGAGGACAGAGCTTATATTTCAGGTCTGATGTTTTTGAAGTCTGGACGATCTCCCAAACACAAGATCAGCGACTTGAAGAGAAAAAGGAACGAAATAATCACGCCCAATTTAGAAGAAAAGATCCAGGGCCAGCCTTCAGATGAGTGATTACTACGTCAGCAGTCAGCAGTACAAGACGTCAAAAACTAATTTTCTCAGAAGAAGAGAAAATGCATGGATTAGAGAGGATAATCCCCATGGGTTAGACGGGGTATAATGTCTTATATGTACAGGCGTAGGCAGCTCACTTTTGTTATTGTCCGCTTGTAAATGTTGAAGTGAGCTGGCAACATCCCACAGGCACCAGCTTTTGTATGTATGTAGCTGATCCCCCTTCAGTTGAAAGGGGAGGCGAAATCAGTAGAGAAAGCTTTCTCTACAATTCTTACTCTCTAAGTGATTTTAGTCTGGGTCTGCGTCCGTGAGAGAGTGATAGCTCAAAACCTCAACAAGAAGCAGAGGCATGCCAGCAGTACAAAAGACCCTCCAACTAACAGTAACGGGGGTGGAACATGGGAGCCCAAACTTCCCGCCTGAATTGGAAAGCCGAAGTCCACGAAAATATACTTCTATAGATTTTTAAGTTAATTTATTTTAAGAGGATATAGTCTGTTATCTAGAACTACATAATCCTCAAAATTGGTCTAAACATGAGGGTGCCACTCGCATGAGTCTTTCATGAGTGATAGCCTAATCCAGATTGCCAAGTGTAAGCTAATACCATATGAAGTTAGATCACGTTGTGAAATGATATGTATTTTCAATTAGGAGTAGCTTGTCTATGGTTTAGACATATTATGTACGTAATTATATACAGACTAATACCATGGTTTATAATGACAATAACTTGCATTATTTGTGTCATTGATTTAATGAGTTATAATTATCATACTTTAAACCAAATGGATATTTGTTTGATCATGAATTGCATTTGATAATATATGCTAGTTAAAATGTTTATTTCAAGAAATTTTATTTTTGTGTTATTTTTTCGAATTTCAAATTATTAGAATTTAAACTTTCAAATTAAGTCGATAACTTTACTATCATGATTTTTTATAAACAAACATATCTTTGTTAAAAATGTATTTCAAGATAAAGGACAAATCACTAATATGAGAATTGACCGAATACAGGTTGTATGACACAACTATGCCATGTGGCAATGACAGAGCAATGTTACCTCCCATGTTGGTGAGCATAGAAGGAAACTCTCTCTTAAACCCGGCTTAAACTATATCCAGTTGACATAGGATATAGATTAGTACACGTGGTTTTAATGTATTAAGACAGTTTTTGATATCGAAGAAACTTATTATATTTGAATATTGTGCATCTTTTCTTCTAACCAATATCTCAATTTGTGAATTCAAAGTTTCGAGTTTTTTGAATTTTCTTTTATAGTTTCTACAATTTTTTTGTTAAATTTTACTTGAAAAATAAGAAAATGCCTAGGCTCAAAACTCAAACCCAAATTTCCCCCACCCCTCTCTCTCCACTCCCCTCCGCATTTGCCACGCCCGCGGCCGCCCTCATCATTCCCCCGCTGCCATGTCCCCGCCACCATCTTTGTCCTAGCGCAGTTGGTGCGCCCTCTTTCCGTGTTCTTGTCCCTCTGTCACGGAAGACAGGAGAGTCTCAGGAGACCACTGCCCGAGGCTAGCGACCGCTTATCAGGGATCGCGAGCCTAGATTCGTAGCCTTAAAGCCCCTAGACACAGAGACACAGAGACACAGAGACGGGCTGAGGTGATGCGGCTGGGGTGGCGTTGGGACGTGAGCAATCGGACGGTGGCGTGTCGAATATCGGCAGAGGGTCGGAGAGGACGAACGGCTCGCCCATGATACTCTGTTTCGTGTTCTGTGCAAGTGTTTTCTGTGCTGTGTGTCTAATGCGAGAGAGGGAGAGACGAGGCAAATTAGAGAGAGAGCCGGGATAGATTACGCCGAACTTTCGAGGATCCCAAACCTTAAAGAAGATCAAATATCAAAGAATTACACTATTTGAAGCAGTAAAAGTGTTTTCACGTACCCGTCCATAAAATGCCATCCAGACAAGCTCCCAGCGTCAAGAAGAGCTTTCTTCCATCGCTTTACTTTCTCTGAATCCTCCCCAAACTTGACCTCATGTTTGGCCATAGCTTCTGCATAACCCTGTCTCTGCCCTCTCACTTCTCTAGGCTCCACTTTGTAAAACACCGGAAAGACCATGAGACCTCTTTGCTCCTTGCACTCCATGATTTTCGCCACCTCCTCCAAACACCATGGGGATGAGGCAAAGTCCTTGGAGAAAACAATGATCGCAATTTGCGATTCCTCGATTACCTGCATGAGTGCGGGTGATATTTGCTCTCCCTTCTTTAGATCTTCACTATCCATGTAAGTGTTTATTCCACTTTGATCAAGAGCTGTGTAGAGATGACCAAGGAAATAGTTGCGGACGTCTATGCCTCTAAAACTCAGAAAGACATCATAGCGCCTTCTGTGCTTGGAAGAAGGAGAAGAAGCCATTAGAATCAGGAAACAGAAATGGTTAACAATAAGCAATAAGTTGCCTAAGATTTGGTAGTTTGCGAGTGGTAGTTTGTTCGCCATTTGATCTTCTCCTTATATGTTGACTCCCAGGTGCATGACCTCCTTTTGACCTGGGTCAACAAAGAATATTTTAATAATAGTGCTCAAGGATGAGCCGACACTTTAGCATAGGAGTGCTCTTCACGCACATGAAGTGTTGACAATATGTACATTAAACCTTTCTTCATGGAATATCACATTTATCACATTAGTTAGATGTGTCTTCGCCACATACCTTTGGTTAATGTTGAATTTATAGCAAAATTGAATTTTTAATAAATTTGACTATTGAACATAGGGTAAATTTCTATGACCATAGTATCATACTGTCCTAATTAAAGGCCAATTTTCTGGTTGATTTATTTGGCTTCAAGGGAAATGGTTTCTATTATTTTCGGTCCTTCATTTTCATTTTTCTTTTTCTTATATGGATGATGAAGTTTGATCACATTAAAAAGATACTTCACTGTGGTATATGGTAAGTTTGATCAAATAGAAACTTCAATTGCTAGAGCATAGGAGTCGTTCCATCATTAGACAAGGAAGTAAAATTAGAGACAATATGAATGTGGGCTGTGACTTTTCACACGGTCATAACCAAGAACATGACGTCGTAGTATTTCACTATATGTGACTTTTACTGCGGTGAACATCCATTTGCTAGTGTTTAAAGAATTGTAAATTTCACTTCCATTTTCCAGCGGATGGAACGACGGATCTCGGCCGAAATCTTCTCATCTCAATATAACAACTGTCGTTTATATGTTATGGCTTATGGCTGGCACAACATTGTACCTTAAAAAGCATCCTATTTTCCCCCGCCCCGCGCCGGGGGTGCGTGGGTGGTTTGGGGTGTGGTTGTTACATCTCTTTCCTTTCTTTTATACGTATTCTTCTCCATCCGGTATCTTCAACATTCTTGTTTAGCAATTTTTCTTGGTCTTATTTACAGATAACTTCAGCAAATTGAGTAACGTCTGAGCCAGTCGTCAACCGACATTCATTGAAGCAAACTCTACTCCCATTTTATTAACCAGGCTTTTAGATCCCACAAAAATGCGTATTTTGTTTCATTAATTTGACCGCGTGTGGACGAATAATTCTCAACCATTTCTTTTAAGCTTCACTTATGCCAATTTCACCGCAGCATTAACTTCGAACGTGAATAGACAGTATATTGCAATCAACAAATTCATGTAGGATTAGCCTAAGAAGAGAGTGGCGATCCGATCCATAACCCACGACTGCCGCAGGGAACAATCGAAATCGCGCGATGAGCATAACAATTTTATCCGATACAACGAAGAAGGTCGCAGCATACCTGCGTTGAGAGACATCGTAGATCTGCGCCCTGTTGGCCATCAAGAGAGACTTCTTGGGGTCGCTGCCGTCGTACTGCTTGAGCTCGTCCTCGTAGGTCTCGGCAAGCTGAACAGGAGGAGGGAGAGGCTGCATCTGCTCCCGGTAGTCCCTCGGCCTCTGGTGGCGGTCAGGTAATGACCCGAAGAGGCCGGACACGACATAGTAGACGGCGAGCCCGAAGGCAAGGACGGTGAAGAAAGTCGCCAGGGACAGGCCCGTGAAGGCGACGATGGATTCTTTGAGGGGCTCCCACAGTTGCAGAGCCATCGCCAAAGTGCTTTGGAATAGAGAGAGAGAGAGAGAAGAGAATTGTAGTGTCGTCGATTCGGAGGCCACGGGTTTGGTCCGAAATTTGGTGCGCACGCAAAGACAGGCAAATGTTTTATTGATGCAAATGGAA
Source organism: Eucalyptus cloeziana (assembly GCA_014182715.1). Lineage (NCBI taxonomy): Eukaryota > Viridiplantae > Streptophyta > Magnoliopsida > Myrtales > Myrtaceae > Eucalyptus > Eucalyptus cloeziana. The sequence continues at coordinate 20,520,312 of CM024641.1, read as the reverse complement.
TAACGCTTTGAAACTCGGTATTCCATTTTTCATAGTGATCCTACTGATCTAGAATCGCCCTTTTTAACAGTTATTTACCTATTCAAAGTCTCCAACGCGTGTTCGATAAAAAAAAAAACACAAAAAAAAAAAGTCTCCAACGCGTGGAGGAAGCTTAAAGGGCTATGTGTACGTGTCAAAACGAGACTTGAAGGCGGCCCAGGGATCAAATGGCTCTAAAACTAAAACTTGTTCTTACTTCTTGTACTTATAAATATATATATATATATATATATATATATATATATATATATATATATATATATATAAACTTGTGAAATAAGAGAGTGCTGGTGTAGTCATTTTAAGAGGCGTATTTTCAGCGTAGAGTGAAGTAAGCTCTACTTGTAGAGTGAGCTATAATCCTTCAGTGTAGAGGCAACTTCCTTTTGTAAATATAAATGTTGTTAAAGACTTCAAGGATTACCAAAGAGTTCATCACTTGAAGTAAGAAGTGAAAAACAAAGGAAGATAACTTGCTGGAGAGCTCTCATGTGAAGACAATTTCGTGCTAACTTCACTCTAAGGTAATTTGCCAGAGAGCATGGGAAATTGTAAAGATTGCTAATTAAATGTATTTGTCTCATTCTCAATCCAATTATGATGTATTTCATTCCAATATTTAATCTTCTATGGATGGCAACGTATCTTGCGCATCGTTGATCTTAGCTTCTCAAGAATTTGTATAGTAGCAAAGAAATTGTTCAGATTTTGTGCTTTTAAAAAAAAAAAAAAAAAAAAAAAAAAAAACTCATCGTGTCTTCAAAAGATGAGTCAAGAAATAGATTTTCAAAATGCATACCATAAACAATTTTGTTATTTTCTCATTAATGATTTTGATATTTTTAAGTAGCCATCTTTTGTTTAAGAATGGGATGAGGGAGTCATATGCATTTTTGCATTATTTTTCGAGATGTGAATATTTATAATTACCTTGCTTGCGCTAACTTAAGTTGCATTTATGTAAGTGCGTTTACTTGTCAGATTTGAAATTATTATTTTTTTCTATCTATATGATTATCTTTCTTGAAAAAAAAAATATATGCAGAGAGGTTAATGGTCTGTGCTTTGCTTTGTAATACACATGATGATGATGTATATGGAAGATTCCGGCCAACGAGCTTGGTAAATACTAGTGTTGTTCGACATTCACACTAAAAACTTTTCCGAGGAAGTAACAGTTGCATAACTCTTTTTACCAGCCATTTCGACGAAGACAGCTTTGAAAGCCAATAAGCTGTGATTTCGACCGAATATTTTTATCCAATTCTTTGGGCGAGCTTCCGAAAACGAGACCCAGTGCCGGTGTCACTTCTTTGGCTGCAAAGAAATCAACACGGTCTATTTCCTTTGCAGGAGTTAAATAAAATTTTACCATTTCATTAGAGAAATATCCTTCATGAAAATCGAGCAGAAGTTGCCCCCGAGCGCTAAACCAAGCCACTGGGGACAGTGACGGTCCTTCCATTTCAAAGCATTCATCATCACCATTCACAATTTCACATCTTCTTGAGGCTCCAATAATGGATTAATGTAAATCAAACCATGCAAATATTTCCACTAAAAGTCTACTGCACGTTATTTTCAAATGAATAAAAAATTCACAACGATCCTCAAGAATTATAGAACTTGGTCTATGTGGACCCTAATCTGATTTTGATGATTGAAAATTCATTCAAATAAGCTATTTATCCTTGGGTATCATATTGTTGTAGCTAAGAATTTTTTTGCAGGTTGTTCGAAAAGGGTAAGGCCGTCCTTGCCCTAAAACAAAGGCCAACTAACCGACCAATTTATCTCCAAAAATCTAGCTCTTGCAATTTTGAATTTGGATTTGTTCACCCAATCCAGCAAGTGTCCAGGCCATTTTTATCCAGACACCCAGAATTCTCAATAGTCAAATTTCGAGTGATTTGATGTGTTAACAATGGTTAGTTGAGTTTGTTTGTCCTATAAAAAGAGGATAAGTCACTATCCAGGGTAAAAATGTACACTACCAATACCTACTATATGCTCAAAGTCAAATGAAAGAATGAATTCATATTAAATGTAAAAACAAAGCCTTTTAAAAGTGTAGGAAGCGGCATTAGGTAAATATTTGCATCGATAACCCAATACAAACGTCGATGACAATCCCGTGTTCCTCTGGGAAGCTAAAAGCCAAACAATTCAATCTAACATAAGTCGTCATACATTGTTGCAGTTCCACATCACATCCCATGTGCTGTGTCAGTTGTATCTACTTTTTTAACAAGACCCCCACCGTCAACTTTAGCTCTGTGCTTTGGCATTTAAAGCTCGACAATGTTCAATCGTGATCAACAGCTTAAGGCCGCAAGTTTGACTATATATTTATTATTATTATTATTTATGACGATTTACAAAGGTTTGCAATACTCTCTCGTAATCGATAACTTGGCGTCATAAATTGTCATTAAATATGACTTTTACTGCGTTGGAGGTCCTTTAGCTAGTGTGTAAAGTATTGTAAATTTCGCTTTCATTTTATAGCGGGTGGAATATCGAACCTTGTGCATAATCAATTGCAACTGGTTCAAATTCAACGGCAGAAATCTTCTCATCTCAACATAACAATTGATATTCATAAGGTATGGTTCAACATTGTGCGTTGAAAGTCTCCTTTCTTTCGTTTTTTTCTTTTTCTTCTTCTTTTGGTTTACATCTCTTTCCTTTCTTTCATTTGTATATTTCTTGTTAGATATCTCCGTTAACATTCTTTGTTTAGCTCTTTTCCTTGGTCTTATTTATAGATAATTTAAGCAAAATTGAGTAACCTCGGCCAGCGTGCCTCATTATATTCTTCCGCATCACGACAGGTAGAAGGCTATTCGATTGAGAAAGCTAATGATACACCGACGCTCCACTCTCCACTCGCCAGAAAAAGGAGTGGAGTAACAATAAAACTTGAATTAATGGATAACGAAAAAAAAAATTAATGGACAGCACTTCTGTTCGCATGTTGTTATATTCAAGGGTGGGTACGTGAATGTATGCTTCACGAAGGTCTAATGTGTATAATTATTTTATTCATGTATTACATTCTATTTAATTAAGTAAATTATACACATCATATTTTGAATACAAAATTTGATAAAAGTACATCATATATTTCATTAAAGTGTCTGTAATTTCTTACTGGAAAATCAGGTGATTAGTGACTCTTTTTACCAACTGTTCTTTTTTTTTGGCTATACATTACTACTACTTGCAAAATCCTTTTTGTATACACCTTGCAATCAAATTCTTGAGAGGTCAATTTTGTACGAGCACTTCTTTGTTAAAAAGTGCGCCATCTTTATAAATGAATATTGGCTCCATATGAGGCTTCAAGTATAATTGATTAGGCATAACTCTTGAACATCCTCTGAAAGTGATGAGGACAACCAAATGGCACAAAGATACACTGTTTTCCGAGTGGGCCGGTCCAGTTCTCGGGTATACCCAGTCCGGTCACACACCCCTAATTCTTTATATCTAGATGCCATGACTTTCGTTTTTGGGGTCAACAAAGAATATTATAAGGTCTTTTTTTTTTTTTTGGTAGGATATTATTAGGTCTCCTAATAATATTATTTTGCACGCTTGATAGTGGTGAAAATTTGCGCATGAAACTATTCTTTGTTAATTAGATCTTGAGCACAGATCTTTTTTTAATGTTAAAGTTATTGTTAATAAAATTGCTAATTAATTTGCTACGTCAACATAAGATAAGTTTTTATGACAATAATTTTATAACGTCCTGATTGGAGGCCCGATTGGTTTGATTGGTTCTGGAAAGAAAGACCCCGAAAAGTGTTGAAATGCGTATTAGGTAAAATATTGATATCTAATCCAATTTTCAATAATAACTTCCAAAAAGCTATAAGCCAAATTAGTCAATCAAACACGATGTCATCAAATGTGCGAGGACCAAGAAAAATGAGAAGAAACCTGCCATGCCATTACCATTCAATGCATGCGAACGTGATGAGGCTAAATAAACAAAAAAAGTTAGAAACATAGCAACAAGATTAGGGACACTACAAGTCGATAGGCCTTTGCTAATGGTATGTTAACACGTAATAAAACCCAAAAATCGGCGTAGACTCGAGTTTAGAAAGAGCCAATAAATTCTGAGGACATGTTAATAACAATAAAAGAGAGGGATGGAATTGGATGGACAAAGAGATGAGGACAATCAAATGGCAAAAAGATACGCTGCCAAAAAATTGGCTTAACCCTCACTGCCCTCTCAGCCTTTTTGTCTTCACTTCTTTCCAATAGCCATCTCAGCCTTTTGTTAGCATAAGATAATTTATTTTTTCTTCTTAGTATGTCAACAAAATATTATTATCGATCTTTGCCTTCATTATTTTATTCTTTTTTTTATTTTTGCAAATTATAAATAAATATTCGTGACTACCCAAAATATATTTCATTTCTAGGTTTTCTCTCTCTCTCTTTATTTATTTATTTATTTATTTTACCTATGTGCACATTATAGTATACTTGCCCTCTCGCATTTTTGCTTCAAAAGTTGGACAATTATATTTAGTAACCAAAATATGAAATTCTTTGATGCATGTCGAACAATTGAATTCTTGTCTCACCCAAATTTATCACTAACTTAGCAAATGAAATTACATTTTGTCGTACCACATTTGAGTTGAAACCATAGTCACTATGGAAGGAATAAAAACTCATCTAAGAAAATAAAATAAGATTAATTAAGGAGATGAAGTTAAACTAATTTTTTGCTTTGCGGGCAAAGCTGAAGAGAGAGAGATGAGGGTAATGGAGGGAAGGAGTCGGTGGGGGCCGCGGGGCTCAACATGCTGAGCTTGAGCTCCGCCGCCAAGGAGCCGGGGTACTGCGGCGTCGAGAACAACAAGCAGATGCCACCGGTGAGCATCATGAGTCATGACAAGCCTGATCTTGATCATGGTGTGAAGGAAGTTGATCGGGAACCCCGACAGCTCCTCGAGCTTGAGTTCGAGCTAATCGAGTTGTGCTCGAACTTCTCAACATTAGCTCGAGGGGCTGAAGAGCTTAATATGAATTTTCTTTATCATTATAAAATCTTTTTATAGTTACAGATTACTAAAAATTACATAATAGTCAAGCTTATACTATCTGGGATCAAGTTTAATTTGTATGTTGATTGTGATCAAGTCGAGTCGAGTCGAGTTTGAGTATCTCGATTTTCTACTCGAATTGAGTTTTGAGTACCAAGTCTACGGGTGGAGTTGAGCTCGAGCTCAGAAGATTATTGACATGGGTCGCCTTAATTACACTTCCAAATATTGCTAACAAGTTGAAAATTACACAACAATTCGCTATTTGGAAACTTACGATGGTTCATTACAATTAAGAACAAAACATCATAAAACTTGGATATTTTCATCTGCAACAATTCATAAAGGGTTAGGACGCATGGTTGTAACAAAGAATGGTAAGGCCTAAATATGTATATTAATTTTGAGGATTTACAAAGAGTTATGAGGTTCTGTTGTAACCAAGATTAAGTGCCATCAATTTGAAAATTTTGAAATTATGACGGTTTATAAATGTTTACGACGTTATGACATCCAACTATATACATGTAATCCACACACGAGCCCAAAAATGATAAGAACTGACTTTGTATGGATGCAGAAAAATAGTCGCCAAAAATAATATGAAAAAAAAATTGATTGGCGTGAAGAAGGCGAAATTTGCAAAGTTGGATCTGAAGAGAAGACGTCCCACTCCTGCGTCCTTACCCTTTCCCGCTTTCGTCATCATCACCTCCTCCTCTGCACTTTCTTTAATTGCTTGCTTCCTTTCTTCTAAGTCCGGAGGTCACGGGAGATTAGCGTGTTAGCTAGGGATGGCTGTAACTAAGGCACCATTTAACTGCCATTATTCAAGTCATAGTTATTCTTTTTTCATGGGTAAGTACGAATGAATATGACTGAAAAAAGCAAGCTCAAAAATAAATCAAAGAGTGAATTCATATTGACTTGAGAAGGACAATAAAAAGCATAAGATAGCCTATCGTTTGATCTGCCCATCAAAAGAGTTATGTTGATGAAGCTTCATATCATGGAATGCTTTCCCCTTAAGATGTTTCATGAAGAATTAAACCTAACCAACAAGCGAAAACAATGGGACATCCAAAGAAACGGTGCTAAACTTCATCTGCCCTGCTATTAGTTATGCTCAATTATGTCTCTGCGATTTTGTTTAATTTAATTAGAAAATAATTTAAAAAAGTGCATGGTACAACAAGGCTATGATGAAATATTTACTCATAGCTAGGACAAGCTTTCCTATCTTGGTGCAAGATTTCTCTTAATCTTGATCAATCTATCTGTCTATTCTCGCCCCAAAATTCAAGTTATTGTACGCGTGCAGAGCACAAAGTGTAATTCAGTCAATCAAAGATGCACTTAATGAGGGAAGCAAGAATCCCTAGATTTGTACTTATAATCTCTAATACCATGTCAAATTCTATGGGATTTAAGCTATTGATGAAGGTATAATTTATATGTTTTAATATCATATTGTAAAGTTCCGCCCAAAAATTTAAATGATTATGTGTAATTTATTATAAATAGAGCAAAGTGCTTGGTCTTACTCTGATCGAAGTGATTCTTCGATCGAGATCAATCATCACATATATTACGTTGAAGTTAGATTGGCTGACCTCGAATTTGGTGTTTCAATTAATTTGATCTCGATTCCAGCGACTTACCTTTTCCTCGACCTATGCTTTGAATCTTTCAATCTCATCTTAATATTTAGGCCATAATTTTACACCATCAACGCAACTCACCATTTCCTTTTTCTTTCCGCAAGAAACAATAACATCATTTGGATCCCCATTTTCTGTCTCTTCTACACAACAATAATTGTTAAAAAGTATGGTAATAACGATTTATGAAATTCCGAGAAGATGATGAGCTGGAAATAGATATCTAGGTCAGAATATATCCTTTGACCGAGCTTGTATCAAACAAAAGTTTTTGACTCATTCCATGGACCATATCGCAAAATTTTTTGCGCGATAGATTGTTTAATATATGCAATCAGTATCGAAGCCAGGCCTGCTTGGGAGAATCAAATCGATATTGCTTATGAACTCTAATTGCAATGGGACCCCTTGCTTATTTGCTCATTTATTTTAACGTCAATTATAATATAATCCACACTCAAGTACACAAGATGAGAAGAACTGACTAGTAGGGACATAGAAAATATCCGCCAATATAATAAAAAAATTAACTGATTGGTGTGGAGAAAGCGTGATTTGCAAAGTCGGATATGAATAGAAACAAGGTAATGTGGAAGAGGGATAGGGACGTGCCACATCAGTAGGCTTGCCTGCTCCCCTTTCATTAGCGTGTTAGCTAGGGAAGCCTCTAACTTGGGCCCATTTAACCGCAAATTATTCAAGTCAACGTTATTCTTTTTTTATGGGTAAGTACGAATGAATTCGACTGGAAAAAGCAGGGAGTAACTAACCTACTACATGCTCAATGTTAAATCAAAGAATGAATTCATATTAGGTGCAAAAAGGACAATAAGCAGCATAAAGATAATATGTCGTTTGATCTGTTCAACATCAAAAGACTTATGTTGATGAAGCTTCGAATCATGGAATGCTTTCCACTTCAGATGTTTCATGGGCCCAATGGAACTCTGAACATCAACCTTGTAATTGCCTATCAATATGGAAGTCATGGAGAATAGTAACACCTAGCCAACAAGCAGGAGCAGCGGACATCCAAAGAAAAGGTATTTAAGCTTTCATCTGCTCCTACCATTAGTTATATTTATATCTGTTTCTGTTCAATTTTATATAATTTAATTATGAAATGAATTCAAAATGTGCACTGATCAACGAGGTTACTAGGAAATATTTCCTCATGAGTGTGATGAGCTCTTCTATTCCTCTTCAGTGATTCTCTTGATCACGATCAAGCTATTTGTCTGCTCTTGCCCAAAACTTCATGTCATCACACCGCGTGCAGAGAAATCATGCATAACTCAGTCAATCAAAGATGCACGCCAGTGTCAGAAATCAAAACTTGTAGATAATTTGATCAAAAGAGTTTCCATCAAGTTCCGATAATCAAACTTCTTTGTCTCTAAAACTGTCTACACTTTACGTAATGGTTTCCCAAATTCGTAAGAAGTGCTTACAAGTTAATGGGCGTAATTCTCAACAAGAAGCATTCTTTGAGATTAAAATGTAAATAAATGCAATCGTGGTAGTATTTTGTAGTTGAGAGTAGACAAGGTTCTTCCCACAAATTGGACAGCATTAATAAGGTCGCAGAGATGGCCTCGCAATGCGAAGTAGCCTCCAATTCATTTATTATAAAAAATAAATTAATAAATTAATAAATTAATAAATAAATAAATATCTGCTTTCCTCAACCAAGGGGATTGCGAAGAGGAAGAAAATTTTTCCTTCAATACCTTCCCGTGGATGCGCACTTCATGAGGGAAGCAGGAATCTATAGATGAGTTACCGAAAAGCAGAAGGATCGATAAGTTCATGAAGAAGTCCACATGAATTAATTCTTCTTCGGTAAGTTCAAGCACTTAGTCAATTTATATTCTATCCAATCAAGATGGGCCACGTCTATAGTCTAGATTCTAGCTCTTCCTAGAAAAAAACAAGTTCGACGACGATGTGCCCGTTTTAATAGTTTTGTGAAATTTAAATAATTTCTACTACTTACGATCATTATAATATGATTGTGCCTTCCTATGATAGGAAAGCCCATACATATGCCATATTTTTCGAAGAAAGATGCATTCCACTTATCTATTTGAAGACCATGAAGGCATGGGATATATTTTTTTCTTGAAATTGATGCCTTTGTAAAAATTTAAAAAAGGCTCATATTGGTTTTTGTGGTTAGGCAATTAAGGCATATACGGGTCATTCTTTGCACATCTTAACCGGTCCACCTCCCAAATTATCTAAGCACGCACTCCTCCACATAAATGTGGCACTTTCCCAAAAATATGTTTATTAAATTGTGAGTTTCTTTTAATTATTTGAAGCACCCTTTTACATGGGAAGATTTTGTTATGCTCTTTCTATTACAAATGGATCTTAGGAACATGAATACACAAAGGCTACTTGCATGAGCAATCCATTTTCTGTTGATGCTGATTGAATAGATGACAATTTGAACAAGTTTTTACATGGCATTATTCTAAATTTTAGTTCGAACATTTTGAAACTACCCACTTGCTTTTGGAATTTCCTCATGATTCATGCATCATATATACATGAACGTGAATTAATAATATATTAATGTGATAGCTAGATCTTTAAGAGTCATATAAGGGACATATGACTGCCACGCATAGGAAAAATTTAATATTAAGGACTCAAAAAAATTTTGAACAGGAAAAAAAATTGATACTAAGATACTTTGAAAAAAATTCGTAAACAGCGGGGATTGAAAAATTAATAATTCCGAGAAAATGATTTATGAAGTTCTATAATTTGACCTTTTAGCAAGCATCTATCTATCTATCTATGCAATATATGTTGAAAATTAACCAACTATATTTGACCCAAAAGAAAAAGAAAATTAACCGATTATCTGTCACATATGGATGTGATGAATTGCCTTAATACATAAAGTTTTATAACTCGACCTTTTTGCATAGCATCTTGTTGTCGGTACTATCTATGGCAAAAATTTAATATAGATATACCTAAAGAGACTTCTCCTTCAAATATCAATATGACACTATCTAACATCACAGCAGCCCTAATTATTGTCACCCAAACAAAAAATAAAAATTGGTTTATGAAAAGTCACTCTTGAAATATGCCAAGGACATTTTAGATAGAACGCATGTTTATTATAGCCAAACAATTGTCTATTGAACTTCACAAGAAAAGTAGAATTTTGATGCGCTCCCCATAAACTTCAATGCACTGGGGAGTTTCTTCCTTGGACGCCATCCATTAGATCGGGTGAATCATAACAGTCGATTATGTGCATCTTAGAACGTCTCAGGTGAGTTTCAAAAGATAAACACTAGTCACGCGTTTAATTTATTGAACATGAATCCATGGAAGTATTTTCCATTGTGTTGAGAAGGCCGACAACAAGCCTGGTGAGATCTCAGTATAAACATTATGTATCACAATGCCCAATCAGCTACTTCAAATGTTTGCCTGCACAATCAAAATTAAAAGTTTTATCAAGAAATTCAAACTGCAGAGGTCGAGCAGTAAAAGTAACTCCTAGTCCTAGCAATATGGGTAAATCTGACCGCCGGAGGACCGACACTTCTATTGTTATTTTTCCATTAATTTATCTTTTTCTATTTTCCAGGCTCCTGCTAACCTGACCCGGCCAGGGCTTTTCGGGGACTGGTTAATGCGTGTCCGGCTCGAACCAACTTATTGACAGCCCTGCCTTACGTAATATTGATATCTTGTGTCAATAACCCAAGAAAAAGAAAAAGAAAAATTCAAGAAATCTCGAACTAAAGGAGAAGGCACGAATGGACCAGCGCGCCATTGGGCCAGGCGTGTCTCGATCTGTCTATCAATTTTTATAGGTGATTATATATCAGAATTACCTGCTTTCCTGATGCCACCCCGACAAATTAGAAGCTCCAACAAGAGCTTCCTTCCATTTCTGTACTTGACTCCATGCTTTGCTGCCCATGATTTCCCGTGCCTTCCTCCTACTTTCCTGGATTCCACTTTGTAGAATGCATCACAACCTGTTCATTCATCTTCTTGCACTCTAATGTCTTCACCAGCTCTTCCAAACACCACGACGACGAAGCGTAGCTCTCCGAGAAGATGATGATCGCAATGAGCGATTCTTTGATCCCCCTCATGATCGAGGGCCGTATTCCCTCTCGCTTCCTTTGTTCCTTGCTATCCCATGAACGTCATTAAGCCGGCCTGATCCAAGGCCTTGCATAGATGACCCACGAAGTTGCTGCCGATGTCTTTGCCTCTGAAATTAAGGAAGACATCGTAATATCGTCTGGGCTGTGAAGAAGAGGCCGTTAGAGTTGAGAGTCTTGAGACCTGGAAATTCATTTTGTCTCAACCATGAAGTCTAAATGCCACAACTAAATGGAAATTCATACCTGGACCATCACAACAGCAACACCTCAGGTTCTGATCATCCATAGAACTTCAATCGCAGTTGAATCTGTCACAAATAGAAGCTAGGATTTTCGGCCTCTGTTTTTGCTCATAAAAGAATCGAAACAGAGCATGTATTCTTACCTTGGCGAGACCGGATTTCTAAACTTGGCGGATGAAAAATCAGAGACTGGAGGTCCCAGACACTTCGGAGATGAAGATCAGCATTGGCGGAGGAGTCTCGAGAAAGAGCTGAACACTTCGGACTCCTTGGCTCGGAAACAGGGGCAAACAGAGCCCGTTCGACTTCAGCTAGGAAAAGTCGAACGGCGACGGCGATGATTGTCAGTGACCTGAGAACGTTAGAAAAGGTGAATTAGGCTAAGGAAATTCTTAGAGAGAGAGAGAGAGAAATCTCACTGAGCTTCGTCTGTCAAAAATCCTGCTCTGCTTCGGTGTTTTCTCATCTATGGTGGCCAGCAACTTGATAATATGGAAGTCTTCAGCAATTGGAGCTGATGAGGCGCGAATGCTAGCGTCAATTCGTGGTCCAGAAGTTAAGGAATCCTCTGGATCAGAGATGATGAAATTGTTCGTGTCCTCCTCTTTGCTCTGGTATTCTCGGTTCTCCGTCGGCCAGCGATCGGAGGGATTGCGGTAGGCAATGGGGAACGGCGGACACTGGCGTCGATTGGTGGCCGGCCAACGAGAGGGTACCGGATAGAGGATTCCACCGTTTCACGTGTCATGGGCATTTTTTATGGGCTGTGGTGGGCTTGTGCTTGTGAAGAATTGGATTGAATTTCTGGGCCGCACAAATTGATTGGCTAGGCTTGGGTAACTTTGATCAGGCCTTTTCCATTTTTACCAAATTGGAGCCCCTTTTTTTTTTTGTTATTTTCTTTCTTCTTTTTATTTATTTATATTCTTTTAAGAAAAATTTATGCTTGATGTGTCTACAAAAATTCACATGTTTAACATGTAGTAACATAAATACATTATCTCCACAGAAACTAGATTTTCTATGGACGTCGAAAATTCCTCGGTTGAAGTCCCCAATAAATAAAGTCTTCACAAGCCCTTGATTTTATATGGAATATGAGGAATCTTTACAATTTTAAGCTACCAAGTTGAAGATTCTTGGAATGGAGCACATCAAGGAGATGGGTAAATGGTTGCCTTTAAGTTGTTGAACAACCACAAGTAAATTGAGAAGAGAGCAATTTTGTGGTGTACCAAAAATAATTCTCATATGCCTAGCGGCTTTCTCAAAATAAGAAAACAGAAGTTATACTTGCAAATAGTTAATAAAAATATGGAACTTGTTGAACAATAAGAAATAGACTCATAAAGTAAACATAGTAGATAATAAGACAAAGTACATATAAAAAAAAACTTATGCAGTAATTGTATCATACAAATGAAAGATCTTACTTCACTGATGAATTTAGAATTTTTCGTTTGTTTTATGATATTTGCTGATCTATATTGGTCAAAAGAAAAGAAAATGATTAAAATTTCCAACATTTTACATCTCAAACGGTATAGAACAGAACCAAGGTTAAAAATTAAATTTGACAGTTAAAAGAGATGCCAATATAAGCTTCTTCTTTTTTTCAAAATATATAAGAATTAGATAGCTACAAAATAAGAAAAAATTGTGATAGTATGATGGGTTTGACAAATCGGGCATTATTATTCTCATACATTGATAAACAAATTCTGCACTCTATGCTTATGCCATTAGTGTGCCATATATATGTTCATCTACTTAGAGTGTGGGTTAAGCCTCCATCAATCATCCTTTTGTTCGTCCGTCCAAACCTCTCTACAAATTGAAAACCTAAAGAGAAAATATTCATCATTAATGAGTCTCTTAAGAGACATTAAATGGGGCAAAAGAAAAGCCTCGCCGTCACTATTTAAAAGATGAATAAACTAAAAGAAAGCACGTCTAAGAATTGAAGTACTGATCTTACCAGAAGGGATAGAAATGCACTATTGTTTACCGGAATCAACCTGTGTTTGCTTTCCGTCCATCTATGGCAACTTAGAATCCATCAAAAGCCACACTTAATTAGAAAACATATTTGCAAGCTAAAAGCCTAAAATCTGGCATTTATGAATCAATTGATAATTTGTTGGGAAAGAAATCAGAAAATGGGAGAACTTCTCGCATCTGCTTAGAATCGCTTGGAGGAAGCCAATTTGAACTTCTTGCATTTGCTTACAATTTTGGGCTATCACTAAATACCTTCGTCTCTAATTGTAAAAAAAATATCTTCCACGAGAGAAAATATCTTCCTCCAATTTTGGGCTATTATTAAGTATCTCCTCTGAGGAGAGAGGAGGAAATATTCAGTGGTTAGTAACCAATCTTTTCAATTTTTCTCCCCCGTTTTCTTTCTCTCTCATCTTTTCAATTTTCCAAAGCGATGGGCTTCCTGACCTGCTCTCTCTCTCTCTCTCTCCTTTTTGGAGAAAATATTTGCTCGTTCCTCACTCCATCAACAAGAAGACGGCATTTTTTTTCCTCCATCTTCTCCAGAAAATCGAACGTCGGAGCGATTTCCATCTCCCCAGATCAAGCAACAGGCGTAACCTCGGACAACCAGGGCACATGGAGTGGGAGATTATTCGCAGTCTCCAAAAAGAATGGGTGCACGCTGTTGGTCCTCCTCTCTGATGTTGTTCATCCGGTTTCTCTTGCTGCCTGACTGGGCAGGCCGACCATATTCATAGAGATCATACAAAGAGTGGGGTGCATGCTCACGGACGATCACGGGAAACTGTATCATAAGGGCGGGTGCGGAGGGTTTGGGAAGCTCAACTTCTCGGAGCTCTTCAAGTCCATCGAGGAGTACGAGAAGACGCTCGAAGCGCAGCAAGTCTCTGCCTACCACCATTTGTTACCTAGTGTGGGTTTCTCGTGGAAGCATAGTTCGTCGCTGTATATTTGAGAGCTAAGTCTAGTGGAACGAAAACCATTGATGCTCTAAAAGCATGAAAGCTCTATCGTCGGATGTGAAGAAGCATGTTGAAAATGGCAAATTTTTACGATTGCTCGTAGCATTTTGTTAATAATGTATATTTGTAGATCGAAATAGATGGCTAATTATGCCGTCCCTATCAAGTCTTGATACTAAAGCTTTATTGCTGCTAAAAAAATTCTGGTTGATGAAATTTTCAAAGTGGCGAAGCTTAAATGCAATGATAACGTGAATACATGGTTGGCCAAAAAAATAAAGTACGGAATGGCGAGAGGAAAAAAAAAAGGAAGGCATAAGAAGAAATGAAGAAACGGGTATGCAATTTCTCTTTTGCATTATAAAGAATATCTCAATCTTTCAAAGGATCCCAAAAAATGCATGAAAGTTCACTTAGGATGGTCCCAAAAAATTACTGCCGGTACACAAACATAAAGCCATTAGTTGATTTCTATCATAGAGATGGGGCAATGCGTCTGCACACTGCTTGAAATGTCCGCCCACCATTCCTGGCAACATTTTGGCCTTCCTTAGGCGCGCTGGTCAATAACTTCAACACGAGTTCTTCCTCCGTCAATGCCTCAAACATGGGTGGTTTTCCAAACAGTCCTTCATCCATTCGACCAGTTCTTCAACATCTGTGATGGTGTAAATTATGCCCCCAACAACCAGAGTATATGCATACTCGTCTAGCAAGAGAAACAAGATGAACAACATCAGAGAGGAGGATCAACAGCATGCACCCCATTCTTGTTGATGCCGTCTTCTTGTTGATGCAACAACATCAGAGAGGAGGAAAAAAAATGCCGTCTTCTTGTTGATGCAGTGAGAAACGAGCGAATATTTTCTCCGAAAAGGAAAGAGAGAGGAGAAAAGAGAGAGAGAGAGCGGGTGAAGAAGCCCATTGCTTTGAAAAATTGAAAAGATGAGAGAGAAAGAAAAGAGGGGAGAGAAAGCGCGTGGGTAATCAGCCCTTGAAAAATTGAAAAGATGAGAGAGAGGGTTTTGAGCGGAGACAAGCATTTATTACTCCTTCTGTCAGTGGTTTATCACTGGAGAGAGAAAAGAGCGTCCGAGCCTTCCGATTTTAATTTTTTGATTTTTACATATTCCAACTCACGGACAGATGTCGCTTTCTCAGTGGTGCAAACAAAAGGGCAGAAGTAATCTTGGGCTGGGCCTCTTTTTAGGCTTTTATGGACTAACAGGAAGAAATGAAGATGGGCTCAAAACAAAAGAAATAAAGATGGGAGGGGGAAACGAGCTTAGAGGCCTGGAGGTTGATAAGTGGGCCGTATACGCCGGCCCATACGACTTATCATTCCTTTTTTTATATAAATTTTATATTTTGCAAAATAAGTGGATATCCAAAACATCAACAAAATTTTGGCGTCAACAGAAGAAAACGAAGAAGCACTTGAATTTCTAAGACAATTGAGCAACTCCTGGAAGAATTTAGAATTTTTGTCCCTGATGAAATTCCGGCTGCCTTGCTGCCCATGCGTGATATTCAACACCGAAGTTATCCCCAATAAAGTTGCCTAACCCACGAAGAACCCCAACGTCAAGTGAAAATCCTTATGGCGAAAGGCCTGGTGGAAGAAAGTGCTAGTCCTTGTGCTGTGCCAGCTAGGAGGGGCCAAAGGGCCGTTCCGGGCTCGGTTGGTCCTGGCCCATTTCTTCTCTAAATTAATTTTAATTCTTTTCATGAATTTTTTTCAAAAAATAAACTAGTTGGTTCAGTTTTTAAAAATAAAAAAAAAATAAATTAAAATTTTAATAAAAAACCGCTCATTAATTAAACCTAATTGAAATACAAGTGTATCTTCGAGTAATTTGAAAAAGAAAATTACACTTAACAATGCCTTAATAACAACTACACACAAATTATACCAAAGAGAATGTCTAATAAATTCGGTATCTTTGGTGTCTTGTTCTTCATTATAATTCGGATGATACAATATCGTTGTTGTCCTCTTGTTCATATAGGGCACGTTCCTTTAGAGTCAATTCTTGCACAAACCAATCATGTCTAGCAAAAACCATTTCTAAATTTTCTGCCTACACCTTTTGTCTTCCATGATCTGTTGGCTATTATTAGACATGGGCTCATAAATGCTGGTGGAGATAGTAAGTCACAAGCCATGGTGAAAAGAATTGAAAAACCGATGGCTTCCCTCTTCCATCATTTCAAAATGTCGATGTTATCTTTGCCAACTTTATCAATGTTCGGAGTAATCTATTCTCAAGTACTCTCCAATTCATTAGTAGACAAAGATGAAGACCAATGGATGGTTCTGGGGTATCTTCTTCTTCTTATGAATTAGAGACCATATAAATTTCTGACCGTATATATATTTTTATAACATGCATCAATATACTTAACCACATGTTACTCAATCATTTCATGAATATTCTACAAAACTTTTCAAAATGTTTCCAGACACAATGTGTTTATAAAACAACAATACACTGTATTTTATTTTAATCATTTTAAGCACGCTTTTACATGGGAAGATCATGTTTTTTTTTTCTTTCCTTTGTAAAAATGGATAGCAGAAATTTGAACAAGTTTTTACTGGCATCATTCTTAGTTTTTGTTCGAGCATATTGAACCTGTCGACTTTTCTTTCTTTTTTTTTTTGGAATTTTTTCATGATTCATGCGTCAAATATACATGAACATGAGATAATTTTGTGTTCATGTGATAATTGGATCTTTAAGAATCATATAGGGATATGGCCATGCATGGGAAAAATTGATATCAAGAGGTCAAAAACTTTTTGTATAGAAAAGAATACGTTGAGAATCTAAATTTCAATGCCATAACAAATAGGGAAGAAATCCTTAGATAGCGACGGCCAAAAAAAAATTACAATACAGAGAAATTCATATATAAAGTCCTATAAATTGACATTTTTTGCAGAGCATCTATCTATCTAATGGTGAAAATCATCCAATTATCTGATTTGTAAAGTCTTTTAACTCTCAAACTAAATAGAAAAATCAAACCAATTATCTGGCACCCATGGACGTAATGGATTGCTTGTATATATAAAGTCTTTAACTTGTTGACTTTTTTGCCCCTCGATTATTTGATTTTTAAGATTTAGGAGAAATACGTGTTAGGTTTTGTCATTTTGTTTTGGCTTTTATGCGTTTTAACTATTGTTGCTCTATGTTTATAATTTGTTACTTGCCTGAGATGAGTCCTGCCTATTTTTTCTCCTCCGTCCACCAATCGTAATATTTTTATTAAATAGAAGACATGGTTAAAGGACTTTGATCTGCATATAGTTCGTGCGCCATATGCTCCTATTTTCAGGAAAACAATGCACAAGTTGTTATTAATAAATTAGCTATTGTGTCAGTTTATGATTATATGAATAAGCTACCATTGCGTCATATCTTATTTGAAAAAATCTCAGATTACGATCTTTTGAGTACCTATGTTTCTAATTGATTGTCATACTAAAATTTTTGCTTTCTATAGTTTTAGCAAACGCAAGAAAAATGCGCATCAACCCCACAAATGCAGGACATTGACACACTATCTGATGATGACGAATGTGAGACGGAAGCTATTGGTGATGAAGCAAATTGAAATCAAATTAAAGAAGAAAATGTGATAGAAAACCGAGGGAAGGAATGGTATTTGATTCTGTAGAGGATCCCTTAGGAGTACGATTAAAGATATGCTAAACAAGTGGGATTGGGTGTCTCAAGGAGTAGCTAGAAAATTGGAGATGATGGTAAGGTAGAATACACAACTCTTGCATATTCTCTTCATCGAAAGAGTGTATGTAGATAGAGCAGTATAAGGATCAACAAGGACTTTAACTTGTCCGTTGTCGAGGCAGGAGGGAATGAAAAACTTACCTTTGGTGAGAAAGATTTCAAAATTTTATTGAAAAGGCAAGAAAGTTGAAGACTTGGAACTGGAGAGGTGAAACCAATCATAACTGTTTTGTTAGGATGCAAAGAGAAATGACCGTTTTTTCTTCTATGTGATGGAATTGGAAGATAGTTCCAGGTTAAAGAATGTTTCCCAGGCAGATGCAGGAAGTCTGGTATTATATGAAAGTTTTGATGAAGCAGTAACTTTGATACTACATATTTGAACAATCAATATGAGGTGCCTTTCGCACCTCATGGTCAATTCACACTTTTTGGTTGTGGGTTGGTGTCGAACGGGGATTCTAACACAAGATTAAAATGTGGAAAAAGAAGACATCGTTTGATATTTCATGGAATGGTATATTGATATTCTTAATACAATTTTTTTTTTTTCATTTAACAGGACTAAGTGATGAGATAAAGTTAACCTTATAGTACTATTATTCTTTTGAGGATCACAACACAACTTTTTAAATTAAAAATTATTGATCAATATATTCACCTGAATGGACATTCATATCACATGATGATTTGTGTATTTAACTATTTTCCACGGGACAGAAGAGTGGTGTTGAAGGGAGAAGAATCTCTTATAGTTGGGAGAGAGATTCTTAAATTTTGTTTGTGATCAATAGTTGAGACCTGCAAAATCCTAAACTTTTATTTTATAAGAATGTTGTAGGCTATTTTATAGAGAAGCCTTTTGTATGTATATGTTATTTAGTATCATCACCCATTTCTTCGGAAAGAGTGAGCTTCTTGGATTCACATTCTCTTTCAAAACCATTTACTCAACAAAGCTACCCACCATGATAGGCCATCTCTCCGAGCGATTCTAGCATGCAAGAATTTTTCCATCTGTGCACCCACAATTGATAAACATGGGATCAGCTGACATTCAATTGAGGCCATCCATCTCAAACTTAGTTTCTCATTTCTAATTCATTCATAAGAAAACAAATTCATGTCCACATCATTCTTTCTAGCAGTACACAGAAAGGAAAAATAATCACAGCTCCAACAGCGTTACCTTCTCAAATGGCACATAAAAAGAACTTCACATATTTTCAAATACAAACACAAACTCTCCCCCCTTATCTGCTGTCTCTCTTGTGATATGTTAGGCTCGATTAGAGTCTTCTGTTAAGTACTATTTTCAAGAGTCAACTTCAACGATCCAACCATGGAACTTCTAAACCTGTGCAAAAACAAGTCGTTACTAGAACAACATAATATATTTGAATAAAAAAAAAACAAATAGATATCAATGCATACCTACCAACAAGATGAGATTATAATAGACTTCCTCCCAAGCACCATAAGAACAATTCTCATCGAGGACTAGTCTACAAGACATGACTACGTTACGCCGGTTTAATTCCAGCATTACACCGAGGGACAGCTGCATTCCTTCCAAAAGTTTTTACAATAGATTGAAGGTCACTTTGCTTTGGAACAAGCTGCTACGTATTTTAAAAAACAAATAAGAGCACTAATTTCACAAAACTAGTAGTCAAAACATTTAAATCCTTGAATTAAAAACAATGGGTTTGGTTTTTCTCGGGTGGTTTAAAGCTGGATTCAGGGAGGCAAAATCACAAACATCAGGTGGACGTCACCCAGTGGGGTTTCTTCAGACGAAAGTGAGAAGGGACACGCACTGGCGGTAGGAGATGATCTTGTTCACGTAGTTGTCAATGGCTTTCGAAGCTCTAAACGCTCAGTCCACGGCTAAGCCATTATTTATCTTCACAGATAATGATCTTCCATTCTTCGCTCGTGGAATTTGGGACTGAACAAAGCAGTCCAAGGGGACTCTATCACCCTCGCTCTCTGCCTCACCAATCATAATTTCCACTGTGGCACTGCATTATCCCTTTGTAATTGTGCCACAGCCTTTGCTCGAGTACCTCGGCAGCAAAGGAGTCACGATGCACCAGAGATCAATCGAGTTTCTTTAAAGCCATCGCTTTCATGATCTTCAACCATTCTGATATGCTTTTCTTTTTATATTCCTCGCTCGCGTATACTAGGCGTTGTATCAAATGCCCACGTAATCTGCCACGTCAACCATCACCTCATTTTGTAAAAAAAAAAAAACTGTCACCTCATTAGCATATCACAAGATATCAAATTTTAGTAACTCTAGCATCGTTAAAATAAAATTGGATTGTTTAAGATCTCAATTGGCTATAAAAAAGTTAAAAAGAACTAATGGTACATATATTTAATAAGTGGCTGATGCTTTGGCGTGACGTCCATATATTTAATATGTGACCAAAGGTGATTTGGCACGTGAGTAGCCTGATTTCGTTGGAATCCAATCAAGTGTGGCGTGAATATCTCCTGCGCGGTAGTTTGTCTGAAGTTGAGAAGCATCTGTGAAATGATTGGAGCCATTTCCAAGTTCGCCTCAGAGCATCAAAAGTAAGCTTAAAGAAGTGTTGATTTCGTCTAAAATGCCAACAACAGGAGGATGTTCTAAGGTCATGCTCCAACACTATCAACTGATAGAAAATAATTGGGTTATCAAGGAAAGAGACTCAAACGAAAACAATAGACACCGAGGAAGAAGATATTCCAAGAGAAGCAGATGTAGAGGAAAGCTGAACAATTTAACAAAGAAGAAAGATGGTCTTAACTATGCCAAGACCATGGGTTCCACTTGCACCAACTGTTATTTGCGCGTTGGCTTGCGAAACATGCCTGTTTGGATTGGTGACGACTTGTTGAGGAAGTGATTCTAGGGGAAGCAAATTGGATGATTTTGATTCCAATGCCTTTTACTTTTCCCTTTATTAATCTCTACTAGAAAATTTTGAATGTATGCTCCTATGATTTAAAATAAAATCACTATGAAATACAAATTTCGCATCATGCTTACTGGTATTGACATTGGTTGAGGAACTATTTTTCCCTCTTTCTTTATGAATTGTGATGCAAATTGCATTAATCCAAAGTGCTTGTTGAATGGCCGTGGTTTTCCAAGTTGTTCTATAGAATTTATCAAATAGACCTCGGTCACCGCTCTTAATCCAATTCATTGCCAATACTTCATACTTTAGAATTCTGAAATTGTAAGTTTTGCTCAATCAAATCCAATTTATATCTTTTGACGGTGCATACCTAGGTTCAGCATCCCCAACACCATTGTCATTCAGAGTAATGAGGTGAACAAGCATAGATATGACACATGTGAGATCAAAATGAAGCTCCTCCAATTTCCTTTGAATTGGACTTGTACACCAACGAAACCTAAGGGAAGCGAAGTCCTGAAATCATACATGCAAAAATCCCCAAATCTAGATTGGATAGAGATAGAAACCTTCCTGAAATGGGAGAGAAGAGCTTCCAAATCTAGACTAAATCAGAAAAGGAAAGCTCTGCAAAATGAGAGGAAAGCAAGAAAAATATAATAGAGAACAAAATCAGCCAAAGAAAAAGAAAAAAAGGGAGGGGACGCTAGCTTAAACCCTCCCCTCCACGGAGGTTGAAGAAGAAAGCTGCGTGAAGATAATATGATGGGGAGAAACCCTAGAGAGGAAAGAGGAAAAGCAACAATTTTTATTCGTGAAATTTAAGAGCAATATCATACAACAATCTCCAGTGTAATGAAATTATATTCTGTCTGATGGAACTGACATTTTGAGCTTTTTCATCCTAGCTGTCATTCGATCCTTTGCATCATTTTCTCCATCTCTTTAACAATCCCAGAAATGCAAGCATGCATGTTCCTGTCGAAACAAAAAAGCGAGAAAAATATGAATATTATGAAATATAGCCATCAACTAGCATGAAGTGAACATCATAATCCGGTAAGAGGAGCACATTCACGGGCCAAGAGAGTTTCTGATTAGGTTGAGTCTTTTCTAGTTAATATTGGCTTATGTAACAATAAAATTTATTGAATTACTGAAATAAATAAATAAATTTATATATATAAATTGGCCACTTCAAATTGGAGAATGAGAAAAGCATATGCTCCTATTGAGCAGATCGACGAAATCCAATTTTTGATATATGCCCTTCAATTCATATTGAGGACTTGACTGTATAACTTTGCAATTGCTGGATAATGGACATATTGATGCTGATGAATACGGATCATTTGATTTGATCGACATATTTAATGCATGGAATGCGGAAAACTTCTTATGGGATGCATTGGACTCGACTCAACTTTCAAATTTCAAGTTCTCTTTCCCACTCGAAGCATATGTCAGCAATCATAATAGAATGATATGTCAACACAGTGGCCCTTCACTTATACCCAACAATAACAAGGCATAAATCGATGTCATAGGGTTGATTGGCTTGGTCTATTGCTGGGACCCTTCATCATGCATTTAGCTACCCAAGTCTCAACACTTCCTCTACCCAACAGTAGAAATTATTTCTAAAAGGAGAAGGTGAATGTGTTCAAAATCTTACCCATCATGCAGATGTATTCCATTCACATTGGCAGCTTTAAAGAGAGCCTCCTTCCATTTTTTAACCTTGCGCTTCCCAAACTCGCTCTCATGGTCGGTCAATGCTTTCTCATAACTCTGTTTCTTTCCACTCACTTCCCGTGGATTCTGTCCCCTTACTTCCCCCGGTGCCACCTTATAAAATATCGGCAGCAGCTGTTTTGTTCTGTTCTTCTCCCCTTGGATCTGCACCAACTCCTTCAGACACCACCAAGATTCAGCGTAGTTTTCTGAGAAAACGACAACGTACATGCGAGATTGTTCAATGGCTTCCTTCAGTTTCGATGGGAAATCCTGGCCCATCAGTAAGTTCTCGCTGTCCATGAAAGTCTTTATGCCCTTTTGCACCAAGGCCTCGTTCAGACCCTTAACAAAGTACTCACGGACATCCTTACCTCTAAAGCTCAGAAACACATCGTACATTTTCAGTTCAGAGATCTTTTTGACGATGTCTTCAATTATCTTGGCCTCCGACGTTCTGACATGATAGACAACAGAGACATGGATAATATAAGGTGCCCAGGCTGTCAAATTAAATGAAGCGAGCAACAACAATTCGGTCTAAGAATAATAGATCATGAAGATTTCCATGCAAAAGGACACGAGCACAAATTTTAGGATACAATTTCACATTGCCGCTCCATATAGACCGTGATGGTGCCAATGCGGAAAGAAATGCAGAGTTGTCACGAGACACTATATTAAACTAAGACATGTTAAGGAGGACATTTGTTAAGCATGCCTAAGAAGAAATGAAGTGCTCCCAAAAAGAAGAAAAGAACGAACAAAGAAAAGATAATGCAAAATCCATACATAATTATTATTGCCTTCGACTGAGGCCCGGCAAACAACCAACCTAATGTAGCCAATTATCCAAGAGAAAAAGAAATAGCGAATTCACAGAAACTGGTTCACCCTTCACAGTGAATATTATTTCAGCTTCGATTATAACTATATATGTAGGAGAATAGAATATAGATGAAAATTAAAATAGACCAGGTGTTTATGTATTATGTACTGTCTTTGATATTGACTACACTTAACCTATTTGAAATTTGCGCAATTTCTCTTTTAACAAGTATCTCAATTCGCACGTTCAGAATTTTGTGTTTTGTGGATATATATACCTAATCTGAATTTAATTTGTTACTTTACCCTTAAACTCAACCTAAGTTTTCCCCGCCCCTTTCTCTTCTCTCCGCCGCCATTACCACTGCCCCGACATCGCCGTCATCGCATTCACCACCCGCCCACCGCCCGTCCACCCCCAACCCCGCCAACCACCCCCCACCGTGGCGTTCCTATTACCATTGCCAGCCCTAGCTGTTGTTGCGCCTCTCTTTCTCTCTATTTTTGTCCCTCTGTCACGGAAGACAGCGGAACGTCTCAGCCATAGCCAGCCTCAGGTGACCATTGCCCGAGCGTAATGACCCCAGATCTGGGGTTGAGGGTCGATTCGTCCCCCAAAGCCAATGGACGCAGAGAGATGGAGGGGCCTGAGGTGTCGCGGTTGGGGTGGCGTGGTGAATCAACGGAGGCTTGGAGAGGAGGTTCTCTGTTTCTTGTGTAGCGTAAGTGTGCTCCGTGCCATGTGAGAAGTCGGATGGGAGTGTGTTCGCCTAAGAGGGAGAGAGAGAGAGAGAGAGAGAGAGAGAGAGAGAGAGAGAGAGAGAGTTAGCGGCAAAATTACTACTTACTCATCATCCAAGTACCACCCGGACAAGCTACCCGCCTCCTGGAGAGCGTCCTTCCATCTCATCAATGTCCTCACATCCTTGCGGAGCCTCTTTTGAAAATATTCAATACCAGTTTGGTAACTCCCTTTCAATCCACTTACTCTATCTAATTCCACTCTATAAAACACCGGAAAGACCTTGAGGTCTCTTTGCTTCTTGCACTCCATGATTTTCACCACCTCTTCCAAACACAACTCTGAATAGGCATTGTCCTCAGAGAAAATGATGATTGCAAGGTCTGATTCCTCAATCATCTTCGGAACCGTGATCATTAGATTCTCTTCATCTTTCTCCCTTCGTTGAATGTTGAAGTAGGATATTCCAGCATGGACTAGAGCTGCGTATAGATGTGCAACAAAGTTGTTGCCAACGTTCTCTTCTCTGAAACTCACAAAGACTTTGAAACTCGTTCTGGAGTTGGAAGAAGAAGACGCCATTAGAATCAGAAACAGAAGTTGACAATGAACAATGAGTTGCCTGAGATTTGGTTAACAATGACCAATGAGTTGCCCGAGATTTAATTAGCTGTTGAAATTTAAACTTCGATTTTTTTGAAAAGTTTACTTCAGCCCGTGGGGAATAAAGAAAAGAAAAATCGGAATGAGGTAGATATCGTTTTCAAAATGTATAGTCCAAGCGTCAATAATAATGCCGTGTTCCTTGGAGAAGCTAACAGTCAAACTGACTCAATCAAACACAAAAGTCATCCATTCGTCTTTACTTCTTTCCAAATCGACATTGAGTTCTAATGAAAAAATAGAAGACTTTTATTTGTTCGCACGTATTCACAGATACGACGAAGTCTTCTGCTCTCATCTTCTCTCCCCATCTCCCCCACGCGCCACACCCCCCCCCCCTTTTTTCTTCTTCTTCTTCTTCTTCTTCTAAGTAAGGGCGTGGATATTGAATTCTAATTAATTTAAAACATCATTAGTCCGTCTTTTCTTTTTTGCTTATTTGGAAAATAAAGTATTTAATCTCATTAAAAAAGGTAAGCTACTCCATTGCCTCCCCCAATAATATATTTCCCCGTGGCTTCCAGGAAATGTCACTCACAACCAATGAGATTTTTTCTTTCGTTTTTTTTTTTTTTTTTTTTTTTTTTTTTTTTTTTTTTTTTGCGAATTATATAATAAATAACAATTCACGGAAAGAAATATCAATTTCTAAGCCTCATGCACTTTTGCTTCCAATGGACGCAAGTGAAGGCGACCTCGCCCATGGCCGCGACTCACAATGGTCTTGGCGAGAGGTGTGCAAGCTCGCAAGGCGGCCTCGCTAGGACCTCACCAGCCAAGGGCAATGGCAGCCATGGCCTTGCTAGTTGCAAGCGAGGCTGCCTTCACCTTGAGGGTGATACAGATATAGGATTTTATTGTGCACATCAGGTGCAAGAAGTGTTATCATTTGCGTGTGAAACTTTCTTCGTTGAAAGTTACATTTGCCGCGGTCCACATAAAATAAATGTCTATAACCATAATTTCAAACGGTCTTCATTGGACCACTGATTTTTAATGAATTGTTTTAATTGGCTTTGGGTCAAGAAAGCCTTTTAGAAGTGTTGAAAAATCAGAATGAGGTAGATATCGTTTTGATAATCTATAGTCCAAACGTCAATAATAATGTCATGTTCCCTCGAGAAGCTAAAAGCCAAACTGACTCAATCAAATATAATATCGTCCATTCGTCTATACTTCTTTCCAAATCAACTTTAAATTCTAATAAAAATGAGAAGACTTTTATTTGTTCACACCTCTTCACAGATACACAAATACGACGAAGACTTCTGCCTCATTTTCCCTTCCTATATCAAAGGAAGGGCCTGGAAAAGGAAAAAAGGAAAGATCTTTAGTCCGTCTTTTTCTTTTCTGCTTATTTGATAAATAAAGTATTTAATCTCATTAAAAAAGGTAAGCTACTTGTCTCACCAGTTTTGTTTCTTCAACGAAATGTTTTTCACCAAATGTTATTTTAAGCTTTTATTTGAAGTAGACTAAGGTTTTGTGCTAATTTCGGACAGAGGATATCCAATGCAATAGCATAAAATTTCCAATTTCAAAATAGAACTGTACAATCCTGACAACTAAATCACAAACTCTCAAACTAAGTCCAAACTATGCTAGAATTTACTCAATGACATGGCTTAAACATGAGTACACTACTGGAATCTAATCAAAGACAATACACTTGGATAGAGGACACAATGTCAAAATTCAATCGACAACATTGGACAAGAGATACAATACCAAAATTTAATTGATGGTACTACACTAGGATATAGATACTCGCTGGAATCTAATTGACAACGGGAATATGGAAGTTATAGCTGAAAACACTAAAATGCAATAATGTATAGATAAAGTAATGACATTTGATGTATTATTTTGGGGGTGCTTTGCTGGACGGCTAGGATATTTATAGAGAAACTTGGTAACCATTGAGCAGTTGTCTATTTTCTAATAACTATGTTTATCCTTAGGCACGTTCCTTTTCCTTTGTAACCAACTCACCAAATTCCTTTGTAACTGCCTTGATCGTGTTATGACGTTTCCTGGTTTGTCGACACCAATTCCATGATTGGCTACCTGAATGTTAACCACTTTTCCAATCGCGCATGCCCTTGACTAGGGGTGTCAATGGGTTCAGGTCGGGTAGGGTTTTGTTGTTATCCGATCCGAAATACAATGGTCACACACTGTGACCCGACCTGAAACACATTAGCTGGTCTAATGTGTTTCGGGCCGGGTCGGTTCAGGTCGGGTTAGGTTGATGGGTTTCATTCTTTCTTTTTTTTTTCACCTTTCTCTCTGGGGTTTGGGTTGGGATGGTATATGGGTAAGGAAGAGAAGCCATCCCTACGCATTTCCATCAGATGAAAATCTCAACCCATATTCCAAACCAGAGAAGGAATTAGAGACAATTAGAGCCGTGACAAAAGAATCACTGAAAGATGCTGAGTCGCCGTGATTGCCATAATTAGAGACTTCTTCTTTGAGAAGCAGAGACCATGTTGAGAGCCCATCTTCTTCTTTGCTCCCTCTGTCCATGTCTCTTTATTTCTAATGAGCAATACGGCCATGAAAGATCGACACGAAAAGGTCTCGGGCCAAGCTGACCACCCCTAGTTTCCCCTTGCAAATGCTACCCCTCCACGACCCTGTCACGGCATGAACAAAGGATGCACGAAACAACCAATATTTCCAGAAGCATATCAAATTTAAGATGTCCCCAGATCTAGTTGAGGCATTTCATTGAACAGTTGGAGCATGCTATTGGAATGAGAGATTTCCGCCGAGACCGAGACTCAAACCTGGACCGGGACTCATGACAAACAACAAGCATGGACCAGGATAGCAGCACGTATACAAGCGAGGCCGGAACTCACACGAACTGGAGAACGCCAGCCCGGTCTTGCAAACCCAAAACAGAACGCGAGGAGAAAGGAACGGGGGTTGTCGGTGGCGTTCCCTACCCCGCTGTCGGTGGCGTTGAACGGTAGACGAGCTCGTTAGATTGGGCTGTGTCCCTCCGCCTCGCTCGTCTTTAAGCCGAGGTCCTCGGGTAACTGGTTCCCAAAAATTGGACAAGTCAAAAACAGGTGAAACTCAGGGCCAGAACCTACCGAAGCTCGGCGCAAGGGAGGAGAAGGGGGGAAACGTCTATATGCACGGTGACTCCGGCAAAGGCACGGTGGTCGCCGGGGGCTTAGTCGCTTTCTGCTTTCTCTCCCTCCCCAGAACCTCTCCGACCTCCCTCTCTCACTCGCTCAGATCTGTCGCTCGCTCGCAGACATCACTCTCTTCCTTCCTTCTTGGGCTCGCTCGCTCTCAACACTCCCTGTCTCAGGGTCGTGAAGGGATTTGGGAAGGGGAAGGGGAGGGGTTTCGGCGAGGGATAGCAACGATCGACTGATTTGGCGGCCGCTAGGGTTCCGACCTTGAGACGAAGGGTGGCGACGGCAATGGCGAGGTGGAGGCGCGTCGATCGGAGGAGAGGCCGAATTGGCAGTCGTGAGCAAGTCACAATCATGTCGTCGGAGAAGAAGGTAGAGCCGAGAAAGATGAGAACATGTTTATGTTTGTTAACTTGTTTGGATTTGGAGTTAACGTGTTTCGGGTCGAATAATGTTTCAACCCTACCCAACCCTAAAACATATATTCTTTGCTTGTTTTATATTTGTCTCTTAAACAATATCAAGACCGAAACAAGTATAAAACTTGTTTCGTGTTCAGATCGTGTTCGGGTTGGGTCGGGTCGGGTATTTTTGACACCCCTACTCTTGACGCCTCTTGGAATATTTTGAAGATTCTAACTCTAAGACTTACCACCAAAATCATTCGGGTAGCCACTTTAGTCTTCATCATTGTATTTTGTCAATTGAACACGCGGCAACCCTTTGTTTCACCGTCTATCACTGAACTCTTATTCGTAAGCTTGTCAATAATGATCATATATCTTTTACGATGTACAACTTCATTATATCTCTTGTCCACGTGACCGGCACATGATAGTACAACCAACTTTGAGTGTCAACACTACTCCATTGGCTCCCCAATAATATATTTCCCTGTTGCTTTCATGACATTTCATTTGCAAATAATGAGATTTTTTTTCTTTCATTTTCTTTCTTTTCTGCAAATTATATAATAAATAACAATTCACGAGTACTCAAAAGATATATCAACTACTAGCCCTAATGCACTTACACTTCAAAAGTTGTTCGATCATATATTTTTATTTTTTAAGTGGCCAAAAAGTGAAATCCTACAAGGCACATTGAACAATTGAATTCCCGTCTCACCCAAAATATATGACTAATGTAGGGAATGAAATTACGATTTGTCATCCCACCTTTGGGTTGCAACAGTACCCTCTATGGAAAATAGTATAAAAAGCATCTAAGAAAATAACATAGGATTAATTAAGGAAATGAGGTTGTATTAATGAGTAAAGCAGATGTGAGAAGGATGAGGGAATTGCAGAGGCGGCGGGGCTTACCGAGCTCAACAAACTCAGCTTGCTGCTGGAGAGCAAGGGTATCGCAGTTCCAAGAACAATGAGCAGATGCAGCCGACAAGCGTCATGACAAGCATGATCTTGATCATGGTGTGACATAAGCTGATCAAGAACGTGGACACCTACTCGAGCTCATTGGCCTCACATGATCCTCGAGTACCTTTCGGTAAGCACATAATAAATTATTCAATGATCACTACTCTTGAATTATATTTTCATGATGATTTTTTTATCATATTTTGGTCATTATTTATTCATATGAAAAATTGCTAATTCATTTCACCAGCGGGTACTAAAGTTTCTGGTTTTTCATTTAACTATTTGTGTTTAAGTTATTAGCGTGAAAAGTGAAACTGATTGGGCGTGGTGTTTGCCTGGTCGTGGTGGTGCAGGTGGGATGCGGGAATGCCCAAAATAATAGAAGTGGGTGGGAATTTCAAACTGGCAAATGCCAGTTGCCTTTTTCCTTTTTTAAGATTTTACGACATATACGACACCCATTTTAGACAAATTAAAAACATCACAAATTGTCAGATTTGTGAACAATTAAAACCGCGTGTATGTCCGTGTAAAGAAACGCACATAGAAGAAAAAAAGAAAATATATTAATTGTGTGCAAAAGAGATAAGTGTTTAAAAAGGCAATTGGAGGGAAATTTGAATGATTGTGGGGTGGAGAGATATATCTTCAATTATGAAAAGTATGATATTGTGAAATTAATTGACAATAAAATTAAAAGAAATGACATTTTCACAACAAAGAAATATTAGTTGACAACTTTTTGATATTTTGATTAAACTAACCCAAATAAACAAAAACGAGAACAACAAAGATAAAGAAAGAGAAATTGACGATTGTGGAGCGTAGATAGCAAGCGAAATAATTTGGTTAGAGTTACTACGGACCGAATTGTCGTCCTCTCGATGGATCTAAGAGGTCGCTTCAATACTTTTGTGTGAAAGTCATCAAAGAGGGGGCTGGCAGGTTTTGGCGAGGGAACAGTAGACGCAAAGAGAACGCAAAGACAATGAGAAGGTACAGGAGCGAGAGAGCTTCGCAGTCTTAGAGAAGATAGATCCAAAAGCAGAGAGCTTCACAATCTTGGAGAGACTCTAATGGAGATAACAGATTTGGGAGCTAGAGAGTATCTGATGGAGAAGATGGACTTGGTACTGATCTGGAAGAGTATAGTGTATTTTATAATATCAGATTTTTCGCATAACATCAGAACACATAGAATATCTGACCCGAAAAATCCGAAATAAGCAAATTTGATTTGAGTCGATTCCATTTGGACCAGTTTGGTCCAGGCTTTTTCAACAGCTCTAGGTATATGTTTCTTAAAATTATCACCGTTATCTGATGCGTATGCCATCTACCCAAGCATTTCTAGCATCCAAGAATATTTCCATCTACGCCACCACAATTGATGCATTATAACCCTGGGGTCAGCTAGCATTCAGTCAAGGCCAGCCAACTCAAATTAGTTTCTCATTTCTACTGTTTAATTCATAAGAAAACAATCTGACCAAAAAAAAAATCATAAGAAAACAAAGTCATCTCGACATCATCCTTTATAGCAATGATGCATAGAAGTTAAAAAAAAATCAAAACTATGACAAGATTGCCTTCTCAAATGGTACATAACAAGAACGTCACTTTCCAAATTCGAACAGAAACTTGCCCCCATGCTCTATTGTCTCTCTTTCGATTCGCTAGGCTCAGTTAGAGTCCTCCACTAACCAGTATTTTCAAGAGTTAACTTCAACTTTCCATCCATAGTTGGTACTTTTAAACTTGTGATTACATAAGTCCTTACTATATCAATATAAAAGTGAACAACTTAACAGGTTTGGGAAGAAAAACAAATAGATGCTAGTGGATGTGTACCAACAGCATGAGATTAAAATAGACTCTGCCTTCCAAGCACAATAAGAACAATTCTCATCCACGACAAGTCTACGAGACAAGATCGCATTATGCCAGTTTTATTCCAGCATTACACTGAGGGATAGCAGCAATCCTCCAAAAAAACTCTACACGAAATTGTGTATATAGAATATCCTGATCCATCTAAATTGACCTGAGCATTGATATAATAGATTGAATGTCACTTTGCTTTGAAACAAGCTGCTACATAAAAATACTAAACAAAACAAATAGAACAAACTCCACAAAACTAGTAGTCAAAACATTTAAACCGGTAAATTAAACAACGGGTTTGGTTTTTTATTTTTTTATTTTTTTTTATTTTTTTGGGAGGAGGGGGTGGTCTAAAGCTGGATTCAGTTAGGCAAAATCACAAACACCTGGCGGATGTCAAGCAGTGGGGTTTCTTCAGATGAAATAGAGAGGGGACCAGAACTGGTGCTGGAAGATAATCTTGTTCACACAGCATTCAATGGCTTCGGAAGCTCTAAACTCTCCCTCTATGCCCAAGCCATCATTCAAATTCATAGATGAGTTTGTTCCATTCTTACCCCATGGAATTTTGGACAGAACAGGGCAGTCCAAAGAGACTCTATCACCCTCGCTCTCCGCCTCATCAATCATCATTCCATTGCAGCACTCCATTATCCCCTTCTCATTGTGCCCCAGCATTCGCTCGTGCACAAAACAAAACTTATGATGTGCAAAAACACATTTGAAGAAGACAAGAGGATAGAGTACCATAGCTGCAAATAAGAATTGCGACGCACAGAGATCAATCAAACTACTTTGAAATCATCAGACAAAAAAAGAGTAAAAATAAAATCAGGTTGTTTAAGATCTCAATTGGCTAAAAAAAGTTCGGGAACTAATGGTACATTATAAAACCAAGATACCTTTTTGTCTAACTTTTCCTTCCTTTTTATCCAAGAAAACGTAAAATACAGTCTCATTTTGTAAAGCTAACGCACAAACAATCTTCACATATCATCCATTCATGGCACTCATAAAATAACTATTGAATCGGTTTTCCAAGAATATGGCATGATCAAAGTCATGGAATGTATCAGTCAAGCACACCCTATGACATAAAGCAAGCTTGCTCTCTCATTTTTTCGTGTTGATTAGGCCAAAAGCTACTTCTATTTATATTGAGAATTTTCAGATTTATGAGCTAAGTAAGAATTAAGTCTACACACAGAACTCCCGCAAAGAAAATTTGAAGAGCTATCACCAGATACAGGTCTAGTACACTGCTCTTCATAATATCAAAGCAAAGGTAGAAAGTAAATATCATGTTTTTTGATTGATAATTTTGAGCCAAAATTTACTCTGTAATGTCTGCACCCAACAATTCTATTGGTATGTCAGTAGTTTGATGGCGAAGCTTGCATCAATACGGATTCCAAAGTGGAATATAGCAGGCAGACATGTAACAAGTTCTTCTAGAGCCAGCTCGATTTGGTACGTAGATTCAGCACATTCCTCTGGCTCAGGGATCATCACTCTTATTAAATACCATATGGTGTCGGAAAACAAGTACATAACTGCATACCACAAATCTGCTTAAGGAATCATTATTCATTGTGTGAAATATTGAGCATGAGACATGTGACCTGTACATCGAATATGGAATGATATTTGTGTACAATGTGAACCAAATGGCACAGGATAAAGTGTTAAGTTGTGGAAACCGCCTCTCGAGACTTGTCAGGAAAAACTATCACATGATGGGAGTCACCTGTTGAACCAGTGGTGGCTAACTTTAGAATCCTATTATAGTGCAACCACTTGTGTACATCGGCCTGTTTAGCTATATGATATTGTTGTAGCAAATTCACTAGATGTTAGTTGATCTGGCTGTCAAGCGGTTGGGAAAACAAATAACAAGCTTACTTTCTGATTCTAGCTTGGCTTTAAGCGATTAAACTGTCCACAAACAATTTTTCCAAAGATGGTCTTGATGGTGTGCGCGTACACGTGCTAGCTCCTGGAAGCAATGGATGAAATGGTTTGATGGAAATCAATCTAAATGACAGGAATAACAAATTGCTCAGAAATTAAAGTGGAAGTACTGTGAATTATTTAAAGGTGCAATGCAGGGAATAAAGGAAACAAAAGCAAAGAACACTAAAATCAAAGGAATGAGCCGAACGAAATTAACCGAAGACAAGATTACTAGGACATTAACATTGCTGGAATTGAAATTAGTCACAGTTTGTACAAATGGCACTCGAATGGAGACATTGACATCGACGTTACAACAATACTCAAAGGGAAATCAGCAGTAATTTTGGCAGTATTCCGGCATATCAACATATCTTTTTCCTCTACATATCTTTTATTCATAAGTCTTAAATTCCCTTTGATTATTACTAGGTCGATGTCCATTTCTTAACTTAACTTCTTTTTTATATCCTTGATTTCTTAGCTTACCTACTTTCATATATCCACAATTTCTCAACTTAACTAAACTTCCGATCCCTGAGCATTTCTAGTACCGTTCCTGCTTATTTTGAATTTAAATTAGGTTGAGAACTCTCTTTCTCGAGCTTTGGTGGAATGGTCTTTTATGAGCATAAAAATGACATTGAACTTGATATAGCTTGGCTGTGATTTATTCACCACCAATGTATAGTGACTTACTATTATACCATACGACAATCCAATCACACAACCAAAGGAGACAAAGTAAACCGAAGCACCAAGGAAAAGGGAACTCTCTGCCATCAAAGGATGAAGCATCAAAATTCACAATATATGATCAGCATGTCGAACAAGAACATCTAGATCACTCTATGCAATCTCAGCTTGATCGATGATGCAGACAAATTCGTCATTATCATCTTTGAGGCAAAACGTCGAACTGGTGGTGATCATGAAGGGTGAGGTGTTCTACAAATAGGAATTCCTATAAATCGGTGAGCAATATAACACGAGCAATTTGAGATAACAATTTGAAGCTCTCGGTAAAAGGCAAACACATAACAATCGTATGATCGAGTCTCGATGAATTGACTGCGTCCTACCTTGGGGAGATCCGATCTGAACGGTTACCTGCTAATAAATGAAGACACTGAAAGACTTGGAGAATCTCACGAAGCCGAAGCTAAGGCGACGAATCAATTCAGCGACGAAATTGCTCGACGAAGATATTCAGATGCAATTGGCTTTGACCGCGGGCGTGGACACTGGATTCGGTCTAGAGCACTCAAGATGAGAGAGGAAGATATTTTTCTCGGTCTGTGCGCGTGCATTCTTGCTTCGCTCGGTTCCTCAGCTCTCACGCACACACCAAGCGAGGGAGAAAGAGCACGAGAGAAGTTTCGATCGGTGGTGATGAGTGTCCCTTCTCTGCTTCGTCGCAGCCGAGGTTGTGGTGACCGGCAAGGGAGATTTGACGGCGGGTGTCACCGATCGGAGATGGTACAGACGATCGATTGATGGTGATGGAGCCGTAAGGAAGTGGCATGCTCAATAGCATTCTTTCATGTTGTGTATTTCACCAACTATTTATTTCCATGATTTAATAATTTAAATATTACGAAATAACATAATTTTGACCATTATGTAACAATATAATTTAAATTAGTCACATGATATCACGTATAACTTTTATGGTAGATTTGATTATATAATACTTTCGTTTGTTTAAGATCACATATATTTCAAACAAAGTAAGCATGTAAAAGCATTTCAAATGATTTTTAATTACTAGAACATTGTATAAATTTCTCAAAATTTGTAGCATTTAGTATTAAATGCTAAAAAATTTAGGATTTAAAGCTAAAGCACAATAAAACAAGACAAGAAGTATAGCAAAATGGTACTGTCATGTTTATTACATGCAAATAATATATTTACTTTGTCCAACTTTTAAAATATCAATTTCTTATGTACATGCAGCGTCATGATATTTGTTAGTATGTAAAATTTTTAACCTCTTTTAGAAGGTAAGACAATAAATAGTAGATAATTCTTTTGTATTCATATTTAAAAGATAAGACGTTAATCGATAACCTGCGAATCATCTTCATTATCTCAAGTTATGATTTCGTCCATCTATAGTTATGTACGAGCATAGTGTATTTTAATATATGCATGGGGTACCTATATAATTTTTTGTTTGGCAAAAGCTCGAGATGTAAATGCTCATTGGGTTTGCTCAATTAACAATACAAATAGCAATTTCTTTTTGGAATGGTTCTTCAATCAAATGATTTTTTTAACAAAAGAAAAAAAAAAGAAACACTAAGGCGATAAACTAGGGGTGATCGGTTCCCGGTTTGGTTCTGTTCCACCCAAGAACCGGGAACCGGACCGGGAGGACCTGTTCCCACTTTTCTGGACCGTGGACCAGATCAGCTAGTCTTGGAACCGAGAACCGGACAGGACCAACCGGTCAGGTCCAGTTCTAATGAACCATCACTTGTTTTCATTTTATTTAACAAAAAAAAAATAGTAATTACTAGTAAAGTAACGCACAAGATTATGATCCAGTCAAGTTTTCTTATTCACTTTGTGACCAGCAAAGTGACGCCCCATTAAATTATACACGTCCACTTGGTGAACAAAAATTAAAATCCTGCATCATACCCTATGTCCTTGCATTGTTATGAAACAAAAAAATAAGCTAAAGATCCATACAAATTTGAAATATCATAGAAGTTTTTCTTTCCAAACATACTTCACACACTCACCTTCATTCTCATGGACATAAATGTTATTAGAGAGGCAAAAAACAAAGGAAAAATAGAATCCAAACTCAACAAAAATTCAACACATAGTTTGGCCATTGTTCAATACCATCCATTAGCGGTCCTAACTAATCTAGAACAAACCCTCCATGGAATAAAAAAACAAAATCAAATGCCAAAATTAACACAAGAGAAAGACATTCAATATTAAACTACCAAACTCCACACATCTCGCCGAATCACTTAATGTTGCATGGCCCAAGGGGAATAGATTCTTTATTCAAGCAAGCAAAATATGATCAAAATCGAGAGCCCAAAACTTGCTAATAACCCTGCAATAAGTATATATGATAACTCAACATTAGTTTTAAAGTAGAATTGCTTTTAATTGAACTCAAATAATTAATGAAAAATCTCACCACATATATTTCTTTCACTTGAACTTGCAAACTCTATTTACCGGTAAGCTCCGAATGAACATTATTCATATCTAACAAAACACAATAATAAATAGAGCATTCACTTATTAGATATACAAAATAATTACAAGATAAAAAGATACATCGATGACTTACCCCATTCAAATCTTTCTGCATTCTCAATGCACTCTTCAACATTAATCGGCATAGTAATCTTTCTTAACTAATCTTGAGTGCAAATCAAAGTTTTCACCACTGTAGGAGTTAAAGAACTTCAAAAGCCATCAAGCACACGACCGGATGTACTGAAAGTCGACTCCAAAGCAACGATTGTTACAGGAATAGATAAAATATCTCGAGCCATCAAAGAAAGGATTTCAAACTTTTGGCCAGTAGTTTTCCACCACATCAATAGGTCAAGATCACGACTTTCTTCACGTTCGGCTTTAAGATACTTATTGAGCTTAGATAGCTTACCTGCTGACACTTTTTTCTCCTCACAAAGAAAGATATCAAATGCCTTGTCTGAATTGAAATCCTCAACCAAATCAAGATCATCCTTCTTACCCTCCTCATGGTTATCAGGATCCCAACTACTATCAATATTAATACCCAAATTTCTATCACAAGAACTAAAATAAGATTTTTCATAAAAATGAAACAATATTTCCAGGGGAATTCTCACCTTATCATACATTTCATCAACTTTCATACTATCATCATAAATTAATCTATAACAATACCGCACATAGCTCATCTTTCTTCTTGGATCCAATATCACTGCGATCAACACCATCATATTTACTTTTTCAAAACTCCCATAGTATTTGTCAAACTTCTCCTTCATCTTTGCACCATAACTTTCAAACTAAGATCCGAAGCCTTCTCCGCTTGTTTCAAAGTTTTATATAAAGTTGCTATCTCATTGAAATAATCATTCGCAGTGATATATAGAGTCCTGGACATCTTGTTGGTGGCATCATAAAACTTCTTTAAAAATACTAAAAGAATTCTAGCATATTCCCAATCTTCATGTGTAGGAGTGTCATAATCAAGCTCACTTAAGAAAGAAGGATCATCTTCTTCCATAATTTCAAAAGCTTTTTTGAATTTTAAGGCAATATCCAACATGAGATAAGTAGAGTTCCACCTAGTTGTGACATTAAGACAAACCGAACCCTTATAAGTGATCCTCGCACTTTCAATGCAACCTTGAAATGTTTTGGCTCTCATGGGAGAACTTCTCACATAGTTAATCTACGTTTCGAATACGTGTAATAGAATCACGTACCTCGGTCAATCCATCCTTCACAATCAAGTTTAAAATATGAGCCGTGCACCTCATGTGTAAAACATCACATTCTAAGATTAATAGCCTATCTCTTGATAATTTTTCTTTTAAAAATCCAATGGCAACATCATTAGAACTAGTATTATCCACAGTGATTGTGGATACTTTTTTCTTTATTCCCCACTCATAGATGCATTTCTCAATCATTTTCCCGATATCCTTGCCCTTATGACTAGGCATCACCACAAAATTAATTATTCTTTTGTGCAATTTCTAGTCATCATCAACAAAATGTGCGGTGAGACATAAATAATTCAAATTCTAGATGGAACTCCAAGTATCAGTCGTGAGTGCAATTCTAGACTTAAGCTTGCCAAAGTAAGTCTTCAAACTTTTTTTCTCACAAAGATATAACTTCATGCAATCTCTAGCCACTGTAAATCGTGAGATGTGATGAAAGAGAGGTTGTAACTGATCAATAAAATCACGGAATCCAACATGTTCAACCATCGAAAAAGGTAGTTCATCCATTATTATCATTCGAACAAGCATTTGTCTACAACGATTTTGATTGAATTCCCATGCTGATAAGACATTTGCACTATCATCAGTACTAGTATGCCCCCATTGTTATCCCTTGTGCTCTACGTGGGGTGAAAATTTTTTGCTTCTTATCTACGTTGCGAGGATGCTTATTGCACCTTTTCAAGTGCTTTAACATAGCGGAAGTATCATTATCAACAGAGTACGTATACCTGGCCCCACAATAATTGCAAATCACCATAGTTTTCTCCTTCTCGGTTATGCCCTCATGAAAATGAAGCCAGACTGTTGATGTTCATTTACCAGAACTAGGAAGACAAATATTAGATACTTTGTTTGTGTTGGATGCCACTTCGATGTTATCAATTTCTTCACCTTCATGTTCTAGTGAGTCCATCATAGGATTATATCATCATTTGATTGATCCACTTCCATTGACATATAAATAGATCGCCTTAATCAAACAAAACATTATAATGAGCCATCAAACCATCATATTCATTTACAGCAATAGGGATACTAAAGATATGATTGCAGCCTTACTTCTTAATGTCATGTCCATATTTATCATATAACTATACCTACCAAAATAGATACTAAAAAATTAAGCAGATATTAAGTTGCAACTCGAGCAAGAGCAGATTTCTAGCGGCCAAAGTGATACATTTTCCTCCAAATGGACCATAGACAAACCAAAAATAGATTTTCATATACTTAAACCGATCGAATAGAGAATGCTAATGAAAATGGGCTAAATGAACACTCCAAAACTACAACTCCTCCAACACAAACTCGCTCGAAAAGGGAAAATTGAAGACTTTGACCAATTCATAATTGGTCAAAGCATACAAGTGATTCTAATCAAAATTCTTGAATCAAAATACCATCCGCAATTCGCATCAACAAACTAGAGAGATCAGACTTGACAACATAAACCTCAGTGCCCATAAACCAAACTCATTCCTAACCATCATAGGATTGCACCCGAATCAATCAATCAATTGGCAATTAAAATTTTCACAACTTGTGGAGAAAGAGAAAAGGTACCAATTTTGACGATGGAAAGGCGTTTGAGCATCGAGCAAGGCCGGAGGCAAGGTCGTGAGAGGGGAAGGTGTCGATGTCGAGGCTTAAGCAACTCAATCGAAGCTAGGCATGAGGCAAGGCTGCAACTACGGGAGGCTGCGACTTACTGCTACATGCTTCTCACGACCTATCAGCAGACACATTTAGAGACTAAACAACCAAGCAAACTCCAATGAGATCGCCACACCTATATCAATTGTGACAACTAGATCACGTCAAAGTTAGATGAAAAAGAGAAAAAAGAAAATCATAGAAACCGAATTACAACAACATAGAAATCATCACAAAAAGTAAGGAAAAGTTACTCCAACGCTTGAAAACTGAACCAATGAATAATCTTCAGCATTGTATCACAAGTGGCACATAGATCATATATGAACTTCCTTTCTCACACAGAGACTTTTTTTGCTAAATAGGGAACATCCTTTTAAAGGGTGTTAATAATTTTGAATTGCCATGAGACCAAAATTAATAAGAAACTTGAATTTCACATAAAAATTAAAAACAAAGTAGACAATGAAGAACAATTATAAATATAGCGAGCATTGTCAACTAAATAAAAATCAACGATAGTGATTCACTTTGTTTTGATTTTTTTTTTTCTAAATAACTATTACATTGATTTCTAAATCACTAGTAAATGTAAATACAGTCTCCAAGTGACAAACGCTACAAAAAGATAACGATCTAAAACCGACGAAAGTGAAGTCGAGAAACGCACCTGTGTCAGTCAACAGGCAAACATCATTCTAAAGAGCAGGAATGCACAAATCTTGGGCAAAAGGTAAGAGGAAGAGAGCCAAGCCTAAATGCACAGAACTCATGCGAAGCAGAGGAGGAAGAGAGCCAAGCGTCAGAGCGAGCGAGGCGTCAAGGCGAGGCACTCGCTGAGCATTAGAGCCGCGAGGTGTCGAGGCCAAGAGCTCAAAGAAGGAAGAGAGTCGAGTGTCCGAGCAAGCGTGGTGAGGTGAGACCTCACAGATAGGCGCTCAGAGGAGGAAGAGAGCCGAGCATCAGAGCAAGCGAGGCGTGAAGCAAGGCATCGGGGCAAGGCCCTCGGAGGAGGAAGAGAGCCGAGCATCCAAGGGAGCGAGGTGTGAGACAAGAAGTTGCGGCAAGGCACTCGGAGGAGGAAGAGAGTTGAGCGTCCAAGGGAGTGAGGTGTGAGGTAAGACGTTGCAACAAGGCACTCGGAGGAAAAGAGCCGAGCGTCGGAGTGAGTGGGGCGTGAAGTGAGGCGTTGGGGGCAAGGCATCGAGCGAGCAAGAGGAGAGGGGTTACGGTTTTGAGAGGGAAAATCAAAGTGAGAATTGCCACTAAATTGGTCCATTGGATTGCAAAATTTGGGAAAATGGAAGTTGATGTGATGGTTATTGTAGATTAGAGCCGAAACTTAAAAAAAAAGAAAAAAAAAAAAAGAGAGGGGATAAGGTTTCAAGAGGGAAAGGGAAAGTGAGAATTGCAAAATTTAGAAAAGAAAATCTCATGTGATGGTTACTGTAGAGTGTAGATTAGTTCAGAAACACAAAAGAGGGGAGGGATTAGCTTTGAGTTACGAGAGGAAAAATGAATCTGATGGTAATGGGTAATGTAAATTAGTTTAGAAATTAATATATATATATATATATATATATATATATATATATATATATATAGGTCCGGTCGGTTCGGTCGGTCCAATTCCAACCCCAAAATCGGGAACGGAACCAATTGGTCACCGGTTCCAAAAATAGGAACCCGAGATCGGACCGAGACCCTCTAGGACCGCTCGAAACCGACCAGTTCGGTCCTATCACGCCCCGATCCTCGGGCACGCGTCCATCCCTCACCTTGGTTGATTTTAAGTGCGATATCCCAGGACTATTTATCGCCGACCCTTTCATTTAATATGCGCATGCGGAAGCGGTTATAAATCCCCAGACAATAAAACAATGGGATAGAAAAGTAGGCCATAATTTTCATATTGAAATTCACAACCACACTTTTATTACCAGCACAACTCATAGTATAATTACAATACTATTTACAGCATATTAGTCTTACACCTATCTACACTAAGACAAGGTTCACAAAAGGGATGAGATCTCAGTCCACATCCGAGTTATACTCGAGATCCCTCTCTGGATCATCTTCTTCTCCAAAAATCTTTCTCCTCCTCGGGTTCCTCCTCCTCAGCTTCTCCTTAAGGTCCTGAAATGGTTATTCAATAATCAATGAGACCACGTCTCAGCGAGTTCTACCCCCTAAGACCCGATTAGTAAGCCAATACACTATGGGCTGCCTAAACATGCATAGATCAGAGGACTTACCTTGGTCTCAGATTCCTCCTGCAAGTCAGTACAACTCAATAGGTACTCAAACAATCATATCACCGATCGAAGTATCGATCAAATCGACCTAGTCGATTACATGTCAGTCGGACGATTTCTAGGTCATTCATCCCACACCAAGCAACTTCCTTAGATTTAATGGCTTTACGGTCTCACTCGACCCTTTCCAAATTCAATGGCTTTATAGTCCCACCCAACCCTTTCTAGATCTAGTGACTTTATGGTCCCACCCGACCCTTTCTAGATTCAATGGCTTTACGGTCCCACCCGACCCTTTCAAGATCTAGTTTAGAAATGAATCTTAAAATCACTCATAAATAAATTTAGCACAAAATAAAGCTCAATTAAATAAACGGACTACGCCACCACAATCAGCACGAAATTCCGGTCACCGGCCATCCCGGTTGAATTTCCAGAAAAATAATTAATTTAATAATTAATTTCGAAAAATAAATAAATAAATATTAAAAATCCAATTTAGGCCCATAATACCTTATTGGAAGCCGAGACGAGCCCGGAAAATTACCGAGACTCGTTCAATAAATAACATGGCATGCCTACTTGCTAATGTCTATTTCTAACCACCTAACATGCATCATTAAGTCTTTAATTTAATTTATCTAAATTAATCTAACCACCTAATTTGCATTTAATCAAATCTAACCAACCTTAAGTATAATTAGCAAACTAAGAAAGCATTAGTGAGTAAAACTCACTTGGTTAAAAGCGGGAACCGAAACACCGCGATGGTGACCGAAATCGGGCTTTCAACAACACCGGCGGGCTTGGACCGGGCCTTAAACTTGGGCCCAACAAATCTCAGCCCAACTAAGATTTGTTCTTACACTGGATTGGGCTCGCTCTTGGGCTTGGGCTTGGCTGCGATTGGGCTCTCTTCACGGGCTGAACTTGGGCTGAACTTGTTTGGGCTAAAGACTCAATTAATGGGCTGCACCTGTGGACTTGGGCTTCAACTAAATTAAACCAACTTGGGCTGAGCTTGCTAGGCCACTTGGTCTTATGAGTTGAAGTTCACTTGGGTCGAAGTTGGGCCGAATTCCAATGGGCTGAACCGCGGGTTTGGCTTGCGGGCTGCAGAGAGAAAACCAGCAGCTTCAACGGCGAAAACATGCCGATCGAAGCTCCGGCGAGCGGGTGGTTGGCAAACGGTGGCTCCTGGGGGTCTTGGGGATCTTGTGGGTGGATGGAATGGGCAAATGAAGGGCTGAAATGGGGCGAAACAGCAAGAAAACGCGAAACAGTGCTGGCGAGCAGCTTCCAGACGGTCTAGTGAGCGGCGGACTCTAGCGGCCGTACGGGATGAACATAGGCTCCGTTTAGGGTGATTTCGGGCTTGTTGGAACGTTATGGATGTCCTCTTCACGGAGATATGTGGCTCGTTCGCTGGTT
This sequence comes from Eucalyptus cloeziana, assembly GCA_014182715.1. Taxonomy (NCBI): domain Eukaryota; kingdom Viridiplantae; phylum Streptophyta; class Magnoliopsida; order Myrtales; family Myrtaceae; genus Eucalyptus; species Eucalyptus cloeziana. The sequence goes on along the minus strand of CM024641.1, from coordinate 20,477,335 downwards.
CATCCGGGAAGTTTACTTTTTACTCGGATCTTTGGCGAGAGGTCAGCTGGAATAGAAATCGGCGGTGGCGCGGGTGGAGGTGTGCGACGGCTGCAGCTCCTTCTGCCGGTCTTCTTGTTGGCTTGAGGGCTTCGAAAATGAAGAGGAGAGGGTCTTGGATGGTGGAGAGGTGAGAGAGATGGAGACGATAGAGATGAGGGAAGAGATAAGAGAGATGAGATAGAGTTGAGGTGGGGCCTTGGCTTGATATTTTCCAATCTTGCTCTCCAAGATTCATCCTAGGCCATGTAAAATCCCTTGGCCTCCATTGATCCACACCAACACCTCTCATGACTTCACTTTTGGTCCATTTGGCTAGGGGGAAGGGAGAGTTACGAATTTTGCAAGAATTGTCTTCAATTGGTGGCTTGATCCACTTCAATTCCATCTCAATTGGCCTCCATAAAATCAATCGGTCATGCATCGACCATCTCGACATTTTTCCTTACCCATATATCCATATTGCTTCCCAATTTTGCTATAAAAAATAATCATTGGCTTTTTCTGCACAGAAACGACTCGGCGACGACTTTTTCCCAAAAAGTGTCGGGTGTTAGAAAAATCTTCTGAGACTGAATCGACGCTCCTAGAATTTATTGTGACATGACAGGATCTTCAATTTCTGAAATCGGACTCGAATTGGCGGTTAATTTCTATTCGACGCGTTTTTAGCGTGACCTAGGCTACCGGATAACTTTCAAATATTTTTAAGTGCAATTGACTCGTGGTCGATTTTCTTCAAGCCACTATGAACCCACTCGACTCATTGGCGACTCTCGATTGTCATGAAAATCCCAAGGATCCAAATACGGACATAGGGTACCAAAACCATAAGAAAATCAATCAGTGCCAATCGATATGAATTTTCTAATTTATTAGTGTCACCCACGATTAGCCACACATCACTGTCGATCCAGTCTATCTCTGATTTCAAATCGATTTTTAACTATGCCGTAATGACCTCTAAAGATGGACACGGTCGAGAAGCCGATTCCTGGTCGAATTCTCAAGTCTATTGCCTTAAAATTTCTTAATAATTTCCCCAGATAATCTAGTTATCTCGAGAGTGATCGACTCTGAGAATAACCCTATAGACACGTCAATGAAATGCCCGATTCATTTAGTAGAAGACAGGGTTGAAAATTTGGGATGTCACAGGTCCAGTCCGGCCGGTTCCCGATTCGGGCGGTTTCCGTTGCACACCCCTACGAGAAACTAGCCTAAATATAGAAAGGGAGGGATTTTACCCGCCCACATTGGGCCACAAAAGGAAGAAAAAATAGAAATTGAAAAAAATAAAAAAAACATGACACACTCACAACCCTTATACACACAGATACTATCAATCCCTCACACACATTCACACAAACCCTAATACAAATAACTTGGAAATGACTCTGAATCTTTTCACAAAACCTCTGCTTTACCTCTCGCAGTGGCCCGCCCCCATGCTGATGACACATGAGCCTGGCATGATGCCCCTCTTCTACTATATTAAGTCTCTCCCTCCATGCATATGTTCGAGTTTATTGCACAATTTCTTCCATCCGCTGCTCCCATAGACCCATGGATTCCCATCATCCTGAAATAGTGAAGCTGGATCCATTAATCGATTCTTCTCAAGCTCAACCTTCAAAGCATCCTCTAGTGGATCGGATTGCATCACATATCCCAACCTTTTCACGGTTGCACCCGCTACTCTAATATTAAGGCTAAATCTCAGATAACTCTCGTCAAATTGATTAAAGTCGACTACTCCCTCCAAGAATCCCCACAGCGCATTTGGTTTGAAGAGTTGAAACCACACGTGATCCGTATCAAATGAACCAAGAGTTCCTGATTGCTCATTTCGCCTTTGGCCGTTGACACGTGGTACGATGTCAAAAGATACTTCCTTTTCTCCATCTTCTACATCAAAGTTAACACAGAGAAACAATCCTTTGAACTTGTTGTACAAGTCTTGCGAAGCCTTGAAAGATATAATACTGTCTTCAACAAGGACAAACCCCTTTGGCATCTCTCTTCCGGGGCTAACATTCCGATAATCAGACCAAAAGCTGGAATAGCGATGCTTCTGTTATATGGGTAAATTGTTAGGAGTATCCAAGTTTGTAATTAGTTCAAGAAGAAGAGTTTGATTGGTACATATTCCTAGTAATTCCACTAAAGCTAGAGTTCTGTAATAATTAGACATATTGATCCTTACTTACGTTGGAAATCCTTCCCTCACAAGTGCCAACCACCCCTAATATTAGATTGAATCACCCCAGATGTAGCTCATACAATACGAGTGTACTATATAGGAAGTGAAAAATTGATGGAAAATAGAACGGCACGTCCAAGAAATTAATCGCCCTCGTCAGACCCCATTGTCTAATGTTCATTGTTATGAGTTCACTTTAGAGATCATCGATTCTTTAGTACAAATTGTCCTAATTGAACTCCTACTTGCAACAAACTTAACATAATTACAACAAATTAAAGAAAAAACTTCTACTTGCACTCAAACTAACGGAAAATTGGAAAGGAAAATCTAATGCAAGCCCTCTCCACAAACCAGCCTCATCCAAACACTTGCCCATTTTATGTCTGCTATAACTTTATAAAAAGGAGAATATGAAATGCAGTACTCTATTAATAAAATTAAATCACATTGCCCAAGTAATCCGCATGTGGCTAGCAAGGCATGTAGTGCGACGGTCCCCTATCATAATAGCAACAAACACCTAAGAGTGAAAAAGGTCTCATGTCGAATTATTGAATTATTACAGTTGTGCAGTTTTATCTTAGTCCGTAGAGTTGATCTAGTACTATTATTGGTGTTGGTTGTTATGATCAATCGTAACATCAAGAACCACGTGTCCATTTGTTTTCTAAGATTTCAACTGTATTTTTCAATACAGGAATTACGAACATCGGCTCTTCGTCATTGCAGCAAGTTGAGATTTTGTTAAGCTTTATACACATGTGCATAATGACTTTATATTAAATTTGTTTGTTTGTCTAGAATTTACGGTTTTTTTTTACATGCACCCAATGTACACTGTATCAACACATCCATAAACACACACACACATCTGGGGGGGGGAGAGAGAGAGAGAGAGATACCTCGATTGAAAAATCAACCATGTGCTTCCATCCTAGTTTATGACTTTTTGGATTACCTTCATTCGAAACCTCGTAGAATAAAGCTGGATCTAGCAATTGATCGTCTTGAAGCAAAACCTCTGAATCATTCTCTAGTGGCTTGCATATTAGTCGGAATCCACACTTTTTCACAAGTAGTTCGTTACCATAGGTATAGTCACGTACTCTAATGCTAATGTGGAAATGAGTCAAGTCATTTGGACCAAAATGGTCTACTGTCCACAAACACTCTGGTTCCATATACTCAAGCCACACATTATCCAAATCAAATATCTTGAAATGCCTTGTGTGTATATTGCCTTTGCAATTAACAATTCCTATAAGCTCAAATGGGCGAGATGTAGATGGCTTATACAAGCTTGCTTCTGCTTGAAATGCAACACAGATAGCTACTCCTAGGATCTTTTCATATAAGTCCTTTGAAGCCACAAAAGATAAATAGCCCTCTTTATTGGACAACAACCACTTTGGCATCTCTCCTCCAGGTAGAACAACTCGACTCTTTGGTTGGCAATGAAATCTCTGTCATAGATGTAAACTGTTAGATAGTTTTTTTGAAATTGGCACCTAAAAGGAGGAGTATGAATGAGTTAAGTGGCAATCCTAGAGTTTTATATATAGTTAGCAATAGAAATACAAAGATTTTTTTTTTGTACTTAACTGGTGGAAACAGGATAAGTATTGTTGAAGATTTTGTAACTGGATGAACATGTGTTATTGAAGTTTTTCATTGGGCGGTCCTTGTAATTTAACAACAAACTAGAGTTCTATAAATAAAGAGAAAATCTTTTGCATTGTCTTATAGCAACCTCCACTATATGTTTGCACAATCACTTTCTATATGTTTATTTTTTTAATTAGCCCACCATTCCGGGATTTAGAGAGAGAGAGAGAGAGAGAGAGAGAGAGAGAGAGAGAGAGTCTAACCTCAGGCATGAACAAATCATTCACAGGAAACCCATTACGGACTAGCTCCCGAGTTGAATATAACTCAACATCCTCAACATCACATATGTTGGAGGGAATTCTAGTTAGAGATTTGCAATTATTTGCCTTTAGTGTTCTCAATTTCCCTGGAATCTTGGGGATCTCCTGTAGTTGTTGGCAATTCGAAACCTCCAATTCTTTTAAGTCATTTAGTCTCTCCAATGTAGGAAGGTTAGTAAAATTGTTTCCAGACAAATATAAAGAGAATAGGCGGGGACAGGAAAGATTTTCCAAGAACTCTACTTCTGATAGATGGCACCCTTCAAGATTCAACCACTCTAACATAGGAAATCCTGTCTTTGTATGGGGTTCACTCAAATCCTCCTCCTCCTCCTCCTTCTTTGGAAACTTGATTAGTTGTGAGCAGCCACTAAGTTGCAAGACTCCAAGATTTTGCAACTTGTAAATGCTAGATGGAAGGATTGCCAGTTTCTTGCAATGAAATAAATATATCTTCTCGAGAGAGACAAGATTTTTTATGGATGTAGGAAGTTCTTCAATTGAAGTCCATTCAAGTTGAATTTTTTTCAAGCTTTTGTTCTCATTTGGAATATTAGGGAATCTTTGCAATTTAGAGCAACATCCTAAATTCAACGACCGTAACTTACGATGATTTGCAACTGAATCATGGACACGCTCCAAGTTTTCGCACCCATGGAGAACCATTTTCTCGAGATTTGGAATATAAGAGATGTCCGGCATACAAACTAGTGACTGGCATCCACCCAAGTTAATGAACTTCACTATTTTAAAGTCCTGCAAGAACAATAAACCAACTTGCATAGATATTCTAGAATAATCAAAGAAAAAAAGTGAGATATATATATATATATATATTCATTTAAAAATCTGGCTATGATTTTGAAACAAAAATCACTTGATCATATTTCAATCGACATGTGATCAGAATTCACTAGATCATATGGTTTATATAGAGCACATCCTCTCACTTTATAAAATGAGTTTAGTAAGTAATCCTCATAAATTCGCGACTGCTCGTAATTTCACTATGCACCAGAATGGTGTGGCCACTTCCACTACGTATACGTGCAAAGACAATACTTGTGATTTAGAGAGAAAGAGTGTGTAACCTCAAGTGGGAGCACATGAGCCACGTTCAATCCTTTGCCAACTAATTCATCACATGCATTTAAGCTAACATCTAGAATCTTATGTCGAGATTCGCAACCACCCGCTTGTAGATCCCGCGGGGTAGTGGAAGGTCGGAATCTCTTCTATTCATCACTTATTAAGAAGTGGTGATTGGTTGATTGTTTTTTCAAAAAGAAGACATATTTTGTACGCCTAATTGGTCATAAACATAACACAAATATGAAAAATAATAGAGTCCACGCCATCTTGCATAGTTTTTGGTTTTTGAGCTACATATACATTAGTGTAGTGTAAGAGCTCAAAGTTTATTATATCATAATAAACACAACCACCACATGTATACCTTGCATTTGTATACATAAATAAAAAATGTAGATGCATCGATAGACTTTGACATCTCGATTTAGTGGATTTCATGTGTGATTTATTAAACCTCTATGGTGCACATCTGCCAAATACATGGTAAGTCTTTTTGCGCCTTCTTTTGATTAAGGTTCAACTATTTTATTCTTGAGACACCTTTATCAATGAGTTGTCATTCCATAATGATTTGGATATTTTTTATATGGTCAATTTTCAATGAATTTTCTAAAATTATAGCACATCGTTCCGAAGGACTAAAAGAATATTAAATGAAAGGGAGTCTAAGGAATGAGATTTGAAATTTCATATCTGAAATTGTATTTGAAGGCGTATCTCTCAAAAGATAAAGGTGGTGAGTGTTTATATAGGGCAAGTCAAGAATGTCAATTGCTTATATGGAGCTAGCAGGTTTATCCTCTAATTAATATAGAGGGTTAATACCATTAAAGATCCTAAACTTGTCCCCCATGATATAGTTACATCAAACTAATTTCTACCTCACAAAAATCTCATATTGATACCTCTAGCCCAAATTGACCCTCCATAATGCAAATCTATCAACAATTGTGGCAGCTGATTGCAAGACGGAATTGATTTAGAGAATCATAGATTCAACGCAAAAAATCTACATGTGATGATATTAAATCTAAACGGAAAATAGTGAACATTATTGAAAAAACTAAGTAAGACTTTGGTTTTTGACACATTATATCAATGAGTATTGCTCCTAACAACTTCGTGCACCGAAGGACTCGTCCGTCACTTGGATGCCTTTAGGCAATAACCTTTACCCACCGTACATGGCTTGGAAAAATGAGTAACATGTTGATTTGGGTCTCCCTTAATGGAATCTGACCGAAGCCCAAAAACATGTATCTTCTTGAATAGATTTTACGTGCAAAAGCCCCCAGCAAAATTGAAAAGCACTAATCGAGGAATGACATTGAATAATTTTCACCATTAGTAACTTTGTATCTGTAGTAAGTATTGTCTTCTGCATGCGTTCTAATCAGATGGACTAGTTGCACATTTCTTTTGGTTTAGTATGACCCGCCTATGAATAAATCTGACAAGCCAAGATTTTCGGATCGATTTTCGTTTTTAAAGGGCACTTTTCTTTGTTAGGTCCAACAACACGTAATAGGGCGAGGGCTGTAGTTAGGATTAACTAACAAATCCAAGATGGACCGAAAGTGGGCCTTGGGATCATTATTGGGCCAAGAAAGTGGTCATAGCAGACTCATCCCCAAGATCAATATAATTGGGCAATTAGTTTCTACCCAACATGAACTCCACAAGGAGTTTGGATGGATGATCCACCAAACATCGGGGGCCTCACGATTTTTTCTCAAATATGATTTCATTGATTTATTTGTAAAATATGAGCCAAATATGAATTGAATCTTTTCATTTATCATTGTTTGTTAAATGTAAGTCAAATATGAGATGGGTTAGATTCTTTTCGAACCTCATTATAGATAATCATATTTAAGCATATAATACACATGTATTTCTAAATAGAATCTATATATACATAAAAATATTATTTTCCAACATTTATTACCGAAAATTTGCATTATTCTATAAAATCAGTATGCAATAGAATATAAAGTTATATCAATTATTATTGAAATATGTGTAACAATTAGACATGTAGAAAAAAAAGATTCCTAAAGTGACAATAAAAACCGAATTATTTAGCAAAGCTCATGCGTGAGCATGCCACGTAGCTCAACCTTGCATGAGCCTCAACTGCTTATTTATAACTCTTATTTGAGTCCATTTACTAGTGTTTATCTGATTGTCTTGAAATTTTCAATCACTATTTTGTATTTGGCAAGAAGTTAATCTATCATCAAACAACATTGTATTTTTCAATTCCTGTATTTATTCAGTACTTAAGTTTTTAGCTTTTTTAGTTTTACCAAAAGAGCCCTAACTCTTATGTGGGTAAAGTTACCAACATTTATTTGATTGTTTTGAAATTACCAACGGTCATAATTATTTACTTGTTTTCATTTGCGGAGCTTACCAACACGCTAAATTTACTTTTTCTTATATGAAATTACGAACTCTTGTTTGAGTCATTTTCTTGGTGTTTACTTGATCATTCAAATACTTTACCATCATTTATTGGTTAAATTTTTTTATTAACTCTCTTTATTGTTTTGAAATTATCAAATATTTTAATAATCTATCAATGTTTAGTTGCTAACTTATCAACTTCTATTTGATAGTTTCAAAGTATCTATTATTTTGTTAATATACCCACATTTGTTTGGGGAGCTTTCTAGCACATTTAAGTTACAATCAATTAAAAATTAGTAAATGTACTCAAATAAACATTGGCAATTGTTTCGTAAGAGGTCCTAGTTTGAACATGTTGAAAACATGAACAAATAAACATTGGTAAATTATTAAAACAATAAGTGAACTCGCAACAATTAGATAAGCGTGGGTAACTTAATCAAATAAGAGTTAATAACTAAAATAAAACGGTAACTTAACCCGTGAAGAGCTGGTATATCACTCAAACTAATATTGGTAATTTGCTATAAGAGTTAGTAACTTTAATATGATGCTAATTTTAGCAATTTGGTAAGTTCTTGAACCAATTAGTAATATTTATAAAATCAAATAAAAGTTGATATATAGACTCAAATACAAGTTTCGTAAGAGGTCCTAGTTTGAACATGTTGAAAACATGAACAAATAAACATCGGTAAATTATTAAAACAATAAGTGAATTCGCAACAATTAGATAAGCGTGGGTAACTTAATCAAATAAGAGTTAATAACTAAAATAAAACGGTAACTTAACCTGTGAGGAGCTGGTATATCACTCAAACTTATATTGGTAATTTGCTATAAGAGTTAGTAACTTTAATATGATGCTAATTTTAGCAATTTCGTAAGTTCTTGAACAAATTAGTAATATTTATAAAATCAAATAAAAGTTGCAAATACAAGTTGGCAATTTCCTATAAAATTAGTAACTTTAATACATTGGAAGCTTTGCAAGTAATATTGGTTATTTAAAAAAATAGTTGGTAATTTAAAATGATCAAATAACTGTCGATACTTCCACAAAGCTTTTGGTAACCTCTAGCACATTTATAGGTTAAGTATTTATTGGTTCTGCCATAAAACTATTGGCAATTTACTAATTACCCGTCAAATAAGTTGCTGGTCAAAATTTAGTTACCATTGATTTTGAAATTTACTTATGCTCTTAAGAAATTACTAGCATGAAACAGTATTGAGTTTTTTAAGCACGAAACGCTAGAAATCTACAGTATATAGCGATGCTGCTACTTCTCAAGAATTGGGAGTAAGTAATCAAAACCGAACAATGACTTTTCTCTGAAGTTTCTTTTTTGTACTTAATTATGAATAAAGCATTTTTTTTTTTTGCGATTTTCTAACATGAGATGGATAACAGTTCTTGGGTTTAGCATGAAAAATCAAAGCCTTAAGTCAAGCTCAGTCACACTGATAAAATCATTAATTCTCTACGAATTAGTTAAATTTCATTTTGACATTTTAATATTTTATCGTGTACACTATTTGAAACTTAACAAGTAAAGTAGATTTATCTATTACCATCCATAGAGTCATGAGTACGTGGCTTCTCAATTCTCTCATCGGAGGGGTCTTTAAAGATATTGGGACCATTACATATATCAAAAGCCTACAAATCAAATAAAAAGTCTCTTTGTATAGCTTAAGTACATTGTACGTTCAGACGTTAAATTGCATATGAAGAAGTATAGGTTTCAATTTTCAGCTCAAAGTCATGATGGCTTGAGCTCACTGTTGTTTTTTTTTTTTTTTTTTTTTATAAGTACGGAAGACTTTATTTTTCATTCCTGCACTTTCACTACCTTTTTCATCAAGTACTTATAATTTTTCTAATAAACTCCTTCCACTTACATAAATATTCTATCAGAATTCTCCCGTAACAAATCTAGCCAAATCTATCTAATGTGGTCATTAGATTCATTTCGCAATATAACGTAGATTAAATATCGTACATACGTTAGCAGTCATAAAATTGTCTTCAAACAGAAGCTAGTCGACAGATTATAGTTTTAACCAATTGACCCCCCCCCGCGCCAAAAAAAACAGGTTGTGGCAATTGCCACCACTCATATTTACAAGGGGTGACCACTAGGACAATATTTAATTCATGTTATACTCTAACATCCTCCGATGGCCACGTCAACTGAATTTAACTATATTTGATGTCGGTGAAACTTTATCAAACAATTTGTGTAAATAGAATGACTTGGTTGAAAAAAAAATTAAAGCCACATGGACGTGATTGGGAAAGTAGTTAAAGTACAAGAATAAAAAATGAAATCTTTGCTATATATGTATTTCGACTATGATCAACAAGTTGTCAATTATAAGGTAGACTATTTACAAACAGAAGATTTTAGCTGCATTGGTTCTATGCACTAGATTGCCAGCCTACATGTGATGGTTTGATATGTATAAGGAATATAGTAATTGTAGATGTTTTCCTCAGGACAATAACATACATAATTTGATTTACTACATACAGGAATAAGTAATGAAAAGAGGAATGCGTACCTTCAAATTTTTCGGCGCTTGCTTGATCATGCTATTTTGCATATCGAGTCCAACTAATTTCTTTGCACCATAGCCAAATTCTGGAATCAAGGCACAATTATGACATTCCAACCACCTTAATTGATTAGGAAGATGGATGGGACCTTGGAAAGAATTATGTACGTTATGTAGGATGAGCAACCTCAACTTTCTCATGTTTGTGAAAGCATTGGGACAAATGTATGTCTCTTCGGGATTCGGTAGCTTCAAAACTATGGCTTTTATCGCATCTGTTCCCTGTTTATTTATTCAAATATACTTAGGTTACTTTGTAACTATAGTAAACAAAGTCAATGGTAAGAATAGAATATGAATTCTTATACACTAGAAACTCTTACCGCATCTCCTGATAGAACCTCAAGAACATCATCATAATGCCATAACCTACTGCGTTTGCCAGGATCATCACGACATTCTCCTTTAACAATATCCACACCCATCAATTGTATCAAGTCATGCATTTGTAAGGTCCCTTCCTCTTTACTAATCAAGCAGCGCTCAATGAGAATTTCAACCCCAATAGTCGTGTCAAAATCACAACCATCAAGAACTTTCTTCATGTACTTTGTCTCCCGCCCCTTGAAGAAACAGGCAATATCGAGAAAAATCTCCTTTACATAGTCCTCCAATCCATCATAACTTACCTTCAATACATCACTAATTTTTTTATCAGGACTTCTAGAAAGTTTCTGCAGGGCACAAACCCATTCCTGTTCTCCTCTACCACACAAGAAAGAACCCAACACCTCAAGAGCCAAAGGGAGGCCTCCGGCATAATGCAAAACCCTATCAACAAGATTGCTGCTAATTTCTATTTTTTGACTTCTTAGAAAAGCATGCTTTCTAAAAAGTTCAAGAGCTTCACCATACTTGAGAGCTGGAACTCTATACAAATGATCCAAATGTATTCCATGAGAAGTTAGCAAATGCTTGTTTCTTGTTGTGATAATTATCCTACTTCCTTTACCGAACCACTCACAATCTCTAGCTAAAGCATTTAACTGGCGTTCATCATCCACATCATCAAGAATAATAAGAACTTTCTTATTACAAAGTCTATCTTGAATCAACTGACTTCCTGCATCAACACTGAAGACTGTCAATTTTTTTTGCAGTACTTGCGATAGCAATTTTTCCTGTAAATAAACCAAATCAGTGAAACTCTTGGAATTTTCGCGAATGCGGTCCAAGAAACTAGAACCTTGAAACTCTCTAAAAATAGCATTATAAATGGCTTTAGCAAGGGTTGTTTTCCCTATGCCTCCTTGTCCCCATAATCCTACCATAAGAATATCATCCTTGGACTGTAGATTTAGGATCGTTGCAAGCTCTTGTACTCGGATATCTATCCCAACCGGATACTTAGCTACATTTAATGGCGTTCGATCTAGTTGAATTGAGATTTCCTGTACAATTTGTTGTATAAGCCCCGCTTCATATCTGACAAGGGAAAATGAGTAGAAAGTGCTTTTAGAGTAATCCAAAGAAATGAATAAATATTCAAAGAGAATCGCAGAGTAAGAAGCTAGTCTACAATAAATATGGAGATGAATGTCTAAATATGTTCAACCAGCAAAATGTCTAAGTCTAAGCAAAACTAAAACAATATTCTTCATGTTATTCTAAATGCTGTATGTTAATCTATTTTGCATTTATCAATAATTCAAGTTAATTATTGGATATACTAAATCATTGATAGGCATTGTTTTCATCTCTTTACAAAGTTCATTGAAATTGTCTTGTCTTTTGTTTAATTGTCCAAATACCAACCCAATTATCTGGTATATTCCTTTGCGAAGCAATATCTGTGATAAAAATAACCTACGTGAAGTCTAGATTAGCATTTCCAAAAGGGTAAATCCTAGTTAAAATCAAGTACTTTATCCTTTAAGACAATTTTAGGCCCACTTCTGAAAGTGGAAAAATAAAGACCCGTTCTTTGACTGTTTGGACAAACACGGCCTACTGTTGGTTCCTGTGGAGATCTGTCATGTTATTACCTTTCTGCTCTTTACTGCCTCAAGTATTTACAAAAATACCATTAGGCCTATATTTTCTTTAAAGAAAAGAAATCCTAGCTTTTCATTCTTTCTTCTTAGAAAAAATAAATAAACATTTCTAATAAATAAAACAGGCTGATAGAATACCAGATTTATCTTCTCCTATGCATAATGGCATACATAATGAAAATGACTATGTAGATACAAGGGAGAAATGCTATTGCAAGAGAGATGTCTTTATTGGTTAATGAAAGGCTTGATGTAATTGAAACAGAGACTAATTATAAAAAGCCTGAGGGACGAGATTCAAATCAAGTCCTTCAAGTCCAAAAAATGTAGCAAAGAAAGGTAACACCATTCATTTTAGGTTCCGTAAAATGAGCAGCTAACCTTAATGGTAATGATACTAGTAAGTTAGCCCAACATCTTCGGCAATCTTTGGGGTTGGCTAAAGAATCTCCGATACTATTGATGATAGAATATTTATTGAGCTTTTAACAGCGACAATGGACTTTATATAAGCCCGGTTATCCACATAGAACAAATCATAGTTTGTTTAATGATTAATCCATTAAGGCCTCTGGTTAGTTCTTGGTGCTTTTCTTAATCTCGATACGGAAAACATGTGTTTGACAGGATAGATGAATGGTCACAACCATTGATTTGATAACAAATGCAGGAGGATAAAGTCCAACACTACGTATGAAGTATGTGAAGCCACTCTTGTCAGTAACGCTCAGATGTTTGGCAAATTCTTATTATCTCAAACAGTTTTAAGGTATAAAATAGACGAGCTTATTGCAGATGGAATATAAGCCATCGTAACAGATGTCTTAAAAAGAGAATTCTGTGATTTATTGCTTTTTACAGAAATAGTATATAGTATAGCCTTGAGATGCTCTAATGAAAGTACAGACTTTTGACATGTGCTATTTTGGCACTGTGAATTTCAACAATCTCAAAGACTCTCTTTGACAAACTTCCGAAGCCCTGGCCAGAGGTCACAAAGAAGGCTTACGACTTGCTCCTTCGAGAAAAAGAGGTAGTAGAAGGTCCAGGTGGGTGAATCCAGGCAAAAATGTATACGATGAGGAGAGCGAGTAATGAATTCTAAGCGAAGGAAGCAACTAAATAGTTTCCTTATTTAAACAAGAGTTGTTGCCCTTTGATTTAATATGTGCAGTGTAGATATGGCTGTAACATCCATCGAGAAACCAGAACTGCAAGACACTTTCCCTAAAGAATCGAAAAGAAGAAAGTTTATTTGATATGAAAAAAGTGTACCAAGGGGATAACTAAGGCCTCATAAATCTGAAAAGTCATCCAGATTTACAAAGAATTGAGGCCTTTAAAAGGAAACACAGAAGAACGCCTCGTTTTCCTCAAGTTAAACCCTGTTAAGTAGTTGTAGCTTTTGTTCTATTTTGTGGATTCAAAACCCCACAAGCTTCATGCTTGTCAATAAAAGTATCCACGAAAAGAGAATATTTGTGGAGTATTTTCGAAGATGTCACTCTTCATGAGGAACCTGCTTATAAACCTATAGATCAGCAGGAACTAGAAAATTTATACTTTCAGGTTAAATGTCTCTATGAAGTTTTCTCAGAATATGAGACAGATGAAGAAGATTCAAAATAATGTAGCGAACAATTATCAATGACGAACGCATGTGATGATATAGTGCCCTTAAAGTCAACATTTTAGGTATTAGAAGAAACTTTTCGACAAGATTTATTGTCAGGATCAACTTTGGAGTGGAGGCTGCTCGAAGTAGACGTTAGGGCTGTTTATTGATTATTAAGATTTAACTCTAAATAGGCAATAACTTTTTCGCAATCGACGCCAATGGCAAAGATGTCGTATACTGAACTTCAAACCTTAGATGTGCCTATGCTAAATCTTCAAAAAATTAGAGAGACAAGAGAAAGAACAAGAGGCACATGCCCTTATATACATATGTAGGGTTAATCAGAATAGGATAGGTCCCGCTATTTCATCTTCCTGTTGGCAATTTTGTGATTGAAACTGTATTGGATCAAAGATGGACGGATCTTCGAGATTAATTGATGTCAGGAATACTAGCCAATCTAGCACATGGGACAGTCTGCTTCCAAGCCCATCCAAATAATTTGTTGGCTCTAAATGATATTTGTTTGAGGAATTCATTAACATTGAGAATTGATTCTTTAAACATGGATAGGATGAACCCACGGGTCAAATGTTTGGTGTATCACACTAGGATGATATATAGATTCGTGAATGCCGCAAATCCTAGAGAATGGAAGTTAGATAGCAGGTGAAGAGGTTCACATGATTACAGACAATTTTGTAGGTTGTAGGTAAAAAATTAACCCCCTAGAATTACAGCCTAGGAGTTCGACTATGGTGGAACCTATTGGAGCATCTAGAGAGATTAGTGCATCTCAGGTCCAATAGAGGGGAGCAAAAATAACTAGGGGTTATCAGTTCGTAGTCTAATCCGGTTCCACCTAGAAATCGGGAATCGAATCGGGAGCACCAATTCTCAATTTTTTGGACCAGTTGATTGGACTCGACGGTCCTAGGACCGGGAACCAATCACTTAGCAAAAAAAATAAATTAAAAATTTAAAAAGAAAATACTAGAGTTGTTATTATTTTATAGTTTATTGCTATTTTAATAAATTAATTTGTTTTTTAAGAAAAAAGAGCAAGGCCAGTCCGATCAGTTCTCCCTAGAACTAAGAACCAGACTGAGAATCACCTGTTCCATTTCTACGAAACTGGAAACCAAATCGATCCCTCCAAGAACCCGGTCCAATCTGATCTGATCCAGTCCATCCAGTCTGGTCTAGGTGGTTCCCGATTTGGGCGTTCCAATATGCTCACCCCTAAAAATAAACTTATGTTTAGAACATTGTCTACACCCTCTTTGCTAGGAAATTAAGGACTTTTGAACCTCTTACTGTACCACAGGATACTGTACAAGAAGTCAACCGGGAGGAGGTTGCATCTCAAAGGTCAGTAAACTCAATAACCTTAGAAAGAAGGATCATAGGATACAAACAAATCAATATGCCTGTCTATGAAGAAGAGGATACATAGTCAAAGGATAATAGTGTTCTAATCGTAATTCACTTCGAAGGAGAAAAGATCCGCATCCCAAGACATACATGAAGGTTTCCAAGCTTTGGGAATACAGCAAGGCGATGGTCTATAGCCATGGACAAAGTTTGGGATATTATCGAACCCTCCTCCCAAATGGCATACCAACTGAGCTGGGTTAAGCACTTACATGTTTGTGATGTTTAAGTTTCCCGGGTGTTATCCATATTCATTAGAGACACTGGAGCTTGTACTAATTGTGCAAGACCCAATGCATCACCAGATGAATGGTGGGGACCATTAACAGAGCCTATAGCATTAAGAATGGCTGGTGGGAATCAATGTTCATTGTTAGACGGATTTTCCTTTCCTGACACTAGGCGAGGATGTCATTCTTGGTAATGCTTTCTTAAGGGACAAAACGAAAAATGGTCTTTTGTGCAAGAAAGCACCACGATTACTATAGCAGGCGTCACTCTTCTAAATCCTTGGTTAAGACAAATTTGAGGTTTATCCTGTGAAACAATGAGAGTTTTGTGGAGACTGTCCATGTGACCAAGCACTCATAGTGTGAGCACAGCGTGGTAAATAATGGGAGCATAAGCTATTTGGATGCGAAAAATCTTCATTTCCAAATGATACCTTCTACTGTCAAAATTTGTTTTGCCTAGAACAAGGAAAAATTCGGAGTATCCAACTGCCAGGAACAAAATGGAATAAGTTCCTGCTAAAATTGAAAAATAACTTTCGTGAAGATCCACAAATTGTCGAGTCTTTTTACCTTACTTTCTTTTTTTTTTTTTTTGTAAAATGTAAGTCAAATTGTGGAGTCTTAATGGTGTAAAAGCCAGACTTGAGCTAAAAGATCCAATTATCATCATTTCAGCAAAAACTGTGAGTTGGTAGAGGTATTTGAAAAACAAATTCCTGATCTGTGCTCCAAAGGTTTTATAAGAGATGGTTATATTCGGCACTCTAACCCATTAACCATGCAAAGCAGGTATGAGGAAAAGCGTGAACTGTTGCAGACTATCTTCAGCTCAGCAAACCAACAAGGATGATGACTATAAGATAGCTACGGCAGGAGATCTCATAGACAGAATGCCCTAGGCATTTTGTGCTGCGTATATACGCAATGTAATAGTCTTTAGCAAAAGTGAAGAGATGCAAATGAATCACTTATGACTACTGACAAATATCTTTAAGAAAAACGGCATGATCCTATGTAAAAGAGAAGGTAAAATGGATAAAGGAAAAAGATAATTGCTTGGGTATGGAAGTAGGAAGTAGAGAAAAAAAAGCTAGCATTACAAACCTAAATTTGCGAGATATAATAAACTTTCCTGACAAAGTAGAAGATAAAAAGTTCAGAGGTACTGTAGATCTGCTAAGTGCTAACTAGGCCAGACAATTTTAAAATCTCTTAGTAGGCTACCCAAGAAAGCTCCAAGTAATGCATCTCGATTTTGGGATGATGACGACACTCAAGCACTAGGTAAAAGAAAAGGTAAAGCATTTGCCATCATATTATCACCTTCTGATGCATCACATGAATGCTGGGGAGAAGTACAAAAACTAAATAAAGAAAATAAGTAAAACTTCTATCAATATTGGTCTGCCACATTTAAATGATCTGAACTCATTTATTTGATACATGAAAAGAATGTACTTGCCATGAAAATTTGTACAAAAAACTTTTTACATATTCCTAGCCCTAACAAGGTTTGTAGTGAGAACCAACTCTGAATATGTCGAAAGATTCTTGAATTTTGTTGAAAATTGTGATCCATTTTCTCTACAACTATCAAGAAACTACTAACTTAATGGAGAAGGAAAGTTGGCGGCAACAACTTGCTCTAAGTCGGCAAGCATGCAAGAAAAGGCATGTCCAAGTCAAAGTTGAAGACTCTCATATGTTGGAGAAGATTCAAGTGGGAAACCTTGGATAAAAGTCAAGAATAGCGGCTGAAGGAGAAGAAGCTAGCGAAGTCTACGTGCATGGGAAATTAGTGCATGGGAAATATTGAATGAAAGTCAACAATGGCTGCTTAACCATGAAGAAAGAAGGATCAAGAGTACGTGGGCAGCAAGTACTCTTGGAGAAGAAGAAAATTGTCTAGCTGTCTAGGGTGGTGACTAAGTCGGTTGTAATTACCTATAAATAGGCTGGTTGTTCATCCATTTGAGGTGTGTGAGAGGCGAACCCTCCACCTTGTGTGTGGGGGTGAAAACCCTCCACCGTGAGAGGTCTTAGATCTCCACCGTACCTCCATCAAATTATTTTGTCTAACTAATGAAACTATTTTCCCTCATATTTATCACCTTTGTCCTTGAATTATTCTATCTTGTCCCTTGTCCATTCTCTACAAAATATACCATACACTTGCACACATCACTAACCAAAAACTATAACTAATACTAAAAACCATACTTTCGCAGCGTACATATTCAAAATTTTTAACATGGTATCAAAGCTATTTTTTTAACAAATCTGAATTTGAAAGAAACTCAGCAAACTAGGCTTCTAATTATACAAGAATAGTATAGTTATCACAACTTTCACGTAGAATATATTCTTCCAGATAAAAATTGTCTTAGCTGCTTCTCTCTCTCTCTCTCTCGTAAATTGTCTTGTTGTGCAGATAAATCCTACAGCAGAAAGAAAATTTTTTTGGCTATGCAAGCAAGAGGGGCGTCCAAGGAAGAAGTCTCCAAAGAGACAAAAGGAGAATGAGAGCAAAAGCTATGGTTCTGTGAGAACGAAAGCAAATATTAGTTGGCTATGCAAAAGACCTAAGAGTTCTTTTTTCTCATTTTAGAATCATATAGGAAAGGAAAAAAGCCTTAATATCATCTGTTGAATGACTGTGGGGTATGAATACCGTGAAAGACTTGCCAGGAGAATGAACAAGTTGGTTGAAAAGACAGTTGAAGTTCACAAGCCTCTTTTGATTGAGCCCAAAAAAATTAAAGGAGATATCCTTGAAGATTAAAATCAGGTAGAAGATGATATGTTTGGCAAACAACCACACTCACGAAGTATGATCTGATTCAAAAATGGTTATGGGTTTATCAGGTGAACCATCGGGCATATATGGCTTCAATAAAGTTATGGGAGACCAGATGGCCATAGAGAAATCACCAGCAAAATATTCCTGAGAATCATAATCCTATTCCAGAAGATTTTGACATTGAATCTGGTGATAAAAACCTAGAAAATATAAAATTTGAATGTTAAGTTTTGATACCTACAGATTGATTCCAACGATCACAGCCCTCGAGGGAAGGGTACTAAAATATATGTGGAGTTGCTGGGTAGACTTGAGAAAAAGATTTCCAGCAACTTCAATGGTTCATAGAAGATCCTGCTTCACAGATAAAGATTCTAGAAGAGTTGAAATTTTACAAAACAATTGGAGAATAGTTCCTTGATTATGTGAAGTTTCTAGCTTAGTCATCCTTGTCCTTCCGAATGGAGATAAGGATTTAGAACACAGAGTTCCTGAAAAGAAAAGTGTCTCTCGAGTCTATTATATTTCTTTATTAGTGTCATATCTCCAGGTAGTAGAGCTTTAGAGAATACGTTGGTAAAATATGCTTTAAGCGGAAACTGGACTCCCACTTGTAGACGCAGGGTTTGCAGACTCGATCAACATTGACAGAGGGTATCTACACCTTGTTAGTAAACACCATCCGTTGGTAAAATATGCTTTAAGCTGCTTAGATGGTCCTAGATATGCTGCAGTGATTGTTACCATGAATGGAACTGGATGAAAGGAGAGAGTATTCCTGACAGATCTGGGAAATCCAACAACTTGCAGAACCAAACAAAACCCAGAGAAACATAGAAAAGTAGGGGCACGTATTATTTTTATTACTAAGGCCACTCAAATTGAATTTTTAAAGCTGTCCTAGAGCATGTAATAGGTAACAAACAAAGTATTATCTGCGTGGTGATGGAAGAATTTTTATCATCATTCTCAAGGGTTATATGAGCTTTAAATAAAAAGAAGTCCAAGAGAGAAACTGAGGGAGAGTAATCAATCTGCCTACGAAGTTTCTGGCTTAGTTAACAGAGCTTATGTATCAGGGTTGATGTTTTTGAAGTCTGGAAGATCTCCCAAACCCAAGATCAGCCACCGGAAGAGAAAACGGAACGAGATAATCACGCCCAATTTAGAAGAAAAGGCCCAAGGCCAGCCTTCAGATGGAGTGGTAGGTCAGCAGTACAAGACACGAAAAACTAATTTTCTCAGAAGAAGAGAAAATGCATGGATTGGAAGTGTACAGATGAGATTAAAAATATTCAAATGGAAAAAACGGTTACAAAACCAATAGAAAGGAATTTGCACGATCAAGAATTTAAAAATAAAAAATAAAAAAATCTTGCATCAGTGAAACCTGTTAAGCAAAGGCAGAAAAGATAATCTCCATTGGTTAGACAGCGTATAATGTCTTGTATAGGCGTAGGCAGCTTACGTTTTTTTTTTTTTTGTCCGCTTGTAAATGTTGAAGCAAGCTGGCAACATCCTACAGGCATTGGCTTTTGTATGTATATTAGCTGATACCTCTTCAGTTGAAAGGAGATGGGAAATCAGTAGAGAAAGCTTTCTTTGCAATTCTTACTCTCTAAGTGATTTTAGTCTGGATCTGTGAATGAGAGAGTGCTAGCTCAAAACTTCAACAAGAAGCAGAGGCATGCCAGCGGTACAAAAGACCCTCCAACTAACAGTAACGGGGTTGGGACATGGGAGCGCAAGCTCCGTCTACTAACTTCTTGTCCGAATTGGAAGTCCAAAGTCCACGAATCCTTATAATTGGTCGAAGAATGAGGGTGCTAATCGCATGAGTCTTTCATGGAAGATAGCCTAATCCAGATTGCCAAATTTAAGCTAATACCAAATGAAGTTAACATTGTGAAATAATCTATATTTCCAATTAGGAGTGGCTTATCTATGGTTTATTTGTATTATTTATGTAATTATATACAGACTGATATCATGGTTTATAATGACAATAACTTGCATTATCCGTGTCATTGATTTAATGACTTATATTTCCCATACTTTAACTTTAAACCACATGGATATTTGTTTGGTCATAAATTACATTTAATAATATATGCTAGTAAAAAAGTTTATTTCAAGATTTTTATATTTGTGTTATTTTTTTGAATTTCAAATTATTAGAATTTAAAATTTCAAATTAAGTCCATAACTTTACTATCATGATTTTTTGTAAACAAAAATATATTTGTTAAAAATGTATTTCAAGATAAAGTACAAACTGCTGAAATGAAAATTGACCAAATACGGGTCGTATGACACAACTATGCCATGTGGCAATGCTAGAGCAATATTACCTCCCATGTTGGCAAGCAAAGAAGGAAACTTCCTCTTAAATCCTGCTTAAACTATATATAGTAGACATAGGATATAGATTAGTATCCATGGTTTTGATGTATTATGACAGTTTTTGATATCGAAGAAATTTATTTTATTTGAATATTGTGCAACTTTTCTTCTAACCAATATCTCAATTTGCGAATTTAAAGTTTCAATTTTTTTGAATTTTCTTTTACATTTTCTAGAATTTTGTTTTGTTAAATTTACTTAGAAAATAAGAAAATGCCTAGGCTCAAAACTCAAACCCGATTTCCCCATCCCTCTCTCTCTCCACTCCCCCGCATTTGCCACCGCCCGTGGCCGCCCCAATCCGTCCCCCGCCGCCATGTCCTCGCCACCGTGATGTACCCATCACCATCGCCCGTCCCGCCGCAGTTGCTGCGCCCTCTTTCCGTGTTCTTGTCCCTCTCGTCACGGAAGACAGAGAGTCCTGTGCGACCACCGCCCGAGGCTAGCGACCGCCGATCCGGGGCTTGAAGCCACCAGTGATCCGGGGGTCGCGAGCCTGATTCGTAGCCTAAAGCCCCTAGACACAGAGAGACAGAGACGGGCTGAGGTGATGCGTCTGGGGTGGCGTTGGGCCGTGGGCAATTGGACGGCCGCGTGTCGAGAATCGGCAGGGTGTCGGAGAGGACGAACGGCTCGCCCATGGTACTCTTTCGTGTTCTGTGCAAGTGTTTTCTGTGCTGTGTGTCTAATGCGAGAGTGAGAGAGAGGGAGACGAGGCAAATTAGGAGAGAGAGGCGAGCAGATTACGCCGAACTTTGGAGGATCCCAAACCTTAAAGAGGATCAAAAGTCAAAAGAATTACACTATTTGATGCAGTAGAAGTGTTTTCACGTACCCATCCATAAAATGCCATCCAGACAAGCTACCGGCGTCAAGAAGAGCTTTCTTCCATCGCTTTACTTTTTCTGAATTCTTCCCAAACTTCACCTCATGTTTGGCCATCGCTTCTGCATAACCCTGTCTCTGCCCTCTCACTTCTCTAGGTTCCACTTTGTAAAACACCGGAAAGACCATGAGACCTCTTTGCTCCTTGCACTCCATGATTTTCGCCACCTCCTCCAAACACCACGGTGATGAGGCATAGTCCTCGGAGAAAACAACAATCGCGATTTGCGATTCCTCAATTGCCTCCATAAGTGCGCGTGATATTTGCTCTCCCTTCTTTAGATCTTCACTATCCATGTAAGTGTTTATTCCAATTTGAACAAGAGCTGTGTAGAGATCACCAAGGAAATAGTTGCGCACATCCGTGCCTCTAAAATTCAGAAAGACATCATAGCTCCTTATGTGCTTGGAAGAAGAAGAAGAAGAAGAAGAAGAAGAAGCCATTAGAATTTGGTAAGAGGAAGCGGGTGCTGGTGTGTTTGCTTGGAATTTCGGAAATGAAGGTGCTGAAGGATGAATTGAGATCGGAACGAGGTAATAGATATGGTTTTGATAGTCCAATCCAAACGTCAATAATAATGCTAATCAAACTAACTCAATCAAACACAATGTCGTCCATTCGTCTCTACTACTTTCCAGAAGCCCCCACCAACTTTGGCTCGACGCTCCAACACCGACATTGATATCGACATCGATTTCTATGAAAAAAGAGAGACTTTTATTTGTACACGCGTTTTCACATATACGAAGAGTCTTATGCTCTCATCTTCTCTCCCTGTCATGCCCCGACCCTCGAGCATGTGCCCATCCCTCACCTGGTCGATTAATAGTGATGTCTCAGGATGCATCGCCAACCCTTTTTATTTTATTATGCAAGCGGAAGCAATTAAACAATCCCCAGACAATCAAACAATGGGATAGATAAGTAGGGCCATATTTTTCACCTCTGAAAACCACAACCACAATTTTTATACGCCTAATCTATCACACATCAATTCACAACCCGGGGTTTGCAAAATATGGTGAGGTCTCAGTCCTCATCCGAGTCATACTCTGGATCATCATCTAGATTCTCCTCCGATTCCTCTTCTGGTTCTTCTTCAGGATCTACGGACCTGAAATGTTGTCTCACAACGGGGTGAGACTACGTCTTAGCGAGTTCTACCCTCCTAAGACTTGATTAGAAGGCCAATATGCCATAAGGACTGCCTATGCACAACACGAGTCAAAGGACTTACCTTGGCCTCAGATTCCACCTGCAATTCAATACAGTTCAATAGGCATTCAATTATTCATCACAGATCGAACTATCAATCAATTGACCTAGTCGATTACATGTCATTCCGACCTTTCCCCGGTCTTTTTAACCGATATTATACATTTCCCAATATGGAACATCTAGTCGTCGAGCCCACGTACATTCTCCAAGATGACTCTCCTAGTCACCTAGCCCACGTGCATTCTCCAAGATGACATACTTACTCATTAAGCCTATGTGCATTTTCCAAGGTGATGCATCAAGTGACCGAGCCCACGCATCTTCTCTAAGATGCCATACTTAATCATTAAACCCACGTGCATTCTCCAAGATGATGTATCAAGTCACCGAGCCCACGTGTCTTCTTCAAGATGCCATGCTTAATCACCGAGCCCACGTGCATTCTCCAAGATGACATAACGAGTCTCCAAGCCCGCATGCATTCTCCGAGGTGATATATCAAATCATTGAATCAACAAATCATAACGTCTTTCTCCGAGATGACATACTTAGTCATCGAGCCGACGTAACATAGCGCCTTTCTCCGAGATGACACACTTAGTCATCGAGCCGGCGTGATAAATTACATACTCAATTTCCTTTCCACAAATCTCACTATATTCCATAATCTTCCAAAGTCTTTTTGGCATAATTAAATCAATTCAGCACGAGTCAGAGCTCAGATAAATAAATGGACTGCACCATGATAATCAGCATAAAATTTCGATTGTTGGCTATCCCAGTCTAATTTCCAGAAAATAAATAAATAATTAAATAATTACAAATTTTAATTATTAAATAATAATAAATCCAATTTATGCCAGTAATGCCCAATTGGACGTCAAAACGAACCGGGAAAAATCCCGAGATTCGTTCAATAAATACTAGGACATTTCTACTAGCTGATGGCTACATCTGACCACCTCACATGCATTGGTAAATCACTAATTTAATCACTCTAAAATAATCTAACCCCCTAATCATGCTTAATTAAATCTAATCAACCCTTAAGCATCATTAGCATATTAAACGAGGTTTAGTGAGTTAAACTCACCTAATTAATTATCCGTTTGGATCAAAACGACGGGGATGCGACGGCGGCCAATAAACTTCAAAGCGGGGTCGCCATGCGGGGCCAAACCAGGGCCAAAATCAGCCACGCAACTTCTGCCCTAACTAAAAAATAGGTGCTGTCCACAGTTAGTCGAGGGCTGATTTTGCGGCTTCTTGCTTTGGCGCCGAGATAGATCAAATTGCTAGAGTGGAGGGGCTGTTGATGGGGGTGAAGATGGCACGAGTTGGACTGCTTCGGTGGCGATGAAGTAGGTTGGACTTGCGGCTTCATGAACTCGGCGGACTGGCTGCAGTCAACAAAACAAGGGGACGGTTCACTGAAATGCACGGTTGACCAAAGGTGGAGGGTGCGTGGACATGTGGCCACGAAATGAAGACCTGATGAAATGGGGTGGTGCAGGCAGAATTGGGTCTTCGAAGCAGCTGCAGGTTGATGAGCGAGGTGGCAGCTTCGGTTGAGGGAGCAAATGGAAGAAAGGCACGAGCAACCGCTGCTCGGTGGAATTGAAGCCCACATAAAGGAGATGAGGGACGAGAGAGACCGGTGGGGTTTCTGTGGGGTAAAATTCACGAGCAGGTGAATGAAAGAAGAAGCTGAAAGAGAACAGAGGCGGGTTGTTGAAGTTGTGGGGCCAGAAGAAAAATCCACGAAGGGACAAAAACAACAATTCAAAGATAAGAATGAAAGGACAAAAGGTGTGTCGGCTGAGAGTAAAAAATCACGTGCTGGTGGATAAGAAGACCAAGTCAATAGAGGAAATGAAATGGAAGGTTACAGGAGGGAGGCACGTTGGCCGAAGGGGGGGTGAGTGCGAGAGTGGTGGGACAAATGAGGAGGGAGAAGACATAAAAATAAAACAAATTATATTTTTACTCAACTTCACAACTTTGTCAATTGGTCACCCTAGGGTCAATTTCTTCACCATCTTGCACAATTCGAAGTCCAATTAAAGACCAAAATGAGACGGTCCCTCAATCTTACGCATTTCCCTCAATTCCAAATTCTATTTCGTTTTTTTCTCGGAATCCAATTTTCTAAACAAACTTCTCCGGTTGGGGTCCGATTTGAATGCAGAAAAAGCCCAAACAACTTCCATCCACCAATTCACTCACACCAAATGCCAAAATCTCTTCAAATTGGTCAATCCGAATTTCCGTTCATTTTCTGAATTGTCTGTCTTGATTTTCCGTAAAAATTTCGAACTCGCCGGAAATTCCTCAAAAGGTGAGTCGACGTTCCTAGAATGACTCATGACACGACAGGACTTCCAATTTCTGAAATCGAATTCAAATTCGCAGTTAATTTCAATCATACACGCTTTTAGTGTGACATTGCCTATCAGGTAGCTTTTAGGAATTTTTGGCGTAATTGACCATTGATCGATTTTATTTGAACCACACATACCTCTTCCACACATTGGCAACTCTTGGTTGTTATGAAAATCTCGAGGATTCAAATACGGACACAGGGTATCAAAACGTCAATAAAATCAAATTAGTGCCGGTTGACGAGAATTTTCTAATTTAGTGGAGTCACCCATGATCGGCCACACATCTCAGTTGAACCGACCTATCTCTGATCTCAAATCGATTTTATATTGTGTCGTAATGGCCTCTAAAGATGAGCACAGTCGAGAAGTCGATTCCCGGTTGAATTCTCAAGTCTATTGCATTAGAATCCCTTAATGGCTTCACCGGATAGGTTAGTTATCTCGTGAGTGGCCATTTCAGAGAAAAGCATTGTAGTCTCGTCGATGAAATATTCAACTTATCCGATCGAAATCAAAACCTGAAAATCAGGATGTCACACTCCCTATCTAGGTCCCCTCAAAGGAAAGGCGTGGATATTGAATTTTGTCACGAGACTAGGTGAAAAAGAAGAAAGAGCGTAGGGAAGAATTTGGAGAGGAAAAATGCATGCCTCAATTTATTGATTGTAATCTGTGTACAATGGTATATATAATACAAAAGAAGTAACAATAAAGAGAAAGTGTATATTTCCTAAATATTCTGTAATATTTTTAATTTTAAGATAGACACAATCCATATCAATTTACAATCTGTACCGATCTTGTAAATCATATCTTCCAACACTCCCCCTCAAGCTGGTGGCTTGTAAATGTCCAAGACGCCCAACTTACTCAGAAGATATGCATGTTGTCTTTGACAGAGAGGTTTAGTGAATATGTCCGCGGGTTGCTCCGTGGTTCTAATCCCTCTCGTCTCGATAACTCATTCTTGAATCTTCTCTCGAGTAAAATGGCAATCGACCTCTATGTGTTTTGTCCTCTCATGAACTCTAGGATTTGCTGCAAGTTTGAATGCTAAATCATTGTCACAAAAGAGTATAGTCGGACCCTTAACTTGTACCCCGAGATCCAGAAGCAAACCCCTTAACCAAATTATTTCGCAAACAGTTTTGGCCATAGATCGATATTCAGCTTCAGCTGAAGATAAGGATACAATAGACTGCTTCTTCGTCTTCCATGAAAGTAATGATTCCCAAAATTCGATACAGAAGCCAGTGATAGATCTCCTGCTCATAAGACATGTAGCATAATCCGCATCGCAATAGGTCGTCATTTCCATGTTGCATTTCCGAGAAAGGAATATCCCTAAGCCTAGACATGTCTTCAAATATCTCACAATCTTCAAGGTTGTATTCATGTGAGAT